>JBAMNC010001577.1:0-643704 GCA_037902135.1 Cetoscarus ocellatus
TTTGTTTTCCTGCCTCTGTTTTCATTTGCAGATCCTCCTGGCCTGCCTGCCCCTCCCTCTCCTCTCCTCACCTGCTGTTCAGCAGAGTAGCAGCAGATCCTTCTGGCCTGCCTGCCCCTCCCTCTTTGTTTGTGATTGGCTTCACCTGCCTGAGCCTTTAAAAGCCGGGGGAATCCAAGATGGCCCTCTCTCCCTCCTGGATGGCTGGTGCCTCCCAGGCACCCCCTTGTTTTTTTGGTTTGGTTTGTGATGATTATGTTGAGTTCAGCCTCGGTTACCTTTCATGTAATAGTTTGTTGAGTTCTTTAATAAATTAATTTCTTTATTTTAAAAGCTGTTACTGTGTCGACCTCCCTTCTTTGTTATGCTCTTCAATGAGCTGGGGCATAACAAGTGGGGGCTCGTCCAACTTTGAACCTTAAATATAGCCATTGTGGTTGTGTTTGTGCAGTTTGGCTGGGTTGGGAGGCTCACAGTGACAGTGGTTTTCCCTATGGTTGAGTAGGTAGGGTTTGGGACTGTCTAGTTCTCTAGTGTCTTTAGCTGTGAAGTAGCTCTGCATCTAGGTAACTAGTGAGTAGGGGTTATGCAGTATATGACTGTGGGGGATGATTGTGGCTGGGTAACTGCGCTCTTGTGTTGTCTGGCTGGAGCATTTAGTGTGTCCCCCAGATAGGCTGTAGCAGCTGCCATCTCACAAGGAGAGGTTGCTGGTTTTTTTTTGTTTTCAGGGCTGTTTGTTATTTTTGTGTGTGTCCGTGCGGGTAGCAGCAGTTGTCTCGGGAGCACCCCGAAGTATTGGCTGAGACAAGTGGTCTCCCCAATGCAGACGGTTTGCAGGTGCATAAATACCCACCGCCAGTACACACATGAAGACTAGGGTTCAGTTAGTCAGCTTTGGGTTAGGTAGTTAGGAGGGGGTGCTCCATAATCACTCAATCTCCCTGTAGTTATGTATTGTGCAACTCAGACCTCAGATTGCTTTAGTTTTTTCTTTTGATGTGCTGGCAAAGGTAGTCAGTGTAACTTTGTTGAACATGGAGGATAAGCATAGTAATACTTTAGTCTCTGAATTTTTAAAACGGCCATCTCATAGCACTTTAACTCAGTTCTCAAAAGCAGATTTAGTTGATTTGGCAGTCCATTTAGGCTGGTCAAAAACTGACAAAATACCAAAAAAAGGCTGAGCTAAAGGGCATTGTTGAGGGGCTGGCTGTATCTGCCAAACTTTTGGAGGCAGTTCAGGCTCCAGCAGCTGCAGGTCAAGTCAGTGCAGAGATTTTTGGTGGTACTTTGTCTTTGAGTATCTGCAGCTAGAGAAGGAGAAATCAAAATTAGAGAGGGAGAAATTACAGCTGGAGTTTGAGAAGGAGAGAATGAGGGCTGAGGTAGCATTGGAAAGGGAGAGAGCTAAAGTAGAGCAGCTTAGGCTGGAGTTGCTCAAGGAAGGGAATGCACGTGAATCATTGTCTGCTGGTGGTAGAGGTGGATCTCCTGGTTTTGATGTTGCTGAAAGCTTGCGTCTTTTGCCTAAATTTGATGAAAAAGATCCTGACACATTTTTTACATTGTTTTAACGTGTTGCACAGGTTAGAGGATGGCCAGATAGTCATAAAACTGTGATGTTGCAATGTATTTTCACAGGCAAGGCCCAGAGAGTTTTTTCTGCCCTTAGTTCTGTTGATAGTGGGGATTATGCTAAAGTTAAAGCTGCAGTTTTGAAAGCGTATGAACTAGTTCCAGAAGCATACAGGCAAAAGTTTAGGAACTGGAGGAAAGGAGACAAGCAAACCCATGTTGAATTTGCCCAGGATATTTTGACTCATTTTACACGCTGGAGCTCTGCTCTGAAGTAGACAATTATGCAGATTTGTGTGATTTAATTGTGTTGGAAACAGTTCAAAAGTTCATTGCCGTCTCACCTTGCTACTTATATCAATGAAAAAAAGGTGAAGACAGCGTCTGCAGCTGCTGTTCTTGCTGATGAGTATGTTTTAACACATTCTTCTTGTTCAGTAGTGGGTCAAGTCTTCAGAGAAGGTCAGCAAGAGGGAGAATTTCAGGGTGAGGCCAGTCGATCTCCAGGGTCGCCCATGAGCCCGCTCATCAGGCTGCGAGCCATGTTCCAGGGACAGATGGAAAGTTTGATCCAGCCAGGGTATGTCATGCATGTAAAAACAAGGGACACTGGAAAGGGGAATGTCCAATCAGGAAATCTGGCCAAAATCAGCTGATTCCAGTGTATATGTGAAATCAAATGGCCTAGTCTCCTCTGCCTTAAGCACTGGTATGGCTGGGTTGGATGTTTTTCCCCTCAAGCCCGCTCCATCTAAAGTTATTGAAGAGGCATATGCACCTTTTGTCTCAGATGGTTCTGTGTCTTTGGATGGGCAAAATAAGATACCTGTTAAGATTTTGCGGGACACCGGGGCTACTGAGAGTTTGATTGTGGAGAGCATTTTGCCTTTTCAACCTGTACTGCTACTGGGAAAAAATCTCCTGTACTTGGTGTTGGGTTGGTTCCTTTGTGGGTTAATTCACATCGTTTTCATCTCTCCTCTGATCTGGTTTGTGGAGAGGTGGAAATGGGCGTTTGTCCTCAGCTGCCAATTCAAGGAATAGACATTATTTTAGGGAATGACTTAGCGGGGGCTAGGGTATGGAAAGATAGTCCACCACAAACATGTGTTGGTTCACCCTTGCAGGTTTCTGGAGAACCAGATGAGTGTGCTAAACAGTACCCCAAAGTCTTTTCTTCTTGCGCTGTGACGCGCTCAAAGAGTAAAGCTGAGTCAGAGCAGTCTGAACATTTTCAGCCCTCTCAGGAGTCGTTTTCTCAGGTTAAAGACAGTTGTGAGGGGAAGGAGCAGTTCAAATTGTTTTCTATTCCATCATTGTCCAGAGAAGAGTGTATTAAAGAGCAAGCTGCAGACCCCACGTTGAAATCCTTGTTTGAGTTGGTTTGCCCAGAAAGTGAGCTCAAGTGTGATTTTGGTGGCTACTTTCTTAGTGATGGATTGCTGCTGAGGAAGTGGGCCCGGGTAGTGAATGGTGTGCAGGTAGACAGTGTTGTTCAGACGTGGTCCCTTCAAAGTTCAGAGATCTAGTGTTGAGCACATCACATGATGGTGTGGCAGGGTCATCTTGGTGTGAAGAAAACATATGACAGAGTGCTCCGACATTTTTCCTGGCCTCGATTGAAGAGGGATGTAGCAGGGTTTTGTAAAACTTGTAACACCTGCAGTTAACTGGAAAGCCTAACCAACAGATTAAGCCAGCTCCATTGTACCCCATTCCAGTGACTGAGAAGCCATTTGAACATCTGCTACTTGACTGTGTGGGTCCGCTTCCAAAAAGTAAGACTGGGTGTAAGTACTTATTGACAGTAATGTGCAAAAGTACACGCTATCCGGCTGCTTTTCCTTTGCGCTCCATCAAAACTAAGCCTGTACTGAAAGTATTGACTTCATTTATTACTATCTTTGGGGTCCCGAAAGTGATACAAACTGACCAGGGGAGTAATTTCATGTCTCGTACATTTTCCCAGGCGTTAAAACAGTTGAAGGTTAAACATCAAGTTTCCAGTGCATACCATCCTGAGTCTCAGGGAGCCCTTGAACGTTTTCATCAGACATTAAAGTCTATGTTGCGCTCTTATTGTACTGAGCTTTCGCAGGACTGGGAAGATGGCCTGCCTTGGTTGTTGCTTGCAATACGAGAGGTTTCACAGGAGAGCACAGGTTTCAGTCCCAATGAACTTGTATTTGGACACACAGTGCGGGGTCCACTAGCTGTGTTGGCAGATGATTTGAAGAATGTTGAGCCACCTGATAATGTCTTGAACTATGTAAATGATTTTCGTTGTCATTTGCATGTTGCCTGTGCCACTGCTCACAAAAAGCTTAGTTGTACACAGGTTAAAATGAAAAAGCTTTTTGATCGCAAAACTGAATCTCGCATGTTTGAGCCAGGAGACCAGGTTTTGGCCTTATTGCCGTTGGTGGGTTCACCTTTTCAGGCAAAGTTTAGTGGGCCATACACAGTTAAGTGCCATATGTCAGATAGGGACTACTTAGTGCACACACCTGACAGAAGGAAGAAAGTCCAGTGGTGTCATGTAAACTTATTGAAGCCCTATCATTCTCCTAACTCTGCCTCTCAGGTAGAGGAGGATCCTGTAAGGTAAGTAGCTACAGCTAGAGTCTTGTCTTCAGAAGATTTTGAGGTCCCAGCTGAGCCTATTCTTACAGGGAGACTCAACAATTCTGAATACCTCAACCATCTAGACAGCAATTTTGGTTGTCTGTTAGACACTCAGCGTGCAGACCTGGTGAAGTTGCTTAATTCTCACTTGTCTCTCTTCTCAGATACACCATCACGCACTAACCTCTTGGAGCATGACATAGATGTGGGGGATGCTGAACCCATTAAACAGCGTTTCTATCGTCTGCCCATGGGTAAGCGTGAGTGGATGGAGAAGGAGGTAGAGTACATGTTGGAACATGGGATAGCAGAGCCAGCATGCTCTAGCTGGGCCTCTCCATGTCTGTTGGCAGATAAGGCTGATGGGTCAGATAGATTTTGTACGGATTTCAGAAAAGTCAACGCAGTCACCAAGTCTGATTGTTATCCAATGCCTCGCATGGAGGACTGCATTGATCAGGTGGGAAGTGCAAAGTTTGTCACTAAACTTGACCTTTTAAAAGGTTATTGGCAGGTGCCATTAACCCTGAGGGCCAAGGGACATTTCCTCTTTTATTACACCTTGGGGGTTATTTTCCTACAATGTAATGCCATTTGGGCTGAAAAACGCCCCCAGCAACATTTCAGCGCCTCATGAATATGGTGATAGCTGGTCAGCCAGGGTGTGCAGCATATTTAGATGATGTAGTGGTGTTCAGTGACACATGGGAAACTCATGTTCAGCGTTTGACGGCAGTTTTTGACAGGTTGGCAGATGCAAGTTTAACAGTAAATTTAGCGAAGTGTGACTTTGCTAAAGCAACGGTGACCTATCTTGGTAAGGTTGTAGGCCAGGGTGAAGTTCGACCGGTGCAGGCCAAGGTGGAGGCCATTGATAAATATCCTGTGCCAACATCTAAAAAACAGCTGATGCGGTTCTTAGGGTTAGTGGGCTATTACCGCAGTTTTTGCTGTAATTTTTCTACTGTAGTCGCCCCATTGACTAACCTTTTGAGTAAAAAAAAAAAAAAAAACCCTTTTGTCTGGTCTCCCCAATGTCAGACTGCTTTCAATGATATTAAAAAAATAATTGGTTCTGCTCCTGTTCTTGCAGCTCCTGTTTTTGATAAACCCTTTCAGATACAGGTGGATGCAAGTGATGTTGGAGCTGGGGCTGTCCTCCTTCAGGAAGGGGAAGGGGGAGTTGAACATCCAGTCTGCTTCTTTTCACGTAAGTTCAACCGTCACCAGTTGAACTATTCAGTTGTTGAAAAGGAGACACTGGCCTTGATTTGGGCACTGAAGTTTTTTGAGGTGTATGTGGGACCGTCAGTGCCAGTAACAGTTTACACGGACCATAATCCATTAACTTTCATTGACAATATGAAAAATGCTAATAATAGACTTATGCGTTGGATTCTGTTTCTTCAGCCTTATACGCTCAAAGTAAAACACATTAAGGGCCGTGAAAACGTAATGGCAAATGCACTTTCTAGAGTACCATGTTGACACCACAAAGACTGTAAGAGTGGGGGTCTTTGTTTTATGGGGGGGGGGGGGGGGGGGACGGCCACAGGCCTTGGGGTCAGTATGCGTCTTTGTTTTCCTGCCTTTGTTTTCATTTGCAGATCCTCCTGGCCTGCCTGCCCCTCCCTCTCCTCTCCTCACCTGCTGTTCAGCAGAGTAGCAGCAGATCCTTCTGGCCTGCCTGCCCCTCCCTCTTTGTTTGTGATTGGCTTCACCTGCCTGGAGCCTTTAAAAGCCGGGGGGAATCCAAGATGGCCCTCTCTCCCTCCTGGATGGCTGGTGCCTCCCAGGCACCCACCTTGTTTTTTTTGGTTTGGTTTGAGATGATTATGTTGAGTTCAGCCTCGGTTACCTTTCATGTATAGTTTGTTGAGTTCTTTAATAAATTAATTTCTTTATTTTAAAAGCTGTTACTGTGTCGACCTCCCTTCTTTGTTATGCTCTTCAATGAGCTGGGCATAACATCACCAACTAGCAGCTCCCTGAATATATAAAAAAAAAATCAGATTTCTGACAAAAAACAAAACAAAACAAAAAAAAAAACAGAATTCTGTGAAAA
Organism: Cetoscarus ocellatus; assembly: GCA_037902135.1. Classification (NCBI taxonomy): domain Eukaryota; kingdom Metazoa; phylum Chordata; class Actinopteri; order Labriformes; family Labridae; genus Cetoscarus; species Cetoscarus ocellatus. The sequence goes on from JBAMNC010001577.1 coordinate 6,269, forward strand.
TTCTGGCTAAACAAAATAAGATTCTCAGATTAAAGTCAGAATTGTGATTTTGAAATTAGAAATTTAAGAGTTAAAAGAATTCAGAGAAGAAAAATGCCCAATTCTGAGAAAAAAAAAAAAATTCAAAAAGAAAGGGTATTGATTCTGAGATGTAAGCCAGGATTCAGAGATTTAAGTCAAATTCCTGAAAAAAGTCTGGTTTCTGAAAAAAATCAGGAGTTCTCTGCACTCAAAAAAACGAAACATTGACTTTAATTAAATTTATTTTGTCAACAGGTTCCACTGAAAGTGCATTATGTTAAACACAAAAATGTTAAGGTCATCTAACTTAATGAACTTGTGTTACATTAACACACTGTGAATTGACCCAACTAGATAAAATTACTTCTGTTCAACAAAAGATATTTAAGCTTATTCAATCAAATTCAGTTATGTTATATGGACATAAATAATATATTTTCAGGCTACATATTTTACATTTGTCCTTTAAACATATATTTTATTCACAGAAGTAAAATAATAACTTTAAGTTCAATTTATTAAAATAGGTTTTCATCCAATTTATTTTATACTAATTAGTGTGACCTAATTCTAGTTTGTCAACAGGTTCCACACAAATGAATTTCGTACACCCAACATATTTTTATTTCTTTTATTAAACAATATTCATTCAACATTTTGTTGCCACTTGGTCCAAAATGAAACCCTCAACAGGCATTAGGGTGCAGCATGGTTCACCACCAACAGTTGTAAACTGCAGTCCAACAATACAACAGCATAATAATCTAACCATAACAACACACATGCTGCTGTCAACTTTCACTTTAATATTGTGGAGGGAATACCCTGAAATGTAATTATATTAACTAACATGTCAGCTTGTGTTGCAGCATTGTTACCCAACATTAACAATTATAAACCACCTTGGTGCAGCATAAACAAATGAAACGTCGACCAAAACATCCCTGATTTGTCAATATTATTGTATAACAATATAACAAGCTTGTAGTTCTCAATTTTTTTGAAACAGCATAATAGTCAAACTATACCAACACATGTGCTGCTGTCAACCTCTAATTTAGTAGTGAGGAAGGAAAAAAAACTGCTATTAACAAGGATTTCCTAACTGGTTATGAAAGAGTTTCAGTATCTACATAAACAAACAAGAACTTCAGATAGAAATTTGCTATTTCTATTTCTGTGATTTTCCATTCTAATTGGTTGTCACTGGATTGGAGACAAAACAATTACGGTAGGAGGAGCAGAAGAGCCTATGTTTACATTTTCTCAGGTAAAGTTTGGCAGTAAGTTCTGGGAGCAGATGGTTTTTAAAAAGTCTGCAAAATATCCATTCAGTTGTCAACAATTTTCTCAATTCACTTGGCACTTAATCGTACGACCAGGGTTCCCACTCATTTTTACCAAAGAAATTCAAATTCCCTAACTTTTCCAGGATTTTCAAGTGTGGGAGCCCCATTCCACTAGAATTTTCACTTATGGCAGTAGTTTTCCAAAACTTTTCCAAATGTTTGTTTATTTTTCTGAAGTGATTTTTTCCCTCCTCTTCTATTTTCTAACAGATAATCATTTTATTCACATTCAGCATCCAAATCAATGTTTGGTTCATTGATACAGTTTGTTCTTGAGCATCTGTACCTTGGTTGAGAGTTTGCCAGCATCAAGCTGAAGGAAGAGCTTTTGAAGTACTTCAAAGAAGGTCTTCAGTTCCTTAGGATAACTGAGGTTGAGTGCATATATTACACCCATTAAGAGTGCACATGCAGAGGCGACGTCTCCCAAGTCATGTAGAACTTCAACACCCTCGATCACTATTCCAACATCAGCTGGAGGAGTGGTGGCATCACCTCCCTCGACTTTGATGATGTTGATGCCAAGGGTAACTTGCCCAATCTCCCTCTGTGCAGCAGTACCATCAGTATCCTTTACAAAGGGGAGAAAGAAAGGACACAACCAATCTATGAAATCACAGATTTTGTAGAATTCCAAAGATTAACTTTTGCCTTTCAGGTTTCCTTGTAAGGAAAATTGCATTATACTTCAAAAAGTGCTATTTGTGTAAAAATAAGATAAAGCAGTGCCGAGTGATTTCCATCAAAATTTTAGAGAATGAATTTGTCAGCTGAGTTATTTCATCTAATATATCTCTTAGAGTTGGCTGTCATTACAACAGAATGGAGCACTAATGAAGCCACACCCAGGGCACCAACAAGCCATCAACGTCAGTGGCATTGGGAACACCCCCACAGAGGTTAAAATTGAAATATTACAGGCAGAAACTAAACTATTAAAATTACCAACCAGGTATTCTTTGAAGAGGATGTTCGGGTCTTCGTTCAGGTAGATACAAAGCGCCCTGAGGATGCACTCCCTCCTCTTTTCAACAGTTTCATTCTAAAGAGACAGAAAAAACAATACTGAAATATTATTCTGACTGTTAACTTGTCAGTATACTTGTCAAAACTGACTAGTCAACATCAATTTATAATTCCATATTGTTCATTACTGCTAGCAAAACATACCTGTGTGATTGGGACCAAAATCCTGCTGATGTTAGTCCCTGCAGAGCCTCCTTTCTTCCTGAACACTTTGATGAACTGGGCAGTGTGGTGGTCAAGCTGTGCATGGAACTTTGAGACAAGGGGACCAGTAGTGATCCTCACAAATTCTGCTTCCACCTGAAAACATAATGTCCACAAACAACATATTATTGGTACCTATTAAACATTTAACATTTAAAACAGAAATACTCTCACCAGAATGTACAAAAAACAGGCTGTGCTGTAATATAACCGCACAGTGTTACATTTTACACAAAATGATTAACATTCCCATGTGAAAAAATAAATAAATAAATTGTTAACTAAAGCTGATTTAAAAGGTATTTCATACCTCTGCCACAGTGAACAGTCCTGGCCACCTGATCTTGAACTCCACGATCATGGGCTTGTCTCTGACGACCTCCTGCCTTCTGTATGCGAAGGTCTTAGCCATCTTTTCTTTGACAACTTTATCATTACGTCTCTTCTTGACCTCAGATAACAACGCTAATCTTTCCCCTTCAAGGCTGTCCTTGGTCTCTCCAGCAGGATAGGGAGGACAAAAAAGGACTTCGGCTTTCCTCGGTTTTTTGACATTGTAGGCAGGCTGACATCTATCTGCAGGTTTGTGCTTGAGGGAATTAATGCTCAGTTCTGGGGACCCCAAGTTTCTAAGTTTTGTCCTGTAGTTTGCCGTCTTATACTTAAGGCTTATTTTCCAGCCGTAGAAACCACTGAAGGATCCCTGTTCTCTCAAACATGGATGTGCTTTGATTAAAGCTTCAGCAACAGATTCAATTTCCAAGTTTGAGGGATATGCTTTGAACTTGATGATTTCCTGAGCAAGACTTTCCAAGATGTCTGATTTAAGTTTATGACCGGGGGTCAGAAGAACTCCATTTGATACAAAGTCTTGGTTTGCACTTCGAAGTTGAATCTCCACATCATATGAAAACTTTGGAATTTGGAATTCTGTGGGCCAATGTGATCGAGGAGATTCTGAATCAGAGGAGAGTATTATTGTGTCAGAAGATGACAAGGATGCTTCTTCCTCACTCTGGTTCATGCTGCCTTGGCTGAGGTCTAGAGCACCTGACAAGTGGATGATTTTCAATGTGCTCTTGTCTTGAATGTCGCAAATTTGGTTAAGGTTAACAAACTCGTTATCAAAGTCACTGTCCATGTACTGGAGTCTAATGTCCCCCTCTATATCAAACTGACGTTTGATCTCATTTGCAAGATCCTCAACAGACGTTGGCATGCCCGATTCTATGGTCAGTTTTTCAGCATTGTTGGAACCAAGGATAATCCGCAGTTTTACTGGTGCAGCCATCATCCAAATGCGTCAGTCTAGAGAAACTGAAAACACAAGTATAAATAAAGTCATTAAATCTGTATAAATTAAAAGCATTCAAATTAGAAAAAAAGCAACTGACTTTGGTCATAGGTAAATCAAACGGGACACTGAAGCAAACATTGAGCAATCCACAGACAGAAGCCAGTGACATAATGATAATAGCATGGAAAATGAAGTGTCATACTATGGTTAACAGTGCTCAAATTAGTTGCTTTAGGTTGGAGTAGGCAATAAGACATTTTTGACCAAATACCTCAATATTGATATTGTGATGATATAGTGCGGATGACTATGGTGCTTCCACAAAATATTTACACAATTAGATTTTTGATAATAATAATCATTGATAATAATTATGTGGGTAAAAGCAAATAACTGCTAGTTCAAAAAATGTCATCACTTTAATGTAATGTATGAATGAATGAATGAATGTGGCCTTTAAACCTAGGAAGAGATAACACTTATGCCATATTCTGATATTTCAATATCCAAGATCCCAGATGATATCAAGTCACATATCACAATATCGATATGATATCAAAATATTGCCCAGCCCTACCAGTGACATGGAGTTAGTGCATGCACAGAACAGGTTAGGAAACAGCCAAGTGGAAAGAGGTGACGGGTTAGTATTAGGTGCTCATGCTAGTGAGAATAAAGTGCACATTTAGTAAACTATCAAAGCCATTTACTCACATATTCAACACGTGCTTTTAATATATGGATATCTTTTAAATGTAACAAGTCGAAGGGGCCCAACAAAGTAGTCATGTAATGGGTACTTCTCTGCCAGTTCGTCATGTGTTATCAGGGACATTGTGCCAGTTGGACATGGTTGCAGTTCAAAGGCCCGGTAGTGCTCCCTAAACCAAGCTGAGAACATCTTGACTATGAAATTCAGCGTATCCTGAAGTACACATATCCTTATTATCTCTCCGAATTCAGGTAGCCCATCAGTAAATCCACAAATGACTGTCATTCCCTTTCTATAGTTGATCCCTTTGCAATCTGCACTGTTAGCCATGTTTACTTCTGCCATGTTTGGGTACTTATGCTGAAGAGGCAATGATACATCATCTTTCAGCACCTCAACAGGGACTCTCGATACACTTGATACTTGAACTCCAGGTTTCTGTGGACGTGATGAGTGTAAGTGATATGCAATCATCATCTGGTGTTTTCTTGACATTGTTAGAGCAACATTCTTGAAACACTTGGTGTGATGGGCAACTTCCTTTAAAAAACTGTTTGCCCTCAAATCTCATGGTCCAGACCCCAAGTAGAGGACCAAAACATTGGGTCATGTGAGGGTAATGCTCTAAGAAGTGATGCTTTGGGAGGAGTTTTTGGTTGGGAAATGCTTCTTGATATTTCTGTCTGTGATCAGATATTTTGAACAGAAGATATCCAATGGATTCTTCTGTATGGATCTGGGAAACAGCAAGTTCCACTATCTCTTTTAAATCCAAAATTATCTCCCAAACTGGTTCACCGTCAGGTATAACATCTCCAATCATGAAAGGCAGCAATCTTATGAGGGTCCAATTTTCAGCTGCGTTGCCACCTATTGTCTTTTTGCTTAAAAGTTTTTGTGGCACAACATGGGGCCGGTTTGTTTTATCTTCTCCTTTGTAGGGGAAACTGAGAATGACCTTATTTAAAGTGTCCAAAGAGAGATATTGTTTGGATATCAACACACCCAGGCACTGTGCAAGTTCCACTGGAACAATACCCTCCAACAGATCGTGGAGTACATCAGGTGGATATCCAGTTGTTAGATCAAAATGAGAAAGATTTTCTGTCAGCACACATGGCCTTTTCACTCCAACACAAGGCTTTCCACTTTCCAGTGCATGTTTGACATGTTCTTTGTGTTCGTCTTTGGATCTAAGATTAAACTCACCCGACAGAACCTGCTTGGTCTGAAAATCACTGAAACGCCCTGTGCAAAATCGACAAACATACTCTCCTGAAAAACTTTCCACAAAGCCCCCAATACCATGGGCACCCAGATTATCTGCAGCTACACATTGTACTGTGCCTTTAATACTTTTTCCAATCTCTTCCAAGACAACCAGATCACGCAAAAGAGGTTCAAGCACTTTTCCATATCCATATTCCTTGATGTAGTTACTTTTACACAGTACTGCCAAGTAGATGGATGACAAAGAGGAGTGCTGGCCTGGGGGTAAGTTGCTCAAAATCCAGTACATAGCGCAAAGTTTATGCTTCTTTCTGGAAGTGCCCAGAGGATTGCACACTTCAAACTCATCAATATAAAGGGTCACACTTATTCTCAATTCCCCTGAAGATAGGAACTCATTTTGTTTGAAAAACTCTCCATCCTGAGATGACATGTATTCTTGTTGTGCAGTTTCATTTTGGTGAGCACTGTAGTTTTCCAGGACATCATCAATTATACCATCTTTGCTAAGGAGCTGCTGCAATGACTGCAATAATGGTACATACTGGTAGGTATGGTTGCGCTCCTTATCCAAAACATATTCAACTGGTTCAACTACTTTGAACTTGTCTTTGAAGTACTGTTTCCGCTTAAAAGCAGTGCCAAGTGGGCCCTGATCTCCAATTGCTTTGGTCAAGGGATTAGCAAGACAGAAGGCAGAGGCCAATTCCTCAGCTTCTTTTGCATCAAGGGCAAGATTATGCTTAGTACAAAAATCTGAAACAATGGCATTTAATGTAGTCTGGGATGTAGAACTCATTAGGAAGTGCAAGTCCTGTAAAAGCTCATCGACTGCATTACTGGGAACATGGAGTATGTTTTCCAGCTTAAGCAACACTGCTGCAAGTTTCTCTTCTATCATCTTCTCAAGATTTTCTGAGCAGTCTCTCTGAAAACTAGACTGCACTTCAAGCTGGGCTTCTTCTGATTCTTCATTGTCTCCATGTTCACCTGAAACACTTGAGCTTTCAAAAATGTCTCTTTCTGCAACTATTCCAGGTTTAAAGTCACTGTAAGAATAACCAAGGTGCTTTCTATTTTTGTGTGATTTAAATGTCCCATAAATATTTGTCCTAAATGTACAACCCTTGAACATGCAGGGGACTGTTTCATTGGCTTTGAGATGCAAATTTATATGAGTGAAATACTCCTTTTCAGAGGCAACTTCAGAAAACCCACAAACATGACAGCTGAATGTCGCCGATGTCAATGTTTGCCGTGATGTTTCTCTCGTGTGGACTCTACACAAATGTGACCTGAGCGCATTCCATGACTTAGATGTACATGGACAACTACTATATGGGCAAGGATATGGGTGCATGCGCCCATAATGTGGATGTTTTAATCTGTAATGTTTAAGCAACTGGCCTCTAGTTGAGGTCTTTGAACTGCAACCTTTACACTGCCACATTCAAATCTGGGAGCGGAAGGGGAGGGGGCAAAAAACAACCAAACAAAAAAAACACAAAGGATATATTGGTAAAGGAAACTCAATTTGTAAAACAGTTTTAAGAAAGAAAAGTCTGACTGTTAACATACCACAGGCAAGCTCAGCAGTGCTGTTTACACCACATCAATGAGTTAGGAAACAGCTATCACACCCAGGATCTGAAATTCGTCATGTTAATAGGATCCATAAGTTAATGTAGTTCATTATTTGTTTTAAAGATAACTAGAAATCTAATAAATAAAAACATATTCAGAGCGAGAGCAAGAGAATTAATCTGTCACCTGATAAATGTTTCTTAAAATAAAAATACTGGCAACTCAATTCACAGTAATTAAAGTAGCTAGTTGTGATCATACCTGTTATGAGTACTGTGCTATGGGCAGACAGGAAGAAGCTTGAATCAGGACTCACTCTCTAATCAGGACCTGAAATATTGCAACATGATTATTACAAAAAAAAAGAAAGAGAAAAAAAAATTATAAAAATGTTAACAGGTTAATTATTTGTGTGCATTGTAGAGGGTCCTACAATAGATACATTTCCTTTAAACCTACCTTCAAGTCAGTCCTCACCATGACTTACATGCACTCAATCCAAGTAAAAAAACATAACAAAAAACAAAACAAAAAACAAAACAACACTAGTGGGCAGCCCAAAAGATTCCAAAGTGTACATAAATATGCAAACTAAATTTTTCAAATTCATCACAAAGTGGATCAGTCCTACAGTACTGCTTTGACACTGATCAGTGCCATGTAGTGTCACAGCTTACCATGCCTCAGGTCCACAAATTGGTAACTTTCCCATGTGTTTTTTCTGTATTAAATGCAGCTAGATGGCTTCAATTTGTTTATTCGTCTTTGAAAGAATATGAACAAACTTCTTTGACAAAGTATCTACTGACTTTATCTGTACAAAGCATAGTAAAACATCAGAGAAAGTGTGATGCAATATCATAGCTGGGCCTTAAATCACAAATTCACAGCAAATGCAACTCAGTGATGTGGGAAACTTCACTTACTGAGTAAATGAACTGTAGAGGTATATTGTTTGTTTGTTTGTTGTTATGTTCACTTCAGTTGGCACCTGATTTCTGCAGCTGTAACTCAAAATTAAATCTACACCAATGGTGAACTGTGGTAATAGCTACTTCTAATCTTCAATGACAGCTCAACATTTCAGGACCACAACAGCTCCTCCTTGGGACTGTCTGTGTCACACTTTAAGAATAAGCCTAACGCTCATTAGCAAAGCATTGTAAAAACAAACAAATAAGTAAATAAATAAAAGTAAACACAAAAACAATGTTAGTTAACAGTTAAGGTAATTATACTTACATATAACTCTGTTGCCAGTCACGTCTTCAAAAATGAGTAGGATGAAGAGTAGCCTTAAGTTGTATCCTTCACCTGCAAATGTGAGAGGGTCCGACTAGAATTAACTCTTCAGTGAGGGGAAAAGAAGCACACTCAATTTTGTAATTTATAACATTAAATTTAAAAAGTTAGAGTCTGGAGGGTGTTTTTTTTGCCCAAAAATAAATGCTAGACTTGCAGCAAAGTAGGAGGGCTACTAGCCCCAGTAGCTGTCCTGGATGTTTACAAGTGCTAGCACCTCTCTCTCTCTCTCTCAACAGCAGGACCGAAAAGAAAAAGAAATACAGTCTAAGTGAAGCCCTGGGTCCGTGTATGTCGTGGCCATCCGTTTTTTGTTTTGAAATGACGAAATAAAAATAAAAAAATAATCCATTTCCCATTTTTGTGTTTTATAATGAAAAACGAAAAACAGATCGTGATAATACATTATCCGATTTAATTTGATGTGTTTGTTAATCGAAATTGGGAATTAAAATAACGAGGGAACCTAATTTCTCTATCTCCTGTTCGTTTCTGCACTGTGATGATGTGACACGGCTCCAAACCTCTCTCTGTGACCAAGAAGTTGTAGGTCTGTTTACCTGTACTGCACTACAACACCAGAAGAAGACGAGATTTTCAATTTTTTTCATAGACAAATTGACCTTGTGCCTCTTTGGAGGGTTGCTAAATAATAAATCCCTTCATGTTTCTGCTATTTCATCCGTTATTGTTGCCATCAAACTGTTTTCTGTTCAGATATCTGATTATTATCGTCAGTTTTCTCCGTTAGTCGGCCGCATTTCAAAATAAAAGTCTCTAAATTAAAACTACGACTAAACACTGAACACAAAACAGACAGAAAACACAGACTAAAGCTAATTAAAATGATTAACATAAAAAAAACCCCAAAATAAACAGCATTTGGATTATTTACACTGATCCAAATTTTGTGAAAGACACGAGTTCTAATTTTAATTTTATAATTCTTTAGTTTTAATTTAGAGACTTTTATTTTGAAATGCGGCCGACTAACGGAGAAAACTAACGGTAGTAATCAGATATCTGAACAGAAAACAGTTTGATGGCAACAAAAACGAATGGAATAGCAGAAACAGGAAAGGATTTATTATTTAGCGACCCTCCAAAGAGGCACAAGGTCAGTTTGTCTATGAAAAAATTGAAAATCTCGTCTTCTTCTGGTGTTGTAGTGCAGTACAGGTAAACAGACCTACAACTTCTGGGTCACAGAGGGAGGTTTGGAGGCCTGTCACATCATCACAGTGCAGAAACATTATAAAACACAAAAACGGGAAACGGAGTATTTTTCTATTTCTATTTTGTCATTTCAAAACAAAAAACGGATGGCCGCGATGTACACGGACCACCCTGGAGCCGCAGACCGATATACGGCCGTCACTGACAACACAGCCTCGACTGGCAACAAGTATGACAGCCGTTGTCATGAGCTAGCTTGATGCTAACTTCGGCTAGTGGTAGCGGTTAGCATCCGCAGCAAACACCTGCTTCCCAGCTCAACACAACAGCTCTACTGCTACTGCCCTACTGAAACGCAAACACTTCGGAAATATAGAAGAAGTGTTTGCGTTTCAGTAGGGCAGTAGAAGTGTTGTATCATAAATACACAATCAAATCATGCTCAATATGAAAATACTACAATAGGTATGGATAAAAAATGTCCTCCTACCTCTCTCAAGTCAGAAAACGAAGACAAAACTGTTGGCAACTCCACCGCCAAAACCAAGGAAGCTGACTGTAACAGTTTGCGCAGGCGTAGTCTGAAGCGTTTGAATCTTCTTCTTACTGCCACCTTGTGGTTGTAATGAGTATTTCAATCATAATTCACTTAAATTAAATGGTTTGTGATTAACCAACAAGTAATTATTTTGTACACATAACGAAAGACACAATTACATGGACTTTATTAGAAAAAAATATTTCAACTTAACAAAGACATGCATTTTAAGTAAACTGAACACATTAAAAGAATATACAGTGCACAACCCACCTCATTCACTTTTTTTGAGTGTGTAGAAAAAAAAAAAATCTGAGATTCAAGTCAGACTTCTGAGATGAGAATAAGCATTTTAAGAAAAAAAAAGGCATTTCATAGAAGAAAAAACCATAAACTTCTGAGAAAAAATTGTAATACTAAAATCATAATTCTTAGATTTAAGACATAATTTAGAGACTTGGGTAAAAAAAAAAAGTTACAAGAAAAAACAGGCGATTTACTCCCAATTCCTACATACTCTGTCTGTGCAGTTCCTCTCTGCACTCCACGGCAAATTGCCCCCAGGCTCTTCAATCAGTCTGTTTCCACAGCCCGTGCCTTGCTCCATTCGCAGCGCGTACCAGCAGCGTCCTGCCGCACTGGATCACTTGAAATACTCAGTGGCAGGAAAACAATCACCAGCAAGTTAAAAATTCAAATATTAAACTAACAATAGTTAAAAAGACCAAAATATTTTTTATTTTTCAAACCAAGTAATTTACCCATCCAGTCATCACCCTGAGGGATATGTAATAATCTAAAGTTCAAAAGCCCTCCACAGTTGTGTGGGTTCATGCTTCCTCTGCCTCAGGTATCAGCAGAAAATTTAAGGGCCAACAGCATGAGAGTCAATCTCATGGTGGATCTGTGGCAAAGGTGAAAGGATTACCTGATTTACATGGATTCACTTTTGTGGCACCAAGAGTGTTTGTACAAGATTATGAGGCGATCCATCAGGGAATTTTGAGGTATTTCACAGAATAAGTGCAAACTTTGATCTGCCCCAGCTCAAGTCAGGGGATCAGGAGGTCATTAGGATTTTTCCTCTGGGCACCCTGCATATCTGCACCATATTGCACAGGGATCAAAACCTTAGTAGACCTAAGCTATTTCACCCTGGATCAAAGTGTTTGACTTGGTGATTGACAGCCTGACAATCAGGCTGTCTTTGAAAAACATGCTCAGATTTTCTAGCATGAGAAATGTGTGAGATACGTAATGATACATTTTTATCTAGAGCCAACACAATCATTTAAACCACATTAAAACTGGAAAATAAGTTAACTAGATACCTTGTTGTCTCAAGGGTCTCTCCTCATTTATTACACACCCCAGCAGAGCAGTAGCCGGCAGCATTAAGGTAAAAACGGTAATTGAATTTGAATGGCAGAATGATTTAGGCGCCTGTGTGTCTCTTAGAATGCCTGGAGGGGGTTGTCTGATTAATTAAGCATCAGAAAAGCCCTCACAGCGTCCTTGACTATTATGTGGTTGGCCAAACTGGAAAACTTACAAGGAAAGTGAACCTTTACTTGCTTTAGATGTGGGAGAACATTTGTCAAGGCAGAGTGTAGCTTAGAAAATTCACTTAAGAACAAAAGCACTACCCCTCTTTAGACCCTGTTTACATACATTTACATGGACAAACATATTTTTGGGGCATTCTGATAACAAGTAGACTGCTGTCAAGCACATGCAATCTCACCTTGTTGTTTCTGCCACTGGTCTGGAACTGGAACATGCTAGGACCTGCACACCATTGTAGCTGTACTGAGATCCCTCGCAATGACATGATGCTAACGCTACTCAAATGATGGTGCATTCCGTTTACCTTCAAATTTATATGTGGAAACTGGGCATCACGTCACTTGCCAGATAAACAGTTGCTAAGCTGGTAAAGTCAAGGTACCTGAATATCGTTTGACCACCTGAACAGAAATTCCAACCAAAGGTGTTGCTCCCAGTGACGTGCAATTGAAGTTTAGACATTCTGATCTCCAAGAACAAATGAAAAACACCATAAGAACAGAGGCTGAAAATTTTAATTAATGCCCAAAACCTCAAGGGCGTCCACATGGACATGAGTTTAGGCAAATGAGTTTGGGCATATCCACAAATGTTCTTATTGTATAGGTGCTTCGTCCACATGGATCTGGTGCTTTGGGAGCACGAAACACAAGTGTTAGAAAAAGGATCCCAGAGTGAATAAATCTCATATTCACAAATGATGATCTTGTTGCCCTGCCTCTCCCTAAAACTGCATGCGCAAACACTGACAACAAAAGTTACAATGGTGGAATACAGTGTTGAATTCTTGCTGCAGAAGATACTGAGCTTCTTATGGCTTTAAAAGCAAAATCAACTGCTCCTCTCCAACCACCGTGAGCAACAAGTAGACATGGAGAGCAGTTTATTCCAGTGTCTACTGACATCTCACATGGCAAAATAACATAGGATTCTGAGATTCAAGTCAGAATTTTGATATTAAAATTTGAATTTTAAGAACAAAGTCAATTCTAACAAGAAAACGCCAAATTCAGAAAAATCTCTATGCCCATGCTCCATGTCTTTTTCTCTGGTTTTGGTGTATGTCTGCAGCGGTGTTGCAGCACCACTCACAGGCCTGGCATACATACTACAGCATTTTCAGTGTTTTCATGTAGACATACACTATTCTTGAGAAGATGCTGTGTTTACGGAGAACTTTTTAAAAATGAAAGTGTTTCGTCTCCATGTGGACAGGATCTTATTTTCTTGTTTCTCAACTTGTAAAGGAGAGTTTATCCATCATCAGCTGGATGGTCGGGCATGTTTGTGTTTGTGTATGTTGATGATTGAGGTCTAAATTATCTCTTAAACTTTCCATTATACTTGTTTTGATGCTGTGATCAATCTATCATCTCATTTCTGCCTGTAGACTGATCCTATCAGTCATCTTTAGGCTGCAGCTCATGTCTGTGGTGCATTTAACCCGGACAACTTGCGCAACTGACTTGCTGAACAATCAGGGAATGCGTGGCAGCTATCTTGTGTCTGCGTAGTCAATTGTAAGTATATCTCTGGCTTAACACTGCTAGGTTGGAGGGGTTTTATTTTTGCGCCTAATTATGTTTTGCCAAAAGAGTTGCACAGTCTACGTTCTGTTTTTTTGCTTTTGTTAAACCCATGTTGTGTAGCCTTGGCGTCTGTGTGGGTCAGGTTCTGAGTCTAAAACAACATGTCAGTGGTTTGGTTTCGCTCCTCTTTTTATCATTTGTGAAATATTGCCGAATTTAGGCCTGCTGCGACAAAAAGTGAGCTGGAAATGCTCATCTGTGCTTTTGTGTCATCTCGATTGGACTAATGTAAGTCTTTGTTTACATGTCTGAGCTACTCTTCTCTGAACCATTTACAAGTGGTCCAAAATGCTGCTGCAAGATAGACAGAAAACTTTATTGTCTCAATGGGAAATTTGTTTTCACAGGCTGTCAAATGAGAAGACATACATTTAGGAGACATATAACTCACATGGAAACATAGAGCACACATATTTACATCACAGGAGACACATTAATCAGTGGGTTGCTTTGTTGAAGATGGAGATGGCAGATGGTACAAAGCTTTTGTTGAAGTATGCTCTTCTCCATCTCAGTGTTTTGTACCTGTGACCTGATGGCAAAAGTCTAAAGTGGATATTGAGTGGATGCTCTGTGTCCATGATTATTGTTCTGCTGAGGTGGGCTTGTGCTCTTTCATTGAGTTCTGTGATGTTGGGTGTGGGGGCGCGAATTATTTTCCAGGCTATGCGTGTGATTCTGTTGAGCTTGCTTTTGTTGGAGACAGACAGTATGTTGTAGAAAGCGGGGGAACAATACATCAAGATGGGTTGGATTATGCTATAGTACAGTTGTAACAGAAGATGGGGAGCAATGGAGAGTGCACTGAGTGAACGGATAGCATATAGCCTCTGCTGTGAATGCTTATGGATGTCGATTATGTGGTGGTCAAAGGATAGGCTATTGTCCAGGGTGAGTCCAAGATATTTGAATTTGTTGACCTGTTCTATTGTGTTACCATGGATGGAGATGGGATTGAGACTGGAGGTGGGTGTGTTGAAGACCAGTTCCTTGTTTTCTCTACATTGATATGGAGGTAATTGTCCATGCACCATCGTGTGAAATGCAGAACTGTTATGATAAGCAGTGATGGAGTTGCTGTCATTGAGAAGGGCCAGGATTGCAGTGTCATCGGAATATTTGTAGTACGAGGTGATGGATGAGGGGCTAATGCAGTCATTTGTGTAGAGTGTGTATAGGAAGGGACTGATCCTTGAGAATGGTGATTATAGAGTAACATCTCTGGGGCCACATCAGGTCCCTTACACTTTTCCATCCAGCCTCTAGAACGTTATCAAATTATGAAAATGTGATGTTGAAAAATACACTGCGGTTTTCAGAGTGTGTCTTTGTCATTACATCCAGATAACTCAATCAGTCTTTAATACTATGAATTATATAACTATGAATGCAACGCCCAAAACAACTGCAATTTAACTTATTGTTTCAGGAATTATTTTATACTTGATCTGACAGTCAAAATATCTTTATTGCCCCATGTGTCTGGCAGTAGTATGGGTCATATGGACTGATATGTTCAAGGCTAAAACATACAATTGGAAAAAGTAAAATAAACTAATAAACCAATAAAGGCATGTTTATGGTGGAATTTAGGCCTCCAGAGAGGTGAAGGGGGACATTCAGTGGCTGGAAGTTGGCTGGTATTTCACAGAATTAAGCAGGCACTTGGCTGGAATGGGCAAATTGGAACAGCTGCATCTGTCTGTTGGCTAGAACTGAATATTTCTAGTATAAAATAAATCTGCCCCCAAAATTTGTCTGGCCTTTGAACAAATGCAGTTGATAACCCCCGCTCTAGAAGGTCACATGTTACACCTATTCTTATGTCCTTGTATTTGTTTCTGGTTAAATTCAGGGTTCAGTTTTACATTCTTATGAATGTCTGTAGAGCATTGCATATTCAAGCAGGGCTCTGAGGTCCTCTGATTAGGGTTTGCTGAGTGTCCCTCGTACATGGATTAAAACAAAAGAAGACTGCTTTTGAGTCTGTCACTCTTAAACTCTGCAACTGAGCAGAGAACTGTTACTGCTTAGAGGTTTTCAAAAAGCAGCTAAAGGCCCATCTGTTTAGACTTGCATTTGTTTAGCCCATATGCCTCCTTTTTAGCTGTTGGCTTTTATTGTCTCTTTATTTTATAATAATAATAATAATAAATGTTATTTAAAAGCGTCTTTCACGACACTCAAGGACGCTGTACAAGAGTAAAATTTTAGCATTATTATCTAATTGATAAGCACTTTGTGACATCTATGCCTAATATATGCTTTATATATTAAAAAAAAAACTTTGCCTGCTTAACTTCCATTTTATAAAGTCTCTTATATTTAGAATTTTGAGATCACAGTCTGAAAATCTAGGTGAACCTTCTCAGCAATGATAGCACTGATCAATGGATTCTAACGACCCTGTGCTACCAGGACACGTAACAGCTGTTGCATAACAGTTCCTCTGAATAACTTGGATTTAAACTCTCACATTGATTATTGCCATGCTGCTAATTATGGTAAAGCACAACTTGGTGTGAACTAGTGGTCACCATGGCAGCTTGTGTTAAGAAACCTATAGAAACACGGTGGAGTCTCCATGAACTGAAGACACTTAAATATGTGAGAAAACATTCTCAATATTCAAGACATGGATCTTGTGTGCAGTTGGTGAAAACCCAAACAGAACAGAGTGGAAAAGATCTTAATTGGCTTTGCTATAAAAGCAAAAAACAGTAATGTAGCAACTCAGTGTCAGTGGTACCACAGAAAAAACACAACATAAAAGGCAGAGGCAATAAAACACAGCTGTAAAAGTGCACTACGTTGAAAAAACTCTAAAAAAAAAAAAAAAAAAAAAAAAAAGAGGCAAAGTGGCATAAAAAGAATTGAAGACAGTAGATTGGTGGTTTTGTGTGGGCAAATGCTGCTCAAGCACATCAGCAAGTTGAAAAGACATTAAAATAAGATATGATCATGACAGACGGGGGCAGAAATTGTCAAAATTGTGTCTCGGTTTTACACAAATTGATGCGAACTGTACTAAGTCCAGTGTGATTTTAAGCAAGGGTGGCAACATCAGCAACTTGTATAAGCATCCATTCATGCTGTATGGCATTGAATATCAGATGTGCCATGTGTTTGAAGTTGTTGACACTGAAAACTTGTGCAGGGTTTTTCACTGAGAATATTCACAGGAATCAAAAAGGAGAGCAGAAGTAATAATAAAACCCTATCAATTCCCTTGCCACAATATTGGCACTTCAAACCTAAACCAAAAAAATCCATGCCTCCTATGGCCTATGTACACCATACACAATTTTTTTTTAACGAATAAATTGAATGTAACGATTATTTTGTCATCTCTGTAACTAAAGACTGGCTTCAAGTTTTTGCATCAAATCAAAATCTGACCAATAAAAGCCCTCGTTGTTGGCCTGTATGTCACAGTCAGTCAATACATTCTACATGGCTCGATTGTGTCTTTTTTCCAGAGCACCCAATTTTATTTGACAAAAGTCATTAAAATATCAAGGATAATGAATTTGAATTAAAATATACAGTTCAGCAGCACACTAGGAAGCCTAGAGCAGTGAACCACCTCATCCAACCGAGGTACTCCTAGCGCAACTGGATAGTCCATTTTGCTCTTGACCTTAACAGCAGGAAGTACACCTTGAGAGATAATGGAGGACAGGCAAAGCTGCTCTGTGGAAGCACTTTGGGCTCCACACCACTTACGGCAAGGTATGAAAAAAGACATGGCTGTGTGTTGATTATGTGCAGAACAGCTGGCCCACTCCTCATTAAAAGTTCTATGTCATGCAAAGGCAGTTTTCTTTGCTGTTGATGTTGTTAGTAGGGGCTTAGGAAGCAGAAGATTATCATACCTTCTGCTAAACTCTTAGCTCACAGAGAAATGCACTGTGCCTCTTTATTAAAATGCCCCCTTATTATTTTTTTTTGTTACTTCTTTTGGTTTATAATGTAATAACTATACAGCCTCCACCTACATGTGAGTTTTTCACAGGCAGACGCCATGACTGTTTTGAAAGTCTCCTCCTTTGCCTGCAAGCCCTCCTCCCCCCGCACATTAGGCATGGTTTGGGTAGCTAATCATTGCAGAGCTCATTATCATAGCCTCCCTTCCCGTCATCCTTAGATTTAAGCATTTCCAAAGGGTTGCAGCTGATCCTCATTTTTTATTCAACTTAAATCAAATCATTTCTTAATGGACACCCAAATTGTCAAACACACCAGGACAAGGGACCTTTAACTAAAAATTGGCTGGCCCATTTGTCCTCCTTCCACCCACTGCAGTCCAGTGGCCTCAGGAAAAGTGTCAGCCCTGGTGTATTCTCGGTCTTTTGCCGTAGTGAACAGTTGGTCCCGAGGCGGCTGTGGTAAAGTCTCAGCTGCCACATCAAATGGAAGAACTCACCAACTTTCCTCATCAGAGGACCCTTGATGTTGAGTCTTTTTTGACTTCTGCATTTTTTTTAGAATATTCACAGTAAATATGTAAAAACATGTTGCTTTAAATGTGAATAGAAAAATTTCCTCCAAATATTCACAGTTTGGCGCCCTTTATCTGCATCACCATCGGCCTGTAAAGGCCTTAATTCAATCATATTGGTTAGAAACAACTTAGCACTTTAAACACTGAATTTGTAGTTTTCACATGCATGCAGTATTTACTGTGTTTACAAAAAGCTGACACAGGACAGCTGTCCATGCTAACAACATGTGATGTTGTGATTGGATGTTCATATGTAAAGGTCAACAACACCTATGCATGCAAATGCTGGATGAATCTTCTCTCTAATCAATAGCTTGCATAATTTATACCCAAAGGTGTCACAGAGAGGAGTGGAGCTGGATATCAAGAACGACTGTCAGCTCTTGGTAAATGTAAATAGGACCTAAAATTACATTAATGAAGTAAAAACAAATCCAAACACGGCAGTTAAAGTCTGAAGAATTTCCTGCTCATTTATGAAGGTGGAGTTGTAGTTTTGGGACATGTTTGGCTGCACAGAAACTGTGTTTGTTCACTGATATTTTTTTAGAAGCATCACCTCACTGGTTTGTTCAATGAAATAACACCACATTCTGGTGAAAGTAAGTCTCCCAGAACTTCTCCCATAATGCTCAGCAACCAAGCCCTGTCTTTCATTCCTTGCATACCAAAAATGTAAACACAGTCTTAAACGATTAATCTTGAGAAACTTTGTTGACGGCTGTTTATTTTGTCTTCCTATTTCATACTGGGCTTCAGTGAGAACTGTGGAGACTCTACAAAGAGGACAACAATGAGTGTCCTGTATGTGTAAAACTGTATTCATAACAGATCAAACAGATTAGCATTTATAGACATGTATTTATCAGGAATCCCTTTCCCCGTTCCTATACACGTCCCTGATGTTGAATAACACTGCTTAAACGATTAAATGTGCTGTTTTTAGTTTGTTTGTGTGGACTAGGACATACATCAAACCATGACAAGCTGGACAGCATTATGTAATCTGTGAATGTGGAGCAGGTCCAAACACACAGTGACTGTCCAACAACAGAAATATTGTTTCAGAGAGGATACATGATGCATAACAATGTCATTTGTTCTGGACTGATATATTATCAGGGCAAACTCTTCATATTCTAAAATGCTTCATAAGTGCATTTGCGCACAAACTGAACACAGTTTAGGACAATATCTCAGTATGTTACAGAATTCTTTGGCCTATTTTCTATTGATATTAAATATAACTATATTATATCATACTGCCTTTTTGAACAGAAGCCTCATCATGCACTCATTGTACTTCTAACCTGTATCTGCAAATATCTGTATATGTTTGTTTTTATATATTAATATATGTATGTATGCATATATGTGTATCTATAAATAAAGAATATGGCTTCAAGCTGCTATGCTGTAAAGTGTCTTGAGGTTACACTTATGATCAATTTGCGATATACAAATAATGATGGTTTGATAGATGGATAAATTTTATTCGCTCTGTAAGATGGTGCATATAATCTTGATAACCTGCAAATGTAACATCAAACTTTAAGCATCAATTCAAATCAACGTGTTTCACTCATTTTTTAAAAATGTTTTTAACCTTTATCTAATCCCATAAGATCTGCTGAGATCTTAAACTCACTCAAAAGGGTGACCCTGCCAAGAGGTCAGCAGCACGTCATAATAAATACTACAGATTACAAACAATAAGTTAAAGCAGACAATGATATAACAATGTGCAAATAACTTGAGTCACAATGACAATTTACAACATAGGCACTGTTCAGAGGTCTCCTGGTGCTTGTCCTTTAAGACAGAACCAAAAGCTTCAAGTGAAACAAGTTCTGACAGTTTTGGTTCAGTCTGAAGAGGATTCAATGCTAAAGGAGCAGCAAATTCGACAGCTGTTTTCCTCTGTTCAGTTCAGAGAAACAGACAAAAGAACTAAAAACATAGTGGCCCGGATCTACTGAGATCCAAAATAACGAGTGCTAAATTGCATGTGCAACCTAAAAAATTGCACGTGCTATAAGTGGGCGTGTTGCGGGTGATCTACTATTACTGTGTGCGAAATTGATAACAGGTGCAAAAGTAGTGAAGACCGCCCCCTTTAAAGGAGGATTTTGCGCGTGCTACCGGCTGTCACCATGAAGAGCTTGGGAGAGGAGAGTGGCTGCAAATGAAAAATGAAGTTTGAAGCCATGGAGTTAAAGGCAAATGAACACATTTGCAGTAACCTGTTTTGCTGTTATTTTGACGGATAAGGTCGTTCTTCCTCATGCCATATTTGTATCTGTTATTTTAAATTTTCCTTTTCTGATTACAATCAAGCATAATCTAAATGACAGAATTCACATAGTTACACAACTTTATCATCAATTACCTCTAATGTGAAGAGCAGTGTAACAGTTACGCACACACAGACCGCGCCTTTTAGGCACTGACTGCGTCACATTCTCCACGCACTGACATCTCCTTTACTCACTGTCAGTGCGTGGAGAATGTGATGCAGTCAACTCTGAGTGACAAACGGCGTTATTATGGCTATGCCATTTTTTTTTTTTTTTTTTTTTACATAGGTTAAATGACCTCCTCCACGATGTATTAAGAGCGCAAAATAGAGAGGGTTTACTTTAATTGTGCATCTGCATAGGTATGACGGCACACTGAATTGTCCCTCTTTTTCCAGTCCTTCATAATGACAGACAGCCTCCAAATCTTTCTGTAATTCATCCAAAAATTCAGTCAGGGATGGAAAATATTCAGTTAATGCGACTCCTGTTTGTTGCCACAATGACCGCAGCCCTCCGTGCGTAACGCACATATATACATATTTAAAAATACACTTATACACCTATATACATATACATCCATCCAAACTCAACATGAATCCACCATTAGCATTCTGGGCCAACCTAAAATGCAGTGCATCTTTAGGAGGCTTACAGTAACAAGAAAAAAAAACTCTGTCTAGCAGTTTGGTATCTTGAGTGGAGCCAGTCTCATGTTGAACAGCCGGTCACTGAAGCTGTGTTGGGTGCGTGGGCGGAGGAAGGGAAGTGGGAAGGGACAAAGGGACTGAAGTAAGAACTGAAGGTAGTGACAGATTCATGGGCTATAAGGAGGTATAATCAATAACAACCAGGGAGAGAGAGATCATTCTAATATTAACAGCTATAATGATTATGAACTAGAAATGACCGATGTTGATTAATATTGCAGCATCTAGTTGAAGTGCCACTGAATTGGGTTTAAGTGGTCTAAAATTACAAATTTATGTTAAGCGATGTCATTTATGTTGATGGTTGATGCAGGATAAAGCACTTTGAATCGAGCAGGTCCACGCCATATATTTATGCTGTTTGCAGGAACTACTAAGAACTTCTATTTGTTCATCCATTCTTCCATTCATCTATTAATCTATTCATTAATCCATCAATTGCTCCAACCACAAGTCTTCTGAAAATTAATAATCCAGTCTGTATTTGTCCATCTTTGCACTTGTCCATATACTGTATGGCTTATCCATCCATTCATCCATTTATTCCTTCATCAAACAAAGCAACAGGATGTTTGAATTGTTTTTTTTGTTTCAGTGATATCATGCTTTCATTTCATCTCCAGTCTGCCATCATTCCTTCACTGTGACCTTTTTTGTCTGTAGACTGTGACATGTATGACATTGATTAGGCAGCAGTTTTATCCATCATTGGGATGCAGAGTCTCTCCTGAAGACTTTGGCCCCTATTTTTGTGTCTGTAATCCTCGAAGCTTACATGAGCGCACATTTAAGTAAAGCAGCACAGTTCTGACAGCTCCCTGCGTGCGGCTGAGCTAACATGTGTAATCATGGATACAGACACATTTACATTACATGTTGAACTTTCATTTCCAGCGAGATAGTATTCCGTAATACTGGGGATTGCATGACCCTAACCTTCAGCATCATTTAGCAGGATGTGAGTGTAAAAATGTGACATTACTGGAATGTTAAAATGACATAAGATGCTTGCTTCATTCTAGCTGAATATTTAAAACGTCCTCTGACAAACATCCAGAGAGGCAAAGCAACCTTGGAGCATGTATCATCAACTGATTGCTTTTACCTGATGCTACAAAGTGCTATATTTGCAACACAGCAGAGATATGAGTCAAAAGGAAGCTTAAGTGATGAGGGAAATAAAGTAATCCAGATGAAGGTGTAGGTATCCACCTTTAGGCTTGCTTGCTTAAACACATACAAATGATAAATATGATTCTATGGACAAAGAGCAAAAAACAGTAATTGCCCTTTTATTATGGGATGTAACATTTAGTGAGGTGTGAGGTGCACGGTTTCCAGTTTCCTATCTAGAATGAACACAATCATGGTGCAAAACCAGACGCAGAGTGAAATAAGGATGACTCAAATCCCTTGATCATTCATGGATGTGTTTGGTGAAGAGCATTAATCAAACCAGCCAGAGCGTCAGATCTCATTTCCTTTTGCAGCAGTGCGTGCCTGTCAGCTGATGATTTGTCATATATTAGATTTTGATTCTCAGTGTGAACTCTTGCATGCATTTTGTTTTGTATTTGATCCATCTCCTGCTGAGTGTGCCATTTCACTAAAATAAAAATGGACCCTGTATGAAATCTGTCAGTGCTTAGATTAAAGATACATTTCAATGGAGTATTCCCACAGCATCATGAAGAACTGCTTAGCTTTATTGGGATGAATCGGGTTTATGTTCTTTTTGCCTGGCATCAAGTAAAGTAGGCTTAAATCCTTTTCTCTGCTGGAGTTCAAGCAGAATTATCCTAGAATTAGTTTGCCTGTCTCCACCATGTGCTTCACAATGACTGAGGCAAAAGAGATGAAAAATGGTGGTGAGGGATGAGGCTAGGCAAAGAAGAGCTGGCTATGTTGTTTTTGAATTGTTGAGTAAAGGTGCCTTGTCCGATTTGTTGGTTCTGCTTTAATCAAGTTTTCCTCCTTTTTTTCGTCCTAAGCCACAAAACCTATCTCTTTTTACTGCTTTGTAGACAAAGCTCGAAGACATACATCGTCTTTGTTTTAGAAACATTACATTGATCATTATGACTATTACTGTAAGACACTAAAGTACAACAGACTTGCAGATGTGCAGTGTTCTAATACCCATGTACCCCCACCTCCCGAACGTTGGGCCCTTCCTGCCCATAGTTCAATGTAAACCAGCTGCTTTCTCCACAAGACTGGACTCCTGTTGTACAACCTTTTGGGGACAGCATTTCATCCTGTAGGCATGGTGTCAGAAAAAAAACATGGGGAAATGGCATATATGTCCGAAGTTAATGGCATTCATTGAGTGATGTCACAACAGGTTGGTACAATGTTCATCAATCTACATTAGGCCCATGGTTACCTTACATCTACATTGAATGTTTCAAATCTGTCTATGATTAGTCAGGATGCAGGAAATGTCATACTACACCAGCACGACGTTCCTTTCCACTTTAGATACATCAACCTGCATTAAACACAGCAAAATTGATCCAAGGAGCAAATTTTCACTGAAATTTTGGTGGTTACTCAATGTTGGTCAATGTCGACTACTATACATTGACCTGTAAATTTTCCTTTACCCTTCACTCCTCTACTTTGCTATGTAGTTTAAAACACTGTAAGAAGCTGCTTCTGTCAACAGAGCACTCAATCATAATATTATATCTTCTCCTCTCTGCATCAAATCACTAATTAAAACAAAACTGCGCTGGAGAATGAATGCTTGTCATTCTGTTTTAGCCGTTAAAGCTTACTGGCACAGTGTATGATTAGATCAAATAGACTGGTGTCATTTAAAGCAGGGTACACACATAAGGATTTTCTAAAACTGAAGAGATTGTTTTTATCTGTTAGAGATCCCATACATAAAGATAAAAACTCAGGCATTGAACAGTTTTGATCGTACTGTGTGTGGTGTGCGCTGATAATCTCAACACAGCACACTACACACATAACATTCTGTCCCACCACTGATCTAATATCTAGTCCTCAAAGACAGAAATCTCACGTGATCAAACGTGATCTAACAAAAAAGAAGAAGAAGCATAGCAATAACCATAAATGTTGTCTATGGCAACAACTGGAAAGCACAACATGCAACATTAGAGGGGACATACATAGACAAAGAGGGAATGATGTGGTCTTTGGACTATTTTTGATGGAAAATCGATAACTAAATAAAAGAAAAGACTGTGGAAAAATCCTGGAGACAGTGTGAACACGTGAGCTGGTCCTCTGTTTCTTAGGTCCACCAAATTTTCTGTTTATGTTTCAGGTCAGTCATGCTTGTTTTTATTTACGCCTGCTTTCTTGCTCCTCAGTCAGCTCGCTTCTTGATTTGCTACTTTCTGTTCAATGTCACAATTCACAGAGTCATGACTCAGGAG
Source organism: Cetoscarus ocellatus (assembly GCA_037902135.1). Lineage (NCBI taxonomy): Eukaryota > Metazoa > Chordata > Actinopteri > Labriformes > Labridae > Cetoscarus > Cetoscarus ocellatus. Next base: position 30,787 of record JBAMNC010001577.1, read on the forward strand.
TTGTCGGCTTTCCCCACTCACATGAAGATTTTTGATCGTAAATATTTACCATTGTCGGACTCGACCCCTTTCGGAGCCAATTATCGGGACAAGTTCACTCTTAACACACTTCAGACCACAGGACAGTCCTGGGGATAATCTTATAAGACATAAGATAATCGGGCATATGCCGTCCTTGGTCAGGAAGGGGGAAAGTTGGGACAAAAACAGCCGGATAATCTTTATGTGCGGACCCCGCCTTAGAGAGACCTGTTCAGCTTTGACTCAGATGATTTAGATGATGAAAATAGCACCAAAAATACCTGTGCAGACAGTGCTGGTTATGATATCAGTAAAAATGTTGTACTATCTCTAACTGGAAAGACTCCCTCTGTAATTGGATCCACTTTCCCACACTGACTGGCCCTGGCCTCCTTGTACCTCCAGTAGACAGATGTGGCAGCAAACTGCATCCAGCTGCCATGTTGGCATTTCTGCATGATGCCAAGAGGCTTACATGGCTGCTGTCCATGGTGCTGATCTGACTTTGAGTCCAAGGCCACATTGAAACATCTTTGCCATCATCACTGCTGAAAACCGAAACACATGCTAATTTACCTGTCCCTCAGTGTTAACAGACTGCACCTGTTTCCCTTGTGGATACTGTGTGTTATTTGTCTGCTGGTTGCTAAGTTACTTGTATGATCTTCTTAGCATGCTGTCCTTTTTGCCACAGGAAATGATTGCTTTACACAAAAATAGACCCTAACATTTCCTTTTCCAAGTCATACATGCAGACCTGAATTCCCCATATTCAAGCAATGTATCCCTGGTGCAAAGATTTTCAGCCCACTTCATCTTCATTCTTTTATTCTCCTCAAGGGGAGAAAGAAGTGACATAAAAAAAAATCAACACATCAATGATCCAAACACAATGAGGAAGATGGTTTTCTGCTGAATCCAAATATTATAAATAGGATTTTATGTCCCACAGCTAACACAAAATGTGCAGCTTGCAGCAATAGTAAACTCACATACATGACATAGATGCCCTTGGGGGAGAGCTGTGGGTAATATTATGGGTTTTTTCACCCCAGTGACTTTAATTACAGAGATTTACTCCGGCTTTGTTCAGTGTTTATAGAGCCTTATCCCATATGTTCGATTGCTTTGCCTCCCTCCAGAGAGCACACGGGGAGTGATGCTTTTATTTATTGCTGAAGGATCTTGTAAACTATGGAGCAGAAAAGAAACATTTTAGCAACCTCACTTTTTCAGCTATACTGCAGTAACCCAATGTTTGTTGATTATTTATGTGTGTCTGTGCCAGCAACAGCCAAGGCCAGAGCATTATGTTGCAGGGTTGTCTGTCTCTCTGTCTTTATGCCTCGTTCCTTTTAAATGCTATATCTAAAGACCGCTCTCAATATGATGGTTGGTGGCTCAGTCTGACAGTGCGCTCTGTCAGTAATCAGAGGAGCCCAGGTCCTTGGACAAGACACTTAACCCCTGGTTTCTCCTGCTGCTTAGTGGCGTGTAAGTAGGTATAAAGGGCATGAATGTGTTTGTTGATACTGATAAGCATCATAGATACAACAACCAGTGAGGGTGAAAGGTCAGATGAGATGTAAAGCTGCTCTGAATAGTCAAAGGGACCAGAGAAGCATCACATACTCTTAAGTTCATTTTACCAGTATTTGAAAAACCATCCACTCTTACTCAAGGACCTCCTAATTAAACTTTAAAGGTCACAGGCCAATTGTCAAAATCATTGAGCTTCATGCTCATCACTTGCTTGTGAATGTGAGGTCGATTTGAGGGACTGTCCTTCGAATTTGCATTTATTCAAGGAAAGAAATCAATTTTGAAGGTTACAGGTCAAATGTTATTGTAATAGACCCTTGTGTTTATCCCTTGCTTGTTAATGTGAAAGTTCAAGAGTGCTTTGAGGGATTTCTACAAATTTTCTGGAGTGGCTGTTCTCTGTCAAGGACGAACTGATTGACTTTTGGATATTATATTGTTGGTAAAAGTGTAAAGTCATGGACCCTCATTGTTATCCCTGACTTGTGTAACAAAGACACTTAGAGGACTTTCTGTTAAACTTTGAGTACATGTTCTTTCTGACTCAAGGATGAGGTGATCAGTTTTTGGTGATAAAAATTCAAGGTCATTGTGAAAATTATATCTCAAATTTCCTGAAATTTTGCACAAATATTCCAGTTGACCACATTTTTATGTTGAAGGCCAAGGTAACTGGGCCCCATAATTTTCCTTTTAAGTAAACAACATATCTTATTAACGACGTAGTGCAGTTGGATCTGTCTTATTCAATGTCTGGAATCTGGCAGGTGGATCTTGCCAAGCTCCAATCTTCAATGATTGTGAGTGGCCCAAAATGAGAGTGTCCTTTAAAGCAGAAAGAGGTGAGAGCTATGAGTGAAATGGCAGCAGAAAGTGGCTGCCTGGACAGAGAGTAGCATATATACTTACAGTTTCAGTAGCAGTTTTATCAGGTGTGGACCAGAAAAAAAAATTAACAACAGTGAAGCACTTATCAATAAAAATGATATTTTTTCCGCACTTTTAAAATGTTTTAGTGATAGTTCATTCTAAGTAGAGGCTTCCATTTTGTATTTTACACTGCAACAGTTGTGCCTGGATGCTACAACATATGATTTACCTGTAATGATTGTAACTGATGGAACGAGCATGCAAGGTTCTGCTGGACCAGTAAAATATATATGGTCCATCTGGTGTGTCAGGTTAGTATCTAACACAATTTTAAAAGATTGTCTTCAAACTTGCACAAGTGTTATCTTTAACTCAAGAAGGAGATCCTTAGATTTTGGACTTATGAGGTCAGGTCTTTGGGTCTTATGACCATTCTCTTCTTGACCCATCACTGTCCTTTTACAGTCCAGCACCTGTGTATTATATGCCAGGGGTAAGCAACTGTAGGCCAGGGAGCCACATGTGGCCCACCTACTCCCTTGATACTGGCACCAGTTAATGTAGAATATCAAAAAATAAATTTCAGCAAAACAAAACAAACAAAAAAATACTACGAAGACATTTCAAATAAAAATATTTCCAAGAAAAAAAAGATATATTATCAGCTATATTTATTTCTGTTAATCTCAGAGTGTTAAATTAAAAATAAAACTTCTATTAAAATATACTTGACGGCAAGTAAATAGGTCGTATTATATCTTCTATATGCCCTTAAGTGTGTTACACATGTCTTCTCCACATGATCGAGTACTTCTGTGAACAAATCAAAAAGTCTGCAGCATTAAGACTCTCCCTTTTTTTAAAAAAAGCACCAGCAGCTGCATGAAGCGTCTAGTTTCCCGGCCTCCCCGAATAGACCTACCAGTGTGACTACTATTGTTTCATGTTCAGTTCAGGCCCCTTGGTTCATAGTAGTCAGTACATTGCAGAATGGAGACTTTTGAATGCATGCAGAGTTGTTGACAACAGGGTACAAAGCAGCCCCAATTTGGGACACTACTACAGAGCAGACCTGTAAACTAATTAGAGCAGACTGGGCCCACATGAGGTAGAAAGTCAAGAGGCAGGAGCTCTAACAGAGCGTCTCAGATTTGGAGAATAAAGCACTATCGGGGGTACTCAGTAAATGAAGACAAAATGGCTGCTTGAACATTAGTGATTATAAACAGACCCGGACAGTCATCAAAAAAGAATACATGATCCTGATTTTAGGTAAATATGACCTCTTTAAAAAAATGTACATATTTATCTATATATATATATTTCAGCCTCACAGTCACTGAGGATAGAAATAATGGACCCCCCTGGTTACCAAAATTGTCCATCCCTGTTACAGACATAAAATTTCTACACAGTAGTTTGATTTTACCATTTCTTGCAGTGCAAGAAAATAGTCAATTTAGGAGGGAAAGAAACAAGGTTTTATGTTTGGCCCCTGGGTGGGCATAACCTGTGGATCTGTTTCATCAATAGATGCTGTTGCTCATTCACACTAGCTCAGATCCATACGCATCTTCATCCAGACAACATAAAACTCTGTTGTCTAACTTTTTGTGGGCAGAGGGCTGGCTATAAAAATGAAATGTGTTCACATTTTCTGTGGTAAAACAAAGAGAGCACCGGCCGTTACATTAACTGCCGTACTCTACCATCTCTATTTAAATAAAATGGACTGTTATTAAGTTTTACTATTTGCATGTGCTGGAAGGAAGTCAATCTGCTCCTTTCATCTCATAAAAGAACAAGAATTGTTTTCATTAAAGTAGTAGAGACGGGGTTTTAGTTATAAAGTAGAGTACAGGGCTTTTATTGGTGGTATTTTTCAGTGATTGTGTGAAAAGCAGAGGTGTTTCTGAAGGAGGCTTTGGAAGGACAAACAGCTGGTGATGGCTTAGGACTGAATCTATTGTTCTGAACTAAACCTCCTCACAGCCCAGGGTTGTTTTCATATTCTGGGATATGTTTTGCAGAATTTGAAGTATTATGATCACACATGGAGGTAATTTATAAGTCATAGGTAAGAGGTGTTTCTCAAAGGAAGGATAGAAGCTGACTTGAGGGCCATGGCATACAAAAACAAATTTAAAGCAAGTGATGCGTGAAGAAAGAGTGAGGTTATCCTGCATACCAAACAGTTCTGTAACAAAGAATCAGGGTCTTTGTACTGAGGCAGATTTCTAATGTGAAGCATTCTTTTGTACTTTGTCATACATCCAATTCTGATATGAAATGGCAAAGCTTCAGGAGCTGGACCACACCTCAACCAAGACTCAATCCTGACCTTCCCTCTCTTTTGTTCTCTCATTCTTAACACCTCCATAATCCCCCCTTTTTTCTCTTTTTCTGCTTTTCCTCCAACATGCAGGGACATGAGGGGGTTTGATAAGCCCAGGAGTTTCAGTAGATCCCCTCAGGAAGTCCCAAAATAAGTCAGCAACACAGTAAAGTCTACCTTATTCAGCATTGTTCCTGACATTAAAAGGTGACTTTTAAATTGTGCCGTGTTAGCCCGTACCAGTGAATAGTGAATGGACTTGAACTTTCAGAGTACTTTTCGAGACTTTCTGTGAAACACTCTAACACTGCAGGTCACACCAACCCATTTACCCTCAAATTTCAGTCACTATTGATTGACATTTTTAAGAAATTTGGTATTAAGTGTCTTGCTCAAAGATGTGTCAACATGTGACAGCCTGAACCCTCTAACTGATTGAGGAGTGACTATCTAGACTACGCCACTGTTACAGTGAAGTGTTGTTTCTTCTCACAGATTCAGATTCTGTGCTCAAATTGTTTCATACAACCTTTGAGACCTTTGCTAAAGATATAGGAGGGCTTCTCCTGGCTTCACAAACTCTGCCTGTCTGTCAGAGGTTGTGTTACTTGGATTAAGATGTTCCTTATATTGTTCTTTTCACTGGCCAAGCATCTCACAGTCTTGGTCGGCAGCTCTTCGCTTCTGCTGTAATCATGCTGCTTTCTTAGGCAGATCCAGCTGCACTGCAAGGTTACCGAAACACTTTTATGGCCAACAACAAGTCTTTCCATTCCATTCAACTCACCACCAGGAGGTGATCAGATGACAACTTTTCTCCCCTCTTCACCCAAGTGTTCAAGCATGTGACAGTACGCAGTAACATATTAACAAAGCACCACTCAAGATCATGTTTGGCAGGACATTTCTCCCAATCACTCACTCCAGGTTTCACCACTTCACCTTCCCATCACCCATCATCTCTGGAATGGACCCAGAACCCGAGCTGTACATGGCAAGGACAATAGCCCGTCTTTATATAGTTGGTAGTGCCCTACCTCCTACACCATTTATGGTTCCCCTCTGGCTGGAGAAGGGATATTTCACATGCCAAACACCAGGCTAAGGCCACCACCTTGGCCCACTATCTGGTGAACACTGCACCCGACACTCATGGCCATCTTTGCAGTGGGTGAGCTCACAGGGTCCTTGCAACTTTTTGAGGTTGAACTGGAAAAGGCTCAATGGAGGAAAACCCACCAGATGCTTGCTGTCACTCCTAGATCAGGCCAAGGAGGATGCCCTAGTGTCTTACCCCACTGCGAGGTCAAACCATTCCACAGTTGCTGCTTTCTAAGGTCTTTAAATCCTTGGTTCATGGCCCTTCCTTAGGACCAAATTAGCTTTAAAGGATAAGTTCGGTTTTTTGACACCTGGACCTTATTTTTAGGATTAAATACGCTCGTAGACTCACCCAGACAATTTTGGCAGAGCTCGGAGCCGTTTTTGAGCAATTTAGATCCATCCGACGACGTTTTTCTCTCATGACATAGTAGCAGACGGGGCCAGAAATCGAAGCCCCTAAATTAGACATTATCTGCTGCGAAACTCGCTCATTTCAGCTACATTTTATAAATGAATGGCCAGTGTTATCACCATGTCAGCTGAACTTTGTTGTTATGGTCATCCGGGGCTTTACAAGGACGGGTAACTTTTGGTGACGTCATAGACAGGAACATGAGTAGAGCCGCTGTTGTTGCTAGGCTACACGGCTACACGGCTATTTTTGTGCAACAACAATATTTATCTGATGTAGAAGTGTCTGACAACGACTTTGAGTATAATGGATGCCCGTATCGTATTTTGAGCCAGAATAAACCGACGAGGAGCTATTTGAAAGGAGGATGCAGAGGGAAAGAGCCGAACAGCTGGCCAGAGAACAAGCAACCACTGTACGTCCACGAATGGGGGCTAACTGGTGTTGTTGTGGACATTGCACGGCAAACACAACAGAGGAGGAGTGCCTTTGCTGCTCAGAGTGGGACTTGAGACCAGAGGAAACACGTATTGATGCCCCCCAAAATACGATTTCTGGCCCCGTCTGCTACTATGGCATGAGAGAAAAACGCCGTTGGATAGATCTAAATTGCTCGAAAACGGCTCCGAGCTCCGCCAAAATTGTCTGGGTGAGTCTACGAGCGTATTTAATCCTAAAAATAAGGTCCAGGTGTCAAAAAACCGAACTTATCCTTTAAGTTGCTACATTTAATTTTTTTTTTTTCTAATGCTCATACATTAACTGCTCATGTAAAGCTCATTGTAGTGCTGTGCATGGTGTGCTGCTTCATCCTCCACCTTTTTATTCTTGTTTTTACTTCATGTGATCACGTGTTTGAACGTCCAACTCAGGAAGAATTTTGTGGACTGTCTGCTTGGTATTTCCGGTGAATTTTTCAGAAGTGCAGAAAACAGCTTTTTATAAGCATCCACAGAGCTCGGAACTTCCTGCAGTGTTTTGAGGGTGCTGTTTAGTGAAACATTGTGGCAGACAGCAAAGGCAGCAGGCTGCACAGTAAAGTGCAGGTGTGCGAGGTGAGACGAAGCAACACACAAATGGCAGAGAAGTGAAGGAGCAAGATGTGAGTGTTTTAGTTGAACTAAAGACAAACAAAGGATCCTTTGAAAAACTTAAACAGTATTTGAAGCGAGTCCTTGTGGAGGTGGAGTCCCTGGGCTGGCCAGGAAAAGGTTGCTACAGACTACCAGAGCTTAACCAGCCTTTGCTTTTTGGAGTATGTTGAAACTGTCAGACCTGTCTCTCATCCCAAATAGATCATTTGGGAGAGTTATTGTGATACAAGTGGATGTTCCTTGCTTGGCACAGTTTGTTTGCATATTTATAAACACAGCAGTTGATCCTTGTTTCTGCACAAACAACTGTGCCAAGCTCGCCTGAAATAGGTGTTCTTGGCTCATTTCAAGTTGGCCCCTGGTGTGGTTAATTTTCAGTGAGGACACAATCGATCCAGCAAATGACACAAACAGGATGACAAGCTAACTCATCACACTGCTGTAGCGACATAAGCAGCAGTAGCAGTCATATTAATTGTATTACAGCTAACAGGCTACCAGGCTGATGACAAAGTATCACTTAATATTGTTTTATATCCCACAGAGTCACTTTCTGAGCACATGCGAAAAAAAACCAAGAAACAGCAACTTGTTAACATGACTCACCGTCTCCTATAGCACTACAGGACTCAACAACATCAACTGATTTAAAGAGTCTTTTAAATCCAAGAATTTAAGACAGCCTGTTCAGGGAGAATCTAATCTTTTCAAAGCTGCTCTCTACCTTTCTGCATCCTCTATAGACACCAGTGTGCAATTCTTAGCAGACAGACTGCCTCTTAAGGTTATTACAAGCACTAAAGGAAGAATTAATTAACCTCAGTGGTAAATGTAAGAGCACAGTCTTTAATGGCTGTACACTAAGCAACAGAAAGTTCATACAACCACCATAATAGAGAGAAGAGACAAACATTAAGGCATATTGAAGGAAAACAGAGAAACTGAAGCATACGATCAAACTATTCGAACCTGTATACACTGGTCTTCATGTGGCTGATATGAGAAAAGTTATTTGTTCTCATCTCTGATGCTCTTTTAGATTCAATCCAGACCAATGTACTCCTCAAAAAAATGGAAACATTATTTTAGTTGATTAATTCTCCCCTCTAGTAAGTCCAGTTGGTGTTTTATTTGATATGACTGGAAAGCCTGATTAGTCACCTGTTGAACGAGGTCAAACTTACTACGAACATACATTCTTGGAATGAGCAGCACAGCTAAACGTATGAGTAGAACTCAAAAAAATGTGTCAGAATCCCCTTTTCCCCTGGAAGAAAGCCTCAAGTTCCTCAGTAGAGCACGGGGGAGGAACTGGTCTTCGACTCGAGCGCTACTCAAAGCAGCTTAACACCTCAAGTCACTTTAATCCATTCACACCCATTTACTCTCACATTCACTCACTGATGGTTCAGAGTCCATCAGTATTACAACACATGCCCTTTCATACTCATTTACACAACACTGACGTAGCAGTGGAAGCAAATTGGGGTTAAATGTCTTGCTGGAGCTGCACTATCAGACTTCACTGCTGATTTCTTCTTCCTGAAACACCCACTTCGTTGTCCGTCTTTGACTTCACCAGTTTCATGGAACTTAGTCCTAAATTTGGAAATGATACCAGAGCCAATGCCAAATAATGCTGCCATTCTGCCTACCAGATTGAGCTCTAACCAGAAGTTCTCATAGAGCACAACCCTCCAGCAAGGCATTTCTTTCATTCTCAGCCAAGATAGAAGACACATTGTGTAAATCTGCTTTCTCTCAATGTTTACAAATCCTCCAAAGAATTCACAAATCTGCATACGCATTCAGATCCCCATCAAATTTGTCTCACTTCCTTCTCCAAAAATGTAATCAAAATCCATTTATAACTGTTTTGAATTATGTTGTTAAAAGAGGCAAGCAGACTGCATGGATGTGTTATGTGAATTAGAGTATGTCATTATCAGTAATTTGCACAGGCTTCAATAGCAAAAGAGTCACACACATCTGTCTTTTAACAGTTTTTAGAACAACCACTGTAAAAGCAACAACAGGTGGCAGATGGCCAGAACACACTTAAAACTTTGTCAACAAAATTTATTCAGTTTTCCAATTTTATAAACCATGTCAGTGTTAGACTTATTACATTTCATATTATGAGATTGGTGGCCACTTCATTATAGGTCTGAGATGCAAGGGTTCATCTCACTAAATGGAGAGCATCATTTATAAAGACAGCACAGCTTTAGGTAAGTCAGAAAGCATGTTTACTGGCTCAATGCAGATTGACCGGGAGGGGGCTGCTTGGGGGACAGTGTCATTTACTCTTCAGGGACTTGCCCTTGAACATAAACACCCTTTGCATTTCTACCAAACAGCACACCATAAAGCAGCAGAGAGGAATCATAATTGACCATGAGTGCAGGGTGTTGGCCAGTTTAAGTGCTATGAGGCGTGACTTGACTTACAATGAGCACCAAGTCAAGTGCAGAGAAAGTCAGGTGGTCCAATGCCTTTCTTCTTGACAGTAGCCTGAGATCTGGTGTTATGCATGGACTAACATAAACGTGAACAGCAGGCTTTTCCTTCAATAGCCTTAGATTGAACTAGACCATGGGTCTGAAATGAGCCACTGCTGACACAGGCTATGCTCAGTCAACTGACCAAGTGATCACCCATTTGGTCTTTTTGTTGCTAGGCAGACAATGCTTTCTTTCCATCTCTGTAATTAGTTTTCCTACTATAAAATTGGAGTCTCCAGTTAAAGTGACAACACATCAACCAATCTTTAAACCAATATTTATGGTATTTGGAGAGAATTGTTATCATAAACCTATATTAAGTTACACATTGCACCTGTTTTGGGCAAGAACTACTTACAGTTAAAATCTCTGGAATGCTGAATAAAAAAAGCACTTTAATCTGAACATTAGCATGTTTCATACAGTGCTCCCCATGTGTTCTTTGAGTAAACAGGCACAATAAAAGTAGAGGAAAGAAATAATCCTTCCAAAATTCTGCCCAAACAACTGAAACTGCTTTGTGAATATCAAAGCCCCAGCCACACAGTGCACATGGATTTAAAAGTATTGAGAGCTGACACTGTTATTGGTTTAATCTATATTTTACGCCTAAAAGACACCCATGTTTAATCAAGAAACATGATCCATTCTCTCTGCAACCTGCACCTGGATTTGCGCTGAGAATATGCATCATCCAAATACAAAATATTGTACGACATGCTCCAAACTGCTGTGCACCACATGCTTTTAGACAACAGGCTTCATGCCATCAAAATAGGGCCAACAGTGTCAACTTTGTCTTATCAGCACTCTTTTCTAGATCTGATTAAATAGTTGAAGTTTAAGAAGAAATTTAAAAGATTGAAACAACGTATGTGTGTAAGAATTGAGTTGTGTAAAAAGTATAAGATTGGTTTGCAATTGTACATTACCTTGTGTATATTTGGATCAAAGTGTAATGACAAAATTTTCCCTGGAAGGACAACAAAAGCTCTGAACTCTAATGAATTCTGTCACCTGCATTCCTGCAGTGTTAGCTAAAGTGCAAGTGTAGCTTCATTTGTTTCAGGATTTGTGATTGTGTGCCTTCAATGGGTGTTGATAATGGCCCTCCTACATAAAGTCTACATGAGGTTTATGATCTATGGTCTTGATTAGAGAAATCAATTGTCTGTTAAAAATTCTTGTGGCCAGACCCTCCATCTGGACCCCCTACAGACTGCCCTCTCTGGACAGATTTGTGGGCAGGGCTTGACACCGGACCAGGGAGGCAGAACAGACAGACAAGTGGAACTTCACTAATGTGATGGACTTTCTGTGAGAGCCTTGTATAAGGCCAGAAAAGAAGAGGTCAAAGACTCTCTAACAGCCTTGCAGAGAATGTGAAAAAAAGACAGAAGATGTTGTGGTCCATGAGTCCTCAAAGTGGCATTTATTACTTCCTCTTTTTATGTTTGTGTCCAAGCGATGCTTATTTAGAGCACAATTATATAACCGACTTATAAAGGCTTCTGTGTTTGTTTGACAGACTTAACTACTTAGCAATAAAATGTATCATCTTGCAGTATGGTGAGTTACATTTAGAACACACAGTTCTCAGAACTTCTGGGACACATACATATGCAGCTGTAGAAAACAGGAAATAGAGAAACAATGATAATGATTGACTTTTTGTAAATAATAGTTCATTTAGACAAACACAGATGTTGTTTTAAAGTGAAAAATGTCTAAATCAGAGGGAAAACCAGGGACACATATAAAATGGGATTTGACCAGTTTTTATTCTTGTAAGCTGAAGTTCATGCAGCACTTCCCTCAGTATTAATTAGCATCAGTGATTAGCAGATTTCCCTGCCCCAGCCCCAGCCTGTCTACTCCTCACCCTAAGCCAGCATGTCTGTGTAAGGGCTTGGACAGGGGGAGGTGGTGCGCAGCTTTCTGCCACCCCTGGGACACCATGTTTCATCTGCTCCCTCCAGCTGTTTCACTCACTCACATACACACACATACGCACACATACGCACACACTCTGGCTGTGTTGGGTTTAAAAACGCAGCTGTGTATAGACATAAGGCTGAAAAATATGGCCAAACACAGATACAAAAAGATCAATCAAAGAAAACATCTTTAGTCTTACTAATTGTGTATTTATCCATACTCAAGACAAGATAGTTTCATGGTTATTAGAGGCAAAGTAATTGGAAATTTACCAGTATTTTCTCGAGTTTCTTAAAAGGATATGCCAACATTTTTTTTTTGTGTGTGTCTTGCCTCACTTCCCAGTCCATGACAAGCAGATAGACACCATTCTTTCAACTGTGCTTCCAGTAACAAGGAAGAGATGGGCAAAGCTCGCCCACCGCTTATTAGCTAAGCTCAAACACTGGGAGTGAAAGCGTAGCGTTAGCCTTTCTCTGCCTACAGTCATCAGATAAACTCTTCAGCAACTCTAAACTTTTCTGTGTGCTTGTTGTGACTTGAAATGGATACGTTTCCTGTTAACAGACTTTTTATAATGAGAACAAACAGTTCCAGCCAGAACCAAATGAATAGTGGATTCTTTTTTTATTTATTTATTTTTTTAACGGTTGTTTGAAACATGAACACTGGGGCAGACCAAAGAACCAAATTCTGAGCGCTAATAGACAATATTGAGCAAAGTGTGGCTAATTTTAGCATCACAAGCACTGCCAGCTTCTGGTCCTCCAAGTCTGTATGGAGTATGGTCACACATCACTCAGGTAAATATGTGAATGTCACCTGATGCAGCCTAAATACAGCTTTATCTTTATTTTACTGTTTAAAATACTGCTGAACTGCTCCAGGCTGAACAATGTTATTCATTAGTACCTGGTTGTGTGTTTTTGGGTCAGTGCTGTAACAGGCCTGATGGCAGGAACAAAGACCAGAGCAACAGCCCCTATATTACACATTATCTGACTGGCTTTGGTCTACTTGACAAAGTTCAGAGTGAGCTTAAGCCGAATTCAGTCACCATTGTTCTGGTCAACTTTCGCTGATGTAGAGGGAAACAGAGCCATGTTGAGCCAAATCAGGCCACGCAGAACTAAGCTAACGTCAGCAGAGCAACACTAAGGTTCTTCAGTACATCCAACATTTTACACATGCTTAAAAATTTCCAACATTTGATTCAATGCGCTTGTGAAAGCCAGGAGGAACTGACCACTGCTTACCTTCACTACCCTCAGTTACAGCCGCATTCTGCTCTCAGTCCAGTTGCTTGCTTCCTCCTCAGGTTTCCTGATGTACTGTTTGGGGTGCTCTTTTGGGTACAGCCATCTTTGTCTTCTTGATATGGTTGTAGCACTAAAACCAGCAGCCACTACATGTGGTGAAATGATATCTACTTTATATAGTGTACATTAGGTTAGGCCAAAGTTCCATCGACACCAGCAAATGTTTAAAGTCAGTCTATAATTAGTCGCAGGGCCATCGGGAGACGTCATACTCCACCAGCACAACATTTCTCTCCAATTTAAGATATGCTGAAATGCTTTGAACACAGCAAAATCGACCCAGGGAGCATATTTTCACCGAAATCTTGATGATTTCTCAATTTTGGTCAACTCAACCCAGTATGGAACTGAGAGAAAACGACTGAAATTATGTTGACTTGCGATCCATTGTCTCTGTGGCTAAAATCTTTCAAATAATTATTGATAAAAAATGTACAAATCCAAATTGTTGCCTTAAATGACAGTGCTCCTCTAACCTCTGCACAGTGTTTTTAATTAAAGCAAAATTTAGACTGTGATAATGTGAAAAATGTTGTGAAAAATGACTGACTCTTCACTGACCCAAGGTTAAATTATACTCCGTCATCACATTTTTTCTAACTCTACAGCACCAGTTATTATCTCTCCTCGTATAATTGTCAGAGGGAAATTTTTAAAACATGAAAAAAGTGAGAAACAGCTTCTTCTTTTAGAGTTAGGGTGCTGTTTTTTCTTTGCTTTAATTAAAATCCAGTTTTGCCTCCAGTGAGTGTTATCAGCTAATAACAGGTCCAAATGAAACATTTCAGGTCTCTGTGCTCTTTGAAAGGTGCTGTCTGTAAACTGTCAAAGAGTAATGAGAAAAACTCTGTAACACCCAAAGGTTTTACAAGTGCGCTTACTCATCACTTTAATACAATCTGTTCTTGATTTGTGATCAAATCTGCTCAGTGGTGAAAAGTAGTAACAGCTTGTACCTAAATTTTGGAGTTAAGCATAAAAAGGACAAAAAACAGAGAAGGAGAGGTACGCTTGAGTTTTCACAAAAGGGAGTAGAACAGGCAACTTGTGCAGATCAGTAACAGCATCAAACAAGATGAAACACTTGTACTAACAAATGAAATGGACCAACAGGGCCTGTACCATTCTTTGAAGAAAAAAATGAATTATGCTAGCCAGGAAAAGAAAAAAACAGTAAGGTGATGAAAATAATCAGCCTCCACCCACTGACATATCCAAGTGTGGGCTGAAGAAGTGATTCAGCTGCCAAACTGGTCAGAAGCTGTGTCGACCAAGAGTTTCAGCTAAAAGCTGCACTCCATAAGCAGTGTTGCCAGATTTTGTAGTAAGACAAGCAACCAGGTCACTGAAAGCAACCTCAAAACAAGCAACCCCCTTCTTTATGTGAGAAATGTACACTACCTGCTGCACCACTGTGCCACCCCTAATATCATAGAAATATTTCTAATATAGAAAAATATCAAATCAGTACTTTTTCAAAGATCTCCAAATGGTCCTGCTGGCTTGGCAAAAGTTTTTGCAGACCATATTTAGCCACAGCCCATTTTTTTTAATTCTCCACTTGGGGAAAAATGGTTGCTGCTGCAGCAGGTTGTATGAACACATAAAACAGACTTGATACTGTATATCATGATTGCTCTGGGGAACATCTACAGCTGCTTTTAGAGGAAGTCACAACAGAAATGAGTAAACTGAAACTATGGTTTGGTTTAAATAGATTATCTTTAAACCTGACCAAAACAAAATTTATGTTGTTTGGAAAATAGAAAGTAAACACACGTACATGTAAGGATTGACAAAGTTAACATAGAAAGAGGAGATGAAAATAAATTTCTGGGTGTTACATTAGACCATAAGATCAACTGGAAACCTCATTAAACATATCTAACTGCAAAAGTAGCTCAGAGTGTTGGAGTGCTAGGAAGAACCAGGCACCTTCTGAATGAAAACTCATTGCATATACTTAATTACACACTTGTGTTTCCATATTTGAATTATTGTACTTAAGTCTGAGGCAATACCTGTGGACATGGTAAAGAAAAGGTTAAGAAGAATCACTGAAATTGCTCTTTGGACATCACATTGACAGGAATGGCCCCGACAAATGTGTGAGCAAACATACAGAAAACATAACAGCTCAGTTTTTAACTAGTACGTCATTAAAAAGCCCCACAGCCTCAGTTGAGATACTGTAACTGTCAACCACTCACTGTGTGACCTGGGGCAGCACCATTAGCCATAACTTTCTAAGAATTGTGAATGGGATTAAGAGGAATTCTCATGAACACCCTGCCTCTATTTATGTTCTGTAATCACTTCCTCAACATGAACACCACTATTTTAACACAACAACAACAACAACAAAGCGCACACCACTCTTACTTATCACCTTGTCTTCACCTCTTACATGCCCACACTGTGGGCTGTCTAACACTGTGCCGGTCTACATTTATCTTCATTTCAGCACCGGACGTTTATAGTCCCTACAGTGCCATGTACTGTGAGTGTCATACACACAGAGCACATGATGGCCACACGTGAGAGAAGCCCCCTCATACATGTACTGAAGGGCTTTCCACATGATGTCCAGGACAGAAATAGTCCCTCTTTAAATGAACCATGAACAGTCCCTTGCTTACTGGAGGTCTGAAGATAGAGAGGCCTCCTAATGATTCTGAGCACATATGCAAGTCCATGTGGCTCATATCGGAGTCGTTATCTCTCTTATTAATTGTCTGTTGGAATTGAAAAGGGACTATGAGCTCCTGCCAGAGACCATAACAGCAATGGATCAGCACTAAAAGGAGAAGACGTCAAATAAATCTCCCAGAACAGTTGTGTCCTTTCACATTGCCACGGCACACTTTCTATTTAAGCTGGGAACAGAATGGGAATAGTCCCCCGACTGTATGTGTGTGTGTGTGTGTGTGTGTGTGTGTGGGAGTGCAGTAAAGGATGATAAGAGTTGCTTGGACGTGTCCTCTGGATGTCACAGTACCCTGAGGGAGAAGGTGTCACAGAGCAGGATATCAGGCAGAACAAGTACTGCTCTGCTCTGTGATTCCCCCTCCTCTTCTGCTGTTCACCTCCCAACACCCCTGTTTTAGTCCACTGCCCCAGTGTACTCACATCATACTCTCATTCACTCACAGCATGTTCCACCTCTGTTTGCATCCATGCCTGAGTGATGCGTGAAATGCGTATGTTGCTGCAGATGGAGGAATGGTTGTTGGATGAACAGACTTTGTTTTGTAGACATGTTTTTGTTTTTTTTTTAGATCTCAGAGAAATCATCATAAAGAGCCCATATTTTGCCTCAATTAACATTTCAATTTTGATGACTGATAAAGTATCTTCACCGTGTTTATAAAAACTTCCAGTTACTATATATTGAGTACCACTGAAACAGCTGTAATCTCCAGCTTTCTGTCTGAGAGGCTTTTTCTAAGAGCTCCTGCCCCTTTGAAGGGATGTTTCAGTATTTTTACCTCCGCCAAGGAGATTATGTTTTTGCCGGCAAATGTTTGTTCGTTTGACTGTTTTTTTGTCTGTTTGTTTGTTAGCCATAGTACGCAAAAACTACTGGACCGATTTTGTGGAATTTTTTTAGGAGATGTTGGTAATGGCCCAACTTAAAAAAGATTAGATTTTGGTGGTGATCCAGATAACCACCACTAGTGAACGATCATTTTTGCCCAATAACTGTCTAACTGATAATGATATCATCCTGATTCCAAGTGCTAGGTGTGGGTTTTCAGGGTCAAGGAATCATATTGTAATGGTAACTTTATCATGGAACAATTGCGCTCTCTAAGTACTTTCTAGTTGAAGATGGGTTGATTCAGGTTCTTGACAATAGTCAGTGAAATGGCGGAGAGGGCTCCCAGCAGCACTGTTCCTTTAAGAAGAGCAAGTTTGGACTACTGGTAAGGTACACTGCTGTAAATGGGTAAAGTTATTCCTCATGAGATTTATGTAAAAATGAGTAAGGAAACTATGTCGGGTTGAATGCTCCTTATATTTTTCTCCAGAAAGTCTCTTTGTTTGGCACTATTTTATGAAGCAGCAAATGGCTATGAGTTCTCATGCTTGTCCGCAATGATTCTGTCAATTTTTCATGAAAAATTTGACCATGATAAAAGTGTGTTCCAAAGTTGTCCACAAACTTCTGACGCCTGATCAAAACAAGAAAAAAATATGCAACCGAATTAGTGAAGACGTATTGGAACAAATGAAGGGAAACCCACATTTTTAGGAGTGATTATGAAGATTTTGCAAATCATCGTAGTCTTTATTTCTGCTTTACATAGAGTCCCAACTTCATTGGAAATGAGGTTTGTGGTAGTACAGGGTTTAGTGGTAGAATCAGAAGGTGCCAGTTTATATTCTTAGTGGAGAACGTTTTTGCTCTGTTACTCTAAACTTAACTCATGTGCACATAGTATCAGCACATGATCAGCTCTGACTGAGTGCCACGGACACATTTGAGTTGATGAAAACATAAATTATATAATATCAAGCCCTGCTCTTTAATGCTGGCACAAACTCACTGCAAACACAAACAGATCTACATCCTGGCATAAAGCCTACAACTAATCTGAATGTCCCATATCAGCCTGCTGGGTTCTCCTTTCTCTCCTTCTCTCTCTCTCTGGCTGAAGGACAACGTTGACTCCCTTGTGTGGATAACATCATGGGGGTCTATTTTAAGAAACTACTGTCGTGTCAGAAGTCCAAGCCAGGAGGGAAAGCTTCATATCATAATGACTTCTGTTGTGTTTTTCCCCTCTTATTATTTCTCACTATCTGGGTTTGGGTTATGTAACTGTGCACACATACGCAGAGAGAAGTGTGAATTATAGTGGCACACACGTGCTAACATACTGGCACATAGCAACAAGAGGACACACACATGTACACAAATACAGAAACAAACACATAATCTTAGGTTGCTATCATTTATCATGTCCTTTAGATAGGATTTTTATATTTTCAACCAAACACATTCATACACTCACTGGTCACTTTATAAGGCACACCTTGCTTGTATTAGGTTGGACCCCTTTTGCCTTCAGATCTGCCAGAATTCTTCATGGCATAGATTTGTCATGATCTGCAAGGTGGCGCAGTGGGTAATGCACATATCTTACAGCAAGAAGGTTGCTGGTTTTATCCTTCTGTTGGGCAAGGCCTTTCTGTGTGGAGTTTTATGGTCTCCCCAAACATGCACGGGGAGATTCAGGGTTTACCCCACCATTCACCCAATGTCAGATGAATGGATCCATTCACCAAGATATTAGAAACAATTCTTCGAGTTTCTTGTCCGTATTGACAAAACAGCATCACACAAATGCTGCAGATATGTCAGCCACACATCCATGAATCTCTGCTCTCCACATCCCAAAGGCGCTCCACTGGATTGAGACCTGCTGACTGTGGAGGCCACTGGAGTCCAGTAAACCCATTTTCATTTTCAAAATCCAGTTTGAGGTGATCTGAGCTACTTGACATGGAGCATAAAGTGATGATCAGCAACAATACTCAGGTAGGCTGTGGTGTTTATGCAATGCTCACTTGGTACTAAGGGGCCCAAAGTGTGACAAGAAACTTTCCCTTACACCATTACTACACCACCACCAGCCTGAAAAGTCTTGGTGAGCTCAGGGAATTGTAGCGTCAGTTTCCTGTTCTTAGCTCACAGGAGTGGCACCCAGTGTCATCCTCTGCTGCCTTTCTTGGATGTAACAAGTGATATTTTAGTTACTGTTGCCTTTCTGTCATTGCAAACCACTCTGGCCATCCTCCTTCTGGCATTAGCAAGGCATTTTTGCCCACAGAAGTTCTGCTCACTGGATATTTTTTCCCACTAGGACCATTCTCCGTAAACCTTTGGGATAGTTGTGCATGAATATTCCAGTAGATTAGTAGTATTTGAGATACACAGATCAGCTTGTGTGACACAAAAAATCACATTCAAAGATACTTAAATCACCTTTTATTACCATTCTGATGCTCCATTTGAAGCATCAGCATGTCCTGTTGATCATGTCTATATACCTAAATGCATCATATTGCTGCAGTGTAACTTGCTTATGAACCATTTGTGTTAATGAGCAGTTGCACAAAGCATATACTACAGAGATCCTAAGAGAATGTGCATTTGGTTCATCTATTTTACTCATTATTTTTATTGATAACAAATACAGTTTGGTTGTTTCTTGAGAACTGAACCTTTTTTATGTTTTTAAGTCAGGTGTGGATAGGCTGGGACAGAATAAAGATAAATGGAGAGGTACATGCTCTGATAAGTAGGCCTTGGATTCACACCCACATGAAGTCATGGGTTATTTCACAATCAGGTCACCTCCCCAAGCAGGATCCACTCACTTTGGACAAGACCCAAAGAAGTTTTATCACAACACTGATGTTTCAGCCTTGTAAAAGTTTTGACAACTCCTTATCAGGTTATTATTATTAGTTTTATTATTACTATTGGTTGATTGGTATCGGCAGATATCCAAATGCCTGCTGATGTTTACAACCAAGATTTTGTCCATAAATATTAGCAATGTATATGACAGATATTGGCTGTAATACTCACATAATGTATGATTGTAACACAATGCTTGACCCTATTATTGCTGAATGTTTACATTTTAAAAACAATGGTGTCTTTTGTTAGAGAATGAATTGGTGTCTCCTTGGTTAACATCAATTTCTAACACAAACACGCTGTCACAATGAAAGGAACAGGTCGGTTTCACTAAAGGAGGTACCTCAAACTCTTGCCAAAAAGTATCAGTATCAGCACTGATAAGTCTGGAAATATTGGCAGATTTGATATTGGCAAAAATTCCAATATTGTTCATCCCAATTTTTAATACTAAGCTGTGGCTCCCTCTTAATGTATGATAATTAGTCACTTCAAAGTTTTTACATTGATGTTTTGAAATCAATGAATGATTGTGCTTAATAATTGTGACCTCAATTTCAAGTAAAATAATTGTGATTATAATTTTTTCCATAATCAAGCAGCCCTACCATGCACTACTGTACTGCACAGCTTGTTACATATTTGGACTGTAAATTTCAAATACTCTGCACATTATCAAAATACTGAAAAATGATCTAATCTGACCCATTTGTTCTGGCTCATGCTCTGTTAGCTAATTTAGCAACAAGCCAGCGTGACCATGCAACAACAATAATCATACTGTCTGTTCATTAGCCTAATCATTAAAAAAAGGATGTTGTGTCATAACCTGGCCTGTGGGCTGTGACAAAAGATGGGAGCAGTCAGGATTTGAGCAAGAAAAATGAATATGTATTTTGTTGTTATTTATCACATTTAAATGTTTGTGTCATTTTACAACATTAAAGATACAAAACCCAAAACCAGTGAAGTTGGCACGTTGTGTAAATCGTAAATAAAAACAGAATACAATGATTTGCAAATCCCTTTCAACCTATATTCAATTGAATACACAGCAAAGACAAGGTACTTAACGTTCGAACTGGTAAACTGTGTTATTTTTTGCAAATATCAGCTCATTTTGAATTTGATGCCTGCAACATGTTTCAAAAAAGACTGAGAAAGTTGAGGAATGCTCATCAAACACTTATTTGGAACATCCCACAGGTGAACAGGCTAATTGAGAACAGGTGGGTGCCATGATTGGGTATAAAAGCAGCTTCCCTGAAATGGTCTGTCATTCACAAACAAGGATGGGGTGAGGGTCACCACTTTGTGAACAAATGCGTGAGCAAATTGTTGAACAGTTTAAGAACAACATTTCTCAACGAGCTATTGCAAGGAATTGAGGGATTTCATCATCTAGGGTCCGTAATATCATCAAAAGGTTCAGAGAATCTGGAGAAATTACTGCACGAAAGCGGCAAGGCCGAAAACCAACATTGAATGCCCGTGACCTTCGATCCCTCAGGCGGTACTGCATCAAAAACCGGCATCACTGTGTGAAGGATATCACCACATGGGCTCAGGAACACTTCAGAAAACCACTGTCAGTAACTACAGTTCGTCGCTACATCTGTAAGTGCAAGTTAAAACTCTACCATGCAAAGCGAAAGCCATTTATCAACAACACCCAGAAACGCCGCCGGCTTCGCTGGGCCCGAGCTCATCTAAGATGGACTGATGCAAAGTGGAAAAGTGTTCTGTGGTCTGACAAGTCCACATTTCAAATTGTTTTTGGAAAGTGTGGTCGTCGTGTCCTCCGGACCAAAGAGGAAAAGAACCAGCCGGACTGTTATAGGCGCAAAGTTCAAAAGCCAGCATCTGTGATGGTATGGGGATGTATTAGTGCCCAAGGCATGGGTAACTTACACATCTGTGAAGGCACCATTAAAGCTGAAAGGTACATACAGGTTTTGGAGCAACATATGTTGCCATCCAAGCAACGTCTTTTTCATGGACGCCCCTGCTTATTTCAGCAAGACAATGCCAAGCCACATTCTGCACGTGTTACAACAGCGTGGCTTCGTAGTAAAAGAGTGCGGGTACTAGACTGGCCTGCCTGTAGTCCAGACCTGTCCCCCATTGAAAATGCGTGGCGCATTATGAAGCGTAAAATACAACAACGGAGACCCCAGACTGTTGAACAACTTAAGCTGTACATCAAGCAAGAATGGGAAAGAATTCCACCCGAAAAGCTTCAAAAATTGGTCTCCTCATTTCCCAAACGTTTACTGAGTGTTGTTAAAAGGAAAGGCGATGTAACACAGTGGTAAAAATGCCCCTGTGCCAACTTTTTTGCAATGTGTTGCTGCCATTAAATTCTAAGTTGATGATTATTTGCAAAAGAAAATAAAGTTTCTCAGTTCGAACATTAAATATCTTGTCTTTGCAGTGTATTCAATTGAATATAAGTTGAAAAGGATTTGCAAATCATTGTATTCTGTTTTTATTTACGATTTACACAGTGTGCCAACTTCACTGGTTTTGGGTTTTGTAATACAGTACAGCTCATTTTGTTCTTACACCACTTGTTGACATAATATCAATAGTCTAAGAGCTGTGTGACCTTGCAGTGCAGATGGACCTGCCTGATTTAATGTCTCTAATCAGGCAGGTCCATCTTGCTGATCTGTGATCGGCCTAAAGTGGTACGGCCCAGTCAGCGTCTTTTGGATTTTGGAGCAGGAAGTGACTGATTGTGCTGAGATTAACATAGATGCTAACAGCTTCAGTAGCAATTAAATTGGATCCAGACCATGTTAATTTATTAAATGTAAAACCATATCAACATTACAAACTTCTCACTCAATATTTTCACTTCACTTCCACATATTTTGGTGAGAGTTTGTTTAACGAAGGGGCCTACGTTCTTGTTGCGGCAGTAGCAGTCGCCTACTACATTATCTGATTGACCTGTAATGAATATGATTGATGAAACAATCATCCTATCACCTGCCGGATATACTTTTGGAGGGTGCAGCCCTCCCCAAACACTTTCTACATTCTCAGATGGACTAGTTAAACATAATGAACGGTCCGTCTGGTGTGTCATGTAAAGAGCTGCGATCGTGCTTCCATAACATTCTTAAAATTTCTTGAAATTCTAGAACACATCCAGGACATTTTAGCATACTGTCAATGAAACATTATGAATGTGGAGTCACATTAACTTTATTAAAATTTGCATCCTCTGACATTGATTGTTGAGTGGGTGGAAGCAAGATTATAAATTAAGTCAACATATATAAACCTGAGATTATTATACAGCCCAGCTGCACTGCAGAAACTACACATCAATCCAAAAACATCATTATATTCAATGCAGAGTATGTGTCTTTAACCATGTCATTGGATTCAGAGGTATGGAGTTTTGTATAAAGAACAGTTACCACAAACACGTTGTTCTTAATGAATTCATCAGTGAAAAAGTCAGGCATATTGACCCTTTGTTGGCTATCTGATTGGTTAACTGACCAACAAATCAGAATAAGATAATCCCTGATCCAAGCATCGATGTAGCCTGTGTCAACTAACACAGTGAAATGTTTTCTCTGTCAACAGAGTCTAAATTAATGCAGTAATATTTTTAAGTATTTTAAAGATTTATAAAGATTTAGATTTTTCTTCATACACCCTTCTGTAATGTTGTCTTTATTCTTTCACTTGAGCAAAATTGAAAAAAAATCTAATGAATTAAATATGAATCAAAGCTGGTCGAAACATGAGTAATTTTCACTTGTTTCAGAGACAGAGAGAGAGGCCAGCAACAACAGATTTTTGTCTGATCTAGTAACTGTAACTAAGGAGGGTGAGGCTTGACAGAGGATAACTTCCTGGGAAGGATAGAGCTTGACAAAGGGTCAAACAACTGCCTACGAGCAACGCAGTGTGTGCAATGCAGCCCATCATCTTTGCCTTGACGCCCTTTCTCTATTTCCCTCTCCTTCATGCACATCATTGCAGACGAAGTGCGAGTAATTTTGAAGAGGCACTGGAGGGACTTCCTTGGATTTCTTTGACTTTTCTCACTCAGAAATTGTTCATCTGCTGAGAAAGCAGCACATTGATCTGTTTAAGTGAGTGAAGTCCTTGCTTTCACTGTTAACACCAAGGAAGAAACTTAGGCTTACAGAGAGCTGTGTATTGACAAGGTTTTGACACAATCCCTCATTAATACAAAGCTAAGAAGAAGACATACTTTATTAATCCCTCACGGGAAATTCAATTCTTAAGACTCTGTTTAAAAACATGCGACACACACATAGACTGAAATACACATGCACATTCAAAAACAGATCCTACGATCATGCATTAATGGAAAGATGTCAGAGTGATGGCTTGCTGTTCCTGAAGAAGTGCCTTCTAACAGTTTTGTGGTTGAGTGTCTTGCTCAAGAGCACTTTGCCAGTGCCCAGGAAGTCAGTTGGCACCTCTTCAGCTACCAAACCAACTTTCAAACATGGTTCGGTGAGGACTTGAACCAGCCACTCTTCAGTTCCCAACCCAAGTGCCACCCCTCTTTAGTTTACTTCTCTTTCTCCAACTGTACAGTAAGAGCACTTGATTTACTGTTTACAAGAGGAAATATAGGGCATGGAATTACAGTTACATTTAACAGTTGCGGTGTTGATAGCAGGCATGCAATGCTGCGCAATGTGATACAGTGTGACATCTGAATGTTGTGTTTAGTTAAGACACAGTCTGCAACAAATTGCTTCCGCATAGGCATCACAAGATGATATTAGTAAAAGACCTCAACCTTAACTTATCTTAATTCTTTCTATCTCATACACTTTCATCTTCCTCAACCTCTTTGTAACTTCTTCAGTGCAGCAGGATAGAGTTTTTATGACCTTGATGATGTTTCTTCTTCTCACTCTTCTAATATTGTGCAACAGAGAGGACCAGTTAAAGAGTTCACCGAGGGTAAATAAATCATATTAAAGGTAGAAGTCCCTCCATTACTGTGATCTCTTTGTGAGAGGTTGATGTTTATTTTTGCAGTTGTGTTCTTCTTTGAAACTGTCCTATAAAAGTTTGTCCATGTATTGCACAGTGCTCATCCAAGGAAAACTAATGACCATGCTGTCAGCTTTATGACCTGGGGTGTTTACATTTCAAATCTTGTCTTGACCTGTTTTTCTGGTCATTTGTCTGCTTCCTAATCTTGCAATTGATCAAATTTGTTATTTACACTGTAGAGCAGAACTCACTGCAGTTTACAGGTTTTTTTTTGTAAGTGTCCTTTCAATGGTTGCTTGTTCATCCTGATCAGAGAAGCATGACATTCTTTATGAAGTCTTCATTTGAATCTTTTCATGTCTGCAGGGTGAAAGACTCATAATGTCTCTCCTTTTGATCTTTCACACTAATAAGGTCTAAGTTTGAATCCCTCGGAGGGTCAGCGCAGACTTCCTGCTGTGGACAGTCCCATGTTAATACACTTTATGTAATGAATTATGTGCAGACACAGAAGAAACACACATGTATATTTAAAAGACAAAGACCATTCACAGCATTAGACATCAAAACAGGCTAACAAGCATCATGGGGATCTAAAAAATGTGATTTTGTTGGGCACCAATATATAAGGGGTATTTGTAGGATAGTTTCTACATGAATTTTATAAATTAATGCGCTATACAGCAAGCTCTGGAGTCATGTTTATACATTTGCTTTTAATTTTGAATTAAAAACTGCCAACTACTTACTTTACATTACTTGTGATGGAAAGTAATGTAAAGTATCATAAGAGGCACAGCTGCGCTTTCAAGAGTTTTATGTGTTCTCAGTCAAACACATTTTTAGTAGCTTAGATGTTTTCATACCAAGAAGCTGCTTTCCCCACAGAAAAGATATAGAGCAGCACAGCAGCATTAGAGCGGCCTGTCACAGCCCAAAAACACACTTTAAGGATGACAGTCACTGTTTTTTTTTTCGTCTTGACGGTGGTGCAGCCTGATCCCTACCGCCTTCTTCGTGCTGCTGTCTGACAGGCTGAGGCTGCAGACAGGCTAGCATGTGTGCAATATTCAGTCCCTTTGAGTTTGATGCCAGCGACACATTCCAAAAAAAGTTGTGGGCAGGTGTATGTTTACCACTGTGTTATATCACCTTTTCTTTGAAAAACACTCGATAAGCGTTTGGCATCTGAGGGCACTAATTGTTGAAGCTTTGTATGTGGAATTCTTTCCCACTCTTCTTTGATTAATGACTTCCACAAGTACAAGTTGCTTTAACTTGCACTTATAGATGTCGGGATGAACAGTGTAAACTGACAATGACTTTCTGGTCTTGAGCACATGTGGTGGTACAGAATGATGTTGTTTATAATGCAGTGCTGCCTGAGGGATGAAAGGCCATGGGCATTCACCAATGGTTTTTGGCCTAGCAAGATTTCTGTAGGTTCTCTGAATCTTTTGATGATATGGACTGTCCATGATGAAATCTCTAAAATCCTTGCAATTGCACATAAACTGTTGGACTATTTGCTCATGCAGTTGTTTACAAAGGGGTGAACCTCGCACCATCCTTGCTTGTGAACGACTGAGCCTTTCTGGATGCTACTTTTAGACTCAATCGTGACACTTACTTATTTCCAATTAACCTGTTTACCTGTGGAATTTTCTAAATGGTGATTTTGAGCATTCCTCAACTCACCCAGTCTTCTGTTGCGCATGTCCCTGATGTTTTGGAACATTTTACAGGCATCAGATTTAAAATGAGTGAAAATTTGCAAAAAATCAATGATGTTTATCAGTTAAATATTAAATACATTGTCTTTGTTGTGTATTTAACTGAATATAGGTTGAAAAGCACATGCAAATTGTTATATACTGTTTTTTAATTAACATCCCAACTTCATAGGAATTGGGTTCAGATGAAAGCAGTGTTCATTCATTTTAATGATCAAGATAAAGGTTAAACTGTAGATTTCTTTCAGGTTAGCCTACAGAAATATGAAGCATCATCCCCTTTGTGGTGGATATTTCTTTAATGGTCTTCACCTCACTATTGTAATTCTGTGCCTCACAAAACACAAGGCACCAGAATTCTCACACCTTCAAATAGCTCTATGTAAGCACTGGACATCTTTTACTCTCCCTATAAGCTCAAAGACACCTGAAAGTCACAGCTTGTCTCCATCTTCCAGTGACTGTGAGGGCATAATGAAGCTCAAAAGGTCAAAGTGTTGATTTTTTTTTTGTGTTGATTGGACAGATTATTGAGCTGCCATTTGTGTGCTTTGTCCTCAAGGCAGGGTGGATCATTACATTGTAATCACCTGCTGAGTTTGAAATTGCAGAGAATAGACTCTGATAATCTGGCTGAATGCTTTAACTGTACTGGATTCCTGATTAAGCTTAAGATCTGGCTAATTTATTAAGCTCCAAAGTCTACCAAGCAAGGACAGGAGAACAGTGCATTGAATACCTGACAATTCTTTTTTTTTTGCATGCTCCTAAAAATGGCCCTAAAAATTTTCATCAGACCATCATCTTGTTTAAAATTGAGTTCTGCAAAAAACAGCAGGTGTAAACTGGTTCGGACCGACAGATGGGACAGCAGGTATTGATTTGAGTTATCAGTCTGTGGCCGAGTCGAATGTGCTGCCACTAGGATTGATATTTAGCAACAGGGGGAGATGCCTTCACTCCATGTGACTTCACACCAAGTGAGGGGAATAAAACTTCCCAAAATGAAAGTTTCAGGACCCTGGTGCAGTCAGAGAGGGTCATAAAGCTTTACAGAAAAGTTCAAATACACCAAAACAGAACATAAGTCATCAATATGCATCCATAATTAACAATGATGAAGGAAGGTCGACCAGCAAGTTCAAACACAAGACCAAATGAACGACCAGGAATCTGAGGCCATTAAACTGCATGCACATCACTGCCTTTTATGAATACAGTTATCCTAATTCATTTCTCTGTTTTAGACAAGAGGTCATTAGCCGTCTAATTGGCCATCTGGCTGCACTCACTCAGTAGAGCGTATTTGGAGCCAGATAGAGAGTTAATGGTGGAATAGCAAACTAATATGTTTCATCTTAAAGAAAGTTTAAAGAGAACTCCATCAATGAAGCATTGATATCCACATCCAACATTATCACCACCCGATGGACACTTCAAAAGAGCAAGGGGATTAAGCAATCAATCCAGAGAGCTAAAGTTATCTCACTTGGTCTCAATGCAGAGGCTGTATCCTTAACAGTGCACATTTGAAGGGTGGTTATGTCACAATAGGGAATCAAAGGCTGTCCCATTTCAAAGACCGCATCAAGAGAGTCCCATAGATTCATCCCCCTTTTCCTCGAAATCCAAAAGGACAATGTAACCTTCATGAGCAACTCATCCAAAGTGCTAAACATTTTGCAAGAGTTTGCAAAGTTTCAGCAAGAGTCGAGTTATTTAAACTCTGGATGGAATCAAATTCCTGAAAATTCACTCTCAGCTAAAAATGTGTGAAAATGATGTTTCATAAATCAAATCCGGTGTCACTGTAGGATCTTTAACTCTCTAACTTTTCCCTCTGAACTCTAAATCTGTAAGTGACACTTATAGAGTCAGTTTCTCCACTGTTCCCATTATCGGGCACATGCCATCAGATGCTACAAGCCCACGTCATGAAAACTTAGCAATTTTTGTATCTCTGTTGTCCAAGCAAATGTGGTGTCTTTATTCCAGCTAATATTCCTCATTAACCCTTTAATGCCTGAAAACACAAATTATAGCCAGAAAATTCAAATTTTTTGGAGCTGAAATGTTTATTTCACTTTCTACTAAAATCCTAAAAAATCAAAATTTCCACAAAATTTAACATATATATATATTTTGTATCTAACTTGATTTATTAGGTGTTTTTGGCAACTGATAATCCATTTGAGGACATTTTTATCATTTATCTGATTGTATTCAGATTTGTTTTAGTAATTCGTTGATCATATTGATTAGACAGAGGTATCATAGAAAGTATGTATCAAATATGATACAAAAGGCGTTAAAGGGTTAATACACAGTAAATAAATACAGCAATGTTTACACTTAGTAATGTTAAAATAGAGTTGACACTCAGTGCATTCCTAACACTACACAGAGGTGTTGATCAAATGTCATGCTGTTAAGTGTTACAAAATTTAAAATTTTAATTCCAAAAAGGGTCAGCAATTACACTTGATGAGAGTTAAAGTACCAATTTTTTGAAAACACTGAGAACAACACTTTGTGGTGCAGACCCATATGCACACTTAAGAAGTCGTAACATTAACTCTGATAGTGTTAATTTGTTTCTGAAAATGTTGTTGTGTACATGCTTATAATCAAAGCTATTCTGAAGCCCCACTGGCCTAACTGCAACACAGATACGAGGAATTTGCTTTAGATCATTTCATTAATTACCTCCCCTAATGCCACATGTCCCTGCATATGAATCTTGCAGTCTTAGGGTGAATCCCAATTCTACCCCTTAGCCCTTCCCCTTCGTCTTACCCCTTCCCCTACCCCTTCCCCTTAGCCCTCTGTTTTGAGGGCCAAGGGGAAGGGGTGAAAACATACTGCTGAGAAACGAGACACCACTCGATTCCTGCTTCATCATCACCCAGAGCCACTCGCTAGCTGTGACGTAGGCAGATGCGACAATAGCTGTAGCTACGGCTGCGAAGGCTAGCTCGTCATAACGAGAAATTTTAAAATATGACCAACAGTTCAAAACATGATTAATATTTACTTGATGAATTAATAATTACTTATAATTAAGCGCTTCCTTCAGTCTCCGCTCTGCCTCGTGTCAGCGGGCGCAGTGTATTATGGGAAATTCTCATAACCCTTCGTTTCAAGTGAGGTCCCAGTCTGTCTTCCTTTCAGGGCTGTGTAGCCCTTGGTCTTAGCCCTTTCCCTTAGCCCTACAGAGAACTGGGACACCACTTCACTAAACGTGAACGCGCAAAACCAAGGGTAAAGGGGAAAGACAAGGGGTAAGGGGTACAATTGGGATTCACCCTTAGTCTGTGATGGCCTTTTTTCATGCTTGCGTCCAAGCAGGACGAAGTTGACGAGCACTTGATAAGGCACCCCTGGACTGTGGTCGGTAGAAGGTTGACAAATGGGCCTGTGGATTTATCATAGATGAGGAGTGGGCCAGCTGCTTTGCACATAATTACAACACAGCCCTGTCTTTTTTTATTCTGCCATCCGTGGTGTGGTGCCCAAAGTGCTTCCATGGAGTGGCTCGCTTGTCCTCCATTTTGGTGTACTTCCTGATGTTTTGGTCAAGAGGGCAATGAATCATTGGCTGCTGGGAGCACCCTCTGTTGGGTGGGGCGGTTCACTGCTTAAGGCTCCCTAATGTGCTGCAGAGCTGTATATCTTTGATTTGGATGTACAGTTTGAGTACAGATTTTTACCCCATGCTTGAATGGACATTTGAGTATTGAAATATAAAAGGTGATAGCCTTTGTAGGTGTACTTAGAGACAAGACCATGGTGTTTGCAAAGTTTGTCAAAACCTGCATGAAAGATGTGGGGTCCACAGATAATACTCTTCTTAATGTTACTGTTTAAGGAGTGACCATGTTAAATGGAGATTTTTTTTCCTTTCTTTCTTTCTTCCTTTTTTTCTTTCTTTCTTTTTTTGTTTTACTTCTTTGGCAGTCTTTTAATCCTTATAATAAAAAATCTCATTACATGCATCTTTGGTGATCATCTAAACAAAAAGACATTAGTTAGGACACTTTCTTTTAAAAACAACAACAAACAAAAAGATCCTAAATGCAGCAGCCAAAGATGCTCTGCAGTTAAAAATGGTGAGCTTACAAAAAAAATCAAAGGCCGATCATGCGGAATTTAGTTTGCAACACATAATGAAACAGTCTTGTTCAGTAAAGCTTTAAAGTGAGTGTCTTCTTAAACTGTTATGATTATGAACACCTGGTCCTGAAGTGGCTATGAAACAGTTTTAACTATTAAACTGAACAGTGTAACACAATCAGTTCTCCTGTCTTTTTTTAATTAACTAATTAAATTCGAGCACCGGGTGGTAGACATTTGATGTAAAGTTCATTTTGACTCCCACGGCCCAACTTTTGATTGGAATCTGCATAATTTCTTTGTAAAATTGCATCACTCCCTGTGTGAATAGAAAGAAATATCAAAATTGTCTCTGAAAATGTTTGTAATGTACTGCCATGTATTTGCATCACCCCGAGTGTGCAAAGGCTTAAGGTTGGCTACATACCTGGCAACTATTAGCCAGAATTATGACACAGTTTACCTCTTTAAATGAGGAATTGGCATTACCCAATTCAAAACTTGACTTCACTGATAAATTATTCCAATAAACCATACTTAAATCATTGCTATCTAACTCCTGATCAGACTGCCCACAAAGAAATATTCACCAAAGCTGATGAGAACTGGCAGATTGTGTCACCAACTGCACATTGTGTCCTACTATGCGTTACAAAGGGATGGAAAATTTCCACAAAATTTTGCAAACTTTCCAGAAACTATCCATGGGAAGTTGACCTTTGGAATTTTGAAAATATTCCAGATTGAAAACTTTCCATAAAAAGTGGAAATTGGGGGTGATTCAAATGATCTGTATCATATCCAAACATAAATGTAAACATCTTGTTTGTCATCGGCAAATATCCATGTGAAATAATACAATTAAAAATGCTGAACTCCAGCAGATAGATTTGTAAGTACAACTTTGTAAAATTTTTATTATTTCATTGAACAATCAGTTGCAACATCTTATGTGGCTGGCTCAAATGTGTGTCTCCAGGATTCAAGAGTCATGTGGTCATGTGATGAAGGAATGCTCTGTGCATGTAGGGGGTGTGGTCTCAATCCCCCTGCAGTAAACAGTGTGCTATGTGCATGTGACTGACAAAGTTATAGCTATTCTTGATTATACTTGCTATAAATTGGTTGTTTTGGTCAAGATTTTGCTCTAATATATTTTCCCCAACTGCATTCAAAATCCCTTTTAAGGCCCAACCTTCACTTTTGTAAATTCCAGGTTTATTCCCGTTTTTTCCAGTTTATTTCTGTAAATTCCCATCAAAAGTTTCCAACTTTGAGAATCATCAGAATTTTGCAACCCTAGTCCTACTACAGCTCAAAAACAAAGCAACAACATTAAACACAGTTTTACCTTCTTCTGAGCCAGGATTTTTTCCATATTCTGCTCTACTTTCAATTTTAATTATTTGGTTACAAACCTGGCTCACACAGAGACAGCCAGCTAATAACATAGATGTTGACGGTACCTCAGTAAATTTTAATGTTAGGCCATATTGAATGGAAAAAAACAAACAAACAGACAATCAAATAAATAATAATAACATTAGCTCACTGATATAAAACAACATATAATGTGGCACACTTACGTTCAATTTCAACATATTAAACAAATTAGGATTGTGTTTAAATGTTTACATCATACATGTGCCTGCTGTTCATGTCTGCAATCAAAGTTTTCATTGCATCAAATAGAAATCTCACTCTGATGTTACAGAGCAGTGCTGCATTAAACTTCTGGTTGCGCGTGTGGTTTCCTGCCCTTAAACCCCCAACTGTAAACATTGTATTGCATATGGGCAGTCTTTATTGACTACCAAATAAAACGTCTAATTTAACACTTGCAATTTAAGCACCTTTTTATCTGGCACACTCACAGACGCACACATTCCCTCACTCCAGGTGCTGTGGATTGCTGGACTCTTTCAGCAAAAGCAGAGTCAGTTTACGAGCTGACAAAGATTATTTGAATACATCACTCTCCTGCAATCATGAAGCGAGTTTGCATCATATTCATCCAAGTAACAGGCATCAAACCCTGACCTGAGTGACCGAAAAATGCCATTGAAATCTAAGTGACCGTATTAGCACACACAAGAGAGCAGCAGCAGTATGCACACACTCGACTCCCTCAAGCTATTTGACTATCTGGCAGCAGCGCGCCAGCTTGGTTAGAGCAGGAGGTAAGTGATTGAGGCAGCTGAGATAGGGCTTACAGCACCTTATTCTCCGGAGCGGTTTAAACCTCTCACATGTTGATTAAAGCGTCACAATCCATCTCTGGGTTATCAGGCAGCTGCTGAATTGCATTAAAGGTCATCACATCAATGGAGTGGCCTGGTTTGTGAGACCTCTCCATGTCTGTCAATTCAATAAAGCCATAATCATTTTGAATTCAATATGCAGAAGTGTGCACCAATCCTTTAACAGCTTACATATGAACTTCTTTGCCTCTATATGGTCCTTTATTTTATTTCATCTGGGTGTGTTTTGATAGAAAATGAGCCATGATTAAATTGAGCCCTCCGTGAAAAGGATCTACAGTGGCGCATTTCAAGCGTGGCCCTTTTTGCATATTATGCTTTCAGCAGCTTGTGCCTCACAGCCATTAGCCACCAAGAAGTGTCTGCATGCCAGAATGCAAGTGAAAATGCATGCGATTAACATGTATTCTGTGTTTGTATGCATGTTTTCAGGGTGCAGAAGTGATAAGGATGGAAAAAGCAAAAACCCATTAAATTTGTTCGTGTCACACACAAGCATCCTCCTCACTGGAAATCTGTATGTTCACACGACAGATTGAATTTATCCCTTCAATTAAGGGCTTGCAAACACTGCTCAAAGTGCCTTAAATCTCACCCTGACTGCAAATGTTGGTGTATTTTCACCACTTAAATTGAATTTGAAGCTCATTGTGAATGAAAGAAAGTTATGTGGAGAAAAGTTTGAGTGAAAAATAAGACTATTGTGTACTCTGGTATATTAAGGTCATTTTTAATTAGAATCCTCAAGATCTGAAACCCAAGTCTTTATCAATCACTCACTTTTAATTACTGCCTTAAGATCCATTGTGCTCAGGAGCTCCCTTAACTAACAATAAGTTTGTTTCTCCCCTGTCTGCTTCATCTGCCCCTCTTCCTCATAATACTTCTCCTATAAACTAAAGGAAATGTTTGCCTCGGGTATTTCTTTTTTGATTAGTTTTAATTCAAATCACACCTTGAACTGCTATAAGGCTCTGGCAAAGGATTGTTGCGGATTAGGTCGCATTCACACACTGTTGTTTTGACCAACTTTTGCTGAGGTGTAGGGAAACTTTTCCACGTAGTCCACCTGCAGAGCATCACGTCTGCCTAAGGCTTTGCTTTGACTGGAGGTGCATATCAGAGCCCTGCACCAGGTCGGGTACTCGTGGACATGTATGGGTGCGAGTGAAAAAAATGAATAATTGACATATGTGGGTACGGGGGACAATAAACATAATAAGGGTGAAAGTGTGTGTGAGAGAGTGTATGGGGGGAAAGAGCAGCTGTGTCAATGACTGTGTCTGTGTTCGTACAGCATGAAGATGTCAGTGAATATTCAGTATTTCCCTCAGTAAACTAGTTGATTTTGTGGCCATTGTATGTACTATAGATGGGTTGCGGCTAAGGCCACAGGTCTAATGTACGCAGGTCGAGGTGGATGCAGATTTAATGTTGGGAAATTTGCGGTTGGTGGGTCAGGTCGCAGTATTAGACATGGTGGTACAGACAGGTGCAGACTGGAAAAACTGGAGCCGAGCAGGACTGTGGTACATATCCTCATCCACAGGAAGCATATTTAAAGCGCTGTGCAGCAGAGTGCAGCCCTGGTTAGCTTGAAACACAGGATCTATCACTGGAAAACCACAACTTCATAAATTATTGTAAGTCTATAAGAGAACAGAAAGGGCAACTGGTACACAACAGGTTATACTTTTGTGTTGTACCCTCCACTCCACCCCCCCCCCCCCACCATTTGGCCTTGTTATATCCACAGATAAAACATGAATTTGTAACACACATCAATGAATGATGCGTCCTGGACACATCATTAGTGATGTTACCTGGGGTCATCAAGTGTTTCAGGTCTTTCAGACATCATAGTCTCTCACCCAGGCAACCCAGCTGGGGTTGATCAAGCCTTAGCTTGCGTCCAGGTAGCACCACTCTACCCAAGGCTCTCCTCTCCTGATCCACAGCCACCGTGAGGCAACTTCTACTGCTTCAGTGACCTCTTTGACTGCCCTTTCCCTCCTGGCCCCTGTGATGCCCAGCGTGTTATAAACCCTGCAGAGGGACTGGCCTGCGAACCCTCTGCATCCCACCCTGATTGGGTCGCACCTGGTTCTACATCAATTGCTCCAGCACTCCTCCACCAGCTCAGCGTACTTGGCCCTCTTCCTCTCATTGGCCTCCTCCAACTGGTCCTCCCAGGGGACAATGAGCTCCAAGAGCACAAATGCCTATATTTTTTTGCTCACGAAACTTGAGTTCAAATTGTAGTTGTTTTTTTTCCTTCTAGTAGTTAAAAAGAGAACAGTCAGGCTCAATCCACATTAATCCTGCAACAAAGGAGCAAAGACAGTTGGGGTAGTTTGGATTTTTTTACACCAAGTGCAAACATCTGAAACCAAGGATGCTGTGACAAACAAACAAACAAAAAAAAAAACATTTTGGTGTCATTTGTGTCATTTGTCAGATCTTTTGCCATATGAGCTCATTCTTTTAAGCCAAGTCCTTCATTAGAGAATGCAAACTCTAATGAGGAAGGCCTCATCCAACAGCAAAGTTAATCAAACAACCCTGCTGCATACTGCACTTTTCTCTGGAATTTCTGAACTCCACAATGCCCTGACGCCATCTGTCATATTTGAATTAAGGGGCCTTTTTGAACAAAAGCTGCACTCCATAAGGTGTATATATTAATCAGTAAAGAACATTCCTTGTTTATGATTTCATCGTACTAAATGGGTACAGTGCTTTGAAAGTGATTACACTTCACCGCCCCTTCATGTGGGCACACCTGGAATGCTTTGAGAGTGGCTTGTGGCAAAGGGTTGGGTAACATCATAACAATTGAAGCCATTTTTACCCTAAATAATTGAAAATAATCCATGAAAGTAAAATGTTGGACTGCTGACTAGTAAATACACAGTCTGGAGTTTTGTCTTTAAAGACGCCTTGATTTTGATGAACTGGTTTGTGTTCAGGGGCAGACCTGTGTTGCAAGGCTTGGCACATTCACAGATAGGCATAGTGTGCATGCACTCACAAGCAGTTACAACACTATGCAGCCCATAATTTACTCTATAGTACAAACTAGGGCTGAATATAATATCATTTTAGCATCACAAATGCAATATGTGTATGCATAATAGTCACATTGCATGATGCAAGAAAGCCACATGACTACATATATATATATATATATATATATATATATATATATATATATATACACATATGTATGACTGATATATACATATATATCTATACATATATATTTTTTTAGTCAGTTCTTTCTTTCAAAAGTGCTCCAAGGAATGAGTCAAGCAATGGTGACTTCCTGAATTTCTTTGTTTTTGTTTGTGCTGGCTGCCTCTCATACACACACACACACACACATTACTCCATTGTTTGCACAGCAAAGCACAGTGGTACTGTTCACGCTGTACCACTGAAAATAATCAATTAAATATATATATAATTGATTATTTTCAATTATATATACATATATATATATATATATATATATATATATATATATATATATATGTATGACTGATATATACATATATATCTATACATATATATTTTTTAGTCAGTTCTTTCTTTCAAAAGTGCTCCAAGGAATGAGTTTCAGTACCACCAAAGTCAGAACAAAGGCCCCCTCTGATCAAAATGTTTCTGATCAAATAACTCTCTTGTCAGTGAGGAAGGTGTTAAACTTAAAGTTTAATCACAACATCTTTTTTGTTAAAAGCCCAACAGCAGAGGAAAAGAGGATGAATCACTGCATATGTCACACCGAGGTGCCACTGTGTTACCTTGACTGTTAGAACTACAAA
Source organism: Cetoscarus ocellatus (assembly GCA_037902135.1). Taxonomy (NCBI): domain Eukaryota; kingdom Metazoa; phylum Chordata; class Actinopteri; order Labriformes; family Labridae; genus Cetoscarus; species Cetoscarus ocellatus. Next base: position 67,297 of record JBAMNC010001577.1, read on the forward strand.
CAGCTTTCTATCAAGGTTTTGATATTAAATGTTATTTCATATTTTAAGCTTTTTTTTTACTTGAATACATACAGATAATTAGTTTAGAACTTGCTGTGTCAAATCTAATCATTTCAGCTAACATCTGACTTTGGCACATAGATCATCCAAACTAATGATGCCAATTAATCGGCGCTGACAGGCAGCGTGAGGCTGGACTCTGAGGGATTATGCAGTTTTCTCTCGTGTCTGCTTGACTGACAAATTACATAATCAAAGTGACAGAAAAAGGGAGTTAATAATGTCAGCTAATTCTTCCTCACATTGACAGCTGTTTGAATGGCACTTAGTCATGCACAGAGGAGGACATGTGGAGGGATTGAATCTCAAGCAGGGCAATGCACAGGAGATATACGGCTAAGTTTAAGGTTAAATGCCGTTGGTGATTTGCAACTGCTGATTTACACAAAAATCTCCTGTAACATGCAGAAATATACTTTTTACCAGATGCTGCAGAACAGTGACCTCTTTCTAACCATGTAGCATTGAAAGGTTTTGCGCTAATGTTTCAAAAGGGTCAAACAAATATTTGCTCCACCTGATGCTATGCATGGTTCACCAACTTTAAAAGATCCATGTCTCAGTCCAGACAGTGAGGTGCCATTGATTCTATCAGGACTCCGTCCTGTGCATCTCCATCATCGTGTAGTTCGGAGCAGCCACACAACAGGACAGATGCAGACTGCAGCGCACAGTTAGGACTGCAGAAAAAATCACTGGCGCCCCCCTGCCCTCCATCCAGGAACTGTACTCCTCCAGAACCAGCAAGAGGGCAGGGAACATCATCAGAGACCCCACTCACCCTGGACATAACCTGTTCTCCCTCCTCCCCTCTGGCAGGCGATACAGAGCCCTGCGCACAAGGACCTCTAGACTCAAAAACAGTTTCTTCTCTACTGCCATAACTCTTCTAAATAGCCGAATGTTGTACCTATTGCACTACTAAACGGTCATATATTCATCTTCACTGGCCAACTCACCTTCACTGGTCACTGATCCAATTGCACTACACTGTGTACTTTGCAGCAGTTGTATATATATTTATTTTTTCTGCACAAGTGTATATACATATATGTATATATACATATTTTTCTCTTTCTCTACTAAGTGTACATATCCTGTTTCTACTAAGTGCATACATATTTTTCTTCTAATCAAACTAGGTGTATACACACACACACACACACACACACACACACATATATATATATATATATATATATATATATATATATATATATATATATATATATATATATATATATATATATATATATACATATATATATATATATTTTCTATTATGTTTATGTCTATAGTTGATGCTGTTATTCTGTGAGCGATACCAACTGCTGAAATCAAATTCCTAGTATGTCGTAAACATGCTTGGCCAATAAAGATGATTCTGATTTTGATTCTGATGCTGAGGATCTTTTGGTTAAGATCAAATATTTAACGCAAAAGGTGACACTGACTCAATGTTTGAATTCAATCAAAACCATGTGTCCTAAGGTTTAGCATGCACGGGTAAAAACCATTGATTGAATGTTGAGACATATGTGCTCTGCCTTCAAATTGACTTGGGGGGCAGTTATGAAACTACAGGGGCTCCAAAAGCATCAACATCCCCAAAGGCATTTCTGACACTGTTAAGCCCGGGATATGCTTGCAGTTTGTCCCTGTGTTCACATTTGCATCCATTGGTGTCATGAGCAAAAGAAACCAGGCTGTATGCAATTCTCTGTTGTGACAGAATGAAACTGCAAACATGGCAGTTTCTAATTCTGAGTAGAAGTAACAAAGTAAACACCAATAATCAATGTCATCATCAAATATTTGTTGAAAATTGATGACCAGTGGTCAAACGCCATTTCTATGATATTGTACTATGTGCACTTGCAGAATTGTCTCTTTGTTGGGGTGTAATAAGTTACTGTGTTTACTGATGACTTGTGGCAGACTGTGCTGACAGATGTCGTGGTCAAAGCAGCAGAAAAAAGACAGTGTACCCTTTAATGCGTTACTTTTGTTAATCATTGTATTAAAGATTATGTCATTGGTTTATGTGTGAGAAAATACATCCAAAGTAACCAAACTAACTCAAACGCATCTGTGGACAAAATCAAACATGGCTTCAACTCCAAGTCCCCCATGCACATAGTCACCAGTTGAAATAATTCACCAAATTTATTTCCTTGTTTCCCTGACATCTAATTTATGTGTCACCAGCCAGTTGAACAGTCATGTATTTGTTTGTAAGGTCTCACATTATTTAGATGTTGATGACTATTGTCCTGATATATCAGGTAATCACTAAAAAACTTTCTGTTATTGCTGTTTCTGCTACTGTGATCAATCCGTCATCTCTCCTCTGTCTGTACACTGCCGAGTTCTACGTGAAAATGTGAAACAGTGCCATATCTTGCATTGTTAACAAATATTTTAAAAATACTGGATCCAGATTCAGCTCACCACCAAAATCTATTGAATGCTTTTTCATGGGACAACCAACATTCTCTGAAAATGTCATAAAATCTGTTCAGAACTTTTGAGGTTATCTTGCAAACAGTCATACTTGTCAAACAGACAAACCCTGTCGAAAAGCAGCCTTAGTGGAGGTAATTATGTGTTGACAAAATTTGTCTATGCTTCACAATCAAAAAAAACATTGTCACCCTTTCTTGACCGCAGCAGCCACCACGACGAATGAAAAATGGTGAATAATGACATTTTCTTGAATAACCATGCAGAACAACATAATAGTGTCCCTGATTTTACCAAATTGCCCGTCAAATCTTTGGCTGTATTAAAACAGCTCAAGGGGAAATTATTGGAAAGCTTATCTGATGAGACAGAAATGATTTACAACTTTTTGGCAAGTTTAAGAATCTGCAAAGAACATTGTGTAAGTAAATGTTTTAGAGTCAAAAGTGTTTCTAAAGAAATCAGTGGGTGTAATGTGGACTAAAGCATCTCTAAAGTTCTAAGTTACTGAAACAGGAAGTAAAATTCTGCTCCCTTGGGCGCCCTTGGCCCTTTTGGGGGGCTGTCCCAGGGGAACAGGACCATTTTGGCTTATGTACATATATGCACTCAAGAGGACTGTTTTCTTATGTTAATTTTTTTGTATCGATAAAAAAAGAGAACATCTCTGCAATAAATCAATCACATGCACACAGTACTCTGCTTACTGCAAGGGTGTTGAGGTCGTGCTCTCTGCATGCACTGGACAGTCATCCATCACATGCACAGATGATTCTAATACCCTGGACTATTGAAGCCACACATCTGAGCCGATGGACTACATAAAGTGAAGCTCAAATTGATTGTTCAATAAAATAATTAAAAATTGGCAAAACTCTACTGACAAATAAATCTGTTGAAATGTACTTTTTAACTGTAGTATTTTTAATAGATGTCTGCCTATGAAAATACATGTTTTTTAAATTTATGTTTGAATATGATACAGTACATTTAAATTACCCAAAATTTCCAGTTAATTATCATAATTTGACATAAATTCCCATAGTCCCCGTGGAAATTTCCATTTAGGAATATTTCCAAAATTCCCCAGCTCTACTTCCAATGGGAAGTTTCTGAAAATTTCTCAAAAATTTTTCGCCCCATCCAACCCTAGTCTGACCTCAGCATTAGTGTCAGAGCAACGTGTTAACCTCTCTTTTGAGAAGTGCTACATAAATGAAATCATTGTTACAAACTGTTATTCAAGTTTTTTCTTTATCTGGTTTTAGTTTATCATTTGTCAAATCATGATTTCTTTCCAAACATAACACTGATCAAGGTGTTTTTACCTTATAATTAATTTCTCACTTAATTCTTTAAAAGAACACACCATAGGTGTTTTATGACACATTAAATCAAGTGTCAGAGCACAAAGAAATCCTTTAACAGGTATGACGTCTTCACATCTTGGCCATGACCTGAAAATCTCACCTCCTGTTCAAAGAAGGTCATCTTTGTGTTTGTTCTGTTTTGCCTGACGCATTGTTGTTCTTGACTGAAGCTAGTCCTGACTGCTGGAACTCACTAGAAAATAAAACCAGTCTTGGGGTTGTTTGTATAGTTTGCTTTGTTTCATGGAGAATGGACAGTCTTGAAAGCATTACAAACCTGAACAGAGCTCAGGAAGTGCTTCTTCAAGTCGTGCATTGTGTTGGAAATCACTGACAGTTTTCTTGTCCTAAAAGGAGGAAAAGCATCATCCTGCTTCCACTTACAGACAAATCTTTAGAAATCCTGGGAAGCTGATGGAAATGCGCCTTGCAGGTGTCCTTTTCTTCAGCAGTTCAAGTAACAACAACTTGTTTCAGCACAGGCCTTGACCAGAGCAGGTGCAAAAGGACAGCCAAGCCTCTTCCTCCATCTTGGTGGCAGAAAGATATTCAAACAGGGTCAGTAAATGACTTACACAGCCGGTGTGAGTGGGTCACTGACTCAGACTCTCAAAGGGAGGTCAGGTCTGAGCCCCTGACCTTTTCATTGACTGAGAAGGCCACAGAGTTTGAGGAACGCATTTATCAAACATTTCACCCTGACCTCCTCTCAGCCGGGTCATTGCATTTCTCATTCTTTTCACATTTACTTTTTGTCCTACAGACACATAAATACTTGAACACCCAACCTGAACATATGTAATAGAAAGGCACGGCCAGCTGAGCACTTCAGGATCAGGCTCCACCGAAAAAATCCATCAGTGAGCATGTCAGAGGAGGAGGGAGGGGTACTAAGACCTACACTGAGAGGGAAGAGGGGCTGAAAACATGACGATCTGGTGATTTATACATCCACAGGCCACTTTTAGGTACACTTGTTCAACAGCTGGGTAACACAATCAACTTATCAGCCAGTCACATGGCAGCAAATCAATGCATGCAAGCATGTTTCAAGGTCAAGACAACCTGCTGAAGTTCAAACCAAGCTCCAGAACGGGGTGGAAATGGGATTTAGGTGAGTTTGAACATGATGTGCTTGTTGATGCCAGACAGGCTGGTCTGAGTATTTAAGAAACGGCTGATCTAAAATAATTAGGCCTATTGAAAATAACTAAAAACTCAGCACTTTTTGGGTGAACTACAGCATTTCACAGTTTCTTACCACGTATACCAAATGCTTAACATTGTTCTCTGCCAATCTGTGGGTGAAACTGCTAGTCTGCCGCACAAATTGTGACGTCAGTGCATACCATATATTAATGTCATCATAAATTTAACCTGTCAATTGCTCTTTAAGGCATAGTCCGTCCTGCTAAAAGCAAGGTGAACCTAATAAAGAGGCTAGTGTGTAGACAAGAAATCAGCCAATATTTTAATGTTTTGAAATCTTTTCCTTTCTCTGGCTCCCTGACTGTGTAAATACCAACAACAGCACCACATCATAAAAACACATCATCCTCATTATAAAGCTCAGTTGACATCACTGTGTTGGCTTGGTGGACAGACGCATAACTGTGAGCTACTGCCAAACAGCGGGCATGTTCAGCCAACACTTATACAACTATTCATGGCATTAAACATTCAAACATGGCCAAGATCAGCAAGCCCTGTGGGTTAACCTGCAATCACTGTGACAAAGAATATAATCAGTGTTTCTATGACAAGTCTGCAGGTGTTTTGATGTGTGCAAAGCCATCAGATTCATAAATTCACAACAACATTTTCATACTGTAGCCCAGAGTTTTTAATAAGTACAAAAGTTGATACCCAAAGTTGAGTTTAAAGCAGCACGATGTAGTTTTTCCACCTTAGTATAACATTTCTAGAGTCATTGTGATGGTACATCACCTTACAACAGGTTGAATGACACCTCCGTCATGGTCTGAGGGGGTCTGTATCGCCTTCATTGGCACTATGTAACTTCGAGGTGGATGGTAGGAACCCTTCCACACTAAAACCAAAATTTTTACTGCTTTGACTGCTTTACGGCATATGTCACTTCCCCCTCCTTCCCAATTCGTTTAAAAGACGGAAGTTGAGGCTAAAGCGAAACGCATGCGCTGACTAATCAGCGCTTAAGTCCTGTGGAGACTAGCTGCATCTAGTCTGCCGGAAATTAAAAGAAGAAGAAGAAGAAGAAAGCTAAACGTAGAGTTGTTATCATGGCTAAGCAGCGAAAAACGAGGAGACGAAAAAAAGAAAAAAAGAAAAAAAGAAAGCGGGAGAGTAACAAGCTAAATGCCTGGACAAGGATAAACATTGGACTGGGGTTCACTCGCTGGCGTGAGCTGAAAGACTTGGAGGGATGTCTGACCGATGCTGTTTTGGCCCTGTTATTGTTGGACTTGTAAGTACATGCTGATAACAACTCACAGCTGACGCTTGTAAAGTGATTTATTCGAAAAGAAACATGATCAGACTGTACCTCATCAGTCCACATGGTTTATTTGTATCTTGGGACGTCTTGTCGGCTCGCTTCTCCTCCCTCTGTATGTCAACAAATGCACGTTGGTGTGAGGCGCTCTGTTTTATGACAGTGCAGTTACACTCAACGTCCATAGAGGCACCTAGAGAGCTGAAAGCCGGAACCCTACATTGATTTAAGCCTGAAATAATCCGATGCAAGATTTCTCCTTTGTGTGCCTTTGTTTGTCCAATTACAACTGAATGTCAAATCTCCCTCCCAATCCTCTGCGTCATAATTCTACCAGCTGTGTTTGCTACTCTGCACATTCTCCAGGCTTTCTAGGGGGCAAGTCAGTGTCAATTATAGCTACTAAAAAACATGCTGTATATCCTAGGTTCCCAACCTGAGGTCTGGGAAACCCCGTGGGGGCACTCTGGAGTTCTCAGGAGGAGCATGAGGCTCTGTATGCACAGAGGTTGTACTCTCCTCAAATAAAAGTTTGGAAACATTATTTTGTTTGATTAGTTCTCCCCTCTAATAATACCAAAAGGTATTCTATTTTGTATTGTTGGTTAGCCTGATTATTTACCTTTACAAAAAGATACAACTTTTAAGGATCATGCATTTGTGGAGTGAGTAACACCACTAACTGTGAGGGTAGCACTCCCCCCATGCCCCATGATCTTCTCCCAGGCAGCAACCTCTAGGGCTGTAAATAGAGGTCCATGCAGAAGTGCCAAAAGCTGCAGTACTCACAGTGTCCACTTGGGGCTGGCTGTAGTAACTTGACACCTTAATGAATGTATTCGAGGAAAATTGTTTTTAATGGCCTTAACACATCTTTATAGCCTGGTTCAAAAATGACTTCAGTCTAAAACTATAACACATCCATATGCTGTCACTGTGAGGGGTGATTTTCTTTTTAGTATTGCATCTGTTTTTCTTTTGTGGAGGATTTATTGAATTTTTCCAGTTTTGGAAATGTGGTGTTGCTATTGGTCAGACAGCCTCAGCACGGCCTTTCTGTGAGTAGATGGAGCTTAAGTTTGGTTGAGATAGCACATGCCTTCATCTAATACTTTTACAGTCTATGTCTCCTCCCACTTGCTGTTGTGCTAATAGAATATACTGTGGAAAGTCAAAACAGCGTTGGGGCTGTGGGCCAGGTCTAGTTGGGTCAGGCAAGTTCTTTGGGTCAGGGAGATAATCTTACCATTAATACTCATATATGTCCACACAGATACATGCATGTGTGTACATTAATTATTGTAATTACACTGAAGCTATCATCACTGCAGTTGATGATCTGCTCGAGAGCTTCTTTCTGCGGGGTGGGTTCAATGTGCCACTGAAGAAGCTACTAACTGCATTAATGTAATATGTTGATATCTCATGGTCATTATAGAAAGTTTTAATGTCTTGTCTGCTTTAAGTTACCCCTTCAACTTTCAGTCATCTTCATAAGCTACCTGGTTGATTTTTGAGCATTTTCTCTGAAGGCGTATGTTTCATCGCAATGGTACCCCATAGATGCTTTCATCATTTGTAATGTGCTGCTTCTGTCAAAGTCTTCTGTTGTTCCAAGGACAGTGATGAAACCCAAAGGAAAAAGAGAGAGAAAAATTATGAAGAGGAATCAAGTTTATTTGAACTTTTCTGTTTTGGTTCAAAGAATCTCATCTTATCATTTCTTTTTTTAACATTTTGTGCGACATGTTAAAGTCCATTTGAATCTTATAACTGATTGAGCAAATACATCTTGTCAGAGGTTTTTGTTTTCTCGTTTGAAGACGTTGTTTGTGAGTTGATGAAGGCTCAGTGTACAGTTCTGGAGCTTTTGCTTCCTATCAGGTGGATGAATTATTGCTATGAATTTGCTTTTTCTGCAGAATAACACTTTTAAAGGAACCAGTGAAAGTGTGAAGCCCATGTGTCCTTCATGGTTTGACAGCAACCACACTTTTGTTCTAATATATACCTGCTGATTCAGCCAGCCGATGACATGATGGTAACAGCAATGGAAGGGTGGAATTGATTAACCTTTCTTAAGACATGTTGCATTGCTAAGGAGCAGGCCAAAATGGCACCAGAGAAAACAGATCGACCGATGCCTGGACCATGGCCAAGGTCAGGGAGGTGAGCCAGGAAAACTTAACCATCACTGAGGGGGACAGTTTATCCTTTATTTTAATCCTTTTTTTTCTTTCTTTTTTTGAGTGATTTTGTATTTACTTTCATTAAAATTAAACTTCAAGTCCTTGGACCAAATGTGTTTGGTTGTAACTCATTGGTGCTGGGTTACTGATTGAGAAAGTTGGGATTGTTCATTCATTGCTTGTCTCTTAAATCAGTTGTTTAGCTTCAGCTCATCTTGAAATTCAGCCTCAGGGTTTGAGTGGACTGAGGCAGACATTAGTCTAAAAGATCATGGCCATTAGGGTCCAAGATCTTAAAGGTCTCATCACCTGATTTCCTAACATATTCTGTGTTTCTTTAAATGTCCTAAAACGGATGTTTAGAATCAAAATTAAACATAAAAACAAATATTGAGCTTTTTCTGGCTTTTGTAATACTGTAAATTTGTCTCACAAGAATACACACGAGGTTTCGACTGGCATGGAAGCTCGTTTAAAAATGATAATGAGACGCACGCTGATTGGCTGCTGGAACGACAGCAACCGTAAAGGGATTGTGACAACCACTGAAATAACAACAGTCCATCCATCACGGCTCATACTTCGACAGATGAACCTGGAATTCATTCTTTCATGTATGAACCTGAATCAGAGCCTGAACAGGAGACTGTCGGTGCTGAGGTGATGGAGGAAACACGCTGTGTGCAGCAAGATGTCTCTAAGTGGTAATTTGTCCTCACTTTGATTAAGATTGTCTACTCACCTCGACTGTGTAGTTAGTTAGATTTACCCCAAGAGCAGTAAGACTTACTGATTGCACTGCTGTTAAGTCCTGTATGATTGGGACAGTCCCTCTTGCCAAACGCAGGTTAGAGGCTTCCTTAGAGGCTTTCTTAGCCTAGTACAGTCCCATATTGGAAAAACACTCCGGTGTGAAGTGGTTTCCACAAACAAACAATGAGGCAGGAAGAGTGGCAGGGACATCATTATTAAAAATAAAATTAATCCACTGATCCTTGATGGTTTGATCCGCTGAGCCTGGGATGAGAAAAATACTTTTGTGTTGATTGTTGCAGTTAACAACCGAACAATTCGCGTGCTGACGTTGTTGAGCCATTGTTCGCTATGTCCCTCTGGCTCATAGGCTAAGCAGGAAATGGATGGTGGTGGTTTCCAGGTTGCCGGATGTCATGGGCAGGCTTTTGCGAAGAGCCTCGTGTGATTACGTCAGCTGAGAAGGCCGCATGAATTCTAGTGTTTTGAGACATACTGCCAACTGGTTTAAACAGAGACGCCAAACAGAAAAACGGGGCCTGTGTTAAACTTAACATTTTCAAGTGTCAACAGATGTCTAATTACAATAAACATATAAGCACCAGCAAAAATGTGTTTTCCAGGTGATGACCCTTTTAACAGTTAATCTTTAGTTAAGATCAGGGTGCGAGAGGACTTCAGGAGAGGTGCAATATATAGATATGAGGGAATATATAGCAGAAAAAAAAAAATCACAAAAGCAATGCTGGAAAAAGGGTTACTTAAGTCCTCACAGCAAGATTCTGGAGATCGACAACAAGAGAAAATGTCTTAACCTGGCTCTGAGTTCAAAATGATTGGTCAGTTGCAATGACTGTGGTAGGAGGAAAACAAGGTCACTCAGTCCTCAGTACAGGCTGTTCTTTGCTAACCTGTTATCTAATCACAGAGGAAATACAATATATCAGTGTTTTTTGTGGGTTTCATTGAAGCTCTGCAGAATTTAAGTACCAGTTCTGTACAAAAAAGAGCCAAAGCTCAAAGAATATTTGAAGTGTATGGTACATTTTGAACCATCCTAAATCAGAGAAAGAAAAAAAAATCCCCCTTTAGGTATATGGAGAAGGATTGTTGATAGAAAACCATTAAAAAACTGCAAAAAAGAGCATTCAAGGAATTCATGAACTAAAAGAAAACAGGCTGGTTTGTCTTAATGCAGGGAGACACAGTAGGACAAGTCGAGGTTGTAGGATCAACAACATGTCTGCTGCTTTAGTGTCTGGCGTGTCATTTTGATTTTCCAGCACAGCAAACGTTCCTCTCACCCCTCTTCTGTATGTCATAACAAATTTGTTCATGCCTGCCCCGTCAAATCCAAGTCTGCATCCTGATCAGCAGGATGGTGGAGGCACCACTACTTGAGCAATTTTGGTCTTAAGTCATGTTTCTTCACACTTTTGGACTTTACTCTCAGCTCCGGGCAGCACTGCAGAAGTTGATTGACTAATAATCTGATACTTTAATCCCAGACAATCTCTCTTCTGCACATTGACCACAGGATTTAACTTTCATCCCCTCTGGAGTTTTAGGGCTCAAGAGATGTGAGCAAACTTTGTTCTGCAGGAGTGGAGAGAGAAGATACTGAAGAAGACTTTATAAACGCAGCACAAACAGGGAAAGTTGAGTCTGCTGGATGGCAGTTATGGATGAATCCTGACTATTGGTTACTTTTCAGAGTGTTGTAAATTACATATTTAAGTGTCAGGAACTTAAACTGGCAGAGACATTTCAAGCTAAGTTAGGCCAGGTAGAACTAAGTTAACATCAGTTGCGCAGTGCTTAAGTTCTGACATTTGATCCAACACGCTTGTAAATGCAAGCAAGACTTTTGACCTCTACTTATCTTATACTCTCAACTACAGCTGCGTTCATCTCTGTTGGCTCTAGCTGCTTCCTCCTCAGGACTGGGCTTCTGTTGTTCGACTTGAGGCGTTATTTTGGAGACAGGCGTCTTTTGTTCTCATGGCATAGTGTCAGAATACTGAGACCAGCCACAGCTGAACATAGTAAAAAGGCATATATGTCTGCTTTTTATGCAATAATTGATTGACATTGCCATACATTTGTACAACAAATAGCAGCAACAATCTTTGTTAGACCACCAACAAAATGTTTTCTTTTTCTTTAGATGTGCATTGAACACAGCAAAACTGACCCCAGGAATGTAAAGTTGATGATTTCTCAACGTTGGTCAACATCATCTACAATACATTGGTGTAATTTTGGGTCTTAAAAGATCCTATATCTTGTGAGGTCTTTGAACCTAAAGGATGCAACCTAAAGAAGGGATTTTAAACCAAACAAGCCATGCCTGTATCAGACAATAGTGTAATATTAGCAAACTTTACAAAGAAACAATATTTGGATGCATACATAAAGCATTTTGTGATTTTCAAATGAAGTGGTGCAAGAATGAGTCCTAAAACATGGAAGGGAGTTAGCATTTTCGCACATCTGGTTCCCGTGTTATACTTTTTTGAGTTTTACGTGCCCTCTGGTGTGTTTCATTCTGTCTCTTCCATGTGATGGAATACTTCTGTGCCCAAGACAAAAAGTCTGTGGCATAGGAACATCTCTTCTTCCCCTTTTTACAGCAACAGTAGCTAATTGAAAGTGCTTGTACCCCCTCATAGACCCGATTGTGTGATGCCCTGTATTGTTTCGTCAGAAGTTAAAGGCTGTTGGCTCAGAGTGGCAAGCCCAGCATTTTAGACAGAATGCAGAGCCATGACAACATGGCGCTGAGCCATTTATCCACTTTTAGGTCAAAACTACACAAAAAGCAACAGTTGGATGAATTGGATTCTACAAGATTCTTTTCTGCATCCTTTACCGAGACCCTGTATGAAGAACTTTTATGTGTAGCGACGTACAGATGCAGCCACTTCAATTTCCCTTTTCAACTGATTGCCTGCTGAGTTCCAGTCAATTACCAGCCAACTTCCAGCCAACTGGAGTCCCCTCTACCTCTCTGATGAGATGTGCCTAAATTCTACCATAAAACACCCATTCATGCAGCTGCAGGGTATCCCCATGAGGTTATGGTTCTCTCACAGGAGCACATCCAGTGGGTCTCAACCGTTGCCCTTATAAGAACCGCGTTAGTCAACCAGTCACTGCCTGTTTGTCCCAGCCACAATAGTGGACAAGTCCCAGCATCTTCCAGTCAAGTACCAGTCAAGACTCAGTCTAAAAAGTGGGGGACATTAAAGTGGCTCCACCTGTAGGGGTTACAATGTGTCATTTTTTGGGACCCACTGTGTTACTTGACTCCATGACTGGGTGTACCAGTGGGCAGGTGATCTATAACAAAATACCTGATTTTAACCGGTCAGTGAGGGAGAATAGATGATGACAACAAGGTTGTTGTTTTTTTTAAAGAAAGTGTTAGTCGTACAAAACGGCTGACACTGAGAACATATTTCACTGAAAACACTGAACTATCCAGAAAAAAAGACATGAGCACAGGCCCTAAATCCACTGCAATCAAAGAATGTAAAACATGAAATATTAAAGTTGTACTTAGTTTAATGTTCATACATTTGTCAGCTTAAGATGAACTAGAGTGATTGAGAGTTCATGTTTAGAGAGAATAGGTAATATGGCACAGAAAAAACAATCTTTCATCTTTTTCTCGTCTTGCATAATCACAGCATAACATACAACTTACATAAGAGTCAGTCTGAAGGCATCCTATTAGCATTCAGAGCGCTCAGAAACATCATAAACATAGTGCTCAGGTTCCAGACTCCTCTGGCCATTATAAAGAAATAACTCCCACAGTCAATCTCTTTGATTCATACTGTGAAACTTCGAAGGTAGTGCTGGTATTAGAATAAGAGAGTGAGTGCTTTGGGGCTGCTAAAGGGAGTAATCCATAAAAGAGGAGAGGAGTCAAAGATACACTTAGCATCCAGATTAAAATATTTATGCATTTTGCAAAGTCGAGACTGATGTGATTCACAATGCTTGAGACAGAAAGACTGCTCTTTTGAGTCTGTTGCTGCATGTATTAGATCTTATTGTAAAAAAAGACAAACCTCGACAGTATGACAAGTGCAGGGCAAGAACTGAATGAGTCATCATGCATACCTTTGATTTGTGGATGTTATAAACATAAATGTGAAAATACTGAATGTAGCCCCTGTGATGTAACATATTGGATTCTTTTAGAGTTGTACAGATATATTGAAATCAATACATCTCATAATTCTAGTCTAACTAATGAACAGTCAAAACTAGCGATGAAACAGGACACAGACATCCCAGAACCCATTTAGATAACCCACTACTGTTCAGGCTGAACATGATTCTAACACTGATGCAGGGTGCCAGGCTGGTGCCATCTACAGCAGTTATATCATCTCTAAGTTTTTGGGGAAATTTATTTCTAATTTTTCACACTGCATGCTTTTACAGTGATTTTAAACAGTGTAGCACTAAATTATATCCGCTTTAAACAGAGAGTTTAAATTGACTGTGCTTGCTTTATTAAAATTATTGAAATTAATCACTGAAATTAACACCTTTGTACATGGTAGTTTGATCAGTTTGATTTAAATTTTGTCATTAATCTTAATTAATCCTAATCTAGTGCAATATTTCTTTGACGTCTACCCTACTCTGATATCCATTGTTTCCTCTTGTATTGAGCACCTCATAGTCAGCTGGTGATAGGATTAGGGCTGCAACTATTCTAGTTTTTATAGAGCACTCTGCCGAGTATTTTGGTGATAATCGAGCAATCAGATAACGGGTACATTGCGTACACTGCAATTTTTTACACTGAATCACTTCAGCTTTATTGAAAATCATCAATAACATACAAAACAGAAAATAAGCCAGGTCTCTTGAATTAACAACTTATTTTTCTTTTTTTGAACATTTTGAGCATAAACGGGATCCCAAAATTAAAAATACATATTTTTGAATTGGTAAAGAGTAGTTCCTACATGAAAGTGCTCACAACAAGGCCCACAGATTATTTGGAGCAACCAAGTCATGAGTTTTAGAATGAGACACTAGTTTTGAATTTTTCAAATGTATTTTTGGTGCTTTGAGCATCACAGGACTTTTGCGAATTAGTCCAATTATACTGGAGAGAAGGCAGACATCTCTACAGCCGATATCTCAAAAATGTACAACTCGTACAATAAAAACCTAAATGGATAAACAGGCCCTTTAGTTACAATTATAACTGTCTGTGCAGTGAGCACTAAAACAGTTACAACTTCTCAAATGAATTTGATATTTACCCATGTACAGTGGTGTAAATATTTTTGAATTTTTAAATTTGTTTTGTTTACATTGTTCTTGCAGTTTTATTTTTCTCTTGGTCATATCTTGTTTTTTTAGTGTTTTTTTTTTTAGTTTGGCTATTTTTATTTTATTTGTTTTTATTCATACTTATCTCATTTTGCTATATTATTGCCTTTACTGCTGTAACGAAGCTAATAACCAAATTGAGGATCTTATTTAGCTTATTTTATTACTAGGTCCAAATAATATTGTACTTAGATACTAAGATAATTCAAATAGCTAATGTACATTTATTTAAGATATGAAAGGATGCCAAACACCTGCTTCCTCTACTCACTGTCAGTATTTCCTGTTCTACTCACTGCAATCAAATCAAAAGGAAAGATATTGGATGTGAAAAGCATGTGAACAAAATACAAATAACACCTATCCAAGTAGTCACGGCATTGATTTACGTTCTGTACCGGCCTTAATACAGCGCCATAATCAAAGTACGTTTTTTGCTAGACTTAATCTCAATTATTGATCACATTAACTGCTTCTGCTAATGTGTCCTGAGCATTATCTTGTTGTGTCAGGTCCGCAGACTTGATGCACAGACCAGATGTTTACTGCTGAGATGCTGCAGCATTGATGATGTGCTATCATGCTAAGATAACTCCGTTTGACAACAGACACACTGCACTATGTTTTCTTTTCCTTTCAACTTGATTCAACTTGATCCCACACTTGGGATACTTTCTGCCGTTTCTTCTGCGGACTCTCTTCTTTCTGCCTATCTCTCTTCTCTTCCTGGATAGTTTTACAATCTGCACTGCACATCTACATTTCAGCCGCACAGCAGCGGAAGCAGCAGGCACGTTGCGCCACAGAAATGACTGTCCGTGTTAACACTGTGTGCTGTATAGTGGTCCAGATTTAAATGAATCCTCGAGGCACATTGATTTTTTGTAATCAAATTACCCGGATTATCCAAGGAATCGTTTCAGCCCTAGATAAGATATAAGCTTTTATTTGCTAGTGATAGTTAAATTTGAATATGTCGACCATATATTGTTTTATTCAGTAAACACCTGTGCATGTGTTTAGTGTGTGCGCTCGCTCTTATTTGCCTGCAGGTTCGGTCCCTTGGGCTGTAGCATGGATGAGGACTGTAAGAATCAGGCTGCATTCCCGTCATGCAGAAGCACAGTTACTGTCTGCTAAAGTTAATATCTCTGTCTATCTATTTGGGTCTTTTACTCATTATTTTAGTGTGATTTTGCACTGTGATGGAGCGCTCTGCAGCTGATGTGCACCATCTTTTCTGTAGGGTATTGTAGCTTGATGAGACGGTACTGCACTACTTGGACAATAAAATGGCTAAACTAATAAACAGTTTTATGACTCAGAAAACAAAAATGCTACTACAAAGCTACTGGAAAATGTTTTAGAGCCAATTACAATGCTATATGTAGTGACATTACTGCCCATCTCTGCTTAATAGACAGTTTGTTTAAATATATTTTGTTAGGTCAATGGTTTATTCAAAGACATATTTTAAATTCTATTTTTGAGAAAAAATGTTTCTCTTTTTAGTTTAAGCATAGGCAGTCTGACGCACTGCCTGTTTTTGAAGCCACATACTACATACTTCTACGACTAAGCAGCATGCTACGTACTGTATTTGATAGTATGATCGCCAAACTTCTGTTATTTTGTTGTGTGTTAAACCCAGCCGAGCTGATTCCTCTTCTTCTTTTGTTTTTTGGTGGATGGCAAATATCACATAAGGTGCAGTACTACCACCTACTTTGCTAAAATTTGGATTAGGACATCTATTTCTACAACAAAAAACTATATTAAACATATTAATGTTAATGTTTCTTTCAATATGCAAATATAGCTGATTGATTCCCCCCCTCAACCCAATATTCTAGCTGATGTCAGTTTCTGGTCTTAAAAATGAATGTAAACGGTAATTTAATTTATGGCTAGTGCTGCTATGATAATGTCCATTAGTGGACCAAAAGAAGTCTAATGAATTTTTTAATTATTTTTTTTCGAGATTTTAACCACTGAGGACACTCATGACAGATATTTAACATACATCTAACAAAACCAATTTTTTTTAAAAAAATGTTCCAACTTTGATTCACTTTATTGTTACATAAATGTATTGGAATCAATGCTAACACTAACATTACTGCGGCTGGCTGTTCACCATTTTGGCCCCTGACCTTTTGGTGCTTTGCATTGTTGCTAACAGTTTGAAAGGTGGACTGGTTTGTTGCATACTGCTAATTTTTCCGGAGTAGTATGACATCCAAGTATTTTTGGTATACTGCAGATCTCACAAATGTTTGCATTCTTACATACAACATACATAATTTTTGGGGAAAATACATACATACTGCTAGTACAGTGTGTGGTTTCAGAAATGGCCTTTGTGTAAGCCTGTTTAAGGCTATTTCCACTTTGTGTTGGCATCAAGCTAATGAACTATAAGAAAAATTGATGGCCCATCTGTTGGTCACGTTCATGCAGCAAAAGTAGGATACATTTTGCCACATGGATCCGTCTTGATAAAGCATAGTATTTAGTATGTATTTTATTCACCACTGAACTCTGATGTCAACAGAGCTCCTTAGAATGTGTCCTATTAGAGCCATTTCACTTTCAACTTTAAGTTATCTGAACTTTGTTTTTCGAATACTTGCCTCTGACTTTTAATGATAGCTTTGCTTGACATTTCCATTGTCAGTTTTAATCAACATGCATGTCTATGATCAGAAACATACTGACATGACATACTAAAAGACACTCTCATTTAATGTATTCAAAACAGTGACAGGAATTCTGTATACATTAAGACAATGAAGAAACAACATTGTCCTCTGGCATTATATGAATTGCATTTTAGCTTAAGTCAACAAACACAAGCCATTGCTCCTTGGCTTTAATTAAAAAGCCTATTAGCAAAGCCTATTGGGCAATCTCTGCTGCACATTGTAAATCATTAAGTAACTGTTCTTTTCTGTGACATTCTGCCTATATTTGAACATGTAATTGCGTTCATCTGTGTGCAGATTGAACTGTTCTGTATTCTTGAATGTTTGCTGAGCAGCTGATTGGAAAGGACATATAGTCCGAGTTCACGTTGTGCAGTCTTGTGGTTGTGCTTTTACTGTTTGCTTTGCAGCATCCTATTATCTGAGCAAACACAAACCTCGGGGCAACAAAAGACACTAATGAGCAGTCAGAACAAACATGAAGGCAGCGGTCAGGGAAGAGCTAAGTTCTATTACTGAAATGAAAGTGGTAGCACGAAAATGTAAAATTCATTACCCACTGATAAAAAGTCAACACTGAACATATACAGAGTTAATAACATTATTTGAGTTGTCATGATTCAAGCCATGCATCAATGTGAGAGCAAACAATGTTAATACACTTTTAATGGGCTGAGGTGGTGACAGAAGGCCACAATAGACCAGAATGCAGACAAGAGTTACCTCACAGAGTTTATTGTTCATCATGGAGGCAGAAAGTCAGTGATAATGAGTGCTGAGAAAATCAGAGAGGCACTGAAAATTTAAATGTTTATGCTGCTGCACCATCAACAGCTGAGACTGCAGGACTTATGTTTGCAGGTTGTACATAGATACTTTCAGATTTTTGTGGATGTGATAGACCAAACATTTTGGAGGCATTGTTTTAAACTCTAACACCAAGTCCAACTGATACAAAGATGACTTGACCAGGTTTTAACGGTCAAAGGTCAAAGTCAAGGAGTCTTGTGGTCATCCTTCATTTGTGAACACAATATCTCAAGAAAGATTGTAGCCTTTTTTTTGTCATGTTTTAATGTCCAATCTGACGTTAAGGTTAAAAAAATTGGTATTTGGAAGACAGGGGTCAAAGGTCAAGGTAACAGGGCTTTATGTTTCCTTTGCTCATGAACAGAATATTGTGAATTTTACATTTCAAAACTACTAGATAGGATTTTCTTCAAACTTTGTAAAAAAGTTCACTCTTACCCAAGGGGAAGTGATTTAATTACAGAACTCATGGGTCAAAGGTCAAGGTCATAGGGATTTCTGTTTTTCATTAGCTGGTGAACAGAACTTTGGTGAACCAAATACATTAAAAAAACCCTTTTAAAGATTTTCTTCAAACTTTGCACTAATGTCCACTCTTTAAAGGATTTCCCTTAACTTTGCACAAATATCCTCTCACACCCAAAGGTGATAAAATAAGATTTTGGAGGTCATGGGTCAGAGGTCAAGGTCACAAGGATTTATATTTATCATTTGCTGATAAACATAATATTTCAGGAACACTTAAGAGGATGCCCTTTAAACCTATCGCTATAGTCCATTCTGAGTCAAGGCTAATGTGTGCTCATTTTGAAGGTAGATTTTGGAGCCTCCTGGTCGTCCTTTGTTGGTCAGCTTGCTATCGTCGGGAAGCTTTAATTAATCTGCACAAACTTCCACTTCACCAGTGATCAACTGTTCACCCTTTGGTGGTCAAAGTTTAAGGTCATAAGTCGTATCATCATCATTTGCTTGAGAATGTGATCTTGTGAAAGCTCAGATGGATTTGTATCAACTTTTGCAAAGGTCTTATTTAGCAAATAGATGAAGTGATTAGATTTTTGAGGTCATAGGTCAAGTAATTATATTATTATTTTTCTTGTGAATAACAATATCTTCTTGTGACCATTCTAGACAAGATTTCTTGCAAATTTTGCATGGAGGTCCACTGGGGTGATTAACAATTAAGATTTTAAAGGTCCAAGGACAGGTCCAGGTCAAGCAGTATCATGATAATTTCTTCCTTGTGGAATGCAATATCTTATGAATGCCTTTTTCATCAAACTTTGCACTAATGTCCATTCTTACCTATAGATGTCATGGTTAGACATTAAAGGCCATGGGTCAAAAGTCAAGGTAAATGGACTTTCTCATGAAGGCTTTCTAAGATTTCCATCAAACTTTGTTCTGATGTAAAGAACATGTTGGTTTTACATTTCAGAGATCATTGGTCATAGGCCAAAGGCCATCAGGGTCATAGCTATGTTCACTAGCTGCTTCTCAATATAGAAATGCTTTAAAGAATTCTGCAGTATTCAAGTGTTGGCCGTGTAATTATGAATGATAAATAAAAACAATATATTTATTTCCCAGACTTGATGCTTCATTGAAAGTACCCTGTAGGTTCTCATCAAGTGTGATATTTCGGCTTAAATTGAATACCTTCTCAGTTTATTTTTCATCTCTCCAGATTCCTTCATGCTTCACTTCCTCTCTTTGGAACTTTTTCAGTGAAGTTCATTCCTCATTTCCTACAGGGCAGAGCAGTATTTGTCTCTGTCCACATTTATTTTCTTTTCAATTTGGTTCTGAGTGCGAAAAATAGGTTAAAAAAGAATAATGGAAGCTCAGCTCAGAGGGGAAGTCAGTTTTCACAACTCAAGTGATAACAGGAAAAGATAACATGAAGAGGTTGGAAGAGAAAAAGGGACTACTAACTGTAATTGATGACCTGAACCCTCACTTTCATTGTTTCCCTCACTTTAAGGTCACAATTGCAGATAAATGACTGGCTGCCACACTGAAAAAGCACTGGGAGGTTCCTTGTCAGGACTGTGAGTGTGTGGAGGGAAAATGTTCCCCTTCCAAACATTTTTGAAGAGTACCACTGATATAAAGAGAAACTAAGGAAAAGGATGGTCTGACTGCCTTAAAGTGAGCTCCAGAGTTTGTTTCTGGCTAAAGTGATTTCAATAGGAGAGTGCAGTCAGAAAAACAACAGTTTATAACAGATTTATTAACCTATTAGGTTTTCTCAATGCAGTGTTTCCTCAGATAAGACCTTGTAATCCTGTTTACTTTGTTTCAATAGCAATGCCACAGTTTTTTGTTCAGTTTGGTTTGTTTGCTTTGGCCAATTGGGGTGCTATAAAAAATTGAATCAATTGAGAACCATTCAGGGCTGATTTCACTTTTTTTGTTTCTTGGAAAAAAATCCTAAAACACAATTGATGCAGTTTACATTATAAAAAAATAAAAATGAAAACACACTTAAAAAACACTTTCAGGTGTTTTTGACTCCTTGTTTACATCAGTAATTTGTATTCCATTATGCTTTTAAAACAGTCAAATCAACAAATATTTCATTTGGAAGAAGCTACAATTTATTTTTCAAATGGTTTAATAGTTTATTTAGCATTGTTGCATCCCTGTCTTATCTTATTGTTGGTCTTCAGTTTTGTCTTAAGCAAAATGTGCTCTTCAACAATTTATTGAGAAGTGTCTTGAGGGGACAAATGGTGTGCCACAGGGCTCCCTCTTAGGACGGCTGTAATTTACACTTCATTTTAGTCATGTCAGTCCTAATATTACCATTTCAGTCATGTCAGTTCTAATATTACCAATGCACAGTTTAATTTATATGCCAGTAACACTGATACTTATTGTTCCACTTCCACACATTATCAGGTGCTCTGTCTTTTACAAGTGTTCTTTAACACCATCAACGACACTAAGTAGCTGGGCTTAGTTTTGAATCTTGACCAAAGAGAAACATTAATGTTCACAAACTTAAAGATAAAGTCACTAACTGTAAAGGGAAAGTTGCTGCTGGGCTTTTATTTCAGGAGTAAGCCATGTGTTTTTTTTGCTGCGAAAAAAAGCATCTTGTTGCTGTTACTTTTATGACTTTGACTAATTACAGTTATGTTATTTATACTCATGCATCTTCTCAATGCCTTAAATCATTGAGTACTGTTTATCATGGTGCATATAGATTCTAAACAAATCTCAAGGCCCTGGCGTATAATTGCACTCTTTATTACTGAGCTGTTGACAAAATTATTGACACATACTTACTCTGCCTCGTTCATATTTTAGTTATGGTATATAAATGGTAAAAAGTGATGGACGCTATAGCCTCACATTATTTATTGTCAGCTTGTGTCTTTACTTTTATGTTCAGGTCAAACTTGCTTATATACTCGTAGCAAAACCTCAAAGTAGGACAGAAGCTGAAAAGTCAAGACCCATATAAGTGGTCTCAAATGAACCCTCTGAGTCTCTCATGCTGTCCAGACTTGATAGAGTCTGAGTGAGGGAAACTATGAACTTTTATTGCTGTTAAAAATAAGCTTTAAACCAGTTTTTATACAGCTGCATCTGATCCATACATTGACCATTAAACGACCATCACCAGATGTTCATGTACCAGAGCATTTAATTTATTCACTGTTTGAACCCATAAAGGGCTCCTTGTTTTCTTTTATTTTGCTCAGTTGTGTTTATGTGACAGTCTGAAACTTTATAACCTTCACTGTTGAGATGTATGCCTCTATAAACAGAAGCATGAGTCCAACAGTTTTCATGTTAACTCAGCCACAAAGTAATCCAGTGCAAAAGTTTATGTACTTGTGCAATGTTAAATGAGAAGAGATTATTATTATACTAAATATCAGCACAGCTGTGTAATTATGGCAACAACAGCTGGTTTAGCATTGATACAACATTATTACTACAAGCTTGAGTCTTGATTAATTAAACAGGCCTGGCCTTTCCGTACAATCAGATTACCTTGTTGGAACCTAGAATTTTAAATGTTTATATCAGATAATAGCAATTTTAAGAAGACATTTTTGTAACCTGACAGTATAATGTGTGCATGCTAGGTACTATCATTAGGGTAATGCGCAAGACCATACTGGAACACACAAGGCAGAACAAAACACGAAGCAGCGCACTGGACCACATTTAAAAGCCAGAACACACTGGACTGAATGCACAGTGGCAGTTTTAGAGTCTGTTGGGACAAATTCACACACACTCAGTATGCCACTTTGACTCTTAAACTTGATGATGGCCTGTAGCACTGCCGTGTCTACAAAAAATATCTACTGTTAAATGTCAAAGGACATGCTATGATGTTATCTTTGCTGATGCTATGTTATTTGTTGTCTCTGCCTCAAATTTAAGGCTGCAATAAAATAATTCTATCAATTAACAAACTTTAGCAACATTTACTGTCCCACTTATTGCAATCCGGTCTCTTTTCCTCTCACTTTTTCCTATTAGACAGATAATTCCTTACACTTCTCCTTCAGTGACAGAATTGTTTTCCCTGGGAAAATGAAAAAATAAAATACTTTCTCCACTACTTTTTTTTGATACACAACTAACACAAATATTGACTTTTAGACCCTCAGCCCCATACATGTATCAGGATGTCAGTAAAGCAACGCAGAAGTTATGTAAACAGATGGCACAAAGAGTTGGATAAAGTAAGGGGTATTATAACAGTATGACAGTGTCGGCTTCGAAGCTCTGTCAGAGATTTCCGTCAAACTTTGTTCTGATGTAAAGAACATTTTGGTTTTACATTTCAGAGATCATTGGTCATAGGCCAAAGGCCATCAGGGTCATAGCTATGTTCACTAGCTGCTTCTCAATATAGAAATGCTTTTAAGAATTCTGCAGTATTCAAGTGTTGGCTGTGTAATTATGAATGATAAATAAAAACAATATATTTATTTCCCAGACTTGATGCTTCATTGAAAGTACCCTGTAGGTTCTCATCAAGTGTGATATTTCGGCTTAAATTGAATACCTTCTCAGTTTATTTTTCATCTCTCCAGATTCCTTCATGCTTCACTTCCTCTCTTTGGAACTTTTTCAGTGAAGTTCATTCCTCATTTCCTACAGGGCAGAGCAGTATTTGTCACAAAGAGTTGGATAAAGTAAGGGGCATTATAACAGTATGACAGTGTCGGCTTCGAAGCTCTGTCAGGTGACTACTCTGCGTTACTTGATCTCAACATGGCCTTTGTGGAGTGTTACATGGCGCTAATTGACTGAACAAGAGAGCTCCCCTCCCCTCACCCAGATGAGGATCCATTTACATGAAGCAGCATCTTTAAGCACGTGTTGCTCCAATACCGATGTAAGGTTGTTATTAGTCTTTTTTATATGTTTGTGGAATTTGTGGAGACTCTTGTACCACCAACTGACCTGAGAGGGGTAAGTGGCACATCCACAATTGTCAAGGAAATAACCAGCTTGCCTGGGGTCAACCGGATTGCTTAATTCATCCTGCCACTAAATGCTTGAAGACTGCAACGTGAGAGAGACAGTTAGTTTAGGGTAGGCAGTCAGATAGAGGGATTATGTTTCAAATCTATGGCAGCCCATTCTGTGACAAAAAAACAAAAACATTTTGTGCTTGTGACCACCTACGTTGTATTTGTAGATAAAATTGCAGCTGCAAGAAATGCCCTTAGCTGTGTAGTTTCAAAAAATGGCATCCATTGAAGAGTTTGCTCAATGTCCAATTGAGGAATATATAAAATGGACCAGCTTTTGAGACTTGCTGATATTTATTGTGTTGAGCTTTCTAAAAAACTCAACAGGGATAAACTGCTTGCATCATTAAAGGCCCACCTTGTGGGTAGAAAAGTTTTATCTGTGGGAGGTGCAAGTGAGGGTTCACCTGAAGAAAAGCAAAGTGACCTTAAACTTGTTCTTCCTATTGCTAACGTGTCAAGTAAAAGTTGTCTTTCAGCTCCTGTTCTGTCTGGTGTTGGGGCATTTTATCAACCGAAAGAGCTTCTATTGTAACAAATGCAGCATGAGAAAAAACATGCTTTAGCATTAGAGAGGTTGAAACAGGAGGCCAGCTAAACAGCAAGTTGAGTTGCAGAGGTACAAGTTGACGCTCATCAGCGAGGGAAAGTTTCCTCCTGAGCAACCAAAAGTGGCACAGTTAAACTCATCTCTTTCTTTGGCTCAGACATTTGATGTTTCGTTAAATTTAAGATTGGTGCCAAAGTTTAGTAAAAGAAACCCAGATATTTTTTTAATGCTATTGAACATGTAGTTGAGGCCAGAAACTGATCTGATGCTGATCAAACATTACTTCTCCAATGTGTGCTAACTGGCAAGGCCCAGGAGGCCTTCACAGCTTTAAGTATTTCAGAGAGTGGGAGCTATCAACAAGTCAAAACTGCTGTGCTCAAAGCATATGAGTTAGTCACAGAAATATATCGTCAGAGATTCAGATTTCTCGCAGCATCGTTTTACAACAACGTGCCACAAACAAGTCCACCTCACCGCTGAGGAAAGCCAGTACCTCCTGTTCCTGAGGTTCTTGAATGACAGGAGGGCCATGTGAGACCACCAATACGCCACACATCTAGAAGTTGAGGCTTGGCAAGATAGATCTTTCTGATAACAGACACTGAATCAGGTAGATCCATCTGCACTGCAAGCTTAATGGTGGAGGTTTGTGTTCTCGGAGCACTTCTAAGTTATACGTTTTTCTCCTGGCACTAGGATTTTCACTCTGTAAATTATTTTCACTAAATTAAACATTTAAATTTTTCCTCCCTGTTTAATCTCCTCCTTTATGATTAAAATCAACATTTATAATCACACACAATGTTTTCATTAATTTTTCAAGCTGAAAACAGATAATTTCTGTTCTGTTTTTTAATTTACTTCTCCTGAAAACTGCCCAGCGCGCTATTGTAGATCCAAAATTTTATAAAATACTACCAGAAAAGGCTATGATTTACCATGGCCTTTCTCATGAGACCTTCATGACCAATTTGGGTTGAAGATGTAAGAAACATTTGGTAAAAGTGCCACAGAGTGGCAATACAAGAATTGGACTCAATTCAGACAAAAATCATCAAGACGGCATGTAGTTTTGGCTGCAAACCATCAGTTTATTTTGACAATCACGCCAGCTTGGAATTACTTTCATCTTTGCTCTCCCTCCAGACAACATTGTGAGTAAAGTAACCCAGAGATGGATCTGGGCAAGTGCTCCCTAAGCTTTTCAATTATTTTTGGCACTTGGCCGAGAGCTTTTAAAAGATGCTCTCAGAATGGCACCCAAAAATGGAGAGAGGGGTTTGCAGCAGGAACTCATTTGAATATGTATCCAATGATGGAGTGAGATTAAGCACAAACAAAGAAAGGAATACCTGAGCTGTGCAAATCCGTGACATGAGACATGAGAAGCTGCCATGCGGGGGAAGAGGAGGGAGGAGTAATAAGTCAAGGCAGCAGGCAGTGGAGGACGTAATGTAGTTTTCTCTCCCTGCGGGGCAATCTGAGCCAAGGAAAGATTTCAAATGTGCAGCAGGTGTAAAAAATGAAATGCAGTCAATACAACATAGGACAGGGTCAAATGAAATGAAATCAAGACAATAAGAGAAGATTAAAGGCGGCCAACTGCAAATGGTGATTAATAGCCTACAAGGTGGCATCCTGACGCACAAACTGCAAACACACAAAGATTCTGCACGCACGTGCTGTCATGTTAGGAACAAAGTATGTCACATTAACAGCATAAACCCTGAGACACAGCACCACCAGTCACCTTCTGGGCTAATGTTGCCTTTTCTTGTTTCCTTTTTTATCAGGGAAAAAACACTCATGATGAAAATGTTCATAAAATGTAGACGTATTCAAAATCACCTCACCAGCTGTATGCCAAACTCCTTACTGTGCCTGTGCTTCACATTGATTTAGCTAAAACGTAGTATGCACGAGTATGCTAATGTAATGTAGTGAGACTTGTGCTGGACTGTGGGAGACGTGTCTCTGTATCTTTGGTGTCAATAGTGCAGGAAGGATATAAAAACCACACAGGAGATGCTCTTGCTCTGGTTCCTATTTATTCTGGTGTGAAAGCAGCAGAGCAGTCATTGGTTTTAGGCTCTGCAACTGAAAGGACACACCTTCAGTTCAGGAACAATGTCCTTTATCAACACTTTTACATTAAAGCTAGGGTTGGTAATTTGTTTAGATACACTTTTTGTTATACTGGTTAAAATGATCGTTATGTCCCCATGGCAATCAATGCATGTTGTGTTCTTAAAAGACAGCGAAAAATAGCAGCTGTCTACAGCAGGAGTAAAACAGGGAAAACACCAACCAATCACAGCGATTCAGACTGAATTTATTAAACCAATTAAATTCTATGCTGCTGTTCTGCTCACCTTCTACGCGTACATTTTGCCGGCGTGCACTGACTCTGATTCAATGCAAGTAGCCCAGCTGAGAGGGATCCAAGTATGCTGAAGAATGCACACCTGTCAAGTTTTGGCTTTGAAAATAAGGGAAGCCTGCTGCGAGCCGTCCCACAACCCCAACCAAGCTCCAGTATCCCTTACATATTAAGACAAGTGTACAAGAAATCTAAAATAAACACTTTGTTTTTCTTGGTTTGTTGCAGCTGTGGGCTCGAATCTCGTGACACCTGCAGTAGCCTGAGTGGCAGTTCTCGCAAGGCTTTTTCTTCTTCTTCAGTTTTACGGCGGTTGGCATCCATCATTTTGGTGAATTACCGCCCCATCTGGCCAGTGACAGAGCTCAGTTTGGAGAGGCAGAGGAATGTTGTCCCAAAACAGGAGACTTGACAGCTTTGTGGAGAATGGCAGAGAAACTACATATATCCCGATTACCACTCCTCCAGCTAAACATAGGAAGAGAAGAAAGATGGAGGCAAAGAAGGCCGAAACAAAAAAGAATTTTGACAAAGCCAGGGCATAAATGAGAGTCAACATCGGGTTGTGAGTACTAACTAACTTGCCATGTTTGTTTGTTTGTTTTTTAACTTCACTATGATAATGTTTTGGTGTTTTCTTACCGCTGAGTGAGACATGACTTGGTGTAGTGCAAAACTAAAAAGCTGTGCTGAGGACCGGTTTTGGGTTGAATCAGTCATATGGTCTCGAATCAGCAGCGCTCGTGCATGTGAGCAGGGGGCATGGTTTTGGAGGAGCTCCAGGGAGGGGATGGGAGGGGCTAGGCGGAGTCCTGAGGAGATGCTACATTCAAATTCATGCTAGTTTTCCAAAATTACCGACCCTAGCTTTAAATCATGAAATCAGCTTTGTTAAATCTCTTCTTACCATTTCTTACCTTTGTTTCTTATTTAAAATATATTATGAGTGTACATCTTTCAATGCAACATCATAGAACATTTTGGAACAGAGGTCACAGTTATGTCACAGTGGATGAGTATGCATACTTGTGGTGATAATGCAGTCTAAATACATGGGGATAAATACAAAAATGTTGTGTTGAATTAAAGGCTAATTGGTATGAATATGCCACAAGATATCTTGGTTGGAGTGTTATAAAGTATTTCTTTAATTCAACTTCACCGACAACACACCTTAAAGCCAAATGCAGACATAGATGTATGTGTTAATAGTAGCAAGAGAATTGGTGCTCATATTACTGAACAAGATAGGTTCACTGTCAGTATGTAGATGTTTGACATATTTTTGATAGCCATATATTATAAAGCTGGGTTGTATGTTCTCACTGCAAGCTAAGTGTTGAAGATCATGTTAACCGGTCAAGCAGCAAATCTTGAACATGAACAGTTTCTAAACAAATGTTTGTCTGCTTAGGTTTTCGTTAAATCTGATCTGAATGTTTGGTTTTATAATTATCAAGACGTTTAACACTGTAAACATCTCTATTATAATAAAATCAATGGACACATATCACAAAATGTCAGCTCAAGTTAAAAATTCAGGTTAAAGGAACTAAGAGATGGGTGTGGCTTACAATAAACATTTGCAATCCTCGACCCATAGTAATGAAGAGCAGCACTCTCACCAGCAGTCTAAAAGCATTGACTTCTTAAAGCGCATGCCAAAATTATCACCTTGTCTTGGACAGTCAGACCACCTGTCCTTGTTCCTACAAACTTCTCACCGGAACAAGAACACACATTATGACAGTGCCAATCTGGACTAAGGGATCTCTTCAGCCCTGCAGCACTGCTTCGAGGACACCAAGTGGGAGCTCTTTGAACATGCAGACACTGAGCACCACACCAGCACACTCCTGTCTTGTATCAACTTCCGCACAGACATTGTGACTTCAAAAAAACAGATCAAAGTTATTTCCCGACCAGAAGCCTTGGTTCAACAGCAGCATGCGGGAACTGCTCATAGCCTGGGACACAGTGCTGAGATCAGGAGACAGGGAGGAGCACTGAGGGACCAGGGTCAAACTACACAGAGGCATCATATCTGCAAAATGGGAGTACAAACAACGCATTGAAGACAACTTCAATGAAAACAACCCCTGCGCCATGTGGCAAGGTGTAAAGAACATTACTGGCTATAAACAGAACAACATTCACCTCCCTCCCAATCAGCTGAACACATTCCTCTTCGCCCGTTTCGAAGACAACTCCAGCAGAGGATCAGATCCAGATGCTGAAACCAGCTTTCCGGCCACTCAATCTGCAGACATATCAGGTAGAAAGAGCACTAATCAACATCAACTGCAATAAAGGAACCGGGCCTGATGGTGTTTCAGGACGACTGCTGAAGTTTGTGCGAGTGAGTTCACTACAGTATTCACACATATTTTCAACCTGTCACTACAGCAAGCCAAGGTCCCCACCTGTCTGAAACTGCTACCATAATCCCCAGAACTTCGGCCATCACCAGCATGAATGATTGCCAGCTGGTTGCTCCCACCCTGGTGATTATAAAATGCTTTGACAGACTGGCACTGCAACACATGCATCCGACCTGAGGATGTGTGTGTGCCGATGTCTGTGTACATATTTTATATTTAATATATATTTCATATTTATTCTCTGCAAATGGATTGCTCCAACAGAGTTTCAGTGTATAATGTGAAATGATACTAAAGATCTAACTGTCTGTTCAACAAAAGACTGGAAAAGTTGAGCATGCTCAAAAAACACCTGTTTGGAACATACCACAGGTGATCAGGTATATTGGAAACAGCTGAGTGTCAAGATTGGATATGAAAGGGGCATCCCCAAAAGACTCAGTGGTTCCTAAGAAAGGATTGGGTGAGGTCCACCACTTTGTGAACAACTGTGTGAGTAAACAGCCCAAAAGCTTAAGAGCAACATTTTCACATTGCAAGGAATTTAGAGATTTCATCATCTACAGTCCATAATATCAAAAGATTCGGAGAGTCCAGAGTAATCTCTGCATGTAAAGGTGCGTTCACACCGAACGCGACTTGGAGACTTGGAGAGATTACGTTGCTCATCCAAGTCTTGTCATTTGTCCATAAATAGCTAATTTTGTCACCATAGCGTCACTCAGTGACTTCACGCCTGCTTGAGTTTTGTTGTGATCATATCATATCATATATCATATTTGTATGTATAGGAACCACCACTTCTGTTGAATAAGGCAGAACTAATGTACTCACTGACTAAAGTTCCTACACGGACATGGATTGTCACTCTAATGTGAGCTGGGAAAAAAAACATTGTTGTGAACTGTCACGGGTGTCGTCTGTGTCTCCAGTACAATGTTAAATGAGGAACAGCTAACAAAACAACTTCTTCACTGGCCCTACTGCTGACCTTCTTCTTCCCCCCTCCTTCTTTTATTCCCGTCATGTATGCATCCCACAGACCCTTCCGTCTTTTCCAGCATACATCCCACTGTAAAATAGACACACACACACCCACACAAAGCTGACTGGCTGTTGCGGCACAGCCACACTTGAAGTCACCTGAAAGTTCAAATCTTCAATTTTGGTGATGAAGCGATGCAACCTGGTCGCGCGTCCAAAGCGACCTGGTAGTGCGACCAGGTCACCCAGGTTGTGTCCCTCTCATCACGTGAAGGCTGGCCCCGCCCCATCACAGCTGTACATCGACTTTGCATGGACAGTGGTCATCCAGGTCGCCCAAGTTGCGTTCAGTGTGAACGCACCTTAAGAGGCAAGTTTAGATCCTTCATCCCCTCAGACAGCACTGCATTAAAGAGGAACATCATACTGTAAAGCAAGGGTGCCCAAACTTTTTCGGCTCAGGACCCAAAGAGAAGTTTGCTCTCATCCCCGGGATACAAACTTAAAAAACTACATTATACTATCTAATCCGTAAGATACAATCACAACAGATAATTTGACTTGAACAAAATATTAAAGACTTAGATTTTGCAAGGAAGGCTGGAATTTTTTTAGCATGAATGTTTTGTTTTAATTTGATCTGTTTTTAATCAGGGGTGTTTTTCAAATCTATCACCACATATAGCCACAATCATTTACTGGCTGGTGTTGTGGGTTTTCAACTGCAAAATGATATATATATTTTTTAAAATGAAACAGTCCCTGATTGTTTTGGCAAGACAATGCCAAGCTATATTCTGCATTTGTTACATCTTCTCTTTGTAGTAAATGAGTGTGGGTACTAGTGTTGTTGAAAGGGAGGTGATGTAACAGTGGTAAACATGATCTTGTCCCAGCAGGTTTGAAATTTGTTGCAGATATCAAATTCAAAATGACTGAATATGTACAAAAATCAGTAAAGTTTATCAGTTTGAACATTAAATAGCATGTCTTCGTAGCATATTCAATGTATATAGGTGAAATGGATTTGCAAATCATTGTATCCTGTGTTCGTACACATTATACACAACATCCCAACTTAATTGGAATTTGGGTTTGTTATTTCAACAAAACAAATTCAAACCTATTTAATGTAGTTAAAGCTTCTCTTCTTCTCAGTGTTTGAGTCTTTGCCACAAAAAAGAAGAATAAATGTGAGTAAACTCAATGTGTCCTGGGGACTTGCATGGCTGATTGAATTTATGTGCAAAGAGAGAGCATTTGTTTTATGGGACTGCCTGTCACAGCACTTATTTTATATTACCTAATAAGAGTTACTGTATGAGTGCTTCAGTCAATATATATATACACGTGCCTCAGGAAGACAACATGAAAACAATAAAAGCCTCCCTGTAAGGTGCAGGTTCATACTTTCATGAATCAGTGGTAAATATGAGTGTTCATGCAAGAGGCAGAAGCTCCCTGTACTTGTTTATTACAGACCAAGGTCACTTTTATTGCTTTGCTCTTTTAGTCATTAATCACTTTGCTTCAGTGTGATGAGCAGATAAGCCTCTTCTCTGGGGTTTGACTCTCAAACATGCCACTGATAATGTGACCAGAGGCTGTGCTCAAGGAAAGAAACAAGTTTTGGACCCACAAACATTTGAAAACAGTCTGAGGATACTCCAAACTCTCTGACTCATCCCAACTCCTTTTTTGAAAGGAATATTTGCTTAAGACTAATGTGCTGTCCTTTGCATTTGCAACACCCTAGCAGGATGAAATTATCTGATGGACCACCAAATTTTGCACAGTTACTGCACATCAATATCCAATTCTTAGGGCAAAATGTTGTTGGAACTATGCCGTTAATAAAATGCGCTGTAGAAGAAAAACTAAGGGTTGCCAAGCACCACCAGCCTGCTCTCATAACCATGTGCTGCCTAATTCGATGTCTGTAATCAGGCAGATTAGTTTTGCAAATCTTAAAGTTGGAACTGAGCTGAGCAATGAATGCTGCCTGCTGTAGTGGCTGTTTAATCAAGCTAGGGTTTTGGTTAGGTTAGGACTGTCATCATACCTCTGAGAGGAATGGTTATGCACTGGACCAGGCAACTAGTCTAGAGCTGTTGTTTGTTATTGGTTAAATGGTAAAAGGGCTTGAGCTTCTATAGCGCTCTTCTAGTCTTTCACTACTCAAGCAGCTTTACACTGCAGGTCACATCTATCCATTCACACCCATTCACTCTCACATTCACTCACTGATGGTTGGAGTGTATGTCAGTTGTCCATCAGTATCAACTAACACATTTGAGCCCTTTCATGCCTATTTACACACCACTGACACAGCAGTTGAAGCAAATTGAGGTTAAGTGTCTTGCCCAAGGACACATCGCCATGTGACAGCCAAAGCTGGACTCAAACCTGCAACCTTCCTGCTACAGACCAAGCATACTATCAGACTGTGATGCCTCCGCCACCCTGGTTACAGTTTCTATGCAGAAGAAAAGACCGATAGTATGATTTTTGTGTAATGTTTATCCATTAAAACATATATATCTATAAAGGAGGGGGTCAGGGAGGCTGATTGAAATTTAAATGATCATTATAAATGTTTGGGGTAAGTTTCTCTGTAATTTCAATAATGTGCAAAATGGACATAAATCCAGATGCTAGAAAAGAAAAGAAAGGCAAAAGAAGGGACCATCGAGGGCTGTTGACCCACAAAATAACCCTCTGAAGCACTTTTTTTTGGCCACTTCACAAGCTGATCTGAGCAACACACTATGGCTGCGTCTCAGTTTTCTTATCACAAACCCTTGCCTTCTCCACATTCACATCACCTCTTCCTTGAATCTCAACCCCTCCCATCAGAGATGTATGAGGAGAGAGGTCAGAGGAGACATGTCTTCAAGACCCATGAGAAGTCCTGTCTTTTGAAGCGTCATGTAAGGTGGCGTCCATTTGTGATGACGAAAACAGCTGATCTGACAGTCACGTTAAAACAGCTTATTGTTTATCTAAAAATAAACTCTATGTTAATTCTAATAAAACACAAGTCTTTGTCTCTGTGTGTCATCTGGTTTCTTTCTGTGAATTTATCTGTTTAGTATAAAAAATGTTGACAATTTAAGGGGAAAATACCTTAATACTATATCATTAATGATTCTGTTTTGATTCACAGATGAAATCATTAACATTTATTGATTGTAAACTCTGCCTTATGATAAATTTTATCTACTGATTAATGTATGGAAAGTTTCCAGATGAAGACAGACTTTACCCGACTTTGACTTGAATTTAATTCTCAAAAATAACCACAGAAAAAAGAAAATATATTTCTAAAAAAATATTTCTTTGAATTGTTCTTCTTTATTAATACCTGAATTAAGGGTCGGGTCATCTATAAATCAGAAGACAAATAACATACTAATCTCTGGATGGTGGCATTGATATTAAACCGATTTTGAGAGAATTATTCTTTGATGGAAATTCTTGTCAAACACATATTACTGTCTGTTTCATTCAATCTGTTAGCATAACATGGGGTGTCAGGACCAACTTCCAGTTTGACGTAGGAGAGAGGAGACTGTAAATAGGAGACATGAGATTCATGAAAGGGCCAAAATAAGCAAGGACACTTGAGCAAGTCGGCTAGCACAAGTAAAGTTCTCCCACAACAATGCCGGCCCAAGCAAGAGGACAGGGGAGAACTTATTGGTGAAGGACATATGTTTATTTTGATTAATCTCATTAAAATGAGGGGGTCCAGTTGTTTCTCTGGATGAACCTGAAGACAGCTTCAGCAACCAAACAGCAGATGTCACTCAGACTTTTTTCCAATATTTTCTACAGGCTGTGGTTTTTAGCTGCACTCCTGAATGGGAAGCCATGTTTGTTGCTTATTCCACTACTTTAACCTGACTGAAATATGTCAACTCTGTGCTTTTCACTTAAATTTCTAGATGACGTTCATATTCTCCAAATGACAAATCAATTTAAAAAATGAAATCAGGAGCATTTCAGGTTAATGAATATCTGAGGCAGACTTTATTGAACATATTCATACATGTGAAATGCTCCTGCATCTTTCTTAAGTTATTACATTTAATAAACTGCTCACGTGTGCGGACGTAATGAGCAAATAACGCGGGTCAGTGCTGTTATGGCCTCAAGGACACAGTGGTAATGCATATTGTCACATCTGAGGCATGCTAGTGTGACAACAGAAAAAATGTGAATATTTTGCATGTTAAACAGGAGACCTGATTCAAGAAATGCATTTGTTGCTGAGTGTTTAAACTGTAGTGTCACTTTGTCAAGTTAATGTAGAGCAGGAATATGATTAGTGCCAAACTGAGCGAGTGATCAACGTGTAGGATGTAAAACATAAATGAAATGTGTAGAATTAATTCCTCATGTTCTAGCATTGTTCAGCGTTTGAAGTCACATGTGGCGTATGATAACCTCATGTCGGCATCATAGGAAGTACACCTGCATGTGTGCCATTCAATTCCTGCTGGACCAGTGATGA
This sequence comes from Cetoscarus ocellatus, assembly GCA_037902135.1. Taxonomy (NCBI): domain Eukaryota; kingdom Metazoa; phylum Chordata; class Actinopteri; order Labriformes; family Labridae; genus Cetoscarus; species Cetoscarus ocellatus. Next base: position 101,808 of record JBAMNC010001577.1, read on the forward strand.
GAGAAACCAGGATGATTGATTAGTTACAGTCCAACGTGTGGCTGCACGTGACAACCCCTCTCAACAAAACACTTCTCCCTCCTTTTGTTCCTGTGAGGGATTCCTTTTTCCCCCTGCCATGTGTTGAAATAAAGACTTTAAGAGTTCTGACCCACATCTAAAGGCTGCCTTTCACTGAGCCAACAACAAAGACAAAAAGAGAAGAGTGAAGGACCTAAAAGAGACCAAGAATGAGAAATGTGAAACATCCTGGAAAGAGATGATGATGTGTGACTGTGGATCTATGAATGCACTGAGGTTGACCGTACCCCTGCTGAGACAACCACACAACTCCTTGGATCGATAGTATTCGCTATAATCCTGGTTAATCCACACAAACAGACAGAAATAGAATACAAAGCCAAACAAATTACAGTGTGATGCCACTGAGCTGCCTGGCTGTTTTTTTCCTCACTGATTCAGCCAGTTTAAAACTGCCGTGGCACTATGAAATAAGCATGAACAAACATTAGTTAGAGACCAAAAAATACAGGAATAAAACCATAAAAAAGGTCAATGAAAGGTGGGGCAATATTTATATGCACTCCACAATAATTTGGAAACATTATTTCGAGCCATTATGTCTCCCCTTTAATAATACCAATTGTTATTGTATAGGTGACTCCATTAGAAGTAGGATGTCTGGGTAGGTTTGTAAAGCCACATAAAACCTTAGAGCACAGTACTGGAAAGGCCACAGCTATTTTTTAAAAGTCATGGTCAGACACAGCTCACAAGGGTTTACACTAAAACAGCCTTTTCAGAGCAGGAATGAAACTGAGGGTTTGGGCCTGCCAAAATCCAATGTCTGAATGGACTCTTAGACAAGAACTTTCAACAATCAGTAAGTTCTGGGGACATCTGGGATCAATGTAGACTCATAACAAAGCAGATAAATATTTAAATTTTAAGAGATATGTTGGGACATAATGTAGGGTGAGACAGTACTGTTTATATGTGTGGTATTGTTAATGTTGATTCAAAAAAGCACCAGGCTAAAGCTCATTAAAATGGTTATTTACTGAAAGAACCACTATAGAGTAAAAGATTACTGACCAAAGACATCTGTTAAAATTTGTCAGTAAAAATGGGGAATATTCATTCATTCTTGTTTTATTTTCGTGTGTTTGACATGCCTCCTCCACGTGATTGAACACTTCTATCGACAAAGCAAAAAGCCCATGGTATCAGGACTTCCCCTGATCTCCCTCTTAACAGTGTAAGCAGCTGCCCAAAATGTCATGTACCCTTGCCCCCCTGAACAGATGATGATTCACAATAAAATCATTTTTAAGAAATGTATTTATTTATTGTTTATTTGACATGGACACACAGTAACATTGATGCTGTGATATTTAAATATACACAGGTCCCAAATGCACTGCTGTAAGTGTTTATAGCACAGTGCTAATTTTCAACACCAGTCCATGGGAGGCTTTTAAAGATTAAAATTGTACAAAGAGCAATTTATGAAGAATAACAGAGATACCCATGACACAGTTCATTAGAAAAAATATCAGAATTAAAACATCCAGAACAGATGAAGATAAAAGTTCAATAAAAAGGTGAATGAAAAAGTTCCTTCAGGTAAACATGTATACAGGCAAATGTTTTATATGTGGGAACAATATTGTTGCTCTTTCAGCCATGATTTAATACCTTTGTTGAAGCCTTTGAAGTTAGTTTGCATTTTCAGCTCAGTAGGTAGACTATTCCAGAGTTTAGCTCCTGTGACAGAGAAGGCTGATTGTCCAAAGGATGTTTTACGCATCGGAATTCGACAATTACCATTAACAGAAGCCCGTGTGTTCGCTCGACTGGAGTTCTGATTCCTGCTAGCAAATTCACCAAGCATAGATGGAACAAGACTATGTAAGCATTTGTAAAACATTTTAAGATTACAGTAGCTAATGAAATTTTCAAAGCTAAGCATGTTATGTTTCTCTAAAACGAGACAGTGATGCCATTGGACAGGTTTTTTGTCCATTATTTTTATTGTCTGGTTGTATATGGATATGATTGGTTTTAAAGTTGTTTGCGAGGCTTGGGACCAGGAAGTGAGGCAGTAGGACAGATGTGAAAATATCATAGCGTGTATGCCCACTTGAAACAGTAGGGGGCTCATATTTGAAAAGGATGCAGATTGTGTTAAGACTGTATTATGCAAACTTAAATAAATAGCACTTGTGAAACAGATGTAATTAGAAAAAAAAAGTCCTGTTACCCAGTGTAGTTTAGGTTGATAAAGGTCTCAGTCACATTTGAGTAAAATAATCCTATTTTTATAAATGTCATATGATCTTTTTTAAAAATACATTTTTATTTTTAAGGACCCCTTGAAATTACACCATGGATCACTAGGGGTCCACGGACCCCTGGTTGAGAAACACTGCTCTTAAAGATAAAAATGACTGCTGTTTGGTAGGGAAATCCAAAGCTGCCAATGCTACATGGTCCAAAAGTGGTATTGACTTCCATTGTATAGGATTAAAAAGGTCTTAATATGTTTCAGAAAAAAAAAGTGTGTAGCAACCCTGGAAGAGGTAGTTGCTAGGCAGCTCACATCTGCTGTTGATGAGCATGACATTGGATACATTTAAGTCAGATTTTTCTTATGCTTTTTGCACAGAAGTTGCTGTCCTTGAAATCACTAATGGTCTGATGACGCAGACTGATGTAGGACAATAAAGATGGTTTTGTGGTTCTTTCAATTACTAATCACAAAGAACACACTGGCCCATCCTCTCCTGAAAACAAGGCAAGAGCCAAGAGAGTTTCACCCGTGAATGAAGGAGCTGTGGAATTATCCAGGAGGAAACACTGGCTGGCATCTGAGTTAGATTGGACATGCTGACCGAAAGCTGCTTCTAACTTTTGTAGTTAAAGTTAAAATACCCTATACTACACTTGATTGAAGGCTTATAAGTCACCCATTGAGAGGTGGGAAAACAAACACTCTCAAGATTTGCTCCATCACAGCCCTGCACCCATGGCTGTGTGTGTTATTTGTTATATGACAAACTGGTCTGGAGGTGTACTTTATCACCTGAGGTTCTGCCAACATGTGATCAGTGGAGTGGCTCAGCCCCTTCATATGTGCATTTGGGGGTGGATCTTCATGGTAAAACATGGTAATAAGGAGGAAACCTTAGACTTCACATCTTGGATGCACACTTGCAGAAAGGGCTCACTGAGAAAAGGAACAAATATAGACAGAACAAATACTGACTAATAAATACGGCTAAAATGATTAAATTGACATTCATGTGCTCATCTATACATGTAAACCTGCAGAAAGATGCAAGTATCAGGAATGAGTTAAAATTCTGATTCCTGCAATAAAGAAGTGCCTGGATATACAGTATGGCAAAAACAAAAGAAACATTGTAGTGTTCTAAGTTAAGTATACCTTAGTAACAGGCAGAAAGATAAGGGCGGTTAAAGCTTCCATTGCATTCCTAAAAAACAAGGGACAATGAAGCCTAAAATGAAGCGTAAAAATGAGTTTGCAGTCTTATTTATTACAAGGATTACTGCACGTATTGCACTGTAACCCACTCTGAACTCTTGCTATACCACTTTTGTGCAACATTTCCAGAGGGAGACTGCCCAGTATATCCTGTGGTGATATTTGATAGCTTCATGCTGCAGTGACATGCTTTTGTTAGTTTTTCAGTATGGCTATGATTCATTCCTCTGCTTGGTGAATAAAAATCCAATGCTTAATCAAATGACCTGGCTTGCTTACCAGCTGTTCTGGCATTCAAGGTACTTCCTGTGTATTCAAATTTACATTTAAGGGATTCATGAACTGTTTTGTAAGATAGACAAAGCAACTGGGACAAGGCTCAGTGTGTGGGTTTTCTTTTGCTCTGTTTTAGTTCCTTTATTTTTGATTTTATCTGTTGACGTGCATGTCTTAGCCCGAGCCTGTTCACAATTTGTCAGCAAAATGGTAAACTGACCCTTGTATACATCTCCTGTGCCTTTTGAGTGGTCACACTGTACTGCCAGATGCAGAAGAGATGGCTAAGAGGGGGTAAAGAAGAGAGCTAGTGTGTTTGAGCTGGATTCATCTTCATAGCTCAAAAAACGAAAAAATAATATTGCCTCTTTGAAGCAATGCAGGGGATAAATAATGATGATGCCAGGTTGCATATTTAATCCAAATAAAATATCTCCAAACCCAAAGCCTTTATTTGAGAATTAAAACACTATACTGTAGGACTTGTGCAGCCATGTTCCTCGCTTTAGCCTCTGTTATGTTTGTTCTGTAAACACTGTTTACAGACTGCATCAGTTCAGTTAATAATGGGGATGTCCCATGAGAAATGGGAGCAAGAGGAGATATATTTTGATATTCTAATTCTTAGCCTTTTTTCTATACTCTGTTTTTTCTCTGTTGTTTGCATAATTTACCTAATGCGGTGTTTGCACATTTTTACAGGCTCATTTTTCTGAGTATGATTATCCATTTCTTGTGAAGGAAGTATCTTGAGAACAACATTAGGGAATTGTATCAGTCTATGCATCAGTGGCTATTCTGACTGTAGAGACACTTGCGATTTTGGAGATCATAGGTCAAAGGTTAAGTGCTTTTTGTTCATCCATGTGAATATTGTCTGGTGATTTATTATCAAAAATCTAGAAATCTGCCCTGTCTCACATTATAAACAATTACCAATTAGTAGTATTAAAAAAAACCCTCCTGGATCCACATCTAGGTTTGGATCAACCCCAACATCTGATCACTTCTCCCTTGTGCCATGGCCAACATTTCCTGAAAATGTCAAAAAAAATCAGGTTAAAATTTTTTGAGTCACTAGCAAAAACGTGGAAAACTGCCCTGACAATGTTAACTAATTTTTGAAAAAAAAAACCTTGGGTCCGCATCTGGATCGAATCCCAACTAGGGGTGCATGGTATTATCAGAACACTATCAGTATTGACAGATAATTACCTACATAGGTGCTTATTGGTATTGGTAGATATGGACATTTTTGCAGACATTCACAGCCACTATTTTGGCTGTACAAATTGGACATAGATATCCCATATATTAGCTATAATACTGGTAGAATGTACAAATGTACTGTGATGGTTTGCCTAATCATCATTAAATGTCCACTTTTATAAATTTAAAAGCATCATTTATTAAAGAATAAAATTATGTTTTTCTTCTGCACATCTGTTTAATCATGACAGGGGTATGTTAATTTTAGTTTATTGGAAGCTTTGTTCTCCTGACAAATAATATTGGTATTAATATTGGTGATAATGATTTTGGAAATATTGGTATATCGGATATCGGCAAAAAAAAAAAAAAAAAGAAAAGATACTGTGTATCCCTAATCACCATGAAAAGTAGTCACTTCTTTCTTGTGCCATGAACAACATTTCAGAAAAATCATTTTTATCATTAAATCTGTTCAAAAGTTTTTTTTAGTTATCCTGCCATCAATTTAACTAACAAACTAACCAGCTTACTAACTTACTAGTGCTGGCAAAAACATGACCTCTTTGACAGAGGTAATAATTAGGATACGGGCAAGTTTATCCAGTCTTGAATGTATGTGAAAACCAAGATCCAGATTGATTGACTGCTCTTTTTTATGTGTAATGCACACACAAAGTGTCAAACCGTCATGGCTTTACAAGACACTATAAATAAAGTTGCAGTGGTTCAATACTCCACAACTGACAAAAATAAAGCTGAATTTTCGTGTGTTTTTTATTCTTTTAAAAGTGGGTTTGGAGCATATCAGTTTTACAGTGTTTAACAAGGGTCCTCAGTTTTAACCTGGTTTTGCAGGCTGTATCTGTTTTTAAACATGTCAGACACACACTGAAAAGACTGGGATTTGAGCCAAAGAGTGATGGACATATCCCTATTGAAGAAAAGAAACTGGCCAACATTGCACTTAAATTGCATCTTAAGGAAAGTCAGAGTGTCCCTGATCTCATCACACATCAACATTTGATGCCAAGATGTAATCTCAGGAGTCTTAAAACTTGACCTTCATGTGGGCAAAACATCAATTAAGCAGAGAAGAAAAAAATAAAGACAGATATATTGTTTTTTGATCTGATCTCTTTTGTCCTTCACTGTCTGTGTTGTGCAGCTCAGACTGGAGCCAGGTGCTCTGTGTCTTTTCTGTCCTTTAGGCAGGTGTGTTAACTGCTGATTCAGGTTCACCCAAAAATATGCAGATGATGATGGAAAGGTGAAAATGGTCAGAAAATGCTGCAGGAAGATTTAAAATGATCACTTGATTATCTGAAATGATTAAAAAGATAGTTGCTTAAACTGTAAAACCAGAACAGCCACCTGAGTGTTATTGTAAAAGCACAGTGGTGGGTCAAGAGACATGGTTAGGGAGGGTATCGTGGTAAAGTGGGTGTTAAAAGTCTTATTTCTGTAACTATGTAGGTGGATGCTTTGTACGGAGGATGGGAGTATTGATACTACAGAATCAAAGTATTGATTCTGTTACTAATGTTCTTGTGGTATCAAGTGGTATCATAAAGCTTCAGTACCAGATGAGAACTATAACAAAAAGTATGTCTGTGCTCTTTTCACAACTGCTTTTAATCTTTCTCTTTCTTTCTGTGCCGAGATGGTGTATCTTGTTTAATTTGTATGTATTTGTATTTATCGAACTGTTTTCATCTCTGTTCAGGATGTTATGATTTTGGTGGTGTTTGTTTGTTTGTTTGTTGGCTTATTTGTTAGATTGTAAACAGGATAAGTCAAAAACCAAGGAACTGATCCAGATGAATTTTTTGAGGAATGTTGGTCATGGCACATGGAAAAAGCTCCTCTGGTGATGATCCAAAAGTGGTTGTGGATCCAGGCATTTTTTTAAGCATTTCTTCACATTGCAAGATAGGACAGATTTTCAGGGAATGTTGGTCATGGCACAAGAGAAAAGTGATTCGGTTTTGGTGGTGATCTCAATCCAATGTGGATCCAGCCTTTTTTTTTTAATGGACTTGTTAACATTGTGAGATAGGGCAGTTCTCCACATTTTTGACAATAACACACTTGACAATCATTTCTAGTTTGTTAATAAATAATGTTACATTGCTGTTACATAGTTGAATAGCCCAACCTAATTTTCTTGGCATTGAGAGTTAACATTTAACACACCTGATTGCTGGTTTCCTGTGTATTTCTGTAAAGACCTTTTAGTCAATATAAAACAAATTCATAAAAGTTAGGTAAGCATTTAAGGAGATTATTGGTATTGGTATCATGTCTGTATCGAAGAAATTAAAGTTAAACGTTATCTGTATCGGATCGATCTGAAAAATTTTGGTATCATGCAACACTACTTTGTTTCTAGAGGTTATTTACAATTTATATACAACTTCTTACAACTTGCAGCTTATCCTCAAGTCAGTGTGGATGTTTTAAAGCCTTAAAATCCTCTTTGAGATATTAAAAATACAAGCAAAAAATGATCATGTGGCCTCATCACACTGACCTTTGATAGCTAACATTTTTGTCAGCCTAAGTTAAAGAGAAAATTGGTGCAACAATAAATGAAAATCTTTCAAGTGAACATAAGGCCAAACCACCCTGGCCTTTGACCTCCAAAATCACTTACTTGATCTTTAAGCCAAAGTGGACATTTGTGCAAAGTTTGAAGAAAATCCTTCATAGTGTTCCTTGAGACATTGCAAGCAAGGGTTGAGTGTGGGATATCTGAGCCCCAACGAGGGATGGGGCCATTGGTTTGACTCTTTCGGACTCTGTTTGACCTGATTGTTGATTTGTTGATCCCAGGGCTCTGCCTTTTCCTGCTTTTGCTTTGTCTGTTACAGCTCTTTGTAAACATCTGTTTTTAGAGGTGATAAAGTTATTATTATATGTTGCATCACAAAATAGTTCTAAACACGGGCTTTGTTGGGGAAGGGTGAAACACTGAAAAAATCTTACTGTAGCCTCTAGTTTAACCAACATTGTTATTTGTGTAGTTTTAACCTAAAATTGGATTAATTATGAGGCTTCTAGTGGCACCATTGACTGCTATATATCCCCTCAGGGACAAAGCTTGCATCGGCCTCGAGCAATACAGCTACCATATATTGGCAAGAGCCCAACGATATCTCCCATAAGGAAAAAACTTGCAAGTTGCTTTATTGGCAAACATATCTACTAGTGCCATGGGCCTACTTCAAAAGACCCGAACAAACCCTTTAAGTCAGAACAGATACTTGTGCCAAGTACAGAGAAAATCCTGGAGTCTTACAGAGGTGTCACATTCAAATCAACCGCCAGGACAGATGTATGAACAGACAAACCAACAACTAGAAAACATATCACTGCATATCACAGGTATACAAACAACATATAACTGTGTTAATGTTAAAGCAGAAGTGTGATCTAGATCGAGCTAGAGTGTTCGAATGCTGACTGGCTGCTGCTTTACCCCCACCCCCACATCTTACTTCCTCTCCCTCTCTCTCTCTCTCACTCTCATCCACTCCATTCTCACAGCCCACAGTACTGAATGAAAACACATCCCTGCATTCACGCGCACACATGAATGGATGCTGCAGTAGTACTACCACTTTCAAAACACGGCATACATGAACTGAATTCTTCACGCTCCCACCTATTTCCCTTGTGTGCGGCTGCAGAATGAAAACAGACGTGGACTCCTTTGTTTTTTTTTTATGAATAAAGCTCACAGCAGATCCTCCAGTGTAACAAGAAAACACTTTGGTATGGGCAAGAGGAGCAAGGATACACATACACATGTGCCTTTGCTTGTGGCAAAAAAAAGAAAAGAAGAACTGCTGGAGTTGCTAGCAAAGATTAACCATGACATTTTTGCTTCCATTTGCACTTCAAAGACACACACAAATGCCCCAGTCTCAACCCCACACCCAGCGGAACCTTCCACATCCATCCAGATATCCATTTATATGGTGCCATTATCCCTCTGCCTCTTCACTGTTATCGTTCACATCAATCCTGCTCTTGTATACTACAATTCTAACATTGAAATCAATAAAAGGGGTTCACTGGGCGATTTGTACAGGAATGTCTAGAAAGCACGAGACTCTGTAAATGGGTTGGGGGTCAACTGTAAGGATAAAAGAAGACTTGTTAGTCATATGAGCAGTTTTAATGCACATTATATGAATTCAAGGCGACTCTTAATCAACTGGATGACAAAATATGACGTTGAGACCAGTGGCAGCCCTCCATAGAGCATAGGTACAAAACAAAACTCTCTTGTTTTACAGTTTGTAAGTAACTTGACCAAATACTAGAGAAAACTACCATACCTGCCAGCACTCCCAATTTTTCGGAGGAGTCTCCCCACTTTGAACCCAATCTCCCACTGGACTCCTGCTTAGTAACTTTTCCTACTTATTTCCCTCTTTTTGCACTGATATCAATCAAACAGGGTTTCTTCTGATATAAGCTGTCAGATGTGGCAACCCAGCAAAAGGCCAAGGAGAGCACATGCAAATAATTCAACCATTCACTGTCTACTCCACTGCAGCTGCCCTTTTTGTATTTCGCAAACAGATGTGGAAAAGTCACCAGTAGAAAAAAACTCCTGAAATTGGGAAGTATGTGTAGTATAGTATTTGTAGCTTTTGTAAGAAAGAAAAACACTGAGAAAGAGATCTTTAATAAAAAAGACAGACTCCTCTGTGTCTTTTCTCTTGATGGACGGTTTTATCTTTGCCCTGTATGTCTTAAAAGTTATCATTGCAATTATGACATACAGTCATGTGGAACATCCCATGGCAAAAAAAACCAACAACATTGATTTATACAGTAAACCATGCATTTTTTAATGTATGAAGAACTTGCAGTTGAACTTGAAGTCTATCTGTAGTAGCAAACCCTGCTTTCTCAGCTTCTTAACAAAAATATGACTTAATAAGTATTTAAAAATGTATAACTTGCCTGTCCACACATGCCCCTCACAACCAGAAATTTTCCAACTTTGGCGACTGGGGGACGGCACATGGTTGTGCATCCAGAGCTACCACGTAGCAAGACTATGAGCGCCATTAGGTCACCTAGATCATGCCCGTTGCATCGCGGGAGGGTTAACCCCACCCCATTGCATCTGTACATTGACTTTACATGGAGAGTGGTCGCCCAGTTCACCCAAGTCGCATTTGGTGTGAGTACACTTTAGTCAAGAAATGATAATGTGCCAAACTACTTCATTTTCTTTGTAAGACATTAAATCTGAAAATTCATGGATAACAATAATACTTATATTGTAGGATCAGAAATATCATTCTGCTTAAAGAGCTTCTTTTAACTGTATTAAAAGGTTGAGTGAGCGACATGATCTTGGTCGCCAAGTCTCATTCCGTGTGAACGCACTTTTAGGGCATCTGTGGCATAAACCTCAAACTGTTTGGTGTTCTAATAATTTTGCTTTGCACTTTAAATATAAAATGCATCATGTCCTACAAGACACAGCATGACAGAGAAACATCTGATGATATGTGAAGCAGCAACTGCTTAACCTTGCAGTACAGATGGATCTGCCTGTTTAAACATCTACAGTCAGGCAGATCCATCTTGTCAAACTCCAGTCTTCAACAATTGTAAGCATACCAAAGCAGCACGGCCCAATTAGTGACCTTTGGAGCAGGAAGAGGTGTTAGCTATGAAAGAGATGACAGCAGGAAGTGACTGATCATACAGAGATTAGCATAGATGCTAACAGCTTCAGTAGCAGCGTTAGTAGATCTTGACCACATGCCTTAATTAAATGAAAAACAAATAATAACACTGAAATCTTTTCCTCGATAGAAAGGATATTTTTGCTTCACTTCAGAAATGTTTGGCAGAGAGTTTGTTGTACGCAGTGGCTCACATTCTGTTCTTAACATTGTGGCAGTAGCGCTAGCTTACTACATTATCTAGTCTGTAATGAGTGTGATTGCTGGAACGGTTGTTCAATCACTTGCCAGATATGTTTTTGTAATGTTCCGCCCATGCCCAAATACTTTCTATGGACTGTTGCCCAGATGAACTAGTGAAGTAGTCTATACTTAACAGTCCATCTAGTGTGTCAGGTTAGGAACTGAAGGAAGCTGCTCTTCTGCTCTCTGCCTCATTCATGTTTTGTGCTGTTTACTATGGTAAAATATGATGATGTTCTGCCATAGAAATTCCGCAACGCACAAGTAGAGTCCAATGAAGACAGGCTGCTCAGCTCCACCTAACTTCACTGTTTGCTTGTTTTCTTTAATTGTAAACATCTTTCAACTAAATTGTGCTCTATTAGGTGAAATCCCTAAACAGTAGTTTTAACTTTTTGAAAAGGAGCACAATATGAGATCTGAAGGGTACTGAAAGACGAGTCAGGGAGACTAAGTTTGTAGGAGAGAGCTCAGGAGACAATGGACTGCATGGCTGAAAGTGCAAGACCCCATTAAGGCTAAACAGACTGGACAGTGAGTATGGAGGAGGAAGATTGAAGAGAACAATTTGGTGTGTTGGTATGAAGGGAGTAAAAAAAGCTTTTAAGAAAATGTGCATTAAAAAAATAAATGATGAAGGATTACATAAATTGTAAAATGTAAGCATAATATGACTTTTGGAAAGCAATCTGAGTACTATAATGGACTGCTTTGTTATCAGTTCCAGTGTTGCTCATGTTCTAACTTATTCTGACAGCTCAAATGAGCTTTTACCCTATAATTGATCTTTACATCTGACTGGAGCCTGATAAAAAGACTGTTTGTGGTGCTTAAAGAAGTTAAGAGACAGTGTGCACACAAAGAAGTACACTGTCAGCTTGCTATGTAAAGAAAATAAATCAGGAGCAATAAAGGCTCGGATTGATATAACTGTACGTGAGAGTGTGTGTGTCAGAGGGAGAGGTAGAGAGAGAGGGAGAGAGAGAGGACGGGGTAGATTGTGGGGAATAGATGTGTATGAGAGAGAGAGACAGAGAGAGAGAGAGAGAGAGAGAGAGAGCTGCAGGGCTGACAGAAAAAGAGAGAGAGAAAGGAGAGGGAGCAGAGACCAACAGCACGTCCGCCTCGATCTGTCGCCTCCTGGATCTCCCTGAGCTCAGCTGTCGGGGGGCTGCGCGTGGATCCTCTCTCTCTCCCTCTCTTCCTCTCAGGCTGAGTGTGGCTGAGCGCGCAGAGTATCCCACCGGCTGTGCGCACAAGTCTGCTTGGTAAAAAACTGCCCCGGTGATGTCGCTGCCACATGGGTGAAGGTTTGACCAGCTCAGCTCTGGACCGGACTGAACACCCATGATCCCCAGCCACCTCTGGCATCCGCTCTCATCAGTACGGTAAGACATAAAAGTGATTTATCAACTGTTTGATGTTGGTCCCTTGCTTTATCCTTTTTTTCTTTTTTTCATTTCCAATGGATCATGTGTAGTCATGAGAAGTTTTTTTTCCAAGTATGCTCGGTTTTGCTTTGAATAACAACCTTGTCATCACAGTGGATCTCGTTGCATTTGTCCAGCTTTAGTTTCAGTGTTTACTACGTGAGCTCTGACCTTCTTTGTGCGCAGAAAATAGTTTTAGGTATCAAGTTTTATGTTGCGTTGTCATTTCACACTTGCACTGACAAGCAAGGCAACTTTATTTATAGGGTATCATCCATGCGAGCATTATGTGGATAGTAAAAGAGCATTAAAAACATGCCACTGAGCAAAAAGTAACATGAAGTACAAAACATACTCAAATACTGTAAGTGCTTTAGAGCACAAACCTCCGATAAGACATTTCTGACATTGACAGCAAAGTTGGAAGCAAGAACGTGGAAAACTGCCTTATTTTGGAATGTTATAAATAAATTAAAAATTCCTGGATCTGCATTCAGATTTGGATCACTACAATACCATTTCTTTTTTTTCCTTTTTTTTTGTATTTTGCCCAACATTCCCTGAAAATTTCATCTAAATCCCTTGAGAACGTTTTTTTTAGTTATTACTGAAAATGTGGAAACTTCTGAATCCTGCAATGTTAAAAAATGCTTTTAAAAATCCAGGATCTGCATCTGGATTTAGATCACCACCAAAATCTAGTCACATTTTCCTTGTGCCATGATTAAAATTACCTGTAAATATCATCTAATCCCATTATTAACTTTGTTTTTTTAAGTTATCTATTGACAAACTAACAAACAACAGCGAAATAACCTCGTTGGCGGAGGTAAATATCAGATCAAGATCACAGCATTGAAATCAAAACACTTTATTTAACAGTTATTCACAAGGACAAACATACAACATTTTACCTCTTTTTTTTCTAAACTGAAAAGCTGTCACTTATGCAGTAAAGCTCAGTTTAATAATTCACTTAATTTAAAACATTTCTATTATACTAAATGTTTAATTACACTGACTACATGCTTTATAAATACATAAGTAAAGCATCACTTAAGCTTTAGACTTATGAGTGAAGGTATTACTTTTCAATAAAGCATGTGTAACTGCTTTTGTGAATGAAATTTATGAAAACCATTGATGATTCATAGATGATAAGTTATATATTTAGTCCTGCTATACGAATGCACCAATTACAGTTGTGTTTAGAAATGATATACACTGTAATCTAAGAGTCATTACAGATAATCAGTTGATTATTTACAAATGCTTCAATAATTTTCAATGGAACCAAATTTTGTTTTAAAAAGTTACAACATGCATCACAAGGGGTGCAAAACATAAAAAAAAAATTCACTGTATCTCATGTGTATGCCTGCTTTACTATTCATTCTCTTTTTAGTGACTCATTTAGTCCATTAAAAACGTCTATCTATCCATCTATCTATCTGCTGAGTGCTAAAGTAATATAAAACTTTCAGATGTCTGATTGTTTCCATATAGCTTTAAAAGACTGTGGTGTTGGCGTTATGTTAATCTGCAGCATCTCTAAAGAGCGTGTGGTGTAGAGCAAAATATCAAAAACCATACATCACTGTCTTGTGGCAACATAGCAACATGCAATGCAATGTATGCTTTTTTTTATCGCTTAAGAGATAAACGTTTGCCACAATATCAGCATTACAAACCTTAATATGATTACTGTTAAAACCAAACACTGTTGATATCTGTGTGACTATGGAAACAAACAACACCTGATATTAGTCAGATTTCTTGTTTTTTAACTATCAGATATTGCATACAGCACACTGGCCAAAATGTTCACCTTCTACTGAAATCCATGCACATATATATTCTCTTCAACATTGCTTTTGCCCATGTTTATTTTCTTATTTGTACTTTTGTGGTGCTTCAACATCTTACCTCATGTACATATTGTCTGCACTATTGCTTCTGGTAGCTAACATCTTACTTTTGTATTTCTTGTCTTTGCTATGTGCCTGGGAGGAAATGTGGATCATTCCTATGATCAATAATACATCAATCTAACTCTCTATTACACATACTGCATACTTTAAAGTGCTACAGCAATACAAGGCTTTAAGTGATCTGATTGTTTGGCCTGAGACTGTCATGGCTTTAAGTGATTGTGTTGGTGTTGTCTTTATGTTGATCTGCATGCTGCAGTATCTTTGAAAAGTGTGTAGGGAAGGGTAATATGAACCAACAATCATACCACAATATAAAGAAAAAATAGAGACAAATTTGATTATTGTACAAGTCAACAATATTGATACCTGTTTGATACAACAGTGAAAAAAAGCTGTCCAAAACCCCAATATTCGGCAATTTGTGATGTTCTTTGTGATTAAAGATTTACATTGGCAAAATGTCTACATTTTAAGTTGTTATTGATCATCATTCTAAAAGCGTGTCTTTTTATTGTGAATTAATTTACATTTTTATAAAAAACAGATGTTGAAAAACAATGTTTCCCCAAGATTACCTATCGGTGGTGGTTTCTTCAGGAAGGGCATGCTGGAGGTACCTTGTCAAACCAAATAGAGGAGAACATACTAGTGCACGTCACTTCCACCACTACTTGAAATCACTTAGTTGCAGATACTGGATGTTCTTTAGCATGATAAATCAAACCATGCTTTTGACTGCTTCTGCCTGCCATGATAATATCTGTGCCTTCTGTGTTGTGCTTTGTACTGACTGCCTCTGGTGAGAGTGTGACCTCCTTAATTTGCAAGGCATCCAGAGCTTAGTGGAAGGAATTGATTAGGTAATTGATAAGCAAAACATCATATAAATATAAATTCCTTAAAGGGATAGTTTGGTATTTTTGAAGTTGTGTTGTATCTGGTACTTGACAGTAGTCAGTTAAGTTGCTTAAGGGGTTCCCTGCAGCCCTGCCCCTTAAGAAGAATTAGCTGAGACTATCGGTAAGGTACACTGCTGTTAATGGGTAAACTTACTTTGCATAATTCTGTGAAGCCACAAAGCTATGCTGGGTTGATTGTGCAGTTGGGTAAAAAGTGCTTTATTGTTCCTCTAGGAAGTTTCTGTGTTTGGCAGTTTTGTAAGATGCAACAAATGGCTATTTTTTTCCAACTGTGCCCATTGATTCAGCCCATCTGCTGTTTAGCTCTACGGATTCAGGATGATACAATTGTAGAGAAAACTATTACCAAACCAGAGCAGAGATTTTGACTCAAGTGATGATGACATTAATTTTGCAATGGGTGCACTGGGTTACCTTTATGAACCAGAGTATGCAGAAGAAGAAATTCTTCTGAACAAGATTTAGCAGGTGAAATTCATGCACACAGGTGGAAGAACACATGCATTTGCTTCATTGTAAAATGGTGCTAACACAGAGACTTCATACGGAAAAATTAGGGTGCTCTGAAGTTTTTTATCAAATTGTACATTTGACCCAACATAGTTTCTTGGCTCACTTTTTTGGCAATTATACAGTTACATAAATTAACTGTACCTGCCAATAGTAGCATACCTTGCTGGTAGTCTGAACTCGCTCTCCCTAAAGGTGCAGTGCTGATAGGAGCACTTTCAACCACTTCACTGCCACCTGATACAACCTATCTTCAGAAATATTGAAATATCCCTTTGAGCAATTTTTTATTGATTCTCATCTGGAATTGGTCATATCAAATTGATGTATTTCTTGTCAATAAACATACAACTGTTAATGGTGTGAAGTGTAAACAATCTTTGTAGAGACCATTATCTTGATCTACATTTCCCAGCCCTAATGTGTTATGAAGACCAGTATAGCTCTTTTAATTGAGTCAAAGTTGTTGGGAATTTGTCGTGTGGTTTGCGTTAGCTGTGACATAACAGTCCTCTCACGCTGATGTATACTTCAAAGTACATTTAAGCAGCATGCACTGCAGAGTAAGCATGTGCCTCATGCAGAACATAGATGCACTAGTTAGGGTGAAGTGTTAGTGACCATTTCAATCTATGTAACCTTTTAAACGTGTTCATTAAAATGCAACAAAGTGGCTCCCTGTCGCATATGTCTTTGACTGCTGCTGCTGCGCTGAAAGGAGTGGAGGGAGCGGGGTGGAGAGGTGGAGTAGGGGAGTGTGGATGAGGGTGGGAAGTGAACGTGTTTGTGATGAAGACTCATAAAACACAAATAGGGATAATCAAAAACCTTCCCAGGGGGCTTCCCCAAATAAAAATGTGTCTTTTTGAAATGTGAACTGCAGTGATCTGAGGCGCTCGGTCTGTTGCATCACATCCAGCCTGATTATACAGCGTGTGTCCTCTTCCTCTTTCACATGTTAGTAATCAGGATCTTACATTGCATAATTAGCCACAGGCACTTCAAATGGAGCTACTTCTCGGCTGTTAATACACTAAATGCAAAGTAGCTTTTAACTTGTCGAGATAATAATCAAGACACTCCAGCAGCTGTGGAGAAGCAAAGTGATATCTTTCAGTCGTTCTCTGATTTTCTGTTTTCATTTCTCAGATGCACTTTACTTGATTAGCTGATGCCTGCCTGAAAGAGATGTCAATTTGATTTTTCTAATTGAGCTGCTGATGTTTTTATGCTGCTTACTCAACATAAAAGCATCATTTATATTGCAAAACAGCTGCTTGAAATCTCAATTGCCCTCAAGGCTTTTTCTTGTTTGAGATAAGCAATGAAGTTCTCAAGTGTGATAAAGACATGAATTTTGAGCTGAACAATCAAAATGCAGCCACAATGTAAACAACAGGACTTCAGTTCCCTGACAGGATGCACCATGTGATTATTTTGGGAAAGCATACCATATATATCAAGTTCAGGTCCATACAATCAAACATCCCAGGCTTCTGATATTCTACACTTGCCCTGCAGCCATAATAATAATCAAGCAGCCTACATCCAATCTCTTCATGAGAGAGAGCATGCTTTGTACAGAGGCGCTGCCAGCACTGCTAGAAAAAATCTATGTCATTCACTGTTCTCAGCTAAATTTGTTCTTGATTCACATGATGCTCAAGACCACAGAATAACCCACTGATAATCTGCAGTGTGAGAAAAGCCTTTTTTAGTTCTCACTGAGAAAAACAATAATAATAGGCAGAGGCCGGTATGAGTCATTTTGTCGCTAGTTACCAAACAATCATTTCCTGCAGGGCCCCCCTGTGGTAGATTATATATTTTCAAGAAAATCCCAGTTAGAAATTCCAGATTTAGTGCATGAAATCAAGATGAAAAGAATCAACAGGGAACTTTTAAACAGAAAAATTATATTAGGACAACACACTAGCATGCATCTCTCACATTTTTATACTATCTCCATCAGGTGGCAGACTTCTGGGGCTGAAACTGGAGGCCTTGATGAAGTGCCAAAAGCTGTAGTGTATTGAGTGTACACCTGAGGCTGCCTGAAGGACCACTGGAGGTGCTATGGTTGTGTGTGTTTTTTACGGCCTAAATAAACACATTAACAGCCTGGTTCAAAAACGTGACACGTAACTGATAATGAAGTGTTCCTGAGCACACATGGTAATTTCCTTTACATCAGTTTTAATGCAGCGCTGCCTGATGGATCCAAAGTCACAGGCATTCAGTGCTGGTTTTTCAACTTTGCCGCTTACATGCAGAGATTTCTTCAGGTCCCCTAAATGTATAAATTCTTTGCAATTGTACATTGAGAATTGTTGTTCTTAAATTGTGGATCTATTTGCTCACACAGTTGTTTACAAAGTACTGAACTTCGCCCCAACCATGCTTGTGAACAACTGAGCCTATCACAATATTCCTTTTATACCCAATCATGGCACTAACCTGTTTCCAGTTAACGTGTTCACCTGTGGAATGATCCAAACAGGTGTTTTTTCTAGCATTCTGGGGTGTTCCTTTGCCCACAAGGTAATATCCTTTACAGAATGATGCCAGTTTTTCGATGCAGTGCAACCTGAGGGATTAAAGGTCACGGCATTCAGTGTTGGTTTTCTGCCTTGCTGCTTACGTGCAGAGATTTCTCTGAATTCTCTGAATCTTTTATTGATAATATGGATTGTAGATGATGAAATCATGAAATTCCTTACAATTGTACAGTGAGAAATGTCCTGAAATTGTTGGACAATCTGCTAAGGCAGTTGTTTACAAGCGGCGAACCTTGCTCTGTCCTTGCTTGTGAACTACTGACCCTGATCTGTTCACCTGTGAAATGTTCCAAACGTGTTTTTTGAGCAATCCTCAATTTTTGAGTCTTTTGTTGCTCCTGTCCCAACTTCTTTGGAACGTGTTGCAGGCATCAAATTGAAAATAAGGGAATATTTGCAAAAACAATCAGGACTGCTCAGTTTTTATTTATCAGTTTTAATATCTTGTCTCTGTAGTGTATTCAATTGAAAATAGGTCAAAAAGATTTTACAAATCATGGTTTCCTGATTTGTTTACCTTATACAAAATGTCCCAACCTCATTAGAATCTAGGTTTATATTGTATATTTAATACTTTGGATTAAGTTCTGGGAATTGTTACTTATTTTTGGAGTCTTTTGTTGCCCCTATCCCTATTTTTTTGGAATGTGTATCAGGCATCAAACTTAAAATGATTGAAGTTATTCAGTTTAAACATTAAACATCCTGTCTTTGTTGTGTATTCAATTGAATATAGGTCAAAAAGGATTTTCAAATCATTGTATTCTGTTTTACACCACGTTTTACACAATGTCCCAACTTCAGTTGAAATGGGGTTTATAAATAGGACTTGTCTGTGTAATCCCAAGCAATTCCTCCAATCTCTGGAGAAGGATGTGGTCATTAATGGTGTCAAAAGCTGCGCTGAGATCTAACAAGACAAGTACAGAGAGAGGTTCACTTTCTGAAGTTGAGGTTAAATCATGTGTCACTTTAACTAGAGCAGTTTGTTCTATGGTGAACCCTAAATCTTGACTCATAGTCCTCAAACAAGCTATTGTTTTGAAGAAAATCACATCACTGATGAGCCTCTACTTTCTCAAGGATCTTTGCAGCAAGTGTAAGGTTAGATATAGGCCTGTAACAGGAAAAGTCAAATTCCCAAGCTGTTCTTCTCCTCATGCTACAGCATCATGTCAGATAAAATGGCTTCTCACAACATTTTTTTGGCATTGCCACCTTTTGCTTGTCTGTTTGTGAGAGGAAGTTCTGAGGTATGTCTTAATGAAAGAGTAATAGTTCTAGAGACCCTCTGGGGGCGCCACATTACACACAACTGAAACCTTTATAATGTTACTGTGACAAATTTAGCTTCTGCTAGAGGTGGACACTTGAAGCACATAGCTTTGTGAAACTCTCATCACTACCCAATATTGTGTGGATTAGCCTGGGGTGAGATATGGATTTTCACATTTTTTTGTATTTTGATGTTGTGATGTTCGGGGAAAGTTGCCAGTAACAGAAAACTATGACTCTTCCTGTGTTTTCATTGTCATAGCTCCAAGAGGTTCTGAGAATGACTGTGAGTGCTGTTTACCCAAGACTTTGCTCTTATAAAAATGTTTGTTGTGCAGTGGTAAGATCAAGTTCCTTCCAGCATGTTCTAACAAGGGATGCAAACCAAGAACTGGATCCAATTGAGAATCAATTCCTACTAGATTATGCATCTGTTTCATTTGCTTTTATATTGTTTCATTTGCCTTTCATCTTGTTATGTGTGCCATGCAAATCAATGTTGTCATACTTTTGTAAGAAGTGGTCAGCATGAACAAGATTCAGGGAGTTGAGGAAGTAATCATGGCAGACAGGAGACAAAGGAGATCCAAAGCTTGGCTTATTTTTCACAGTATGTTGCTCACAGCCAAACATGAAATGTCTATGGCTGCAAGATTTTATGCAGGGATGGAAACACCAACAACACACTGAAGAATTTGTTGGCACAGCACCACATGATAAATCTGGACAGCCATGTGTTTGACTTTGTTGAAATGGAAAAAAAAAAAATAATTTTTTCAAAGCAGAAATCCAACTGAAATTAATCAGTCAAGGAATTAGATAAGAACTTAATCAATAGGTGTACTCTGTTATGGCATTTATATCAAGAGAATCTGATCAGTTCCTTTGCCTCTTTCAAACAGCATTTCACTGTGCTCTAACTGTACTCGAGGGTCAGATTTTGCATCACATTGCACAGCTTTGCACACACTGCATGTGTTAGATATATATTGCTTTATCTGCGTTTCCTTTTGTTAGCAGTACATCAAGAATATTTATTGCAACAGGTGGAAAAATGGACATGTAGTGCTTTGTGATGGTGAGTATTTGACTCAGGCTGATCAAAAGTTAGGACATGGTGTTAAATTTTAGCTTGCGCACAACAAAAATTAGTTAAATACATAAAGATATGGCAAAAGCATGGACATAAAGCATACATGAAAACAGAATACAATGATTTGCAAATACGTTTTAACCTACGTTCAGTTAAAAGCACTGTAAATACAAAATATTTAATGTTCAAACTGATAAATTAAAGGACTGCTCAAAAAACACCTGTTTGGAACTTTCCACAGGTCGATTGGAAACAAGTGAGTGTCAGGATTGGGTATAAAAGGAGCATCTCAAAAAGGCTCAGTCATATACAACCAAGGATGGGGTGAGGTTCACCTCTTTGTGAACAACTGCAACTACAGTCCAAAATATCATCCAAAGATTCATAGAAGCCAGAGAAATCTCTGCATGTAAGTAGAAAGGCCGAAAACCAACTTTTAATGCATGTTACCTACAATTCTGCTGGCGACACTGCATTAAAAGACATTCTTAAAAGGATATCACCATGTGGGCTCAGGAACAAAAACCACTGTCAGTCAACACAGGTTGTCGTTACATCTACAAGTACAAGTTAAAGCTCCACCATGTAAAGCCAAAGCCATACATCAGCAACAACCAGAAACACTGCCGGCTTTTTTGGGCCTGATCTTGTTTGAGATGGACGAACACAAAGTGGAAAAGTGTGCTTTGGTTTGACAAAGTCCACATTTTACTGTTTTTGGACATCATGGATGATATGTCTTCTGGGCTAAAGAAGAAAACGACCATCCAGATTGTTATAAGTTCAAAAGCAAGCATTTGTGATTGTGTGGGTGTCTGTTAGTGCCCTTGGCATAGATAACTTGTAGAGGCAACATTATTTTGAATAATACAGGTTTTAGAGAAACATATGTTGCCATCCAAGTGACGTCTTTTTAGATACATCCCTGCTTATTTCACAGCAACAATGCAAAGCAACATTCTGCTTGTGTTACAACTGTATGGCTTTGTACTGAAAGAGTACAGGTACTAGACTGGCCTGCCAGCAGTTCAGACCTGCCTGCAAAGTTTCAACTACTGAGTGTGCTCAGTTCCCAAATTGAGTCATGTTAAAAGGAAAGGTGATGTAACGCAGTAGTAAACATGGCCCTGTCCCAGCTTTTTTGGGACGTGTTGCAGGCATCAAATTCAAAAGGATTGAATGTTTGGACAAAACAAGTTTTTCAGTTTAAACATTAAGTATTTGTCTTTGTAGTGTATTAAACTTAAAAGGTTGAAAAGGATTTGCGAATCATTGTATTCTGTTTGTATTTATGTTTTACACAACGTCCCAACTTTATTAGAATTTTGGTTTGTAATTGATAATTGACAGATGTAAATCTATTAATGGAAGAAGATTTTGTCTGGTTACTCACTGATTTGATTTCTTACTAGTTGTAGCTGTATTATATTTTTTACTATTATTTCATGAAAACATACTGACAGAATCATGTACCAGTGATCTAAACAATCTGGTGCCATCTGACATAATTTTGCAAGTACACATCATAGTCTGTCTGATGGTACCATGAGAATGCCTCCTCCTGATGACTCTGTGTTACCAGTTGAATGCAGAGGTGATATAACCCAGTTAGTCACAGTGCGTGTCAGTATGGAGGTGTTATTGTAGCAGCAGTTTCCGCATCAGTGTGGGTTGGAAGACGCTCTGCAGTGATGTGCCGGCGGGAGTGAAAGGCTGGATCCACAATTAATCTGCTGTGTGGGGCCAATGAGGGAGAACTTAGCCTAGAGTTAGGAAAGTGATGGTTTAAAAAGATGAGACTATGTACATGCTTCTCTTTACTTTTTAGTGGTGGTTACACCATGTTTGTGCCTCCTTCATTTCATGGTCCTCTCTTTTTTTAAGGTTTTTGTCTGAGTATTTTTAAAAGTAAGTGAAATAATGACATTTTACAGCATAAATACATAAAGAAAGTCACCATATTTAGTGTGAAAACAAGTCAATGTGCGAAAAAAATAGTCAAGATAATTAACAGTGAGAGGGAGTACATGCCAGCACAAAGGGGAAGCCCACTCAGAGAGTGCCTCCTTACTGTCATCCTTCCAGCTGACACCAATGGAGGAGTTCACTGACGTATACTGTGTGGGTGGGCATAATGAGTTAACATTCATTGTAGTTTCTGTGTAGGTAGATGTCAAACATGCCCCTGTTACCTACATAAACAGTTTCTTTTATAATACCACGCATGAAAAGAGGCATCCCTCAGTTGACTTATGAAAATAACTGTTTCCACAATTATGCATCTGGTTTAATTAACTCTGAATAATTCACACTAATGCAGGAGGATGAAATCTAATGAGAAAGGAATCAGAAGAATAATGTTTACATGTATCTGATGGAACTCAGTGTTTTTACTCTGTAATAGATATCACTGTGGTAAATGTTTTCACTGTTCCCCTTTGTTGTTCTTTAGCCAACTTTAAATGATATTATTGCACACTGAGGGAAAATCCCTTTTTTATTCAGCCGTTATCTTTATTCGTTACCTCAGCCAAGGTGGTTATGTTTTTGATTGTGTTTGTCTGGCCATCTGTCTGTGTCCTTACTTGACATTCAATATATTTAACTAGACCATCTGAGCAGCAGCTTATAAAAGTGTTTGAGAATGGACAGAACCTTTCAAAAGAGTATCCAGCATGTGGTTGGATGACCACCCAGTCAGTCCTTTTTTATTAAAGTCCAATCAGATAATGGAGTAGGCAGGCACTACTGCTGCAGCGTAAAATAGAACAAACTCCCCCCAAAACATGTTGAAAGTGGAGTGGAAATATCCTTTTCATCGAGATTGGCTTTCAATTTTGTAATTTGTTTTGCATTTAATAAAGAAATGTGGTTCAGATCTGAAAAAAGTTCTTTCTGAAGCTGTTATCATCTGTGCTAACCTCTATATGAACAGTCACTTCATGCTGTCGTCTCGTTCGTAGTCCCCGTCACTACCTGCTTAAAAAGGCACTAGTTGGGCTGTGCCACTTTAGGCTGCTCACAGTTGTTGTAGACTGGAGCTCAGGAAGATGGACCTGTCTGATTATAGACATTAAATCATGCAGGCGGATCCAACTGCTGCACATGGTTATCTGTGTGCAAGATAACAAAAGAACTTATCTTTCGATTTTGATAAAATTTTAGGACATATTGGTCTTGGTACAAGGAAGCAGAGGTTAGATATTAGTAGTGATCTGAATCTAGTTTAGGGGAGTTTACAGTCTTGGATAGTGCATTTTCTGAATTTTTGATGGTAGCCTAACTAAGAGCACCAGAAATGTCTCGGCAGAGGTTTGAGCTTTTGGAGCACTTCTAGTTTAGTTTTTAAACACCACACCTTGGTTTCTTGAACATGACAGTGATTTCACTGTAATTCATTAGGCCTCCACAGTCACCTGATCTCAATCCAATAGAGCATCTCTTGGATGATAAATCTGCAGCAACTGCATGATCTTACATGTCAGTGTTCATCGAAATCTCAGAGGAAAGTTTCCAGAGGCAGTTCTGAGGGCAAAAGAGGTCCAACTTTTCACTGGCAGGGTTTGCTTAATGAAGTGGCCAGTGAGTGTACAAGTAGACATGTTACAGTTATTTGAACAATTTTCTTGAGATCCCGAAAAAGATAGGAGCTTGCTGTTATAATGTAATATCCATTATCCCCAAAGGGCGTGAGCTTTTTATGTCATCTTTGCAACAAACATGTTTTGTTTCTCTGTGAACATTTAAGCAGGTCAATTTTAAAAACTTTGATTTCACATTTCCACATGGACCTTGTTCACTCTCCCTCTGAGACCCAATCGAAACAGAGATTATGGGACCTTTGATGGTTTGGCACAGACTGCTAACTGCTTCCTTTTTCCCTGAGATCTTTATATAGATCTGTTCATGTTTTGCCCTTTATTTTCCATATGAGTTTGATACTACAAACAGGAGCTGCGTAGTTACAGATCATGTGACACAGGTTTTGGAGTTCTTTAGAGTTCTGCATGTGATACAGTTAAACCACTGATTGAAAGAGAGATACTTTGTTTTTCGCAAGCGACAGGGAATTAGAGAGTAATGAGAAAATAACAAGTGAGATCTCTTGTTTGGAGGACCGCTGAACTGGAGCTTGTCTTCTCTTTGCTGCCAAGTTGGAATCAAATACTGCTTGTAGGCAGCAGAAAAGATGGGCTGGGAAGGCATCATGTTATAGCAGATTGAATGTAATAGTGGGTTGGGAACAGTACAGATGCTCTGTGTTATGAAATCTACCAATAATACACAATATTTGAGATCTAGCCGGTTGATTTATATTGTGAGGCTTCTACATGCAATAATGCAGGCATACTTCTGTCTTCTTCTGAAGTTTGTGTTAAGATCATGTGAGATCTGGCTTAATGCTTTCTATCATAAAATTCTTTCTTTAAAGGAGTGAAAGTTTCTGTTTATGAGCAAGTTAAAGACAGTTAAGATGAATGTTGCCAATATGTTTTGGCATTCATTGCAGCTATGGATTGCACCAGCTGTGCCTTAAAAAAACATAAGTTCTTACTTACAACAGTGTTTATACTCTACTGAAGTTTGAGAGGTGGCACCAGCTGAGACAGTTTCAACGTAGGTATAAGATATAATGTAAAATTTGCACCAATCCTTTTGTACCTGTAAAGTCATTCATAAATTATGGTTGCCACAATGTATTGATGTTAAAGGTGGAATAACTTAAAGGATGAGAAAGAGCAGAGGGTCTTGAAGGCTTTTTGGTGTCAGCAATGTATTCTCTGAGATAGATAATATCCCTTTAAACGATATGATGTCTTTATTGTTGGCACTTTTTGTTTTCTGTCAACAGAGATAATTGTAGCCACTCGGTAAAAAGGTGCTGTGATTTCACTGCATGGTGTCACTGTTTTTAAATTACTTTGTCTGTGGATTGAGGCTGTAAACTTTAGTTGACTCTTTATCTCAGTAATTTCACATAATACCTTACAGCTTTGTCACTTTTTGTCGATGTACCCTAGGGATGATGTGGGTTCCATTTGCCTTGGAATTCTGAGGCAGCTGTTTATAATCTGTATCAAAAATTGCTTTTTACTGATTGTAACAAATAAAGTTAAAATTTCACATCTGCATCAACGTTTTGCTTAGTTTGAACATTACAATAAACTAGTCAAGATGAACCTTGTGTCTCTGTTGCGCAATGTACTTAGATTCAATTTAAGGTGGAATATAACTTGTTTTGATGTAGGGTTTAGTGTGGACTTTACACCAGAACTTAAGATAGAAATTATGCATATCTTGTGCAGGCTACCAGTGTCTAATCTAATCTATTTTGTACCATAAAGAGTCAGCATTTTTCCTCCCAGTACTCACATTTTTTAAAAGGTAACTAAACTCGCATTATCGTATCATATCATATCGTATATCATATCATATCATAGTGTATTGCACCATATCATAACATATGACATGATTTGATATGATATGATATGATATATCACATGATATGATATGATATCATATCATATCATATGACATATCAGTACCTGGATTTTGCACTGTAAATATATAGACATGCCCCAAATCTGTGTTTATTGGACAATACACCTAATGCCATCATGATCAGGCCTATGGAGTTATGTCACTGTATGGCAGTGAAACATTACCTGACAGAATAACAGCACTTTAATTATTTAAAATTGCTTTGGCAAATAAACAAAAACACCCTATCACTGTTCTGCAGAGATATCATGGAAAGTTGAAGATTCATACATTTGGTGATCAATCAATGCTGTTTCTAATCTACAGATGTGTCACACCTTGTAGGTTATCAAGTTCCACTGGTCCCAACTTTTACATAAATTCAGCTGAGCGAAGGAACCACAGCCTGGATTTCAGCTCTCTATGGAGTCATACTGCTTGCAGATTAAATGTCCTGGCCTATATGGTTGCTGTGGTGGTCGATGTGTTTACTGGTCAATGTATGGATCAGCTACAACTGACATGATAATAGGCTTTGATCTCTTTGAAATATTTCTTTTTACCCTAACACTACAGGGTTTTAACATCTTGAGTCAGAATATAATAATAAGTTGATAATATCATGTCATTTCTAGGGCCCCCACTGGGTTTGGTCAAGACAGGGTATCACAAATGCACCTCTGCAACATAAGCTTTTCTTCAGCAGGGCTTTTGTTTCAAGCTGTATTGCTTTAGATTGTAATAACTTACACGTCAGATACTGAGGGTTGATGAAGGTTTTATTGATTTTTTCTTTGCCATGTGTGTTGATAGACTGTATGTACTCCTTAGTGAGAAAGGCTAGCTCAGGGAAATTTTTGTTGTCCTTTAAAAAGTATCAAAGGTTCCTCATGAGGTTTTCTCTCATGTCAGGGGATTTGAGTTTTCTTTGTGAATCTGGTGAATCTTCAAAGTGAAGCACCAGTATTCAAACAGCTTGAAGAAACTCTGTTACCTGTACATTCTGTCTCCTGCTGTTTGCTCTTTGAAAATGTTTCTTTGTTTTCCCTTTTTGTGCTCTCTGAGATTTTAGATGTCTCAGGGTCTCTGACTTGCATGCTATGAACATGGTCTAATTTACCAAAATTTCTGAGTGGAGTGGTGGTCATTTGTTTTTTTTATGTATAAAGGAAACATTTAGGAGCTGTAGCACAGATGTCAGAGGTCAGGGCTCAGGGAAACATGAGATCTCACCGTGTGACTGAAAGGTCAAAGCTGTGATGGACAGCGTATCTGAAATTAGTTCTCGTAGCTCTCCCACAGGCGTGTTAAGTCCTCAAATACACATTCATTGTCGCACTTGATTTTGTAATGGGAGTCACTTGCACCACATAGTAATGGGACGTTTTAATATCTTTTACTGACTTTTTTCTATCCTTGCTGTGGTTAGCATCGCACATGATTCAAATGCATTCAAATGAAGACAATTATTTTTATGGAAACTATCATATTAAATTGAATTATTTATCCATCCATAAGCTTTTATTGCTTTATACCTGTTGGGAACTACTCGCGGCTATAGCCTATTCCAACTGACATTAGCCAACAGGACAGGTTCACCCTGGACTGGTAGCCAGCTAATCACAGGACTGCCGTAATGAGACTGGCAACTACTGACACCGAAAACTAAGACAAAGACAATTAATGGTCACCATTAAACCTAAAAAGTATGTTTTTGGTCTTTGGGAGGAAACCTGAGCCTCACATGGGTGAGAAAATGGGAACCCCACACAGGTGCAATTTAACTGTAAAATGATTAATTCAACAGAATGCAGATCACCTTTTTACTCATACACCGAATGTTATGTGAACGTAATGTGTGTGGGTGAGTATTCTGCCTCACACTAGTAAACAAATCCTCCTCTCGATGAGGAGGGAGGGGGGCTGGCCAGTCAGTGGTATATGTGTCTCCGCAAACTCAAAAAACATATACAGTAGAAAGGAGTAAAGAAAATGGAGATACAAGGTTTTGTGCCTGACAGCAAGGATGTGTTTCATATCATAACACATATTGTATTGTATTACAATAAAATACAATGTGTGCACCAATGTCCTTAGTACATTGCATTTCACTGTGCTGAATCATATAACATTGCTTTGTAGGCAGACTTTCAGTTCCTGACCCTGAGATAAATTCTCTTATCTAATGTGTGTTGTCCAAACTAGCCAAGCATTTCTGACATTATTGGCAGTTATTGTTATAATGTGGAAAACTGCCCAATCTCACAGTGTTAACAAATCCTTAAACATAATATTTGCAGGCAATTTGCATTTAAGAATGGCTTGCAAAAGAACGGCTCACTCACAACTACAAATCGGCTCGTTCCTGAATGTCACATTTCTAGCGCAAAACACCACGGAAGTAGGTCAACACAAAGCCTTTGTTTAGGAGTAGAAGAAGATAATACAATGATAGTAGAAGATAACGCAACATAATGCAATAAAAAACGAGTCACAACAAGCACACAGGACCATTTAGAGTTGCTGAAGTTTAACTGATGACTGTAGGCAGAGGCAGGCTAGCTATACCCATTGACTCCCAGTGTTTGAGGTAAGCTAACCAGTGGTGGGTGAGTTTTGGCCATCTCTTTCTTGTTACTGGACGCACAGACCAAAGAATGGTGCCTATCTGCTTGTTATGGACTCGGGAGTAAGGCAAGACACAAAAACATAAAAGGTTGGCGTATTGCTTTAACAATTTCCTGGCTCTGCATCCATTTTTGGATCACCACCAAAATCTAATAACTTCTTTGATGGCAAAAGCTTAACCTCCTTGGAGGAAATAAGAAGTGGTCCAAAGTTTTCATGGAGTTCTCAGTATAGTTTTTCCTCAGGTCTAGACAGATTGATGTGTGGAAATTCATGTCCATGCTCCAGTTTAATCCCTTTTATACATCATAGTTCCCTTTGCTGTCTTTAATGATTTTTCATGATTTCTGTAGAGGTTTTGTGGTACTCTGAAGCAGAAGACCTTGATAGCTTGATTGGATGTTGGGTTATGACATCAGAAACACTAACCACTCTTTCATAGAGCTCTAATTATAATTTTCCCTGATCATGAACTTCTGTCTTTGAGACATAATATTCTACCTTGGGTTGCCTCATGAAAGCTTGTTCCTGTTATAAGTCAAAAACAGTCACAAGACCGTCTTCGGGGAAGATGCACTGCATTAAAAGACACAACTCCCTCTTTACATCTCATAAATAATGGTACTCTCGTTTCCTTTTGCTTTTTTTACTCACCACAAGATTAATAAATAATAACAATCCTCAAACAAAGAGTGTCCTATGTGAAAGACAGCCGAGGATCCATGTTGGACAAAAGAATCTTTATGTTAGAACCAATTTCTTCTCTGGAGAAAAAATGAGATGTTCATTGTTGCCGTCTTCCGCAATCCTGAGGCATGTCTTTCACGTAGCACTATCCATACTCCTCCCTTTGTGTTCTTCCCTTGTGTGAGCATATAAGGACTGGAGGAAAAAAAACACAATGCAGCCATCCAAGATTTGTTTTCTTTCTGAACTTTCAATCAGTCTTCTTTGAAGCAGGGTCAGATGATTCTTTTTCCCCACGGTGCCATTTAGCATCTTGTTCAGAAGCTTTTTTGTTCCTTTCTGTCTACTTCTTCCTTTGATGTGATGGCTCAAATTTTTTTAAAGTCATTTAAGTCCTTTTCCTTTCAAAATGTTATGTCAAATTCATAATGTTATATTGTACATAGTCAAAAATGATAATTTAGAATAGAAGTCTCATAAGTCATACTCCCAGATGGTCTGGTGAAATATATCCCATTTTGTACATCTTGAACTGCCTACCTGGCATGTTGGGTTGCAGGTTTTTTCTTTTTTTTCTTCCGGGTCAGTCATGACATTTTTATGTCTTTTAGTTATGGTGTATGTTGCCCTTAAATGGGGTCATGTTTACTGTTTATGAGAAGATCATATTTATGACACCCAGTTTGTCACAGTCAGGACTTTGTTGGTCATATTTTCTGACAGCTTTGAGTTCATGACACACTTTAACAGGTTTATTAGGCCACAAGGTCCCATTTCATACAATTTCAATGACAGTGTTTTTAGTTATGGCTTTTAGTGATGTCACTGTTGTGGCTTTACTGCTAGTTACTTCTAGAATATCAACTATTTGCAGTAAATGATGAAAGAAGGCAAATTCTGATAGTCTGAGGCTGAGGCCAATATGTGACTGTGACTAGGGTTGCAAAGTTCTTTTGGTGATAATTTACAGGAATTAACAGGTATAAACAGAGTAAACCTGGAATTCACTAAATTGAAAGTTGGGCTTTATCAAGTTGGGTGAAAATATATCTTAACGTAAAACAACCAGATTTCATGCAAGTTTACTTGACAAGATATGTCAGGCATCACCAAATGGCGAACCTCGGGACCGAGTGATGGTTCTGTCCGGACCCGTGACCAATCTCTGATAAATTCACAGGAATAGATTTTAATTGAGCATTTTTTCCGACAGTTGCGGATATACAGCGGGCATGCCCGCCAATAGGGGGGGACAAACGGTTATGTTGTCCCGGGCCCAGCGTGGGGGGAGGACCAGAACTGGGCGGGAGGGGCCCGCTGCCCCGGAGCGGAGGGACAGAACCAGGCTACCGGTGAGAGAGAGAGAGAGAAAGAGAGAGGGATAGAGAGAGAGACGGTGATGGTCACGGTGGAGCGGGGAGTGGGGGGGCATCTTATTGTCTTGTCCCGGGCCCAGGCAAGACTGTCAGCTGGCCTGACAGCGGGTTCTGCTACTCCAGTTAACACTAGAACCACTACTGTGGTCTGATCGCAAGCCGGTCATGCCACGAGTGTTCCTAAATATATGTTCTGTATGTTTTCTGAAGCTCATACTGTTGTTTAATGAAGCGCTAAAGAGGAACGAGACATGATTCATTTAGCGGAGGTGATTTTCCCGCCGCTATCGTGTTTACAGCACGAGCTGCAGCAGCCACAAGCAAACAGGAGGCAGAGACAAATAAACTGCCTGTGCAAGAAAATAAGACCCTTGTCACCTGCAAGCTTTGCAACCGACCTGTGTGAGAAATGCTGAGAGCTTTTGCGCTGTGGTGGCGCTGCGCTCTCCACGCACTGATCCTGTTCTTTTTCTAATTGTTTACCAATCGAGTTGATCATTTGTTCGTGTTATTTTCATTGTTGCAGTTCTACAGTTTTTAGCACTAGTTTGTTTTCGAATGTTTCACATTTTGCAAGTTCTAGCAACACTGTTCTGGTTACTTATTTATTAGCCTATGTGAATGTGGGTTCATGCAATGCATGTTGCGCTGTTTGTGTGTGAGAATGAGAAAGAAAGAGAGGGAAAGACTGAAATTCAGAGAGAGACTGAGAGTTAAGGACAGAGAGCTAAAGAGAGAGAGAGAGAGAGTTAAGAACAGAGAGCTAAAGAGAGAGAGAGAGCAAAATCTGGAATCTGCAAAAATAAAATATTTATCTATGACTTTCTTGTTACATTATATTGTAACAACACAGCAGTAACAAATGACAAATGATTGTACTTTTAAGAGTTAATTTCTTGTATTATGAAGATGTTGACTTTTTTTTACTGAAAGTGTAGGTCTTCATTTTTTTAGGCTGTGACCTCTCTTATTTAAGAAAAAAGAAGAGGAAAAATATTTAGTCAGCACTCTGTATGGACTTGATTTTTCCTAAAAAGAGCCATCTTTATTGTTTTCTGAAGATGTTGACTTTTTTACTTGATGTGTAGGCCTTCAATTCTTGGCTGGGACTTCTTTCATTTAAGAGGAAAAAATGGTTATTTGGCTCTGTTTGCACTTTTTTATTTATTTTATTTTAGGTTTTTCTTTTTTAATCAGAAATAAATGTGAGGATTCATCTCTCTGAATCCTCACTCTCCCCCCTCCCTCTCTGCCTGCCTGCTCTGCTGCTCGGTGAGGTCTCTCGAAGCCTCTTCACTGCAGCTGCACACCTGCCTTCTGCTTCACCTAATCACCGCACACTATATAACCGGCTCTGGAGCTCACCTGCTTCATCGGTGGATTTCACTCCTGACGTGGTTCGTTCAGGCCATTTCTCCTTCGACTCTCTTTTGCTAAGTGTTAAGCTGGCCTTAAGCCTTTTCTCCTACTGGAGATTTATCTGTGTTTTTTGTACCTGTGTTTTTGGGCGCTCAATCTACTTTGATGATACTCACCTTTTTGTCTTCTGCTCCCTTCTCCTGCAGTGATCTCCTTGAGCCCTCACCACCGCCTTCATCTGCTTAAATTCACTATCATCACTGGATCACAGTTGTTATCTCACCTTGCCTTGGATTGTCACATTAATAAAGTCATTGTCAACTCTTACCTGCCTGATCCTTGAAGCTTTTGGGTCCAGATTAAAACTCAGAGGACTATTCCTTAACAATAAAGGCCTGTGCATTCCTCCATCACATGACCAGATGATTCTAGACCCCTGAACTATTAAAGACACACATCTGAGATAGTGGACAACATAAAGTGAAGTTCACATTGACATTCAGTAAAATAAACTTGATAAAGTTCTACACACAGATTAACTTGTTAATATGTATTTCTGCTCACTGCATATTTTACATGGATGTCTGCCTATGACAAAACAAAATGTTTATATTTATGTAGCTTGCATTTATGGAGCCTGGGTCTACTGAAGGTGACAATGCTGTTTGAGCACTTATGGCTTTGTAGTAGATTCGGTAAGACGCAGCAGTAATTAGTACTAGCATGGTTGGGAAGGAAAGTAAGCATGGAGGGGGTGGGTCTCAAACTCCATAGTTCAGTGGCCATCCTCTTAAAGATGTTATGGGGACTAATTAGACAAAACACCTAAGACAGGAAGTCCCCACCTGATGACCCCAGTAATGTTCTGGCTCTTTCTGTTCATCGGCCTTTTAGTGGAGTTGAAAAGCTAAGATACCATGTAGTAGAGTAGGTAGCATCTGCATTGTCACTACCTGAAGCTTGTATGTACATAGCCTGAGTCAGTTGAGGGTGGTAATGCTGTTGCAACAAAAAGCCATGCAGTCGACCATATAACTCCTCAGAATTAAATATTGATATTAGTGGGCTTAGGGGTCTTTTCACTGAGTGCTTATCCTGTCCTACATTGTGTTACTTTCAAATGCTCCTCTTTTCATGAGACAGCCGATGTGTGCAGTAGAAGAGGTTTAAATTCCCATCATCTGTTAGAACTTGATTGTGTTAAGTCAGCATCAGGTAAAAGGAGGGCCTTTCTATGTATTGGCATGTAGTTCTTTATCTCATTTACTTGATTAATTGTTTCCTTTCCTTTTCCAATGTGAGGCCCTTTGTAACGTGGGTTCAGAAGAGTTCTCTATCGGGTAATAGAGTAGCAGACTGTCACTCATGATTGTAATGAGGGGTTAGTGAGTCATTAACTGTGTGATATCAAACTTAAGAGAAACTTCTGAGTAGATTGCAAGGTTCAGCATCATTGTTTCTAATCAAGCTGAAGTTTGGCACCTCCACACTTGCCCAGTCCCACACCCAAGTGTCTCTTATTTCTATTTATTTCGATTTTATATCAAACTAAGACTTTTCATCAATTTGCAGAGTCAGTTGGATCTCCTTGAATGGCACTCCAGTGACAAACTCCCAGACGGCTGGGATGACTCTCAGTGTCACATACAAATAGATTAAAAAAACCCTTTTTGAAACGCTTTTGTCCTGGTGTTAGATTTACAAGCCAGAGGAAGTGCTGTCTTGTGAGTGTGAACACAATACTTGAAAGTTACAAACCTTAAGGGAGGTTGACTTTACTATGATTTATGAAGTCATTACTTTAAAGGGATAGTTCAGGATTTTTCGCATGGGGTATATGGCATTAGCTTGAACATTGGCCACAGTGATAGAGGTCAGCTCTGCATCTGCAGAGAGAGAGCTGGCACAGAGGCCAGAGCTTTTTTTTTTGCTGTAGATGGAGGTGACAACTCTGCATGATTCTAAAGACTTTAAGGTGAATATAGGCCACAAAAAAATCATAGGTGTGATGCACACTATTAGTACATCTCAAAAAATTTAAATATTATGAACAAGTTCAATGTTTTTTTGTCACTCATTTCAGACAGTGAAATCCATATATTATATAGATTCATTAAAACATAGAGTGAAATATTTGAAGCCTTTATTTCTTGCAATTTTAATGATTATGGCTTACAAATAATTTAAACCCAAATTCAGTGACTCGGAAAACTAGAATATTACATAAGATCAATAAAAAAGGATATTTCAAACAGAAATGTCAGGCTTCTGAAAAGCATGTTCATTTCTATGCACGCAATACTTGGTTGGGCCTCCTTTTGCATGAATAATGGCATCAATGTGGCATGGAATGGAGGCGATCAGCCTGTGGCACTGCTCAGGTGTAATGGAAGCCCATGTTGCCTTAAAAAGCGGCCTTCAGGACATCTGCATGGTTGGGTCTGGTGTCTCTCATCTTTCTCTTGACAATACCCCATAGATTCTCTACGGGGTTCAGGTCCGGCTTGTTTGCTGGCCAATCAAGCATAGTAACACCATGGTCACTGAACCAGCTTTTGGTAGCTTTGGCAGTATGGGGAGGTGCCAAGTCCTGCTTTAAAATGATATCAGCCCCTCCATAAAGCTTGTCAGAAGGGGGAAGCATGAAGTGCTCTAAAATTTCCTGATAGATGGCTGCGTTGACTGTAGACTTCAGAAAACACAGAGGATCAACACTAGCAGATGACATGGCAGCCCAATTCATCACTGACTGTGGAAACTTCACACTGGACTTCAAGCAATGTGGATTCTGTGCCTCTCCATTCTTCCTCTAGACTCTGGGACCTTGATTTCCAAATGACTTCCAACCTCTCTCATTTGTAAAGAGAACTTTGGATCACTGAGCAACAGTCCACTTCTTTTTCTCCACATCCCAGGTAAGACACTTCTGTCGATGTCTCCGGTTCAGGAGTGGCTTGACTAGGGTTCGTCCGTATGTAGTGGCTCTTGATGCGCTGACTCCAGCCTCAGTCCACTCCTTGTGAAGCTCTCCTGAATTCTTGAATGGATTTTTCTTGGCAAACCTCTCAAGGCTGCAGTTATCCTTTTCCTTTCACTCAACTTTCTATGAATATGCTTGGATACAGCACTCTGTGAACAACCAGCTTCTTTAGCAATGGCCTTTTGTGGCTTTCCCTTCTTGTGGAGGGTGTCAGTGACTGTCTTCTGGACATCTGGCAAGTCAGCAGCGTTCCCCATGATTGTGTAGCCTACTGACCCAGACTGAGAGACCATTTAAAGGCTCAGGATCCTTTGCAGGTGTTTTGAGTTAATTAGCTGCTTAGGGTGTGACACCATGACTTTCCAGTATTGAACTTTTTCATGATATTCTAACACATGTGTATATTCAACACATGTACAACAACAAACTTTTCCATGACCAACTTGCCCTGTTCAGGCACTACTTCAGTGCACAGCATAGCCAACATGTCCTCCCACCGGCATTGCTGATCAGCTACAATCTGCATGCTTTGAAAGAGGAAACAACCACACATTAAATTGGTTAAAAGGGCATTTTTTGCAACAAATATGACAGCTGTTTAATTTAGACACTCTAAGTTGTGTGCTCTGGAGTAGACACAGGGGGAACTTCTGTAGATGAAGAGTCAACAGGTCTGAACAAAAAACAGAAAATACCGCCGTAGGACTTAGAGCATGAGATAAAAACCACATTCTGTATCTGTTGATACAGGTGTGTAAATCTTAAGTTTATGTCCTCAAAGTGAATGAAGAAGGAGTGTGACTTTGAAAGATCACAGCTTAGGAACACTTTGGAAAAACCATTGCACCACATTGCATTTTGTACCTTTAAGGCTAAATTAATATTTTCCTAGTGCAGGTCACAATCTTAAGTCTCCCTGTCCAAACGTATGTTTCCTTTCAGTTTTTTCTTTTTGATTTTGCATCTCTAAGATACAAGATAGATGGATTGGATTCTCAACTAAACAACACCAGCTACTTTTAGTCTAAGGTCTTGCCCACACAGGCAGGTATCTGTAAACACCAGTTTCTGTGTTTTTTTGCATTTGTTGATTCGGACTCAGAATGCTTTATATCCCAAGAGGGTATTTCATTTACAGTTCGCCCACATAACCAAAATTCAACTGTTACATGAAGATCTCACAGATCAACAAACAAAATCAGTGAATGTCAGCAAAACACGAGACATAAAATATTGTTAAAAAATATGATGAATAACCACAAGCAGGTTACAGTCCTTGTGATGAGAAATGGCATATGTTTTGTACACCTGCAACATGAGTTTTGAGTCACTAGAATAAAAAATCTTTGGATAACTCCTGCCAAAGTGAAGATTTTTCAAAATCTCTGTTCATAGTTTTCATATGAAGATAAAAAAAAAAGCTGCTCTGAACTATAACACTGTGCCTTGGTTTCTCCCCTGTTCCCCAATGTTCACTGTTCACTGTTGCCACTTCTGTTTAAACATGGGTTGTGCCATGGTGGATTTTTCTCAACCTACTGGTTTCTGCTGTCTAACATGGACTTTTTACATGTGTACACATATGGACGGAGACTCCTGAATAGACTGTGGAGGTCACTGCTCCCTCATACAACAGAATTTTGATAAAAAATATTCACTTATACCAGCAGTTCTAGACTAGACCCTGTGCTGCACTGTTAAAAGTGACTGCATTTAGCCATCTGTGTCTGTAGTGGCCTTGGTAAATGCTGAGCAGACAAGAGTTCTTACAAATGATGATTTCTCCCCATTTTTTATTCAAATTAGAATGAACAAATCATCAGTTCTAAAGAGGAAAAAGGTAGAAAATTTGAGGAAAATAAGTCCGATTTTTTTTGTCATTTTGAGAAAAAAAACTAAAAATTCTGTGAAGTGCTTTAAAAATAATCACAACTCAGAATTTTGACTTTTTCTTAGAATCTTGAGTTTCATTTTTAAATTTCTGCCTTAAATGTCAAAATTCTGGCTTGCAAAAGAACCTCTGAATTCTGACTTGAAACTCGGATTGATTAAAAAGGATTTAGGATCAGTGTTCTAACTTTTGCAGAAGTACCATCTCTGCAGACCCCTCATATCCCGGACACAAACTGTTCAGACTCCCTCCCTGGTAAGCTTTACAGAGCACCGTATGCGAAAACCACCAGGCACAACAACAGTTTCTTTCCCCAAGCAGTTGCCATTGGGAACTTGTAACAGCCAAAGACCACACCATCCAAATTGTTTACTAACCTGTATATAAGACCACCTATCATAATCCATTCTGTCCCTGTTACGTAGATAACTGATCCTCCCATCGTGCACGCACCTATGCACTTTCTTATTTAAATGTAAATTCTGCCTGGTTATTTATTATTCACTTAAGACTCACTTGTATGATGTCAGTCTGTTGTTAATGTGAATTCTGTACCATTGTGCATGCACATTGGTTATTATTACTCACTTGTAAATACCATCTTCCATCCCACAGACCCATGGACACTGGTTGAAGTAAATTCTGTTTTACTGTACCTAATGCTGCATTCCAGGCAACCCGTAACTCGAGCTTTTCCCACCTGTAACTCGTGAAAATGCACTGGAATGGCAGTCAAACTCGTAACTTCCCATCCGTGAACTCGTACCAGATCCATGTACTCCGAGTTACGACTTTTGATGTCACATCACTGCCTAAACAATATGTCAGCCTCTAAATAATGACAAATACCGTAAAATTTAAAGTATAAGCTTCCGTTACCTTCTGCGCCGTTTCCCCTCCTCCGTTTCACTCAAGTGATCAAGTTGCAGGCTTCTTTGGTGATTGAAATGATTAAGCATTAATCTTATAATGTCTGCCATGTTGGTTTGTTTACATACCAGAATTCCTTGAGCTCAAACCGAAGTTTTGATTTAATTTAGTTTATTAATTAATTCAATTTATAATTAATTTAGTTTAATTTGCCTGGAACGCTTTCAGGTCAGAACTCAGAGATTTCAACTGGGAAATTTCCGAGTTACGGGTTGCCTGGAACGCAGCATAATTGAATGTTTACTGCATCATTTACACTGCTGTCTATTCAGGTTTGTGTGTGTCATATGTGTCACGTATCACTTTATATTACCTTGTACATGTTCAATTTTATTTAAAAATTGAATTCCTATTTTTCCATTGCTGTTTGTGTATACACACACACACACACACATATATGTATATATATATATATATATACACTGTAGTTTGTGTCTAGTCTAGACTTACAGAATAAAGTCAACCACAGTCCAAATCCTTCTAAACATACCTGACCATTAAAGATATTTAATCATAATATTCTATTATTGCTAAATTTTGAGTTAAATCTTACAATCCTGTTTATTTTTTTTCTTAGCGTTTTGAGTATGATCTCAGCACTCTAATTTTTTTTCAATAATAATTCTG
Source organism: Cetoscarus ocellatus (assembly GCA_037902135.1). Taxonomy (NCBI): domain Eukaryota; kingdom Metazoa; phylum Chordata; class Actinopteri; order Labriformes; family Labridae; genus Cetoscarus; species Cetoscarus ocellatus. The sequence continues at coordinate 140,440 of JBAMNC010001577.1, forward strand.
ACTTGAATCTCAAGAATCTGACTTCTATTGCTTGTTTTGGATAAATGTTTTATCTGTAAATCTGATATTAATCGTTTCTTGCACTTGGATCTCAGAATTTTGACTTTCTCACTTTCAGATATTTTTTCCCCTTAGTATTCCATCTTGATCCGAGTTCCCTGACTTTTCATTCAAGAATACTGACATTTTTTTAAGAATTCTGGATTTGGTTTTCTAACTAAAGAAATACTGAATGTATTTTTGTCAGAAATCAGGCTTTCATCTAAGAAGTCTGTGTTCTGTTTTAAAATATTGTTCAGACATGAAACTGATGTAACTGCTTCAATTTTCCGCTTCCAGACTAAAGCCTGCTGAGTTCCAGCCTATTTCCAGCCACTGGGAGTCCCCCTACCTCTCTTTCCACCATAAATGCCTATTCATGCAGTTGTAGGGTGTCCCCCTGAGACTGCACTTTGCTTACAAGAATATACATTAGGCTTTGAACTGTACCCTTAGTATCTGTGAGGGGGATCTCATTACAGCCACTATGGTGAGCAGATCCCATCATGGACCAGCCAAGACTCAGTCAAGGAAAGTGGGAAAAATTTAAGTGGCTCTATCTGTAGTTCAGACCTTTAACTTAGTATTCTGGCTTTGTTTTCCCCAAAAATCTTTCTAAGATATCTGAATTGTGATTTTTTCCCCCAAGAATTCTGACTATAAGCTCCAACTCCTGACCTTGATCATAAAATTCTGATTTTAGCCCTGAAAATTCAGACTTTCATCTGAGAATTCTGACATTTCACCCCATATATCTGACTTTGATATCAGAATTCTGGCCAACATTTTCTAATTGTCATGAAAAAAACTCAGATATCTGGCAGAGAAAGTCAGAACTCTGATTCAGTGTTCTGAGATTTAAGGCAGAAATTTGTGAAGAATGATGGACGGTTTTTCTTCTAATCAAAAAGAGTTTTAGTTGAACAAAGAGTGACCCTCTTCTTTTGTGCACTTAGGCATGATATTGATGAAACTTCAACAAAGAAACATTGGTAAAGAAAATGTAACACCGTCATAAGATATAGAACAATAACACAGGGCAGACTTTGGGTTGGTGTGGCAGATTTCAAAATCAGTGCATTCAGGTATCTTTGTGTGGTTAAGATGGTTTTGGAAGCAAGTTTAGTTTTCTAAATAGAGAAGCTAAAACCTCTCTTTCATAAAACATCACTCTCCGGTACACAAGGCCTGAATGCAAGCAGGCATAGACCGTACAGCTCACTCTCTTATTGTTTGTTTTATTCGGCGTTGTGTTTATTTGCAACCAGCTGCTAAAGAGACCAAAATCACCTCTTCAACAGCTGTGACCAAAGCTATCACTGCATGGCCTGTAGAGAAGAACAAGCACTGTTTTATTAATTACATGCTTTGGTTGTTTCTCAACTTCCACTTTAAGTCTATGTGGATTAATAAACAACCACCCATTTCCTCCAGCAGGGGAACCAACACTAATTTGCATGTTTCCTGAATTCCCATTAGTCATAGAGGAATTCAGGGGCCCCTGCAGGCACAGGTTTCATTCAGATCACTCCAATTATCATAATCACCTGCTACCTTTCATGTTCCAATTACAGTTTTGGACTCTCAGCATTAAAATCATGACTGGACCCACATTTCTGTTAACTCCTTGGGCTTCACAACATTTCATATCCTTATGTTACTTTATTCATTTTTCTACTCTAAACCGGTGAACATGAAAAGTGCAGTGAGCTATCATAACACTCTCAGCCACCTTCAAGCCTTTTCCTAGATTGGCATTTTCCAGCTTGCCACTCTGTCATAGTTATACATATTAATCAAGCAAAATGGATGCAGAGTAAGTGTCAGAGTGGAGAGTGTGAAGCCGCACAGACACCGTCAATTAACACTGTCATGTTCATGTCCTCTGCTAAGTGTTGTAGTGACAGAACTGAGGACAAAAAAAGGTTGAAATTGATCAATCAGATAATTAAGGGGAGGAAGAGATAATATAACCCGACAGCTGAAAGTGACCCCTTCCATGCCTTGTTGTGACAAGATCTCTATCATTCCCCACATTTGTTCTCTTGTCAACAGTCAGTGTTAAAAATAAAAGTGATTTTGACAGTAAGCCCTCAGTGAGCAGCTGCTTCCCCAATCACTCTGCTCGACGATTGTTTGTGACTACATCATGCTGGAAGTGTTACAGAGGGCTCTGAATTGTGTAATGTTATATTGCCGCCTTTGCAGTGCTGTCATGCTTTCATATGTTCTGCCTAATATCAGGCAATACATCAAACACCTTTAAGAACAAAGCTAAAGCTGCAACTTGGTTGTCTTTTTAAAAATAAGTCATTAGCCCTTTTCACACATGCAACCCTGAAATTGCCTGGAAAATACCTGGGTAACCATCCATCCATTATCTATGCTTTTCCCCAACAGCAGTGTTCATCAACTTGCAGGCAGGGGGCCACATCAGGTCCTCCACAGCTTCTCATCCAGTCCTCGGAATTTGATCAACAGTTGGAGGGGGCAATTTTTTGTGGTCTTAAGGGCATCTTTTGTCATTAAATCACTGAAATGACGAAAAATTGCAACACCCAAAACAACTGGTATGGAAACAGTTTGATCAGGAATGACTTAATGTTTGACTGTTTTTATAAAAACCCACCCAGCAGCTATCCATAAAGAACACTGAACCAGGACGAGTGTATTGAAGGAAAAACAAAGATGCAAAATATGACCACCCCAGAACAAAGTAGCCAACATATCACTACTTCATGATCACTGCTTCATGTTGCTGGAAGCTGTGTGTTTGATAGGGACTGATCTCACCTTTAGAGCTAAGAAATACATACAAGGAAAAAAGACCTAACTAGTTATAAGTTGTTATTTCAATTTATGTTAAAATTCTACCCCTCATTGTATATGTTATGAAAAAATTGGCCCTTGTACAAATGTAGTTGATGACTTCTGCCTTGGGTTGCGGGGAGTGGGAGCTTATCAGACATTGGGTGAGGGGCAGGGTTCATGTTGGATCAGTCACATAGAGAGACAAAGAATCATTCACACCCTCGACCAAACACCAAGGGCAACTTAGAGTCACCAGTTAACCTAAGGAGCATGGCTTTTGGTCTCTGTGAGGAAGCTGGACTACCCAAAGAGAACACACATATGCATGGGGAGAACATGCAAACTCCACACAGAAGGGTTCTGACTGACACGGGGTTTGACTAGCAACCTTTTTGCCATGCATGCTGACTACCAACTATGCCACAGTGCCACCCTGCCGGGGTAACCAGCCCTGGTAATTTTCTGACCTTGTTGTTCTCACTTGGTCCCTTAAAGCTGGAAGTCTCTCTGGAGTTAGCATGTCAGTCTGTGGAGGAGTGGGGGATGGGACAGGACTAGGGCGGCAGCAGGTACATTTCAGTGTAATTCTTAGATGAAAAACTATGATGTTTGTGTTCACACATGCAGCTCATCCAGGAAGTTTCAGGGTTTTTCTGCAGGTGTGAATGGGGTGTTGTTTACAAAGAACCTCATTTTAAACTTTCAAAAGAAAAAAAAATTAAATTATCCTGACTTTACCCGGTTTAGCCGTAAGTGTGCACGAACAGACAAGTTTTAAACCAGACCTCACCCACACTCTAAGAAATGAGGAGCTGTTACATTTACTAAGTAAAGTTATGTCAGTCTGGTCCCACATAACTTGGTTGAGTAAATGGAAAAAAGGAAGAGGAAATTCAATTTTACTTTCTTCAGTAAAATAAATTAAACCCAAACCTATTAAATAATTTTTTACACAGAAGCTTTATTTAAAATTCAAATTAAAGTAGTAAACTGAATTAATTAGACATGTGAAATGTACTAAAAAAAGACTCATGTTGGATTTAGTTGAGACAGTCATGTTATAATTACTTAACTATTCTAAGAAAATTAGATCTAAAAGAATTAAGTTATAACAAGCTGGTCCCACATAACTGGGCAATTCATTTTTGCTTTATAAAGTTCAGTTAATTCAAGTCAAACCTCTAAGCTTATCCAGCAGGTGATTGGACGATTCTTCCATCAATCACATTTGTTATGGGCCAATTAGATAATGTAGTAGGCAGGTGCTACTGACACGGTCTACAGGACAGAACGTGAGCCACTTCAAATTAAACTCTTAGCAAAACATTTCAAAAGTGGAGCGAAAAAAAACTTTCTATACAGGAGTTTGTATTGTTGTTATTTGTTTTTCATTTGATAAAGAAATGTGGTCCAGATATGATAAAACTGCCACTAAAGATGTTAGCATCTATGCTAATCTCTGTGCGAGCAAGTTAGTCCCTGCTGTCTATCTCGCTTGTAGCTCCCACCTCTTCCTGCCCTAAAGGATGCTGATTGGGCCGTGCTGCTTTTGGCTGGTCTCAGTTTTTAACTGGAGCTTAGCAAAATGGATGTGTCCAATATGCGAAAAGGGCTAAAACAGATTCTGATCTATCCAGGCTTCCCTCACTAATATATTACACAAAAGCATAAAGCATAATGTATTGACAGCAAATTCACATTTTAAACAAACTGTCACCTTTATAAGCCCATTCAGTGAACATTATGTACACTGTATTGTGTGTTATGTTAAAGAATAATGAGCCGAACAATGGTTAAATGCTGTTACACATCAGATTGACTAATTTGCCTCAAAGCTGATCAGAGCCTTTGACTCTGACTTGGACATCTGCCATTTACAGTACCCCGAAGAAAAACACACTTTGGCTTCTCTACAGTATGTGTGTGCGTCTGCACGTGTCTTTGTGTGTATAAATACCCGTGTGTGATTATCTGCGAGCATTGTTGTACCCCCAGGGTGGATATATCCTGAATGACAAGCAACCAAATGTCAGCTATCCTTATCCTCATGTACTGCATGCATTATGTATGAGGCTGTCAGTCCCAGCTTAGACTGTAAGAACAACATGAACATGCTCTTACACACATAGAGACATGGCCACACTATTGAGAAGCACATACACACATATTTACATGTTCAATTCACTTGGCAAGGGAACGGTCACTGAGTAAATAGATTAGGTTACCAAATGCATTCCCCTCCACCCTCCCACTCTAAATAAAGCCTTTTTTTTTACCCCAGAACACCATGCTATGCCAGGCTATAATAACTTGCATGTAATAAGAATTTAAGTGTTAAATAGTCCATGTTTTTGGCTGCCCCAGATGAAATTAAAGATGAAAAACAAACAAAAGTTCAGACGTCACTCATTTACCTCTTACGGCTGTTTTATACTTCAAAACACGAATATATTGTAATTTCTCGTATATAGTACGCCCTCAATTATAACACTCACCCCATTTTTTCACGCTTTTTTCCAGAAAAAACACTGTATTTAAATATAACACGCACCCACATTTTGCCCAAATCTTACTCCCTCAGACAACTCAAAAATGACCTTTATTCAAAGTTTTTATCAATGAAATTTCAGTATTTTCACAACAAATACCAAACACAATTTTCTCTCTCAGCCGGATGCGGAAAGGACTTTTGCTTCATGCGAAAGCACTTGCTCGATTTCTGCCAGAGAAAGAGAGGGCAAAAGGCTGTCATAGTCCAGAGAGGAAAAATGAAGGGGGAAAAACTGACATTTTTGCCAATGACTCAAAAAGGGAGCTCTAATTTTGTAGACCAGGTGCAGGCACGGCTCACCTGCCTTGTGCTGCGCCTGCGCCACGCCAACGGGGTGTGTCCAGGGCATTTTGCAAGTTTCATGCACGGCGCAGTCCGGCGCAGTCCGGCGCAGTCCGGCGCACGAGGCGCACCCAAGCCTCCGTCTCTCCCACCGGCGCAAGCGGCAGAGAGGGAGGAGAGAAGGCATGAGTGGGTTTAACAAAGCCGAGTGTAATCTTCACCAATCAAATGAAGGCCTCTCCTCGCCTTTAAATGCGCTGTGGGCAAGGCGCAGTGACAATTTCACCTCGGTGGCGAAGAAGGTCAGATCTGCTGCCACTTTTACAGCAACTGGGAGAGCACAGGGGCACCAGGCTGCGCATCGGTGGCCACGATACGCGTCACCGTGTGGACCACCTCGCGTCATGAATAGGAGTACAAAATTAAGTGATAATTACATTTAAACACAGCAGCAGGCTAATCCATTCATCATGCTTGTGATCCACCTACATTCCTGGTCTGTCATCACAAAATAGCAGAACCTTTGGTGAAATATTCTCTCACGGAATCTTCTTTGATCTGATATCAGATGTGACGGGACAATTAATATAGATACAAATGTATATGCTGGTTCAGACGGTTACATTAAATAGTGGTTGCTGTGATTGTTTATTGCATTGAAATGTGCCTGACACTCTGGATACCCGCTGTGAAGTTTTGGTGACGTGTGCGCACTGCGCGCTTGTCAGTCCAATTACCACTGCACCAGTTACGCTTCGCCTGCGCTGAGAATAGACCAAGTTGGAGCTGGTGAGCTTTCAGTGCACCTTCCGCACAGTTTTTTGGCACGAAATTGTCACTGCGCCAAGCTGAATCTGTCGACACCTCCCCCTGGTTCGCTGCCACACCCATTTCGGCGCAGCCGGTTTACCAAATTTTTAAATTGGTTGCGCACGGTGGTGCGCCAGACGAAATTACCACCTTGCGGGGTGCGCCAGGCTCAGCCACCCTACGCCACCCTGCCCTGCGCCAGGAAATTAGGGCCCATAGAGTTACCATGAGGGAGACATTCTTGTTTTCCATCGTTTACACATTTTCACCAGTGTCTGCTTTTATGACCTGAAACAAGAAAAAAGCTTACAACACTGTAATTTCTGTCTGTACTTTGTTTACTGGGGCTGCTCGATTATGGCAAATATCATAATCCCAATTATTTTAATAGATATTAAGATCACAATTATGAAACCTGTTTATTCACTGATCTTTAATTTACACATGCTTACACTGAATACATAAGCTGTTACAAAACAGGAATACATGGAAATATACCTTAAGGAACATAAACAGCATTAGCATGCAGACAAAAGTCAGAGTCTTCAGGTCTCTGGTCCTACCAGTCTTGCAATACTCTTGAGAGGCCTGGACATTAACTTTTGGCCAGAGATGCCAGCTGGACTCCTTAATAACTGGTTCCCTTCAATACATTTTTGGGTATTGTTGGCAGGACCACGTGTCTGATGCTGACGTGCTCAGGAGGGCGGGAATAGAAAAGGAGGGTGGGAATAGAAAAGGTCAGCTGCTGGATAAGAGGGCACAGTTGCACTTCCTGAAGGAAAGATATCGGGAGGCCAGAGAAGTACAGGGGACAGGTTGATAAGGCAAAGTGCCTAAACAGCACCTAGACTTCCTTACCTGACCTGACCTGTAGCGCATCTTCGGGGGATGAATTATGATGGTGGTGGGAAATTAAATTTGATGTAGTGAGCAATCACTCAACTATGCTTTTGTATCATTGTTTTCACATAAGCATTTTTTTGGTTAAGCTTAGAAAGTGACCCCACGTGCAGCAGTATACAGTTCTGGCCTGTACAGACTTTTTCTGTACAGACAGAGAGTCGATCTCTTTCACTGTGCCTAATGCTCTAATGCCATGTACTTCATACAACCCCATTTTAAAAATCCTGATCTGTCCTTTAAATAACAAACTCATCATAGGAATTATCTGTGATTCTGAAGATTTCAATTAATTGAGTGCAAGCAAATGAGGAACAAGGCATTTTTTCTCAAGATTTTTTACACAAATAATAATTCCAAAATGTTGTGATGTTTGGGCCTAGGACCCCAGAGTGTGGGCTCTTAACCACTTATCTTACAGGAATTCATAATGAATTAAAAAATTAAATAGAGCAATCCAACTTTTCACCTTTTTAACATCAGATGTTGCAATTGTCATTGTGAGGAAATATTTGATTAACTTAATCCAGTTTGACATAAATGGCAAGTTCTCCACTTTTTCAATAATACATTAATGGAAAAGGTGAGATTGAGAGGATTGTTAAGAGATATAAAGAAGTCAGGTTCAGAAGACAGTAAGTCTATAAAGAGATGAGGTGTCTCATCTCTTTACAGATGAGGGTAAGTCTTTCAAGAGAAAGTAAGAGTGAGTAAGAGGCCTCTCTTTCTTTGAGGTGGAGAGGCCTCAGAGTAAAGTAAGATGAATGAAAACAGAGTGCTCTTCAGCACATCCTCTGTTGAATGAAGTACCACAACATCACATTGTTATAGAGACAGACTGAGTCAGATCAGAGAAGAATATAGATGGTACAAGTTATAAAACTTGGTTACATCAGCAACAGACAGAGTCTTTTAGTATAATTATGGGCCTAAAGTGTGTATGAATAGAGGGCAGATTGATTAGGCCTCATTTTCTAAATGGGTATGGCGCTGATTTACATCTAGACAAATGAATAACAAATTGCTGGATGGAAGCTAGAGGGAGTTACAGTTGAATAACTGTCAAATAGAACCATCAGAATAGTCATATTGTGTATATGTAGTAAACTTTGGCATGAGCATATTAAACATGTGCTTGATACTCTCATATTATGGTTCATTTTTTAAGTGTAAGACATTATTTTAGCAGTGTAATAAAAAAAAAACATAGACACTCTGGTCGTTGGTAATACTTCCTTTATGCAGACATCCTTAACTGGCCAATATTTTGCCTTAACTTGGTTCATATAATCATTTAGATGACTGAAAGAGTACGTTCACAGTCCCTAATTTTCAAAACACACTCTAATCTCCCATACTGAGTAGCCCTAAACCACTTGTACTCTTTCTCTCTGTCTGAGGCTATAGCCACATGTAGGCAGGTGTTTTTAAAAACAGAGGTTTTCTACCTCCATTTTCAAAAATGATCCAGACCACGAGTGTGTTTTGGAGATGATCTTTAAGGTCTTAGTACTGTGACAGTTTAACTTGTGACTATATTAACTGGTGATAGCAGGACTATTGAGTTTATTTCTTTCTTCATATTTCAATCTGAGGCATATCTAATAATCATAACCAAATTCTGTTATTAAAAAGTTTGAGGGCACGCTTATGGGTTTCAACAAATGTAACCATGGCAACAACAGACGCAAGTGTCCTTGACTTGTGTCCTCACCAGTCAACATGGTCACTTCTGAAACAATCACACTGGGTCTTGTCCAAAACGTCGGCAGTGCTTGCATTCTGTTTTTAAAGCAGTATCACAGTGAAGGAGCAGCTGAAAGTATGTGTGATCATGTAAATAGTTCAGTCAGCAACACTTAAAACAGCAGCAGCTATGCAATGTCTTAATAAAGGTTCCTGCAGACTGATCACACTGAGGCCAAAGCACTGCAAACTGTGCCTGGTGGGCCAATTATTGTTATTCATTCATGCTCAAACATACAACAGATGTTCAAGCCAATAGTAAAAAGCTGGAAATAAACTCTCCCCACTGCTTTGCTCTTAATTAAATTGACTCAACAAATTCTTTGGTCTGTCATTTCCTCTTTGCAATTACACATCACAAATGCTTTGCTGTCACTGAGTATTAAAATAGGAGCATAAGGGAGGCATTTGTTCATGGGTGTTGCTTTCATAATGGCAGACAGGAGAATCTCTTCCCACACTCCTCTGACGTTGAATTGCTTTGAAACTCCCCCTGAAAGGAAAACAACAACTTAATTTAACACAACACCCCAACAGCACGCACATAGAAGCTACCGTGAGCTGTTTTTGTCCAACACTGGTGTTACTGGGGAATCTAATCTGTTTGCAGACATCCAGTAAAGGGCCAGCATGTGGGCTGAATATGACAACAGCAGGTTGAATGGAAAGATTGTCTCCTTATTTGATTAATCTTCGTAGACCAGAACAAACTTTTCTGTTACTGCGTGGTCTCAGGACATGAGTATGGAGGAGGGAGAACTTGATGCTTCTGTTTGGTTAATTAGTCCAAAAATAGGAAAATCTGAACCCAAAGTGGGGACAGTTACTTCACAAGAAGTCCTGAAATAGTTAACTGATATACAACTGGATGCAGTATTAGTGAACTCGAGCTGACAAACCGCTTTTAAAACAGACTTTCAGACCAGGCATGTGTTCTCTGCTTCTGTTGTGTGTCTATGTTATCAAAGCCATGTTCTCCAACAGAAAATACATAATACATTTTCAAACAAGTGACTTGATTCATTGTATTTCTGACAGTAGTGTACATCAAAATAGAAGCGTTACATCACAGAAATGCAAAACACAGTTTGCACTTCAAAAAAGTAAACTGGAAAACTGGGAGTGTAAAGGTAGCTTGTTTATCTTGTCTGTGGTACAGTTATGTTCATAATAATAGCAGTGTGTTTAAAAAGGTGAGTAAACCTCAAAATTCTTCAAATAAATTGTATTTTAATGCACACAAATGCATTGGGGACACTGCACATTCTATTTCAAAGCAAGAAAATTGGAAAGAGTAATTGAATTTGATAATATTTTACAGAAAGTCAAGAAATATAATGTTCAAAAAAATAGCAGTGTTGACATCTTTATTTATAAACACAAAAATGTAGTGTATAAACTAAGAATTGCTTGATGATTCAACTTTCCTGAGAATCATAAAATAATATTTAGTTGCATAACCACGGTTTCTGATAACTGCTTCACATCTGTGGTGCATGGAGCCTACCAACTTCTGGCACCGGTCAGCAGGTATTGAAGTCCAGGACAATTGTACTACGTTCCACAATTGCTCTGCATTTCTTGGTTTTGCCTCATGAACAGCATTTTTTATGTCAGCCCACAAGTTTTCTATGATATTAAGGTCGGGGGATTGTGCTGGCCACTCCATTACTTGAATTTTGTTTGTCTGGAACCATGATTTTGCTCGCTTGCTGGTGTGTTTGGGGTCATTGTCTTGTTGAAACACCCATTTCAAGGGCATTTCCTCTTCAGCATACGGCAACATGACTTCTTCCAGTATTCTGATGTACTCAAACTGATCCATGATCCCTGGTATGCCATAAATAGGACCAACACCATAGTACGAGAAACATCCCCATACTATGATGCTTGCACCACCATGCTTCACTGTCTTCACCGTGTACTGTGGCTTGAATTCAGTGTTTTCAGGTCGTCTGACAAACTGTCTGTGGCCCTTAGACCCAAAAAGAACAATCTTACTCTCATCAGTCCACAAAATATTGCGCCATTTCTTTTTAGGCCAGTCAATGTGTTCTTTGGCAAATTGTAACCGCTTCAGCACATATCTTTTTTTTTTTTAACAATGGGACTTCGCGGGGGCTTCTTGCTGGTAGCTTGGCTTCACATAGACATTGTCTGATTGTTACAGTACTCACAGGCAACCTTAGATCTTCTCTGATCCTCCTGGAGCTGATCATTGGCTGAGCCTTTACCATTTTGGTTATTCTCCGATCCATTCGAATAGTTGTTTTTCTGTATCTTCCTCGCCTTTCTGGTTTTGGCTACCACTTTAAAGCATATGATATAATTTTAGCTGAACATCCTATCATTTTCTGAACTTCTTTACAGGTTTTCCCCTCTTTTATTAACTTCTTAGTCAAAGAATGCTCTTCTTCTGAACAATGTCTTGAACGACCCATTTCACTCTGTTTTTCAAGGACAAATGCACAGCCAGCATATGCAGCGTCAGTTGCCTTGATCCTTAAATAAGAGCCACCTTTTTAACACCTATTTTTTTCACACAATCAATTACCTCACTGAATGAACTCAGCACTGCTATTTTTTTGAACACGCCCCTTTCAGTTAATCATTCAGTCTCACAGGATCAGCAGCATGCACGTCATGCCTGTTGGGTCTGTTGGTTTTCTATACCTTTACTAAACCTTCTAGAAACTTACTTGCAGTGTAGAAGTTGAAATTCTAACAAAAACAGTGATTTTTCTTGCTAGTGATGTGGGACTGCTATTATTTTGAACACAACTGTATGTTCCACCAACGTGGGCATACATATCTGCAAAAACAATGTTTATATGACTCTATATGTAGCATTTTCATATCTGTTCTTGTTCAGAGAATTAATCAATCAATCAATCTTTATTTGTATGGCACCAAGTCATAACAAGTGCTATCTCAAGACACTTTACAATAGAGCAGGCTGAAGCCATACTTCTCACTTTATAGATACACATACATATGCATTTAAACATGTACAATACACATATACCTATTTATACATAAAATACACTTATACACCTAAATACCTATACATATATCCAAACCCAAAATCGATCCACCATGAGAACAGTGCAGTGTGCCTGTATGAGGCTTACAGTAACAGTGGCAAGAAAAAAAACTCTGATTAGCAGTTGGAAATCTTGGACTGGAGCCAGACTCATGTTGAATAGCCACTGAAGCTGTGTTGGGAGTGTGGGCGAAGGAGGCCATCAGACAAAAAGACTAAAGTAAGAATAGTAAGTAGTGTCAGTTACATGATTTGCCAATCATAAATCTGTCCTCATCATATTTGTCTCTGCTGAATATAAATTTGGTAGAGTTAGCCCCTTGAAATATGGCATCTCATTTTCAAGAGGATCTCCTTCTCTATATAGTTGTAAAGGTATTTATTATGGAGGTATAATCAAAAACATATAGCTTCTATATCCTGGCAGTGCAGCTGATTCATTGTCTGCAATCAGTCAGCTTCAAGTAAAAACAACTGAGCTCAGTCTGCAGACACACATCCCAATCAGATTCAGATCAGAAAACTTTATTAACTCCAAACGAGCAATTCAGTTTACAGCTACTAAGGCTTATAGTCGACATCCAAAACACATATATCAGACACAATCATTCATGCGCTCACATTCACCTGTCAGCGGCAGGTTCAGCAGGCCAGCAGGGTGGGTCACCCATGAACAAAAGCTTCATAGTTTATCAGTGACAACAAGCACATAATGAAGTATGTTTGCAGAATTGCAACAAGTATGAATCAAAATCAAAGACCAGCATTTAAAAGTCCATTAGCTGAAGAAATAAAAGAGTAAAAATACCCATTTGGTGTCCTTGGTGGGTTAGTGCAGCCCAGAGGGCATTAATGAGAAGTCTCCAGACAGTACATGGTCAGGTTGGTTCAGTATCCTTTTGCCGACTGAACCACCTCTTCCTTCCATGGAGAAACTCAAGTCTTTCAGCTGAACTTCAACAATCCTGGAGCAGACATTAACAATATGATTCCAACTATGTCTGTCCCTCACAGACAACCCAATGAACCAACAGATAAAAGAGAAAGTAAAAAAAAAAAATCTCGATAAAGAAGAAGAAAAAACACATAAAATGCTTTGGAGACATTAGAGTTCAGCCTCCACAAAAAGTGAATTCCCTGGTGATCACATTCCATTTTTGACTCGTTTTCAAGAAATTTAAGTTCAGAATCAAACACCATTTCAAGATATTTGTATGAGTCCACAATTTCCAAATTTTCTCCATAGACAGTGCGGGCTCTTAGCTCTGGACAGTTCTTCCTTAAATCAATGATCAGCTCCTTTGTTTTGTGACATTAAGGTCTGAGTAATTTTCATCGCACCATTTGACAAAAGCTGATAAAACACCGTCATGGTCAGTCTCTGCTCCTTGGAGGAGGGACAGCAGGACAGTGTCATCAGAGAACTTAACCAAATAGCTGCCCTGCTGAATGGATCTGCAGCTGTCCTTGTACAAAATAAAAAGCAGGGGAGGAAGGGACACGGCCGCGAGGAGTCTTCCTGCCAGTCTATGGACCAATTGGATGTGCTCAGTTTGTTCTTCCCCGTTTTTGTTTTTTTTTTTCTTTCTTTTCTTTTCTTTTCTGGTAGTATCCAATCAGGAGCAGCCATAGGTCCCCAAGATACAATACAGCAACCTGTTAGTTCCCAGAAAAATCTGAAAGGAAATATGAGCAATGCAATGTGTCCCTTTGCAGCATTTGATACAGAGTGTCCAAAAATCCAGGCAGATGAAAAAAAAAAAGGGGAAAATGACTTGGAGTTTTAAGGGTAAAAGTTAGTGGGTTATGATCAGCTTCATAACATTGAAGGTTCTTTTTCATTATTTGTTTTATGTTTGATTGATTTGTTGATGTTGGGGTTTGATGTTAGCTGACCAAGTTCTTCAGTCATTGGTTAAAGCTGTCCTAGCTCTATCACATTTTCCATACTCCACACAACATCACAGTTGTCTAAGTGAAATAAATGGAGTTTTCTCCACAGTGTCATGCATGATCAGGCCTTGACTTTCTGTGTGTCTTACTCCATCCAACAGTAACTACACTATTTTCTTTCTTTGAATCTGCTTCTTCCACCTTTGTCAATTCAATTTCTGCTGTCAGTTTCTTATAAGAATTGATCCAGGGTCTGTCTGTCCATCAACACCCTCTACTCATCCATTGCCTGCACAGAGAAGCCAATTTCTTTTGATGTGTACCACTCAGTCTGATACCTTGAATGTAGCCTGACTTGCCTGGTAATTGACACCTTGTTGAGAAAAAAGCATTTTCTCCTCATCTTGACCAGCCTCCAGCATGAGGTGCCCACTCAGCACTCCAGAACAAGACCAGAAATGATGGGACTTGAAGTTGAACAAGATGAACAAGGGATTTGAACATTTTCTTTGAAGTTCTCTGACCTTCAGTCTGGTTTAAAATGGATTAAATTAGTGGATGAGCCTCAGAAGTGAGGTACTGTTGCACGGGCTTCATGCCAGCACATTGCGGAGTCTCTCCTGGAGGCTTTTAGCATGCAAATGTTTTTATCTGCTCACAATCCATCACTGCCGCACATCCAACAGGCATCGCGAACAAATGAGGTGTATCCCCTTGTGGAAATGAAGAAAAACAATCAGGAGCACAGTGTAATCCTTTGTCTTTTATCTCTGTCGCTGTACCCATCTGATTAACAGTTAGATTTAGATTACACAGAGCAAACTCCCCCTGGAGAATGTGGGCAAACACCGCAAACAATCGGTTTAGTACTAAACACAAAGAGGATGTGGCTGTCCCATCTCATTTGGCCCCAGACTTGCCCACACAGGGAGTCCACTGGTAAACACAATGACCTGTGACTCTGTGAAAATCCTACACTCTCAGCTTATGCAGCTCTGGTAAAATATGACCCTGCAAACCCTGAGATTATGTTCACTGACTACATTTTTCAATGTTTGATATCAACGTGATTCTTTGGATTTTTCTGCATTCTTTGAACTAAAGGAAATCAAACTTATCAACAAACTCCTTCTGGATTAGGTTAAGGATATAGGTGCAGCTGCAAATCAAGTATGGCTGACGTGGTGTTGGTCAAAGATGTCTAGTTAAGCCTCCGTGCCAACAAATGGCGCGGGCTGGAGGCATTATGATATGAAGCTATCCATCCATCTGTCTTTCTCAGTGGACCATGTTGATGTATACCCTTTCTCAAGAACATTCAAATTCATCTTTAGACATGGCACAGTATTAAATCTCTGAGGCCAAAGGTCAGGGTCATCAGGCCTTGTGTTTATTTTTTATTTAAGAAGAACATATCTCAACAATGCTATGATTTTTCTTTTTTAGATTTTGCACACATGTTGACTCTGATGTACAAATGAAATGATTTGATTTTGGAGGTCAAAGGTCAGAGTTTATTGTGCCACATTAACAGTCCTTGATTGTAATCTCAGTGTCTCAAAATGCTTCAAGGGAAATGTACAAACCTTGGACAAATGTTGACACTGACTGTAGTGTGGACTGAATACAATTTGAGTAACATGGTCAACATTGCTCTGGACTTAAATCTTCATTTAAAATGTACACCTACACTATTTTTTACAATTTCATGTCGTGTCAAGAAGATACATATATATATTTACATATGTATTGGTATTGGAATTGATAAGATTTTATTGATACCAATGCCATTAACGATTCTGCTTATCAATCCGACTTTTCCCCTATCAATTCCTGCTAATTTTCTCTTTGGACAAAAGTTAGCTTATATAGGTCAAACATATAAGTGCACAACACTATGCAAGAAGAAACCATCTGTTAGTGCTCACTGGCAGACCATATGGGATACCAGATACCATTTGAACTTATAACAACCCAACACATACAAAGGTATTTGCAAAGAAACTGGGAAAGTAGTGAGCAGGATGAATAAAATTAACAAATTTATTCTCCTGCTTGAACGAGTTGAACCTCTAAAGTCTTGAAGTCTTTGCGGCTTTTTGAATCAGTAGATGATTCTGTTCTGTGATGTTTGCTGTAGAGATGGTAAGTAATGTTTACCTGTTGTCCTTTTCGTGGTATGTTGTGCCTCTGTTGATCAAAACATTATCATTAAGTAGCAGTTTTGTTATCAGCCTGGTTAACTGGTAGCTGTAATGTGATTATTACTACTTCTGCTGTTGCTTATACTACTACAGCAGAGTTAACTTGACACCCTGTTGGTGTCGGTTCCTGGGGCAATTGTGTTCTCACAGCAAAGAAATCGCTCCAGGGGGCAAATGTAAAAAAAAAGATTAGACCACCTATTTCAGGCAATCTCGAATATCACAGCTGTCTGTGCTGAAACAGGGACTGATTTCTGCGCTTATTAAAATATATAATCAAATGAACCTTGCCGAGCATTGAATGCTTCCTTGTATCAGAACAACTCTCCCAAATGATCCTGGTATGAAAACTACCTTAGTTTATTCTTACCATCCTCTTACTCTAGTTCAATAAAAACATATTGTCAGAAGGTATTAAATCTTTTAGTATTAGATTATTCTTCTTCTACGAAATCTGCAATTAGTGACAAATGAAGTTTTAACATCCCATATGCACATGCCCTGCTGCAATACATAATATGGTTCACTAATCTTGCCACATCTTCCTTTTAATAGATAAAATGTTAATTTATGTTGATTAAGGTAATCAGGGCTTCTGTAGAAAGTTCCAAGGTCACTCTGACTCACCATGTGATGCTGCTCAGATGAACAGTCTTAAACACAGATCTGAAATTAGCCAATAAAAAGTAACAGGGGCAAGCTCTGAGTCATTTGCGGTGCGGCACCAACAAGCTTCTTGACCACATGCTCATGACAACTGCTGTGACATTCATTAAAACAAAGAGCAAACACAAACATAATGCAATTGGTTCTGCCTTTGAAATGAATGAGAATTAGCTTGTTTTTTGATGCGGAAGATTGAGCACGAGGACTCATTAGTTCACTCAAAACAAATGCTACATGATCTGAATTGCATGGAATTAAAGGCAGGCTCACGCAGCTCAATTGCCTCTTATTTCCATCCCTTAACTGAGAATGCATGTCACTTGTGGACATGACCTGCATCATTATCATGGATTTTTTAAGTATTCCATTTGTAAATAAAACATGAATTTAAGAGGAGATTAATTAAACCATTGCTTCTGTTTAGCTGTTTTAAAACCTAAGTTATCACATTTAAGTAGGTTTAAAGGTCACATATTCTGCATAATACACTTTTTAATTGATTTTTGTCCATGGCCTGTCAAGAACCCCCCACCCAACATGACAAACATCCACCCTTGTCCTCTATTGTTTGTTCCATCTTTAGGAAAATGGTTGCTCTAACAGTCCATTTAATGACGTCATTAGGAAGCGTGCCTCCTCCCCCATATCTGAGAAACTTCCTGAGCTACTTGTTTGTTCAGTCCATAGGCATATTCGGAAAAAGGAACATGTCCAAGCATGTCTGTGCTGCCAGAGTAAACAGTAGAGCAAAGTCCCAAAGAGCTAAGTCCAGATTCACTTCTTCTTTCTTTTTGAATTAATCACTTTTCAAGCGTCAGCTGTCAGTTGTTAGCTCAGCGTTTGCATGTGTGTTCTGTAACTTTGAGTGGCTGTGCCTAATAAATTACACTCTGCGTTTATTTGGAAGGGGCGTTTATTTGTCAAAATGTGCTGCTACACCCGGCGATTGATTGGAACTCAGCTTTTATTTGGTATTTTACGGTATTATTATTATTATTTTATTATTGTTGTTTTTATCAGACTAAATATTTTTGTTAAGTTTAAAGAAATCTCTAAAAGAATTCAAGAGAAATTGTCTTCAAAAGCAAATGTCACAATACTTCATTACTTTGACCTTTGACCCACAAACCCTTATATCCAATCAGTTCATCCCTTAATCCAGGTGGACATTCTTTTTAGGCTTGAGGAAAATTTCTCACGGCTTTTGTGGGACCTCAGACTCACAAGTTCATACATGCAAACAAAATTCTTAAACATGACTGTCAAGTGTCGCTGGCATTGAGGTATTTAAACCTGGTGTTGGTGCATATATGTCCAGTAAGGCCAAATGAAGGTGTTCAAAATTGATGAAATGGCATTTAAAAAACTGAGTGTCTGTGCTCTTCTAAAATGACTTCCCCTGCTGTCAAACTTTAGCAGTTGTTTCTGTCTGTTCATTAAGGTTAGTCATGAGTCTTACTGAATACATGTGTCTACCTGTCAAGTGAATAGATTTGTGTTTCTGTTGTTTCATTGTATTCACCGTTAAAAGCAGAACAAAAGATTTTCTGTGTGTGTTTTGGATGACATTCATGTGCAAAACAGAAGAACTAATAATCAGCTGTGTTGTTCATTGATTACAAACATGTACCCAGATGAGACCCTTATGTCCCTGCCCGAGGTGTTTTGAAAATGTTTGCCTCCTTTCAAAGAAAAATCTGCCAGTTGTTAAAGGGATAGTTCAGTACTTTTGAAGTGGGGTTGTATGAGCTCCATATGGCCACTAAGTACCTGAACGTTCTCTCCTCTCCCTCAGTAAGCCTCAGTCTGTAAAAGTCTGTTACACAGATATAGCTGCAAACAGGGAAGTAACGTACCAAGAACAGAGGGTATTTTCGCCTTAAACCCTTCCAACTTCACAGAATCACCAGTGCCACGACTAAAGCAGTATCACTTAAACTGTTACTGATACCCATGGAACTAAACAACAGATCTTTGAGCTTTGTTCACACCACACACACAAAAAAAATGTTGACAAATTTTCACCCTTCAGACCCTAAAGCTATGACAGAAGGTGGTGGGCCGGTCTCCTAGCCACAACAATGTGTGTTTCCACTTTCTCAATCCATGACCAACCATGGTGGATGTCTCTACAATCACTGTCTTCTTCCTGTTCTGGAAAACGAGAAGCAAAATCTCTCAGAAACAGAAACACATCTTTTTGATGATCCATAAAATTTCTCAGAGCAGCACATGGAGAGTCTGGGTGATGGCCCCTCTGTTGCCTGCCGAATCTGCCTGGCTTTACCTGTCTATTTTTGGAGACCCACTCCTCCTTTCTCCACTGTCTATTCTGTCTCTCAAATGTGCTCTGGTAGTTCTCCTGTGAGGTTTTGTATACTTTTTTTGGTGAAAAACACATTAAATCACTGCTAGGAAGCCAGAAATACACACCAGTAGCTAGTTAGCTGTTGTGCTAACTGCTGTTGTCCTGGGTGACTTGGTTCATTATACAGTCCATGGAAATTGTTAAATGAATATTTGCAGAACTTACCGGATACTCAAAACACTCCAGTAATGTTCTCTCTGTTTCTCTTCTTTGTGGTTCAGTCTCTGAACACTAAAGTTACCGTTAGAGGAGCTCCGAAGCCAACATGCATACAGTGATGCTTACTTCCTCTCTGTCTGTGATGACATTCTTGCCGCCGTTCACTCTTAATGCCGACTGCTTGTCACGCCACTGTCATGCAAATTTGTTGCTGAATTTGCATAATTAAACTTTGGCGAAATTTGTGTTGCTCATGCAACAATTTGTGTTGTTTGCGTGATAATTTTGCTGCAAATTGTCATGGGATGATTGGGCAGGATTGTTGCCTTTATTTTACTTTCAATGAATTTTCATTGCACGCCAAATGAAACTGCGTTGGATACAAACACAGCTCAAACAATTTCATTTGGAGGCTCACTCTTTTCATATAATGTACAGGTCATCAGGTCAAATGTATCTCTTTTCAGAATTTGTAATCCTGCCATGAGTTGCAGCATTTTGTTTGCATTTCTGTATTTATGGATCCAAAGTGATAAACCAGTAATTTTTTTAATTTGTATTTGTATTTCATGATGAAATACCTAGCAGTGTTGTTATCGGACCATTTTGACCTGAAATTTCCTTCCATTCCACTGACCAATCAGATGTCCCCATTTTCTTCTCCTCTACTTTTTAATGGTAGTGTCGAATCAGGAGTAGCAAGAGATCAACAAGAGACAAGATAGTTACCTCTCAGTTCTCAAAAGAATCAGGAAGTCTGAGTCATTTAGTCTCGTTGAAGCATCTGAGGCAGAAACTGCCTCCAGAGTGGCATATAGTATGACAAGATGGAGCAAAAAGTGTCTGGGAAAGTAGAGCTGTCTTGAGAATTTTTGCTTTAGTATTCTTTGTGTACTGTTAATTTTTCATTTAATAGCAAGGGCATTTAGGAACCATATTCAGATGAGAAAAAGTTTGTTCACCATTGATCTGTGTTTAATTTTTATAAAGTTCTGTTAGATTCAAATTCAGTTTTGATTTGTTTGATTTTTCCATGGTCATACATGCATACATATCAATCTGACATCGTTACAGTATGAATATTCCAATTGCGCAGGTTGTCCTGAAAAGAGGAGGCCTTTTTTTGACTGTGCTTGGAGGTGTACATGAAATATTACAAAAGAAAATCCAAGCAGGCTTAGAACAGTAGAAAACAGCTTGGAGATGCAAGGGTTAAAGTAGAGCTTTGGGGACACTATTGTAAAGCTGGCTCCCATGCACTTAGAGCACGATAAAGAGATATGTAAGTGAGGTGCAGCACTCACAAATGTTACCGCATCAAAAGAAAGGCAAAGTGCATCAACTGAAAACACAAGCCCTCTATGAACAGAGTTTGGTCCTTTGTCACGAAATATGCCACCAGATAAAAGCTTGGTCACTAAGTGTGATTAAATGTGTGAGAGTGACATCAGCACAGGGTGAGTAATAGTCCTCTCAAAGTGCCTCTTAAGACTTGTATAACAAGTCGAGTGTCTGGGTGACTGTCAGCTTCATCTTGTTTGAAGGCTAGTGCAGAATTAGCCATCCACAGACAGAGGTCAAAAGTCACCATGCAGTAATATCTGTTAAAATTGTTCCATACCCTCTTGCTCAACATCCAAGCTGAGCAACCCATTAAATGAACATTTTTTGGTGATGCTGAACAAAAGAGCAGCCGAATCTTTTTGTACATTAACTGAGGTGTCTGGAACACTGCATGTCACGTATGCATTTGTTTGAACAGTACCAAAGACGTTGTGAAGGCAGAGAGGATGTCCAAGAAGTTTAATGTCCTGGGCGCCCACGCATATCATAAACTTCTGAAAACCTACAACAAATTGAACAAATCACTGGAAAAGATCAACAACAATCAGAGCCTTTCTGTGTGGAAATGCCCTAGTTTCTGTGCAGACCAAAAACATGCTCATAAGGTTGATTGGTGACTCCAAATTGCCCTTAGGTATGAGTGTGAGAGTGAATGTTTGTCTGTCTCTCTATGTGGCCCTGTAATCTGCTGGCAACCAGTTCAGGGAGTACTCCTCCTCTCGCACACTCTCAGCTGGGATAGCTGGGACATGGTTGGATGGAAGTACACAATGTGTAAATGACAACTGATGCGCTTGGCAATTTTGAATAGATAAAAGCCTGTTCCTACATGCTCAGTCACAGAAGCAAAGCTCTGTCTCAGACTCTTACTTCCAAAAGTTGGCTTGCCAGAATATATCATAATTTAGGCAAAACATTGTGTTATTGATAAAAGCTTCGCACATGAAGCTGCTGGATATGTATATACCCATATATGCACAAAGATATCCCCATAAAACTATATGGCAGGTTGCCAGGGCTTAACAAGAGCTGTTGATGCAACCTGTGGTGTCTACTCACAGCTGATGATCGTCAGCTGAGGGAGATGATCGTCAGCGGGGCTATGAGGTCATAAAGGAGGCTTGTGCTTTCTGGTCAGTGGAAACTTTTGACTCTGGAGAGTCAACACAAACAGTTGGATCTCTATTTATTTTGTGAGGTTTAAAGAAGAAGAAACACAGCTTAAGTTTAGTGTTCATGAAGGACCTCAAACTTCTTTGATTTTATTCTATCTTTTCCCTCTATCCCCCTTCTTTTTACCTGCACTTCATCTTTTATTTTGGATTCAGTTTTAGATATTTTTTTCTTTTTTTGTGATTTTGATAGCTTTATTGGGTGACAGTGGGAAAATAACCCATTTCAATTTTTTACTTTGACTGAAGCGCAGTTCTTTTGCTAGTTTCCCAAATTGCAGCCTGATTATATAAAGCTGGGCAGTACAAGCCAATGGTACATCAGTCGTGGAGGATTATCCTTAACAATATGCAACTGAACTGGTCATGATACACACTCAACCTA
Source organism: Cetoscarus ocellatus (assembly GCA_037902135.1). Classification (NCBI taxonomy): domain Eukaryota; kingdom Metazoa; phylum Chordata; class Actinopteri; order Labriformes; family Labridae; genus Cetoscarus; species Cetoscarus ocellatus. Next base: position 162,816 of record JBAMNC010001577.1, read on the forward strand.
TGGAGTATGGATTAACAGCCCACAGCCCCCTAAAACAACAGAGCCAGAGACTGGGTGTACCCACAGTTCCCGGGAGTGCTCATTCTTAATAATGTTCAAAGCTGTGCACCCTTATTAATGGACCTTGCCTAACTCAAGCACAAGAACCACAACAACCCATAGATATAGTTTTTTTTATTTTTGGTAACAATAAATTTTAAAAATATTTAGGAAAAAACACTCAATAGAATAAGACCCAGTATTGGCTTACAATTGTAAGTTAAGAAACTTACCGCCATAACCAATAAAAAAAAAATCATGAGCACAGCATTAGTGGTGCTTATTTTCTTGTTTGTATCTCATCAGGAAACAAAGTCTCAAAAGGAAAAGAGGGATGAGGTTAGGCTTCTCAAATCCCATCATTTTGCTGACACTCAACCAGAGTCTATAAAATTATTCATTGAAATTTATTCAGTCTAGTCATGAACGTTATGAGCGATGTGAGACTTTAACATAATCCATCCTTTTGCAGCCATCAGGTAACAAACAAGCACAATCCCACACAAAGCCCAGAAAAGCTGGCCATCAATGAAGGTTTGAATAACACCTTGAGCCCTTCTGTCATTTCTTCTTTTATATTTGTTGTTGTGCATTTTTTTTCACCCCGTCATGCACTCCAGTTTTTCTGCTCTGAATAAAGCATCACCTGAGACTCATCCCCCTCTCAGATCCAAATGCCACTGCTGTTTCTTCCTCCTCTTCTTTTTGAAAAAAGTAAATCCCAAAACACTGACGACAAAGCACAGAAGCACAGTCGCATACAACACCAAAGCACACATACATAGACCCAGATACATTTCATGCAGTGAAAATATGGATAGAGAGCTTTTTTATCTATATATCTGTATGTATATATATATATATATATATATATATATATATATATATATATATATATATACATAGCTTAGGTATCCAATTCAGTTCAAAAAAGAAGTCATTTATTATTTATGGTAAATTATTCATTCATTTATTCAACCTTTTGTCATGCATCTCCTCTTGAGCCACTGCAGGATGACTCCATTTACAATGACATTCAGTCAATGACAAGAGCAAATGAAATGGGAACAACATCGACACACAGGAGACAAACAACAGGCTAGATCACAATATGAATATTAAACAGATGTTAAAATGTCCCCAAAAGAACAACACAATGATTAAATTGGTAATATATGGATTAAAGTGAAGTCATTTATGAATTAATGTAGTGGTTGTTTGTAATAAGAGTATTGACCAACATGTTTCATATTGGTATTGGCATTGATTTCATTGTGTTGACTCAAAATGCACCATATTTTAACTTAGACCAAATTTCAAGTCATGCATTATCTGTGATTGCTATGTGATCATATCTTGAATAATGTTTCTTTAACATGATATTGTAATATGTTGTTAGGATATTACACATTTTTTGTATTTTTCAAAGGTCTGTTGGAAGTACAAAACTTTCTAAAAGACTTGTCTATTAGTGCATTTATTTGTGAGCTTTCCTATGTGGTCTCCACATCATTGGAGAGCATCATTGTCTGTATTTGATATTGTCACAAGCTGTGTGCTGGAATATATAGATGCAGATCAGCCTGATCCAGGGCTGAAGCAGTTAGATCTCTGTTTTAACCACTGTGTAAACAGATTAGATATGAGTAAACCATTGTTGTTGTTGTTGTTGTTGTTGTTAGAAAGAAGGAGCTGCCATGTCCACAAACTCCCGGCTAAACTTAGCATAGCAAAGCTTCATCAATGATAACAAAGACTACTGGAAATATTTTCTGAGAATAAACAGAACAGGAAATTGTCTGTTTTCAAACAACAGCTTAACAAAATTAGGAGCTGATTGAACCGCTATAAGTCACAAACACAACAGACTCTAACTAAATGCTTAAATGCCAAACAATGGATAACAGAAACACAGAGCAGCTTTTCACTTTGAATAGGACATTTCAAAAACAACTTGTCAGCCCATTTTATCCAAATACCACGCACTTCAAGTCAGAAACAATACTAAAACATATGAAAGAAGTGCACATAATCGTAGCATCTTTGTGCGTAACAAAGCCTCACTGTAAGAGACAAGAATTTAAAAGAGTCAAAGTAGAGAGGCAGTGGAGTGTAGATGATCCATGAAGAATGACTGATAGAAGAGAGGAACATGAGAGATAAGAGAAGTATGACACATGTGCACTAACATAAGTAATCACTCAGTACAAAAAGCTAGAAGGCCCAGTTAAAGAGCTGAAATCTTGGGGCTCCTGAGCAGGGCTGCCCACAGACATGGCTTTTGTAAAATCATTTTCTGGCCTACCCCTGCCTGTTATTTTTTGCACAATGCATGTTTTAATTGACTGCTCACCCTATGGCATGATTAAGTTGACCAATTCTGGTTCCTTTTGCCCTCAACAACATTGGTAACAAAAGGCTCATACTGGTGAAGGCCTTACTAGCTTCCCATGCTAGCTATCCAACCAGCCCAGGACCTCCACTACAAGATTGCTGACATTTCCTGAAATTTACTGAGGTTTTTTTTTTTTCTTTTTTAATTTGTGAAACTTAAAATTATACAACATGGCTTCATTAGAATTTAAAACATTAAATAAGACATGTCTAAGCATAAACCACACACAGCATTAGTTTATTAGTTATGTGACACAAGCATTTAGCATGTTGGCATTAGCTTATCTATTAGCCACTTAAATCACCATCACATTTTACACAAACCTATAGAAAGCGTTGGAAACATGTCATATTCTTGCAGATACTGCTTTGTGTACAGAAAGGAATGAATTGACCTAACAGTGGACAATCAAAATATGTGAAAGTTGAAAAAAATAAAAGTAAAAAATCAACAGACAACCTCAGGATGGCACCATTACATTCTAAACAAGGAAATGAACGTTAACAATATGGGAGAAGAACACATACAATGGTACATACAGGCAACAATAAAAGATGTTTATATATCTGGTTTTAATGAGAAATGGTTCATATTAGGTTTTTAAAAAGGAGGTTAAATTCAAGATTTTATTACTCTTTGGGGGCCCCTTTATGACTCTGGACCTTGAAAACTTTGCTGTTTACACCCCCTATGGGCATCTTGCTCTTGGGTGGCATCATTTCACAACTCACAGTTCTGTTCATAAAAGATGTTGTTAGCAGCTGTAGTCCTATGCATTGCACAAAATCCTACAGAAATCTCTTGGAGTGTTTTTGAGATATGAAGGGATAAATGATGAGGCTTCATGCCCTTCATCTTTGACCTTCGACATATAAAATATAATGAGTTCATCCCAAAGTCAGACTTGATATTGCTGCATAACTGGAAGAAAGTTTACCAAAGTATGACATTCAACTGACGTACATATGAAGACAATAGTTTAAACGCATTAAACGCTGGAGAACAAGAAGCCTTTGGTTTGACTGTCACCAGCACAGAAGCAAAGGAAATCCATGAGATGAAAACAGATGTGAAATGTTTCTCTGCAGAATCTATTTTACTAGTAGTTTTGTATTTGGTATTTCTTTGGGGTGGTAGATGAATTAACTAATTGTTTTAAACAACCTGTTGATTTTCAGGCACAAGTACCTCTTGTGCAATTTGCTTTTTTCCTCTTTGACAAAACAAACTTAATCACTTAGTGTTCTCAGCAGTTCAAGGATTTGACTGTCTAAATTCAATTTGACAAGACAAATGTCTGTTTATCTGAATTGACGCAAAGCACTCACAGAAATTGGAAGGGGACCATCGCCAACTAAGTTTCACGCCAAGAGAGCAAAGACTCCTGTGTAAAAACAGCAGCGGAGTGACTGATCATCATTTCATTTTAAGGTCAGCCAAGTCTTAATGGAGATGGCCAAAACTTGAAAAGAGACACTTGTTCTGAATGACGTGACATTTCAGTCTCTTGTTCAGCCTCCAAGTATCACTTGTTTCATCATTTATCTCATTAGACTTCTGCAGTTCCAGTGACTGATTAATCAATGTGTCTGGGGCAGCAAAGGACTCTGTGTATGTGATTAAATATTATTATGGCCCCTTCCTAAAATGAAAAGTCAACACTTGAATAATGATTAACAGTGCCCCAGTTTCACACATGCAATAACCACAGCAATGATGCATATTTTAAAACCAAATACAGTATATCAATGCAATGTTTAAAGCAGGCCAGTGCATAACAAGTGGAAAATATTTCAAAAGATGCATTTGCTGTTGTATGGGAAATACACTTTGCATAAACATCCTGAAACAACCCAGTTGCTCGCTGGGAAGTTTTGAACAATATGTGTCATGTGAGAAAGGAAACAGAAAAACGTAAAAATTGAAGTGGGATAAAAATAATTAGTTTTGATGGTCAGGGAATAGTGTGACTTGTGTATCCCTGAATAGGAGGTTTGCTGTGATCTTGTGGTACATAAACCAAAAATCTAATTTGGCTATGCAAAATGGATTACATCATTGGTTCTTTGTCTGGAAAGGGGCAAAAGGGGACGTGATGGGGCACAAGAATCATTTTTCAAGTCTGGTATGTCAGTCAAGTCATGGCTTGCCTCTGATTAACCAAGTATATCTGTTGGAATCACAAATAATACAGAAGATGTAAAGTTAGCCACCAATGACCTGTGGATTTAGTTTGGAGTTTGACATTTTGCCCATTTTGCTGTGTATTTTGTAATTGTCCATAGCAAGCATTGAGGCTTGTCAGCATGGATCAAACTTTCTGTGCAGAGGCTAAGCTTACAGAGGAGCACATATAACCTGACACACCAGATGGACCACTTAATATATTTCACTAGTCCATCTAGGAAAGAGCCCTTAGAAAGTGTTTGGGAATGGGCAGAACCTTTCAAAAGCATATCCAGCAGGTGATTGGACAATTGTTCTGTCAATCACATTTATTAGGAACCAACCAGAAAATGTAGACAGCAGGGATTACTGCTGCTGCATAAAATATAATATGTAAGCCACTATGTAGACCAAACTATCATCAAAATATATCTCGGAAGCGAAGTGAAAATATCCTTTCTATCGAAATGGATTCAGTGTTTTTTCTTTTATATTTAATAAAGAAATGTGGTCAAGATCTGACAAAACTGCAGCTGTTAGTATGAATGCCGATCTCTGAACGAGCAGTCACTTCCTGCTGTCATCTTGCTTGTAGCTCTTTCTTCTTTCTGCTCCAAAGGACGCTGATTGGGCCGTGGCGTTTTGGAACACTCACAGTTGTTGTACACTGGAGCTTGGCAAGATGGACCTGCCTGATTACAGATATCAGATCTGCAGGTCCAGCTGCTTTGCAAGGTTAGAGCACAAATGTGATGCACAGGTAACATTAACCAATGGGTCTTGCTGCTGAGATTTGGCAGATCACTCAGCATTGTAAAACATCCTTCATTAGGAAAAGTCTTGATCAGGTACAGAATCGGTAACTACAGATTTGCTAGGGCGACAGGTCAGCAAAAAAAAAAAGAAAAGCTGGCACCCAGGGGCAAACAGACTATGCCCTGCTGTGACACCAAACAGATGGAGACAGTGCTTTACTTCCAAACATTATGCCCTAAATATCAGGGCATTAGAAAGGAATACTATTCCCAAGTAACACAAATTTTCTTCTGATGAATATTTAATTGTAATCCTTTCCTAACTTTGTATCTTGGTACTGCAATTTGTGTTATAATTATTAATTGTTTCCCCCTTTCTTTTGAATTCATTGTTTCCTATTTTTAATGAAATGCTTTAGCAATAGTGCCTAACAACATCCATGCCAGTGTAGATCCTTTTTATTATTATTATTTTGATTTTAATTTCAGTTTAATTTCATTTTGCATGATGCTAGAACAACTAAGTTCTCTAGCAGTCCATATTTTTTTCTGACAAAGATAGCTAGAGGCAAGAACTTTACTAAAACTTTCCCGCCCCCTCCACACTGAGTTAAAAGGGTAAGTTCGGGATTTTTGAATGGGGGTTGTATAGGGCTCTGTCTGCATGTAAGCATAGTTGATCCCCTATAGTGTGGCCAGTGTTTATGCTATTGCCATGTACCTACAATCCTTCTTCAAAAAACCTGAAATTTATTTTTAAGTCCAGTATGTAAGTTAGCTTAACCGATTGGTTTTCAAGGCTAATGGCTTGTTTATGGGGATTTCTCAATAAACCAGTCTAAAGTTCATCAACAACAGACTTCACAACTACTTGAAGACAAGAAAATAATAGCGGTCATATTTTGTGCATGACATTACGTTTTAATGTTCGCTAAATGTTGTTTTATTGTATGAACATAATTTTCATACATACTCTCCATAACTTGCTTAAACTTTAAGTTGTATTTTAAACTTATTATAGAAAATTATCAAAAGAAATTTGGTGAGATTTGGTTCTAGTTTTGTACTTTACACCACCACAGTAATGCCACCTACTACATTATCTGATTGGTCCATTATGGATGTGATTTATGGAATGATCGTCCAATCACCTGTCAGATATGCTTTTTTTTTAAGGTTCTGCATGCCTTTCCCAAACACTTTCTATGGTTGACCAGAGTGCTCTATGTAGGATAAATTCACTGGCCCATCTAGTGTGTCAGGTAAACAAAGAGGCCCAGCAGGAAAGGTTTGGGAACCATTGGCTTAACCTAACATGCACATAAGCTGAATGTATCATGCACATAGGCTAGCTTAACTTGCCATGCACTGCTATCTAGCATCTATGACTGCCTAATAACTATTCATACATGAAATAGCCTACTTAACATATCAACCTGCCAACTAGCACAATACCCTAAAAGTTTATGTTGTGAAAATTTTCAAAACTTGTACAAAACAAAAGAGAGGGATGGATCAATAGGAGAATATAGAACAGAGCAGAGAAGAGAAAACAGGAGAGTGGAGGAGTTATAGAAGAGGAGTACATTCTGTGATTTTTACAGACCGTACTGAAAAATGCCTTATGGAGGCATATTTGACCCTGTAACAGTACATTTTTTGGTTACTAAATCAACATCAAGTTGACATTTTTATGTTTGCTTTGTATTAAATTGATCCATATGCTTTTGCTTCTCTTAGTTATAAAGATAAAGAGACTCTTTAATGTGGGACATTCATTTTTACTGCTTTCCAGCCTCACAATAGCTCTGCAGTAAATAATTCAGCCTATGTACAGTTGCCTTTGTACAGTTAAGATCCCAGCTGTGGGAATTTTCAGTGTCTTTTTCTCATGTGAGCGGTGGCGCTACATTATTTGAAATAAGCTATTAATTCCACTCTGACTAGGACGTAGCTCCCTCCTGGTCCCATGAGAATCAAGATAATCATCTACTGAAGATTTATGACTTACATGTGAGACATTTAATTTGCTTTCAATACCTATTACATAAGTGTTCCATCCATGTTAATGTGCATAGCAGAAAAATCTAATCAGGTTAGTGTAGTTAGTTACCATATCTAATTTAGCTGCAGAATCATATGGGCTGCTCAAGAAACCAGAAGGTGACTTTGAGATTGAAAGAAAGATGGAAAGTAGGAATGCACAAGTACAATATGCATTGATTTTATGTATGAGACTGTGCTTATGTAAATCTGTGCGATCACACCTGCCTAATAGGAAAGTATGGCGATATAGGGAGCTGTGATTCAGTCAGTTTGGGAGTTGAGAAACAAAATGACAAGCAGGAAAAAGAGACAGAGAGCTGTTTTTAAAAGCTGTACAGTCATGTTCACATGTCTGATTAGTACTGAGACATGGTTTTCATCAGCAACAAGACACTCTATTCATGGATCCCAAACTATGTGTGGAAAACCATGTATGCATCGATTATAGATGGTCCTAACAGTGAAGGAATGGTGGCACTATCTTTGACATTCAGCCGAGTGAGGTTGTCATAAGTATCAAAACTTTAGATCCCTTCTGAAACCACAAGTTTTGAAAACATATGCATCAATTTCACATTTCAAAGTGTTTCTAAATACTGAATTAAACAGCAAGTGGCAATGACAGAGTGAAAGGAAGAGGATTAAAAGTAAGAAAGCACTATAAATGAAAAAAATGCAACAAAATGGAGCATTAATACATTTCCAACTGATTTCACAGATACCAAGCTCTACTTTTCAGTTCAAGGATCTGGTGTACACCTTCCAGCTTTGGCTTCTGTTGATGCATGTACTTGATGCCTTTTAGCCCCAGTCTGAACAATATTGTCAGACTGTAGTAAAATTAAATCACATAATTTCAATCTTTCCATCATCATCTCTCAAAACTAGCCTGGAGGTTTTATGGCCCTTGCATTTCCCATTTACAGATAATGTCTCATGATATCACATTGCATTGTATCTATTCTGTCATATTGTATTGCAGTCCATTGTGTCACATTGCATGGCTGTGTTATATGCTTGATTTCAATAAGTCATTTTTCATATTCCAATGGTCTGCTATCCCTTAAGTGACTGTTGTTAACAGCAGGAACACACCAATACTGAAAAAAGCAAAAGTCTGCAAGAGAATATTTATTTTACTGCATAGTTTGATAATGAAGTGGTCCCTAAAGGGAGCATTTGGGGGGTGTTGGTTAAGGCCCTTCAAAGAAGAAATAATAATAATAATAATAATAATAATAATAATAATAATAATAATAATAATAACAATAACAATAACAATAACAATAACAACAATAATAATAATAACAACTTTGAAATTGCTAGTTACTGTAGAGCATACCACCGCACATTAACAGGTTAGTGCTCGTGCCTCATAGTTAGAGGGTTGCTGGTTCGAATCCCTGTTTCCATCAGGGTCTTTCTGTATGGAGTTATCATAGTCTCCTGGTGTCTGTGTGGGTTTCCTCCCACTGACCAAAATCATGCTTGTTAGGTTAATGGTGGGTACAAAGTGCCCTTAGGTATGAGTGTGACCTTAAATGTTTTTTCTTTCTTCTTGTGGTCCTGTGATTGGCTGACAACAGGTTAAGGGTGTACCCCACCTCTCACCCAGTGTCAGCTGGGATAGGATCCAGCCTCCAATATGTTGACGCCAAACATGACTGTCAACATATATAACTTTGAATCACTTCTGAAATATGCCAAGAATTGAAACTAAGCCAAGTCATGACCCTCCTGGCAAACAGCAATATCGCACCACCCCCTTTAATAAGCCCCACCCTCTTTTATGCCAATGATGTCACATAAAACTGGCATTTTGATATAGGCATAAATAGGGCATCTGTCATTTGCAGACAACCCTAAGAAAACATTTAAAAATCTCCACATTGATTTTACTTTTTATGGAGGGTAAATGACACAATTGCCCAAATATGTAGTTATTTAGACATGGGCACTCTTCTTGTACAGTCTAAAGTGTGCACATGTCTTTCCTGGCCCTGTACTTGCTTCTTTTTTTGGCTTGCTTTGTTCAAACGTTGAACTTGCCAACTAATCATACCCATAAAGGCTGCAGCATCAGTTTTGTTTACACTCTGTCAGTAATAAGACCTGGTCTCAGGAGAATTTTTTTACAGTGAGATCTTAGTGAGCCAAGAGAATAACAGCCTAGATTGTGCCATGATAAAGCAGCACAGAAAACCTGTCTTTTCCTTCTCTTCTATCTTTTCTTCTCATGGTATCTTTCTCACCCTCTTTTCAAAATCCCTTTTACTATCATAGTTTTTAGACATGCTGCATTTAAATTCTGCTCCTTTTTGTTGTTAATCGTTCCTCAGACAGCTTCTCTTGTAACCCTGTAGCTATACATACATGTGTTTGCATGTTGTGGTAATTTGCTCATGTAATTGGATTTAAGGGCAAAGAACAGTGGAAACCGTAACAAACGCTCAAGCCTGGGCTGTATGCCAGCTGCCATCTGGCAGAGCTACAGTGTGGGTAATGAATCTGTATGAACCGTCAGAAAGCATGTTTCTGCTCTCTGAATACTGGAATTGGTGTAGACCTAGCCAACCAAAATGACTCTTTTATTTCAGAGTGAGTTTGCTGAACTCCAATATTTTTGTTTCACCTCAGCTACAGTTTTTCTGCTTCTACTTCTGTTTTTTGCAGGCTGAGATATGGAGCAGTATGAAAAGCTTTCAAGTACATTCTAATAAATGATAGACTTTTGGCTGGTACAGAGGTGGCCATGAAATGAAAAAGCCAGGCAGGACTGATTTGATGCTAAGTTTGGATGCTGCTCAAACTACTGAGCAGAAAGCTATTGATTCATCTCTAAATACTTCTTGCTAGATTATGTACAAATTTGGTGCTGCACTGCTGTTCCTGAATCCTTTTTTTGTTTCTTTTGTGTACGGCTTCTTAAGCAAATGGAAGGTCTAAAGATGGAGGGTGAAACAGTTTTTTATTGCAAAATCCGCTTGACCATATCTGTGGCCATGTTTTGGAAAGTCTTGACTGTGAACAGACACAGTGCCAGTTAAATCTTGGACAGGCCAACATTCTTGTAAATCAGCCTGTTTTTATCAGATGTCCTAAATATCTGGTTCCCTTTTCTTATAAGCCACCAGATGAGGTTAATTATATATAATACCAAGGGCCGCGCAAACAACTGGCAGGGACCCTGAAACACCCCATGGGAGCCCCTTCTGGATATGATTTTATGTAAACCCATGTGCTGGATCAAAAGCACCAGTGCCTACCTCTGGCTATTTCCCGCCTCAGCTCAGCTTCAAGGGTATTGTTGTCCTATCCTCTATCCCCTTAGTTCCTAACCTGAGATCCAGGGACAGCTGGGGGGATGCCAGAGGGTCTCAGCATTTTTTTTGGTGAGTTTATGTCAACGCAGTTTTGACAACCTCAATGATAATTTGCTTCACACATACGTTCTGTGAATAATTTTGCATGAGAATGAATGTCGAGGCCTTTTTTTTATTTTGATTTTGTCGATGGAAACATTTTAAACTGATGTTTATATTGCAAAGCAGTAGCATATGTTTCTGTGTAGATTGACAACTGGGCTCGACTGTTACTAAGCACAACCTGAGGATGACAACAAGGGATAAAAATGTTTGTGTCCTGGTCCTAAAAATGGCAAAAACCCAACACTAAGGCCCTAAATCCAGCTGGCTTGAATTTCAATATGATGGAAAAAAAAGGACACTATCATTTTAGGAAGGTTAAGTTTGTTTATAGCTGCTTAAATTCTGGAAGGACCTTTTTTAACCTTCATGGGCCCCCTATAAAGATGGGCCCCAGCTTCCCCCTTCTTATGCCCTTTTGGACGGCCTCACCAATATCAGTTGCCTTCCCCTCATTGTTTTATCAGCCACTGTAGTGTCAATAAGAAATGTTATCAGATTTTGAAACTATACATTACTCTCTCACTTAGGCCGTATTGTCAGCTTAGATAATTGTCTTACATTGGAGATTGAGTCCCTGTCCTTCACATCTTTCTTCATCCCAGGAATCTTTCTGCTGCTTAACAAAGTGACGTGATATGCACACTGTCAAATGCTTCAGAAGCCTTAACAGCAGTTTGATGTGATTGGTCATAACTACATGTATCAGTAGTATAAGTATATAGTCCTTGCATTTTTTAAAGAAGAAAACTACTTTACTCTCCCTATTGTTTGGGATGGCACAACTGCACAAGTGAGGACCAGGCCTTTGAAGGGACAGATTAGATTTTTCAAGTGGGATTGTGTATTGTGTTTGTCAGGCACAAATCTAACTCCAGATTGCTACTTTTCAGAGAAACAAGAAATGCTCAACTATTAAACGATGAGTATTTTATTGCCCTGATAATGTATATATATTTTTGTTACTTCCACAAAGGCACGCTGATATTCTTAGCTGAGTTGTTATTATTAAAAATGTGGAAAAACTGCAATGTTGACTGATCCTTCAAAAAATAATCCAGGATTCACTTCCGAATTTACATCATCATCAATATGTAATCACTTCTCCCTTGTGCCGTGATCAACATTTACTGAAAGTTTAATCCGTAAATCCATTCAGATCTTGTTTTTCTGGCCAAAACATGTCTTAAATTTAATCTGGTTTCTTAATAGACAGACAAACAAACAGACAAACAGGCAAATACATAACCCTGTGGCAGAGGTAAGATTCTGATTATATGTACCCTGGAGTGTTCTGGTTTCCACATCACACTCATTAGGCTACAACTGGGCAAGGACTGGAATTTAGGCATAATGTTACACGATGACATATCAGATTAAAGCATTAATTACTGATAAGCAACTACCAAGAGATGGAGCTGAGCCAAGCCTTGAGCCCTACCAACAGCAATAAAGCATCAACCTGTCAGACAAGTAAAATGTAAGTCCTACATTGACAGCACAGCAGACATTTTACAGAGGTATTTGACTCAACATTGCCAGTTCAGTGGGTAACATTTTACTGCACACCAACAACATGATGGACAAATAAAAAAACCTCATCAGAAACAAGATGCTATCATAACATGCATCCCACTGCTACATTAATACACTGTGAATTAGAGTTTGATTTGTGCCAGCACATATCTCTGAGTCCATCCCCCTCTGCCAGGTACCCTGCAGTCTGCATAGTCTGCAGCAGGCAGGTCCAGAGGAGATAGTCATGGTCTGACTATTTACTGCATATTTGACAGGGAAATGGCAGGGTTATGGCAGGGCATGAGGGAGACAGGTAGACCTGGCTGAAAAACAACTTAATATTCACCTTATGGTGCAAACAAGAAGACACAAGATGATGGACAGTGTGTATTATTCTTCTGTATATTTCAAAACTGGTGATTGAGTGGAATAAACATGCTTTCTGACAATGCTGCTTTGTTCTTATTGGAGCTTGGAAGAAACTGATTGACATAATTAAGAGGAAAATATTTTAATATCTGACATAATAAAATCAGTTGTATGGCAATTTCATGTTTCCGTTTGCCACTTCCAACACTTTGATTTGTCACTATCTGTTTTTATGCCTCTGAACCTTTGTTTTCAGAATCTCCATTCATTTATGTCTACTTCTGACTTCATATTGTTGTTAGTACAATATCTCAAGAACACTTTGAGGGAATTTGCTCAAACTCTCCATGAATGTCCACTCTAAGTCTTAGATAAATAGTTCTTTAATGAAGGACTTTAATGTCAAAGGTCAAGCTTACTTTATGACGGTGAAGTTAATATAAATTCTTACTAAGACACTTGTTGATTTAGCCAGAAAACTTTGCTTTACCCTCAGACCATCATTTCACTTCACTGGGCATTAAACCTAAAAAAGAAAAAGGAAATACAAAGAGCCATATCCTTCCATCTTCCTTACGTGTACAACTGTCACATTGACTGTTGTTATCAAAAAGGTCCCATATTCTGGTGTATTTGACCGTTCACATCTAGACTTGAGTGTCTTCTAGGCAAGGATTTCATTTAAATTGAATTTAAAAAAAAAAAAAAAAGAAAAAATTGGTTTTGTAGAGTACCAGATGGAGGTCTTTTTCCCTCTCCTTTCTGTCAGGCTATGGAAGGCTTTAATAATGAACTCCATGCTAACTGGCTGGCAAAACAATCTCTGATGGCTGGAAGGAGGAGGGGTTGTACACCATGTTGTAGACTTTCTAAACAGTCATGGTGTCAGCCTGTGACGAGCAGAAAACAAACATGTAGGTGGAGACTGTTTAGCTATTACATAATGCACCCCAGAAGGCAAAAAACAGACCATTTTAAGGGGCATTTTCTTTAAAAGAGGCATAGCGTAGTTCTGTTGACTGAGGGTTTAGCAAAAGGTGTCATGTTCTTTTACTGCACAAGCCCCTTCTAACAACATTAAAAGCAAAGGAACTTGATTATGCAGGAAATGAAACACTTTAAACTTTTAGTTTTGTGTTAATTTGTGTGCCACTTTTAATTACAGTATCACTTTGATTAGGTGCAGCATTTCAAGTTGCTGCACTGTGTGCTGAGAGGATATTTAGGATAGAAAATTAATACGGATTTTTTTACAAAAGGATGTGACTAACAGTGATTTCATTGTTTATCAAAATTTGTGTTGAAATGTATAGTGAGGTAGTTGAGGTTTGGGGGCATTGGAACATTGTCATATGCTAAAGGGTGCCTGACAGACAAAGTTTAGGAACCACTAATGAAAGGATGAACTGGAGGCAGCTTTTGAAGGCAGATCAAAAGTAAAGGTTTTATTACAATCCTAGCAGTTGACGGCAATCTAGGCACAGTAAACAGTTTATTTTAGTGATTCCAAATGTTAGGAGAAGCAAATAAAAATGAAAACAATGCACTCTTTCATGCACTGCTAGCAAAACACTTATTGATTTCATCAGAAAGCTTCCAGGTTACCCCAAGGACAACATTAAACTCCACCTGACATTACAAGTTGAAGATAAGAAATTCTAAGACTTCTGCCCTCATCTTTGTGTGAGCAATGGTCACATTGGCTGATGTTACTGAAAACTGAAAACTTGAAGGTTTTTTGTCACTGCATCACTTTAAATAGTTGCATATTTTCAAGCAGCTATAGTGTATCATATGAATGTTTGAGGTACAATCTGGTATATGGAGTGGCTGACAGTGGGTTTATTCTTTATTGATATGTGCTGAAATGTATAATTAGGACTTAGGGTCCCAAAAACTGCGTCATCTACCAAAAAAGTTTGAGAGCCCCCGGTTTATTTTGTGTTGTTTCTCTGTTTTTTAAAAGATGAAACAAAATACCATGCTGATATCATTCTTGCCTTTAATTTCTAATCTGATTTAACCAAAATCACAGCACATCAAAGATTAGTACTGCGTGTACAGAAGATGAAGAGTGAAGATTTTTGGCAAGATCGAGAGGATTGGTATTAAACAACATATGCACCTTAATGAGGGGAAAGCGACAGAATAAGTAGTTTCAAACATCCAAACTTATGAATCACAGAAGTGTATGAATCATGATGTTTGTGTCAATATCGGCAGTAACAGGAGGAAATTTGGTGGGGTTTTTATTTTAAGCTGGTAACTTTTCTTTATTTTTAAAAACATATTCATCCTATTGACAGAGTCCTCTTGATCAATAACAGTTTTATTTGTCTCTCATCTATTTTCCCTGCTGCTTTACTTTCAGCTTGTTAAGGACTCAGGTTTGACGTATGCATATGAAATACCTGCTTGTTCTCTTTTTTTTTGTCTGATATATGCTGCTGTGATGCCTGCCTGACTAGAAAATTGCCCATCAGAGTGAATTGTTTTCCCTCCTCTTTCCGTCTGCCATGCTGTCACCCCTTTTACATGAGCATACTTAAATATAAACAGAAATTATTCACGTTGCTTTTAAAAGCTCCAACCCTGAGAGAAGACTGAATGGAAGAGCATACGAATGAAGCGATGTAGAAGATGATATATAGAGGAAGTAGAATGTTTGTTGTCCCCAAGCTCCACAGCTCTTCATCAAACATGACATAACTTATAAGACCTGAATGATGAAGCTGGAGCACTGCTTTTCTGGAAACTTGTCAAATCACACAAACTTTTCTGATTCTTTTGAGTGATGAGGCCTGAGTGCGTCCTGCAGGCAGCCTTGAGCTGAAGTGATGGCAGAGTGAGGGATGTGTTTTTGTCCCACTTTATATTAATAATTGAGTGAGAGCACCGAGAGATCATGTCAATGTCTGAGCATTTTGCTGTTTAAGAGATGCTTGTTGGTGGTAAAGTGGTGAGCAGATGTGATGTATAAATGATGGAGGGTGAGGGCATGTGGGGAGGAAAACAACTCTAACATGTCATTTGCATAAACATGGGTAAATGTTTTGATTGCATGGACAGATGATGGGTAAATTACAGGAGGATTGGAAGATGGGGAGGGATGGGAGGTGGACAAAAATGAAAACAAGAATAAGACGTAGATAGAGTTTGGAAATTTGGTGTCCCAGCCATTCATTTATGGTTATCCTTGATTTATTGTGGTTTGTTTCGATTAAATCAACCCCATAGAGATAACCTTGCAGCACAGAAGAATCTGCCTGATTTAGCGTCTGTAATCAGACAGATCCATCTTGCCAAGCTCCAATCTACAATGACTATGAAGAGCCAAGGCAGACTGGACCAATCAGTATCCTTTAAAGCAAGAGGAGGTAGGCGACAAATAACACCTTTTAAAAAAAAAAAAAAAAAAAAAAATGCTATATTAATGTAAACTAGAAGTGCTCAGTGAACAGTAACTTCTACCGAGTTATTGCCAATATTCTGAACCATGTCTTAACCAAATTGTAGAAAAAACGCAAGCCTTTAAGAAATGTCCGGATCCACATCTGTTGAGAACTTTTTGCATTATTTTGCTCACAGACAAACAGACAAACTAACAAACAAATGAGAAAAAGCTGGCAAAAAAGTCACGGTCTTTGGTATCTTTAAGATTTTAGCACTTTGGACCCTTATGTAGCACCAAAAGACATGCCTCACTTAAAACCTCCTATTCTTACCAGAACATCACTTCAGTGATAGTTCAATACTCCAGTGCTGGAGAACACCCTCTTTTACATCACTTTCTATGTGAAAATCCACAGATATATGGGTTATGTGTTTTCTATACTGATCATTTCAAGATTACTATCAGCTGTTACTTCCAGTCAGTGTGGTCAGTTGTTTTTATAAAGATAATTATTCTGTTCAAATAAACACAAAAAATTATGTCAAGATTAGGATAAGTCTGTTCGGTGCCACTGTCTTGTTCAACAAACACTGTAGTATCTAACAGCATTAATCCACTATTTACTCCGTTGTTTTTTTTCCTGTGAATTAGGACTCCATAAAAGTTTTAATTATGGCTTGTCTTTATAGTGTTTACTGCACCCAACTGATAAGCAGCTGTCTGTAATTCAAAGAATAAAAATAAATCCAGTTTAAACACAAAGCTGGCAAACAGATCCAAGTAGACTGTGTTTTCAGACAGAAGTGAAGCACAAACAAATACTGGGTTGGTTTATGTCACATTTTATGGGATTGATAGCAATATGCAAAATCACAATTACATTTTTGTCATATCAGTCTCAGTCCTGTTTTAACTATACTCTTATTTCAATTTCATTAACTCTTTATCTTTCTCTTGTTTGTTTATCTTCTTATCTTTCTTCAGGCCCACAGATGTGATGTCAGCTCTTTTTTCTACTATATTTAATACTTTTAATATGTCTTTCTTATCATTTTAAAGTGTAATTGCTTAACTGCAATAAAAAAAAACTGCTTGGCGGCAGCAAATGATGAGCCAAGATTTTATCTTTGAGCTCCCAGCAAACCCAGTTGATCTCAGAAATGCAACATGGTCCTTGGAGCTCTTACTTTGGTCTCTCTTAATGTTGTTGGTGATTCTTGAGGCAAAATTTATTCTTGGTGCCAGCAAAGAAGGTGATAAAGTGTTGAACCAAACTCTTTACCTTGAGCTAGATGCTTTGGTAGAACTGCTCTGAAAGTTATTTATCATGCCAGACCAAACTCATTGTTGAACAGGCAGTTGTTGCCTGTTGGGCCCAGAAAAGAGAGAGACAAAGAACATTTCAGAGAGAAGTTGTAGTTTTTCTCATGTCAATTTGAGACATGAAATGAAATGTACCACCAGCAGCAACGGCATTTCATGGCCCTGAAGTCACATGCACAGCTGTTACTGTGTGTTACATAATCACTATCATCTCCATCTCCCTGTATGTCAAATGAGAGTGAGCCATGTTCGTGCCTTTAATAATTCAAGGCCCATTTGGTCTCGTCATTTTCTACTGGTTCACCCTGAAAGGCAAGGTTTGATTTCTCCCCATTTGGTATTCATGGCACTGACAGGCAGAGTATTGCCTCTTCTTCTGTGAATAATAGACGACATGTCAGTAATTGTTAAATGTAATACAGAGCAGGTGACTGTCAGGTTATCTTCCAGGATTCATGTGGGCTTTAAGAGATTTCAGTGAAATAGTAGCAGGTTTCTGCTTGGAAAAGCAGATGATGCATGTTTTCAATTTCTGAAATGTCACTTTTCACTTCAAGCAACATGACATTTTTTCTCTGCTATAGTGAGTGATGATGCGCGTTGAATATTTTATTGGTTAAATACATTTTTTTAATATCACAATGTAATTAAAATAAGTTTTCAAGTGTTTCAAGTAGCAACACATGAATTTAAATGACATTGTAGTGTCTCATTTTCTCAGTAAATACCAAATGAGCTGGCTCGTAACTTCTGCGCAGGAATGGCAGCTAAGATGAAAAACAGATGTAAAAATCTGTCTTTTCGCTGCTCAAAGAAGCACGAACGCAGGCAAAGTCCACGTTCCAGAAACTCGTTTATTACAGTCACAAGGTGAAAAATAACAAATGGGAGATGATTTGTGTCACGACACCCCAAGACAAATGAACAACTACTGAACAACTACTGAACAACTACTGAACAACCGAAGCTTGAGTTATGGTATGTTACGTAATATAGCCGATGGGAGGGACTCCTCCCGTCTTCTCGAAGGCTTCAGAAGGATCCCTCCCCCTCTCCTTTTAACATTCACTTTCTTTAATTCTTAATTATAATTTTTTAATTTATCCTCCCATAGGCCTTTATACAATCCCATGGAGTCCAGAAGTTATTTATATTTAGCTGTAAGGCACAACCAGGCATATTTCTTTCTTAATTCTATGGTGTTACGCAAAATGGCTGACATGCTCCAAGATGGCTTCCCACTTGGTTCCAAATATGGTCGTGCTTTTCCTGCCCCTGGCTTTGGAACAGAATGTTTTGTACATGATGTTCTTTCTTTGAACACTTGGCCTTAGTGTAATATTTACAACTTTGAACCATGGACTCCATTAGATATGTATCAAGGCTCTACGGTGTAGGAAAAAAACTTTTAATTATGTTGGTGAGATCCTTATATTTACTCACATATATAAAAAATTACCTTAATATGACCAAAAAACCTTTACAGGCATAATATTCCGTGTGATACTTCTAACTACATTGTGAGATTATGATATATTATTAAAACAATCTTGAAACATACGTTCTGTGGTCATTTCTAACTAATGTAAGACCCTGAGTAGTCAATACACTCTGAACCCATTTCTACATTCAGAGAAATGGGTTCGACCTCTCAATAACAATAAATGCTGGCGTTTGACATGTATATGTGACCAAATATTCCAGAGAATATATAAACATTATAAAATGTAAATGTAGGAATATTATAATAATATTATTATGGCTGATATAAAATTACGCATAAAAGGCTTAGGTGTCGTACAGGCCCAGTATATAAGGTAACCTGTCCTTGAATGTAAAACCCAACATAAGGCAAAATATGTGCCTGGTAATATCAATAATGTTACATATGCTGTATTTGTATGATACTATATAACTACTACTCCCAGCTAATGCTAAAAAAAGAAAGTTACTTGAGTTGCTATAATGACCAACATGCCAACATTAAACATTCCATTATTGAAAGTATGTTAAGAAAGCTAAAAACATTAAAAGTATGAGTAAAGTAAAACTCATTAATTAACAGTGATACCAACAAGACATCGTACAATAATTTTACACCACAACATTCAAAGAACAACGCACATGTCATGAACATTTAGGTGTCCTCTTTTTTATTTTCAGTCGGAACGTTATAACAATTGATGTCTAATCGCTGGAGACATTGTGTTCTTGTCTTGTCCATTTGTATATGTGCATTCTTCTGTCCATACGGGTCGAAGCCAGGTGATATCTCAAAAAGTCCTTGAGAAATTTTCTTCAGATTTTGACCCCAAGTTCAGCTGAACTGTAAAACAAAGTAGTTCAGTTTTGGAGGCTATTGGTCAAAGGTCAAGGCCATGGAGTCTCGTTGTCATCCTTTGCTTAAGAATGTCTTTTTCAAAAACACTTGATGGAATTTTCATCAAATTTTGCAACAGTATCAACTGCAACTCAAGAACATACCAATTAGATTTTTTAAGGTCAAAGGTCAAAAAGTCAAGGACACAGAGACTCTGGGTCAACTTTTGCTTTTGCTTTTAGATGAGACCTTTTACTGCTTTTGCACAGGTGATTACTCTGAAAACGTCCAATAACCTCCTGTTATTGCCGATATTTACGCAATCATGATGATTTATACACTTCTGTGATTCATAATGGACATATTGAATCAAACAAAAAATGTTTTGTAAAATGTTTGGATGTTAGTGATTGTGTGAGTGTAATGTGCAATGCAACAAACACAACAAACACAGCTAGCACTATGCACTTTAGCATTTGGCACTCTAACACAATAGCTTCAGTTAGCACTCCAGCACTTTATAATTCAGTGTGTATCATTCCCATGGTCCCCCAACTCTCAGCCTGTTTTTATTTTTGGACTGTATGTCATCTATATTGTTGCTTGTCTTTTAATATGCTCTGAGTGTTTTATTCCTATTATTGATGTTTGTTTTGGTTTTATGTGTTGACACCAACCTGCTAATGGGACTGGGGATGGAAATTAGCTGCTTGGCTATTATCCCATGCATTTACATGTTCATTAATGAATATTGTCCCATTTTTAAAAAATAAAATAAAATAAATCCTAAATCCTACAAAAACAAGACGTTTTTAAAAGGAGAAGGTCAATGCCTCACTCTTACTTCAATCCTCAGTTTAATTTGACTTTCAATAAATATCTCAACAGTGCAAGATATAGCAGTTTTTCACATTTTTGTAACACCTCAATAATTTTTCAACAAATTTCCATGACTTTTTTAAAGGATTTTTTTTGTCATGAATTTAGCAAGAAATGGTATTTTGGTGGTGAGCTGAATCGGGATGTGGATTCAGAATTTTTTATTTTTTAAGAAAATTTCTTAACAGCACAAGAGAGCATTATTCCACATTTTGTTTGCTCTCATTTAGCACCTCTAGTTTCTTATCAGACCCAATCCATTCGACTTATTTCATACTGTATCGTGTTGTTTGGTTATGTCAGATAGTGTAATGTTATGTATTTATTGTTATGTATCCCAGTGATTCTTTTTACATGATTTAAATATATTTTGTTTTGGTTCTTATTAGACTGATTGATCTTTAATGTAGCATATTGTCATGCATTATAATATCATCATTCACTGGTTTGAATCGTATGGTTTTGTGTGATTAGGTAATGTATCAAATCGCATCAGACAGTATGTATGTTTTTTATTCTGTTAATTCATTGTTAATGACTTCGGTGTAATAAAACAACTGCAAAACTTTAGTGAGATTATGTGTGTCAAACAAAATCATATGTATGAAGTTAGTACATTGGTGTAAATGTCAGTATTCCCTGTGAGAGGTAAATTAGAATATGCTTTAAAGGTGCAGTGTGTAGAATTTGGCAGCATTTCGCCGAACAGAAACGGTGAATATAGGATATAATGTTTCTATTTGTATGTAAAGTCCGTCAAAATAGGAGTACAATCATCCCCATAAACGTTTGTTTTATTTTTATTTAGTTAGAAAAAGCTTCAAAAAATTTACATTACCAGGAATCTGTCTGCCGGTTCTGAAATCTACCTGGAATGCAGGCAAAGAAGAGGACAGAGGACGGCGGTGGATGTAGAGACAGCTAACAACTGACCTATAATCTATAAAAATAATGGTTACAAACCTTGTCACTTTAGTAAATGATGCCGTGTTCGCGATACCTTTTGGTCGTCACAGGCTTCCGTTGCTTAGCGATGTGACATTTTGGTTACGGTTAGGCTCATTCTAGAACCTGAACGATAGATGTTGCTCAAATGCCAAACTCTACACACTGCACCTTTAAAAAATATATAAAAGGCAAAAAGCTACCATTTTATTCAATATGTCATAGAGAATCTTAAGTTTAAAGGCTGATTTCAGTCACTTAAAGATTAATGATATTTGGCTAAAACTTATTTTTTCCAGAGTTTGAAATGTTGTATCTGCTGACCAAAAGTTTGATCAGATAATTTATTGACATAATGTGGTTTAAAAATGTACCTTACACTCTGAAATAACTGATACAGAATGCTGATAATGCCACTACAGTAACTTGATCAGAACATAGAGCATTTTTGACTCCAAACTTTTAAGGGAAATTTTTTTGTATTGATAAATTAGTGATTCCTTCTCACAAGACAGTTTTTTCTTTTGGGGATTCTGTGTATTTTGCTCAGTGAACAAGTGAGTTTCATATGACTTGAAAAAGAAAACATCATGTGTCCTAAATAACAACACAGACTGACCAAGATATGGCTTAGGGGGTAAATGCACCAAAAACAGAGGACATGACCCTGGAAAGGAAATGAAAACAGAAAATCGGTGCATCATGTAACCAAACCAAACCTGCATTATTTTTTCTGAACTTCACCAAGACTCATTGTACGCCTCTGTAACGTTGACCTCAAAGCCAGTCGCTGCAAATGTCCAAAGAGACATTACATCAGGAATACATCTTTGTAACAGATGTTTTATCAATGGGTGCAGCTGGCTTAATCTGAAGAATGATAATGGCTATCATAACAGCCCATAGTATCACTGACCCTCTGGATGTCACATAACATCTGGAAAAGGTGCTTCAATCAAACAGATTCCAAGATACTTTATCTTCTCTTAAGCAGACAGAGGTGCGTAATGCACCCCAAACATCTGTCTGCATTTAATTTCCCCATCTGTGATTGAACAGGTGGCCTTGTATGGGATAGGCAGAGAAAATGAGATGTATGGCATACCAGAAACGTTGGATGACCATCTGGGACCCCATCATAGGAAACTGCCTTTGTAAAGCCTAAAAAATAACAGTTTTTCATCTTTATCTTTAGTGATAGCTGTCATTATTGAATAAAATGAGAAAATAATGATAACAGTTCATAACTCAACATCTTAAGTGGAAAGTGGGGTGTCTGTTAAGCTCCTCTTACCTCTGTGAAATGACACAAGGGCTTCGTCTGAGAGAAATAATTCCAGTTTGAATACAAGTCAGAATTAAATTGTATGTTTATGTCAGGATATTATTTTCATTTAAAAATCGAACCTGTAAAGTACCATGCAGAAAGGGGGTCTTATGAACATGTTTGTCAGGGGATATCAGTCCTGCTCTTCGTTTACTGTGTGCTTTAAAGACTATGTTATAAGGAGTGCTAGAAAATGAATAAATAAATTTGTGGAGTGTTTTGGAGTCAAAAGATAAAGTGTAATATGCATATTTATGTTTTTAGTTCAGAGTTGTATGCATGACTTTGAGTAATATATTACAGATAAAAAAGAATTGGGCCACTGAATAAGAAACAGGGAGATCAGACGATGAATGGGATGAAATATGCAGTGAGCTGTGAGTTTTTATCTATTAACTATGAAAATTCCCAAGGGGAATGAAAGTGTGTAAAGACAGTAAAAAGGAGAGCCTTTTGGAAAGTGAAAATATTGACCTAAAAGGCCCAGCGCACTCAAATTAAGCACAAGATTTGGAGCAGTCAGACCATTAAAATGTTTTCAGTATCCACAATTCACATTTTGCATATTTTTTGTAGGTTCTTGAGACTCATGTCTTTAAAATCTTTCAAAAACAGGATAATTTATAGCTATTGTAGATTGCATGGTGGTGTAGCAGGTAGTGCCCTAGAGCAAGTAGGTTGCTTGTTCAATTCCTTGAGTCAGTGAGGACCTTTCTGCGTGGATTTTTTTTTCTGCATTATAACTGGATGTAATAACTTGCTCACAAGTCAAGAGTGAGAACTGAATGTAAAAGCACCTGGGAACAAAAACATAAAATCTTCCTTCGCAACATATTTATGATCATATATACGTACTATCAACTATCTAAAAATCTTAGGACCAATCTTTATACTTTTTTAAAATATCAGCAGTTGAGATACTGAGGGTGCACAGAAACTGGATAAGGGGTGGGTTTTAGACAACTATTTATTTTAAAACTAAATAACTTGGATGATTAAAATAAGAAGAAAAAAAAAACTGACCCGCCCACTCAAAAGCCACTCCCACCCTCTTGACATCTTCACGCCCATCCCCACAAAACTCTTTGAAAATCATCTTTACTGCTAAATAAACTGTTTAAGAACAAGATTTTCCAGTACTTAGAGATGCCTCTTCTCTATATAGTTTTCATGGATGCTTAATAGCACATTGAAGTTTGACATTCTATTCAAAATCTAAAAATTTCAAGTCATGTCTCAAGAGGCTTTAAAGCTCCTGGTTTTGGACTGACTGAAATGTTTAAAAAATAATTAAGGAAAAAAAGAAAAGAGAACCAGGCTTTTAAAATATTGTTTTCCAAGTAGGGTTGCAAAATTGACACTCTGGACAATATCAGCAGGGGAAAATGTCTCACTTTGTCCACACAGGGGAGCAAAATGGACACAAAACAAAGGTCTTTACAGGAGCTTTAAAGTAACTGTTTCAAGTGAATTAGAGACAAACTTAACAAATAGCTCTAAGGAGTATATTAATTTTTTGAAACTTAAATTTTGTGCATATTCCTGCACAAAATGCACACCACTGCCATAGTGATGGTACATTGCAGTGTTGGTAATTGTTACATTATTTTAACCTGACATGCCAGATGGACAGTTTCATATTGAAAATATTTCACTGATCCATCTGGGAAGGAGCTGTTCAAAAATGTTTGTAGGGGCAGAACCTTCAAAAACAACAGCAGCTTGTGATTGGACGATCGTTTGGCTCGTCACACTCTTCTTCTTCTTCTTCTTCTGTTTGATTGGCGGATCACAAACAACGTTTAGGTTCATACCGCCACCTACTGCACCGGGTGTATAGGGTACACCCTACCCTCAACTCATCTCATTATCTCCTCCTATAAGGCTCGTCACACTCATCACAGACCAATCCATATCAAGCAACGCTGCTACATATGTCATAGCATACGTAGCGGCTACACGTAGCAGCTAACGGCTAACAACAGTTAACGCCCGTTAGCCGTAGCAGCTAACGGCTAACAACAGTTAGCCACTATGGTCGTTAGCAGTTGGCTTAAACTACCTGAAGACTATTGTGTCACATTAACTTTTACCA
Organism: Cetoscarus ocellatus; assembly: GCA_037902135.1. Lineage (NCBI taxonomy): Eukaryota > Metazoa > Chordata > Actinopteri > Labriformes > Labridae > Cetoscarus > Cetoscarus ocellatus. The sequence goes on from JBAMNC010001577.1 coordinate 187,812, forward strand.
CACAGATGTATCATTTAACACTTGTATGTGACATGAATCTTGTCAGAAACAATCCCTACTAAGTTTTCCAGGTAAACTTCTGAGGAGAGCATATTTTGCCAAGTATCACTGAGTAACCATGACGACCATAGACTCACTGGCAGGTCCGTGGAGGATTTCCGTGTTTTCTCCCAGTTTCCCAGCAGTGATCCCCGATCAGGAGAAGAGCAAAAACATGACTTCTGGTAAGACAAGCTTCAGGTGACGTTCTTTCCTCCTCTTTTAAAGAAAAAATTGAGTCCATTTCTGATATTAAAAAAAAAAAACAGTTTTTGAGACCGCTTCAGAAGCTGCCATTGTTTTCGAACATGCAGTCACTTCCTGTTGTCGTCAGCATTCAGCCAAGTGAAGTCGTTGGACAGTAGAGGCTTGCAAGACGGATATGCATGATTTCAGAATCAAGCAGGTCCGTCTGCTCTGCAAGGCTAACATTACTTCAGCCTGTGGATAAATTTATTTTGAAGCCAACGAGAGAGAGAAATCCATTAATACACAAAGTTTAAAATGCAGATGTACAACCCCAATTAAAAAGCCTAAAAAAGATAGAAAAAACATAAAAACAATAAATTGGCAGAATAATAAAGTACTTAGGGCTTAAAAAATCAGGGCAAATGAAAAAGAGATATCTCAAAGAACTCATTAAAGATTAGAATTTTTTGCCATCGTTCTTGAGATTATTTCATTCATGGGTCAGTTGCTTAAAAGAACTGTTTAAATGATGGTACAGGGTCGCCTTTGGCTGTTGGTGGGTGCTTTACTGGTGTGTGGGGGCCCAGAATTTAGAGCAACGCCCCTGACAACAGGTCAGAAGGTGAACTGTGTGTTAACAGCAAACAAAACAACATCGAGTTTATAGGAAAAACAAGATTCAAATGGGAAGGGTCAGAAGATGAAGAGCCCCAGGGGGACAATGAGCAAGAATAATGAGGACATTAGACAGTAGGATGGGCAAAGAGAGATGGGGTGGATCTGAAATCCTCTCCACTTTGCTCCTTTTTGCTCCTCACTTTACCAAGTAAGGACTCTCAGGAAGTGAAAGGAGAATCAGGGATGAGGAATGAGGGGAGACAGCAGCAGTGGAGGCCATTTGGAACAGTTTATATTCCACTTCATCATCAAAAATGGACCCAAGTAAGTGATGAAGCGGCCCTTTTTAAGACTGATTTAGGCCCCACGTGAAATCTGACAAGCAGCCAGCAATGCAATAGTGCTAACGCTCACTGGCAAGGTTACAAGTTTGAAGCTCAATCTGACCGGGTTACCTTGAGCTATGATGTTTTCCCGGAGACATATTTCTGAGGGTCTGACTGGCCATCTGTGTGTGTTTTTTTCCTTTTTATTCCATTGATGTAGACATGAGTTCAGCTCAGTCCTTCAAACTGAACGGAATTCCTGCAAATGGCGAGTTGAAACAAGGTTTTCTGTTTGTTTGTTTTTGTGTTCAATTTCTGTGCATTTGACATTGTCCATGCTAAGCAAAATTTGGATTTTTATATCCAAAAAAATGTAAGGGGTAACTGTTACATGTTTATCATGTCATTGCAGGGATATCTACACAATTATTAGGGTATATATATATATATATATATATATATATATATGGACAACGTTGTACTGGAACAACACTCCCAAACAATCTAGGCGTGAAAACAGCCCAAGACTCCCTTGAGGAAGACATTTTTATATCTTAATGGAAATACTTCTGACCAAATAAAAGGTTGAATAAAATGTAAATAATAAAGTCTATACTAAAGCAAAGAGACTCAGGAAACAGTACAAACTGAGTGAAAAGATTTTCCTTCTTCCCTGAGTTACTTATCAGCACTAACATGGGGAAAAGATAATCATTCATGTCCTGTTTACATAATCAGGCTTATTTATCATAATTGACTTCCACTGCTTCAGCACTGAGTATGGACTCCACCTCAGCTCTTGAATATGCATCCCCTGCTGGTTGTTTCTGTTCTCCTCTTTGCTCATTTGTCTCTCTAGCCCATTGAATCATCATAATTTGCAGAATTTCCGCACTCCCCTGTCACAGCCACAGCATGCTAATACAGCAGAGAGACAGTCAGGCTCTGCTGCACCTCAAATACACTGCAGGACTGGATAATTTGCAGGGTAATGTGGGTTCACTCCTCCAGAGGGCTGCATCTTATTTATGCACAGTTAAGGTCACAGATTTTTAAATCATTATTCATGAGCCTAAATAGTCCTGTAATGCCTCACTAAGTGCCCACATCTGGGTACCCTAACTCTCTAACTCTCACAACATCTGGAGTGTGGGCTTGTGTTTCCCAGCTGAAGTTTAGTTTATTAGTTTTTTTTCCAGCCATGGTTCATCACTGTGAATCCATTTCTGGGAGAAAACAAACCTGGAATGATGATGTCTGAAATCAGAGCCTGAAGTGACACTGCCAAGTGTTACCGTGACTCAGTAGTCATGACCTCACATGTTTTGTCCAAGTTTGGAGATGGATTTTGTTTTTACCTTCTCTTGCCTGGAATGCTTAGACTTGATTTGTAGCATCTCACTGGTTACTCTCAGAACTTTAAAAGTTCAATACTATTAGCTTTTATTGAATCTAAATAATGACATTTAGTAGCCCTTTTAGAATTGCTGGTCTTCCATGTTACTCCTCTATAGATATGTAGCGCTCCAATGTTTTATGAAGCTCACACAAGAACCCCAGAGATCAACTCTTCTTCTGTACTAAATGAACCAGCATGGAAGCTAGGGCTACAGACTGGACCCACAACTTAGCTTAAGATTAAGGGCCCTCTTTTGACACTGTGAAGCATGTTGTCTAAAACATGTGGCACGGTTTGGTGTATGTCAGTCTGTATTTTGTAATTTTTAGGATGCATTTTCTTGATACAAAGCCAGGATCAGGGAGCAAAATGAATTGGGCCTTTTAATACATATTTGGGGTGGTTTGGGGGTAACAAAGATCAAAGCAATCAGAGTGTCTGCTCTCACTCCCTTTAAATCAGTGTGCGCCAGGTTGCTGGTATTTGCTATTTACACAGCTGCTGTGCATGCCATGTGAGCAAAAACAAGCTCAGTGAAGTGTGTGTTTTGATCTTGCAGCTGTGTGCCAATCTCTACTGCGCCTTTTACAAAAACTGGGCGCCACAGACAGCCCCACAGACTTCAGGCCAGGTAGAGGAAGGTTTTAGCGTTGTCAGTTTCTGAGTTCTCAGGTTAGTAACACACCAGCTTTGCACTGGACCACTCCACATTTTCTCCTCACAAAGACACCTCTGGGCACAACCAGGAGCGCATGACCATTTGTTTTTTCAACAGCCTGAGCACACACCCTATAAATGACACACGCGTCAGGCGGACACCTGTGTTGCATGCATAATTCATGCCAGGCATACGATGGGACCGAAAGAATTTTAGGTGTAAAAACAGCATAGAGTGATTGCACATTGTATAGAACATATTCACAACTTACTCTTCCACTAGCAAGCCATTTCATTTCGGTGTTACTTCGGCACACAACCCCACCTCAAAAATGTCAAACTATCCCTTTAAGTTGTGACAAAATACATGTATTAATTTAATAACTTATGTACACTTTTCTCACTGTAAGGATAAGACTGATAATCATGAATGTATAAGGCATCATTAAACTTTCTGAACTGACTGAACTGGAATCACAATCTGCCCCACGATCTGTGTACCTCTTGCAATAGCATATCGCACACCCTCTGCTGTTACAATGACCCCTGTTGACAAAGAACTTCAATTTATGCATTCACACTGTATACATACATGTTCAAACCAGCCTAAGCTGCAACTCCCAGTTGATCCATGGCTTTTCATGTTGCTAACTTTGTCTCCTAAAGTTCATTACACACAAGTGACCTTATAAATCTCTTCCTGAGCCCTTTTTGACAGAGCATTGTAAAGACAGAGCAGTAACAAAGCTCTGTTGCAATTCCATATTGGTTACACTATGGGGTTATATCAGTGCCGTTATTTCACACTGTGTAAAGTTGTTGTGGAAGCACAAGAAAGAATGCTTGTGGTGAGAGAGCCGTGTAAATACCCTCTGCAGTTGCCAAATTACAAGAAGTTAGAACAGGTGACTGGGGCTCTCTGGGGACATTAGATGGATGCGAATTTCTTGTTGAGATTTATTGTACTTAAGGACTGAAAAATAATCCTGTTCTGTTGCTCCACCTCTGCTGATAAGTGTTCTTAGTCTCTTGTAGACAGGGGCGAAAATCTCTCTTCATTGTTGAGGGGGGCAATAAACAGTAAAATTTCAGAGGGTAATATGATACTTCCTCAAATGACCCCATAGTGATATTAAACAATAACTGTATTGTTTCTTATAAGTCTATATCCTACCTGTCTACAGGTTTGTTTATGCTCAACCAGCAGTTGCAAGAGAGGTATTGGGTGGTATTTGTCAATTACACCATATGTGACCTAAAAAAATGTTTTGCTTACCAAAACCACTGGTCTTATCACCACTACAGCAGCTTAACAAGAACTGAAAGCTAAATACAAGTTCTAAAACTAGAAGAAATTCCTTAATGAATAACCAAACTACATCAAACTATGATTCAAAAATGTTTTGTTTTTTATCAAACTGTCAACATGCAGCAACAAAACAGCATCTGAATATGTAACAAAACTTAAAAATACACAAACCTTTACACAATTAAATTATAAAGTGCAACTGAATATGCATCATTAGCCAATATTTAATTTTCCTTCAGTAAATGAAAAATGTTTTGGCATGAATGTGTAGGCGGCAAGTCCACAACACTACGAACTAACTATCCAGTATAAAAGCATCTGACTTGAAAATGAATGTTAAAAGTGGTGATATTAATTGGAGGACAATAAGGAGTGGAAATGAACAGTCAGAATGTAGTTAGAAACTGGATCTGTTCAAGTGAACATCTTAGTCAAAGTTATAACTACTTTATTTTTAAATCAATAAATCTAGAATAGAACATCAAACTCAAAGTAATTATAGCCTACATAAATGAACTTACAAATCTGGACAATAATATCTCACTAGAGAAATCTAAAACAGTGTCATATTTGTGTCATTAATGTGAGGATGAGGATGTCAGACTCTCTGTCACAGCCTGTATCATCAGGCAGAGGCTGTTTGCAGCAGCAGTGAAAAACTCTGGACACTTCACAGATTGATTGCAAACCAAGATGAACAGCTGTGCTGTATACAGTGCAAATTTGGTTTTAGCTTAACAGTTACCACCCTGTTAATTAGTTAAATACCGTGCAGTCTTTATTTAAAACATGCCGGCAGACTTCAGACAAAGGAGTTTAGCTTTTCATGTTCTGTGTGTGCTTGAACAAGTGGAGTGATAAAGAACTAATATTAACTGTTCAGTGTTTTAATACACTTACCTAATCACGATCCTCAGCGCTCTGTCTGTGTGTGTGTGCATGTGAGTGGCAGGAGCCACGCTGGGAGAAACAGATTGGACCAAACCACCGCAAGGATCGTGGGGAGGGGGGAGTTGAAATCCTGTAATAGTTAAAATTGCCAAACAACGTGCTTTTAAGCAGCGTGACTTGTATTGTACCGTCAACAAACATAATTTTACTAGTAGAAAACATTTATTTGTGTCTACAAAGGAATTTTTGGGGGGGACAACTGTATGGAAGAGTTTCATCACTGCCATACCATCAGTTGCTTGAGTCAGTGATGTCATCTGCTATGTGTGGTTTATTTGCCTTCTTCTTCTTGTTTTTTTTCTACCAAAATCAGTCGACCCCTTGGGAACAATAGCTATGCATATTGCTTGTAATTAAGAATTAGTTTCGTTCATTCATTCATTTTCTATACCGACTTTGCCTGTCGGGGTTGCGGGGGGCTGGAGTCTATCCCAGCTGTTAAGAATTAGTTTGCAAAAACAAAAATAAGAAAACCCAATCATACTGCTTTGCCTATGCTGTTTGATCCATCTATGCTGTGCTTGCTGTAAATACTTCAATCTGTAGAGCTGCCTCTGGAGGTCCGTATGAAGTGACACAATCACAATCACAATGGCCAGCAGGTTGGTGTAGCTGCTGTGGCAGCTTACTTTCTGTCCATGTTTATCCTTCATCCTCGATCGGGATTCCCACTGCGCATATTTTTCTGCGCAGAGGAATCCCGTGTTTTTAAAGTGACATTGTAATCGGTCAAAGAAAAAGAGGAAAAAAGTAAGCAGTTAAAGCAACGACAATGTGGCGTTTAATGTATGCAGTAAAAGCAAGAATAAAGCATCTAAAAAGCAATGTCAAATCTACTAATCACAATGTAAAATTAATGTGCTTTATAAAAGCAATTTTTTTATAATATTATTGTCTTTATATTTCTACTTTTATTAGCATTTTCTTTTATGGATTTATTTTTGATGAATATTGCTTTGTATAGCCACATTAATTATTTTTTATTTTAGCACATCTCTTCTTTTTTTTTTTAAATTTGTCTTTACATTTATACTTTTAATATCCTTTTCTGTTATGAATTTATTTTTTGATTAATACTGCTTTATATAGCCACATTATTTATTTTGTATTTTATTTATAAGCACATTTTCTTATTATTATTTTAAATTATTATATTAACTTGTCTTTATATTTCAACTTTTATTATAATTTTCTTTTATGGATTCATTTTTTAATTAATATTGCTTTATATAGCAACATTTTTTTTATTTATTAGTCTTTATATTTCCACTTTTATTTGCTTTTTCTGTTATACATTTGTTTTTGTAATTTGGCACTCTCCCTACTCCATAGTCATGTTTCATGCATACTGGGGAATGAATAATTAATCGTGTTTGGACCGAGGAGGATTTACTCTGCATGAGTGATGCCTAATGAAAATACATTGGATGTGCAGCATTACTGTAATCACACAGGCTGCTTTGGCAAAAGGATATAAAAGTCAATAGAGATTCTTTGTACAGATTGATGCCACTTTAATGAAACTCCAGTCCTCTTGTGAGCGTGGTTTTAAATCTAGAGGTGGGAAAACATTTGTGGGATGTGTTTTTTCTCTGTTGTGTGTGCTGTGTGATGTAATGATCAAGCATGCCAATAGCAAGCTGTTTTTTCTCCACTCCGGATCAATTTCAATTTATCCCAGAATGCTAAGATGGGATGACTAGCTGAGTGTCCTTTTGCTCAGGTCAGCCTTGTAGCATCTTGCATGGTGTAAGTTTACAAGAGAAGATGGATAAAGTGTATGAAAAGAGGACTTGCCCCTAGACGTGAGTTTTATAAAGACTGTAACAGTAAACACCAATTTTCCTCCTAGAGTTACACCTACATGAACACACCTTGTGGCAGCACTGCAGTGACACGCTGCACAGTGCCTATGGCCTGCAGCCTGCATCCTGCATTACATTACATTACAACCCCCAATTGACAGCATCCCACGTATCCAGAGGAATCTTAATGTACATAGGCAGGAATTAATTTTTAAAACTGTTCAGCTTGTTTTGGTCTCCAGCTTCCTGATGATTCATACTTGTTCTGCAGAAAGAATAACTGTAAACTCTTTTAGAGTACAAGACATATCCTGTAATCCTGGTGAGAGATCAAGCCCCCCCCCCCCCCCCCCCCCCCCCCCCCACCCCCCCCGGACATGATTATTATGCCAATTAGTGGTTCCTTAAGTTTATCTTGCATGTTTTCTTGGATTTTCCTGCTAACCACACATTTGTGATAAGTGAAAGAAAGCTGGCAACCACAGAAATATGATTTCATCCAGTATGGAAATGATGGTAACATGTTTTCTTATGCATGACAGAGAATGGATTAGTTTATTAAATCAGAACTTGAAACTAATGACCAAATATAATTCTGTTTGCTGGATTCAGTGATAATATTGATGATGTTTGCTTTGCTGTATTCATGTGTTCATGGAAATTCAAAAGTGATTAGATCGTTGAGTTGTTTTTAATCACATTGTTGAGTTAAAACTAACAAATATGTTAGAAATCCTTCAGTAAACTGCTTTTGTTGAGAGTTGTAGAAATTTGTAGCTTGAGGTACAAAAAAGACTTACAAAAGTAGTAGGTGGCTGAAATGCGGCTGTATTTCTTTTAACATTCATTTGTATTTATCTCTCTTGTTTTTGCTTTCTTGTTTGAAACTATTACATTTCAATGACCAAAAATACTATTTTCTAAAAAAAAAAAAGAAAATAAACATGATTAACTCCTCCTGTAAAGTCACCTTAAACAGTCTTTCCATCGGATTGCTAATGAATCATTTACTAAACTTCGTGTTTTATTTCCTCACTTTAAAATCAAGCCACCAGTGACCTCTATTGGCCCTTTATTTACTGCAGTCAGAAAAGGGCTAAACTATCTTAAATGGTATCACATCAGGTGTATAAAATGTAAATAGCTCTTTAAAAGCAATTCAAACTTTGGTTAAAATACTCAAAATTATGTTCAGATATCTTTAAAAAACATGTTTTATGGTAAAAACAAGACAAAGTATTCATAATTACCTGAAAAAGGGAAATAAGAAAACAGGGTATCACTCTTCCTTTTTCGTAACCTTGGGCAGCAGATGGATCCACCTAATTCAATATGTGTTATCAGACAGGTCCATCTTGCCAAACTCCATCCTACGATTGTGAGCAGCCCAAAGCGACACGGCCCATCAGCGTCCTTTAATGCAGACAAAGGTAATAGCTATGAGAGTAATGACAGCAGGAAGTGACTGCTTGTACGGAGATTAGCATAGATGCTAACAGCTTCAGTAGCAGTTTTATCAGAGCTGGACTACATTTCTTTATTCAATGAAAACACATAAAACTACGAACTTCTCTGGAGAGAGGATATTTCACTTCACTTCTGACATGTTTTGATGATAGTTTGTTTTACAAAGTGGCTCACACAGCGTAGCAGCGCCCACCTACTACAATATTCTCTTAATAAGTTATTAATAAATGTGATTGAAGGATTGATCATCCAATCACCAGCCGGATATACCTCTGAAACATTCTACCCTTCCCAAACTCTTTCTATGGGCTCTTTCTCAGATGGACCAGGGAAATATGTTGAACGGTCCGGTGTGTCAGGCTACCTCTCTGTCAGCTTCGCAAAGAATGAGGCATCGTGGCCAAGAGCTCACTCTAGAGACCTATGGAAGTTAAACCAATCAATCACAGATGAAAAAAAAAACATCTTACAGGAAGATATTCTTACATAAAGAGAGTTATTCAACTAGAAAAATGCCTTATAAGTGTTTTAACCTTTTAAGAAGGACTGTTTTTAACACAACTATGTTTAACACTTCAAACCCTACATGAAAGTCTGGAACTGTTTTTATGACTCCTGTCAACATAAACTATGTGTTTTTAAAGTCAAACACAACTATATTTATTCTTCTAAACTTATTTATAACACTTCAGCTTTTTAAATAAAATTCCATATATCACAAAAACAATTGAATAATACACCCTTGAATATTCAATGTTTAGCCCAGGATTTACGAAATGGAGGTGCATAATGCAATAAAAGGAGTGGAAACTTCTTTGAATTGGAGGCTTACACAGTCATAAGAAAAGAGGAAAATATGAAAGCATTGTTGTTTGACAGCCTGAAAGTGGGAATCAGATACATCAGTTCTGTAAATAGACCAGACCCCTCAAAGGACCCCTATAGGCAACTTATTTAAGAACAGATTACAGTTTAAAAAACTCTGAAACCTCAGAGTGACATGGCTTATATAAGAGGTTTATAATCCATAATCAGCAGAGCAGGGATGGCAGGTAAGCCATGGCCCCTTGCAGCTGTTTAGAGAAATAATCTGTTAGCAGAATAAAATAAGAGACTTTTGTGCTGTTTATACTACTTAAAATGATCAGTTGAAGTTTTTGTTTCTTTTTAATTCACCTCCTTTGTCTCTTCTTGCAGTGTAGACCAAGCTACGGCGATATTTTAATAGAGCTTTAACTCAAAAAGTGCATGTTAAGGAAACAGGTGGTAGAATGTTTTATAAACTAACCATAAACAGTGCAGATTTAATTGAGACATTATTAAGTAGCCTACGACTAATAAACTTTTGTCATCCTTTGATTTAAAGGAAAGGAGAGCATCTTAATTTGAAATGAAAATGTAATTCACTTGTGTTTATTTTTTTCTTACTCAGTCTTTCAATATAAGTGGAGTAAGAACCATCAAAATGATGGATAACAAGATTGAATACAAGTGAAAGTTAATTTAGTTAGCTCTTTTTTTAAGGATAAAATGTATATCTTAGCACTGCAGACTTATGATATCAGTGTTTATGCTGCCAACAGTGAATTGTCCCTACAGAGCATCAAGAAGAATATATACTCTCTACTGTATTCTATTCAATCTCTTTTGGATTGGATGCTTTAAGTAAGTGAATCCTTACATTGTCCCTTTGTCCCATTCCTCTCAGGGGTAATCTCCATCATTCTGCTTTCAATCCAGGGAGTCTGACAGTTTCACTTATGGGCTTCCTTTTGTCCTTCACTTGTCCCTGCTTATTCCTTCCAACCTTCCATTGTTACCACAATCTCCTCCTCCTTCGCCTCCTCTACCACTCTGCTTTACAATTTCGCCATCTCTTAATGTTTGTACTGTATGTGAGTATCTGAGTGTGTCCAGATTTTAACTTCCATTTGTGTGACAGGAACTCTTTTTGTCACCAACTTCCTCTACAATTATTGGCTCTTGGTACACTGCTCAGCTGCTACCTGACAGACACTTCTGACTTTTTTTCACTCTATGCAACACTTTTTCTCTCCCTCTTAAACTGATGGATGTGAGTAAGCATTCTTCCGCATACCCGATTTCCCGCTTCACTTCTCTCTCTCATTCCAGTCCCTGTCTATGGACTTCATTCTGTGTCTGAATGATGATCTGGTCCTCATGCCTCATGTATCCCTGACACTGCTGAGTGAAAAACAGGGGGAATTTGGCTGTAAAATGTAAATTATCAGATGGGCGGGCAGATTCAGGCTTTTGATGTACTGTATAAATTTGTTTTTTGCAGTATTGCTTAGGCAGCTGTTGTTGGCTGGAATCTTGATGCTTATGTATGTTAATATTCAGGAATTAAAGGCAAATTCTGCAGATTTAACATATTTAGGTCAAACTGTGAAAAGGTTTAATCAAGCCTTTTTTTTTGGAGGGTTCTGTTCAAATCTGAAATGCTTCAGATTAAGGTGTTTGTGTTGACATTAAGTAAAGCTAAAGACTGAATGGCTGACTGAACCTCTGAAGCCAGCTTTCAATCACTGTTAGCTAGCAGCTCAAAGCTAATAAGGGGATCACTAGTCAAGGTATCTTTAATACAACACAAACTTGTAGAAGTCAAGCCTAACTGTAGCCTTAATATGAACCATGAGATGTTTCCTAAGATGCTAAAAGAAATGCACTAATAACATCAGTAAGAGATGTGGCCTAAGTTTATCAACTGAATTATGGTAATGGTGAGCTAGCATACGACATACAACTTTAAGTAGCAACAACTTATCCATGTATAACTTAAATCTTCCCTAGCAACACCTCGTGGTTGTTCAATTTACTTTAGCTGTTAAAAATTAGGTCTCAGTGAAAGAATAAAAATTAATTTATGGTAGGGTTTGTAAAAATAGCTCATGAACCCAGAGAAACTGCTAAAATTGCCTGTAATGTTACCAGTCTGATGCTAGTGATTGGCTAATGTTAGCTATCCTCCAACATCAAGGTTCTTATTTAACAAAAAGAAATAACAGAGACTTGTTTTATATTTTGACAAGTTTTCTTTAACCTGTGCTAATGGTAAGTTCTAAATTACTGCTAATGCTAAGCAGTCATCCCAGAAAGGTTATTTAACAATAACACCAAACAAATATAAAAAGTCATATAATTTTACCACTCATAAATGTTATTACCACCAGAATGTCACATATTTTCAGTACAATAAAATATTTCCCCCTACTTTTAGCATTTGTAGCCTAAGTATTCTTAATGATTTTCAGTGGGCTGGAATACAAGTGTTGTTTTCTACAGAGTTGAATCCAAAGGTATTTTTATTATTAACCTTCAGTTTAGTAAACAGGAACTAAAACATTGTTTGATTATGATCAGGATATCTTAAGTTGCCTTTCCTAAAACCCTAAGCACACAATTTAGCCATACAAAGTAACAAAATTAAGGTCACAATGTCACTGTACGCTGACCCTTGTTCAACCTTTGATGGGGGGGGGGGGGGGGGTCATATTAAGAGATTTGTAGGAGAGCATTTAAAGCATTTTTGAAATATTGAATATGTAAGCGGGAAAAGAACATGGTGTCCAATGACCTCTGACCTCCAAAACATAACCAGCTCATCTTTCAGTCAGAGAGGAATTATGTTTAGTTTGACATAACTCTCCAAGTTTTTCTGGGGATACGGTTGCAAAAGATGACCAAGATACTCCATGACCTTTGACCTTTGACCTGTAAAATTATAACAGGTCATCCTTTGATCTTAATGGCCATTTGTACAAAGTTTGGAGACAACCCGTCCCAGCATTTTTCTGATATGTCTTTTAAAAGGTCATGTTCATAAGCAATGGATGGTCATTAAACTTGACATTAACCCATTACCTTACATATCTGATCTGGCTGTCCAAAGCAGGAATGGACAATAGTGCAGTGTTTAGTAGGTGATTACCTAAAGCTCATGACATACTGTGGTGTAAGGTGGCTTTAATATTAGCTAATTTTGTACATTTGCAGCAGGTTTGATGAAGAACCTTCATTTTCTCATATCTGTAAGTAAGGTGAAGTCCAAATTGCACCACCAAGAACTAATTTCCTCCATCATCTATCAAAAACTATTATGAGCTCTATCTTTGTACTATTTGTAATTTGTCCTCCACAGACAGCCAGACAGGAAGATGACATTTTCATTCATCTTGAAAACATAAAAAGCACCATTTTTAGATTCAGAAAAGTCCACAAACTAGTAAAAGAGTGAGTCAGAAGAGATAGAGGCAGAGGACTGAAGTATTCAACAGTTATCACAGGGGATGTAATAGGGTCAGGAGGTTAGAATAAAATGCTGCCTACACAATATGTCTGCATTATTCGGTGTGCAGTATATCTGTGCCTCATTGTTGGAGCTCTTTGTAGGGGGCATATCAGAGCAGACAAGTTCATGAAAATGTATGCTTTTCAACTAATGTAAAAACAAGTTGATGGAACGATTCAGCTGACTCTGCTAGCTTTTCTTGTAGCTCTTGTATGCCTTACTCTTTAAGTTCTTTATCATGTTACATGAAAAGGACGACTGGCAGACTGGTGAGTTCTGAGCTAATAGGGGACCCTTTAAAAGCAGTCTCAAAGTGATGTCAATATTCATAGTTGAACCATTTTATACTTCTTTTTCTTATACAATATTTAATAAAAGAAAGAGGGAATATTATGTTGTTGAAGAATAAGTGTATATGTCTTGAGGCGCGATGACAGCAAATATTATTTAGATTAGCACTGTGCTTAGTACTTGTTCTGTGTGCTGATGTACATCACAAAACATTAATTTCTGTAAAACATAAAGACACAAGCTGCTCTGAAGTAATTTTCAAATGTTGCCCAAAAGCATGTGGTGCACAGTGGTTTGGGGCGTGTTTGATCACATTTTGCAATCTAGAAGGAGCCCAATCCCAGCTCAAAGGGCAAAGAGGATGGATAATGTGCCCTAATTATACAAACCTCAAGTCCAGTAAAGTTGAAACTTGATTTGCAAATTCTTTTTGACCTATAAGCAGTTGAAAACACAACAAATACAATATATTTAACGTTAAAACTGATGATCTTTTTTTTTTTTTTGCAAGTATTTCTCATTTTGCATTTAATGGCTACAACATGTTCCAAAAAGCTGAGACAGGACCATGTTTACTGCTGTGTTCACCTTTCCTTTTAACAACACTCAATAAGCATTTGGGAACTGAGAAAACTAATTGTTGAAGCTTTGCAAGTGGAATTCCTTCCCATTCTTCCTTGATGTACAACTTCAGTCCGGGGTTTTTTGTTGTTGTATATTGTGCTGCATAATGTGCCACTCATTTGCAATAGGTGACAGGTCAGGATTGCAGGCAGACCAGTCTAGTACCTGCAGTCTTTTACTATGAAGCCACAAGGTTGCAACACGTGCAGAATGTGGCTTAATATAGTCTTGCGAAAAAAAGGAAAAAACACCCCTGAAAAAGATGCTGCTTGTAAGGCAGTAATTGTTTCTCCAAAACCTGAATGCCCCTTTCAGCATTAATGGTGCCTTCACAGATGTGCACGCTACTCATGCCATGGGTACTAACACACCACAGTTCCATCACAGGTCAGCACACTTTTTACATCAGTCTATCTCAGAATGAGCTTGGGCCCAGAGAAGCTGGTGGCGTTTCTGGATGTTGTTGGTACATGGCTAAGCCTTGCATGGTAGAGTTTTAACTTGTACTTGTAGATGTAGAGATAATCTGACAATATTTTTTGGGGGTGTTCCTAGGCCTATGTGATAATATCCTGTACAGAATGGTGTTGATTTTAAATGCAGTGCCCATGAGAGATTTAGGATTGAAGACACAGGCATTCAGTGTTAGTATTTTGCTTGCCAATATGTGCAGAAATCAGAGTATCGTAACCTTATGATGATGTTATGGACTGTAAATGATTAAATCCCTAAATTCCTTGCAACTGTTTCTTCAAAAACATTGTTCTTAAACTGTTGGACAATTTGTGAACACAGTTGTTGACAAAGTGGTGAACCTCAACCAATTGCTTGTGAACACCTGAGCATGTTGTGGATGCTTCATTTATACCCAATCATGACACTCATGTGTTTCCAAATGAACTGGTCACCCGTGGAACGTTCCAAACAGGTGTTTTTTGAGCATTCCTCAACTTCCACAGCCTGCCGCTGTCCCAGCTTTTTTGGATGTTGCAGGCATCACATTCAAAATAAGCAAATATTTAAAAAAAAAAAAAAAAAAGTGGAGTTTATCAATTTGAACATTAAATATTTTGTTTTGTAGTGTATTCAATTTAATATAGGTTGGAAAAGAATTTGCAAAACAGTATATTCTGTTTTAATTTACATTTTACACAGCATGCCAACTTCATTGGAATTGCAGTTTGGACATAGGTGTTTACAAAAATGAATATATGAACCTGATTTAAGGCAAAATATGAGGTCTTTGATCTTCATACCAGGTATTAAGTGGTGCAATAATTTTTGGCTTCCTTAAGATCGGAACATGCTAATGGTGCACCTAATCTATCCATAATTGAAGTCAGAGACACCCCAAGACACTATTGGTTGCACACATATTTATTTGTCATTTTAATAATGACAGCAAGGCTTTGTAGTGGCTATCAGGTGAAAAACAGGAGAGGCACCTGCGCTGCATACCAAGCAGTTTTGGGCCAGGCGTGCCATAAGGTTCATGGTGTGATATGCACAACATTTTTTCTGCACTATTTTTAACAATATTTCAACATTTATACCCCAACTTAGCACACAGAGGCATTCTCAGACACAGTTGCAGCGACAGACATCCACCTAAATTTACACAAACCAGCGCAGAATTGCTGCTAACAAGCTTTGCTACATGCACTGAGGATGTTTAAAATGTTAATGGAAAGTCCACACAGAATATAATGAAAATGATTTCCTCACCTCTGCCTCTCTTTGAAGATAATCTCCTGCGTTTATGGTAATGAGGAGCTATCCCCCTGATGCTTCACTCATAACCCCAGGTGATTTAACTTGTCTCTCCCCTTTCTTGGCTCCTTTTAATCTGTAAGTAGAGGTAAAGTCATTGGGTAAATACAAAGGCTATGAATACATTTTCATGCTATCTACATCCTTAAAAAGGGTGTCTCAGCAACTTGCCATGGCCATAATGGATACTGTATTGGCAGAGGGTCATGCTGATTGATGACATGTGTGACTGGTCTTGACATGAAAGGTGCTATTAAATTTCAAACATGGGAGCAGAATCATCGCCCACACAGTTCTTAAATGAGGCTGAGTGTAGGTTAAATATTACAAGGAGAAAGGAAGGTGAAGACTCTGTAAGTCCTCTTATTACTGTCTGTCTAATAGAAAGTGCTGCTATTTCCCACTTTTAAAGCTTCAAGAGGAAGTCAAACATTCTTTATAAGAACATAAATTACAAGAATGTACAGCTAAAGTAAAGGTTGCACCAAAGCGATCTGTTTGAATATCATTTGTATGACAAAACCTAAAACTTTAGTTGGATGGGAGCAGTATCACAACCCTCTGTAATGACCTATGTTCCTTCATCAAATTTAAGGCACACTGATGTAAAAGCAAGAGCTTGGTTTCATCATTTTAGCCTCCCTCTTTTCAAAAAGAAATCACTAATCTTCTGTCTATTTCAGGGAAGAGAGGAGGCATTTTTTGAGGAAAATGTGAAGAATTAAAAGAATTTAAAGAAAATGCAACATCAGTGCTGACAATAAGGAAAGAGCAGAGGTCTTTCAGTTTCTCGTTGTGTAGATGTGTGAATGATTACACTATTTGCACTGGTATCGAAGGTCAGTTCATGAGTGTCACTATCAATTGCATAAAAACTACAGAAAACTAACCATATAGGACTGGGTCTTCTTTTAGCCTCCAAAGAGAAAAGTCTGGAAAATTTTAGAGAAATAATGTGTTCCTCTGTTTTAGGCCTCTGCAGTGATTAAGAGGTGTTTACAATAATGCGAACATGATTTGAATGATTTTCTTAAAATTTTCTACTCTGCCCCATAGATAATTTGATAGCATGTTGGAGGCTAGCGCTCAAAGGGCAAGGTCATTGGACTGCATTTGAATTACTTGCTTGAAAAGGTCATTAGAGGAACACTGTAAAGCCGCATTCACACACTGACATTTAAGCCAGCTTTGGCAGATACAGAAACTTCAAGCTACCCAAGTGGTGGAATAAACCCAACTCCACTCAATCTGCAGAGTCCCTTTCTATTTTTAAGAGAAAGTTGAAGACTCTACTGTTTAGGGATCAATGGTGCACTAAGTTTGACTCTTCTACTCTGTAGGCCTCAGTGGTAGAATGAGTTAGAAGGGTTAAGACTTAGCTCTTTGTGAAGAACTCAGCACTGAGTATGTTGATGCTTGATGTAATGACAGGGTCAATGACATGAGGATGTGATAATGTTGAAGATAGTAATGATGGTGATGATGATATTGAGTTGATTTTTTAAGGTTTTCTGTCAATTGCTTGGTTGAGAGAAAAAAAGAAGGCACTGCCTCTAGCACTTTACGGCAGCGCTGTGTCCAATCAGACTTTGTTGCACTTATTAATGTTGTTCCCTTTCGTCTAGATTCTTGCTTGTGTTGTTCTTACTCTTACATGTACATCACTTTGGACAAAAGCATCTGCTAAATGAAACTGTAACATTGTAAGTCAGGCCATGCAGAACTAAGATAACATAATTAAGGCAATGCTGGTATACCCAAAATTTTATGCTTGCTTAAAAATTTTGAGTGTTTAATCCAACAAGCTTGCAAACACCAACACCTCTGCTTGTTGTTACCACCCTCCGTTACAGCTGCGTTCATCTCTATAGGCTCTGGCTGTTTCTTCCTTAGGACTGATCTCCTCTTGAACATCTGAGGCACCCCTTTTGGGACATCCGTCTTTAGTCCTATAGTCATGCTGCCAGAATACTGAGACCAGCTTCATGTAGTGACATGACGTATACATCTGCTTCATATGGCTGTTGTTTAGTAACGTCGCAATACATTTGCACAACATTCAGAAGTGCCAAGCTACTTTGGGCTTAAGTTCCCCTTAGGCAAGCAAACTACCCATGTATTACATTTACATCTGGGAATGTTTCTCTCTGTTTAAGAAACATCAACCTGATAGGACACTGCAAAAATGAACCTGGGATCCTACTTTCACTGAAACTCAGATGATTTCTCAATGTTGGTCAATATCAGTTAATACATGTTGATGTGTGAATGTGACTTTGGGCAGACATGCGCTGTGAATGGGGTTAAGAATCAACAGAACATATTTTAAAGAGTCACCATCAAGGTCACTGTGATCTCTTAAAATAAAACATAAACATGCATCACTCCAGAAATAACATCTTTACTGTATGTATATTTACTGTATGTAACACACCTTTACAGAAAACACCTTGGCTGTTCCTCTGGGCTATTCAGCAATTCCCTTATGTAGGCATTTATCTGACAGACAGTGGGTCTAGTTTATATTTTTACTTTCAAGGAGCAAAAAGAGTTACCACAACGACTGCTTTCTCATAACTGTTTGTCTTTTGTTGTTTTTTTGTTTTGTTTTGTTTAGATGGGAAATGCCTCTGAAACATTTCTGCTCATGTCCAGAATATCCAAAGACAATGACTTCATCATGGGGACTCTCTACACCATTTTTGGTGAGTATTTTTTGTTTGTTTTTTTTAAGAATACACAGCCTCTGTGTGTTTTATCTTTACACACTCTATTTTGTTTTGCAGGTGTGCTGTCCATGCTGGGGAATGGGATCCTGCTGTTTGTGGCCTATAGAAAGAAGTCCTCCCTGAAGCCTGCAGAGTTCTTTGTGATTAACCTGGCCATCAGTGACCTGGGTATGACCATCAGCCTGTTCCCAATGGCTATCCCATCGGCCTTTGCGCACATGTGAGTGACAAATCACTCTTCATTCATATCTGTTATGTCGTCATCATGGCATCACATTATTGAAATGGGGTAGCAGTAGTTAAGTCAGAAGGGATTTAAGTCGGGGTCCAAAGAGTGGCCAGTTCAAGCCCTAACAGAGCACAAACCTCCGCCAAAGTAGCTCACATTTTGTGTTACACCTACAAGCAATAGTTACATGATGAAGTAACCTTCATAATATGATTTCTTGGCCATGAAAACCTACCACCACCAGCACTATTAGCATTATTAGTTTGACAATTATTGAGCAAAAAAGGTTGTTTACTAATGGCAGTTACCCGGATCACCAATAAAATCTCATCATTTTAAAGTTGGGCCATTGCTGGCGTTTCCTGAAAATTTTAGCAAAATCTGTCCAACAGTTTTTGTGTAATCTTGTTAACAAACAAACCGACAAACAAATGCAGTCAAAAACATTACATCCTTGGTGAAGGTAATGGTGAAAGATGTTTAGTGGATCCCTGTGAGTTTACCTCCTTTAGGTGACCGTTTTAATCATTTTGTGCATTGTCCTTCAAAAATGTGTGCAATGAAGCTATACCTCCTTTAAAGGTATAGTTTGGTAGTTTGAAATGGGGTTTTGTGTAAAACAGAAATACCAAAACTTGGGCATGGCTGTGAAGGTGGTTTCAGGCAAAATAAATGTTTCATATAAATATTGATACAGTCAGCAGAGTTGTAAACCAATCTATGGTCAAATATGAAATACAGGGTGTTCTTCAGGATATACAGAGCATAAAGGCATAGGTGATTTTGTGAGCTGCACTGTAGGTCTGGAAGTTAAGCTGTTGCTTTCAACACCCCCCCACCCCCACCCCCCCAAAAAAAATAAACCTCAGTCTGCCCACAGCAATGACTTGGCCCCTGAAAAGCCCCATAAATAGGCCCCATATTGATTCTAGCATGTCTACACATATTACTGACAACAGTTAAGCTCCAGCTCGCTGTGTTATATATGCAAGGCTTTTGTGAGTTTTCATTACCAAAGACGCCACCTGAGGGTGCCAGTATTAGAAGCATCTTCATCGATATTCTAGTTATTTATTTATTTATTGTCTCTGACATACTGTACCTGTCTGTTGTTTATTTTTCTTCATGTATACATGATTTCGTAGACTGTTTTCCCTATTCGACTGACTGATTAACCAAACAATTGTGCCTGAGGTGAAAATGTTCTGTAACAAGATTTACATTTCAGACTCCACAGATGCCATTTGTACAGCATGTTCCTCAAGGGTTTGTGCCGAGAAAGATCCTAACTTGCCGCATAATTTTTTCTATTTAATGAAAAGAGGCATTACATGTCCTTTTGTCAAACTAACTATGAGCTTATAGAGAACCATGATGTCCATATCATCTTTGCAATAGGCATCTTGTTTGATCCTCTGACCTTTCTAGTTTTCTGCTTCGTTCCTCTGAGCACGTGCAGCACAGAGCCATTATACTGGCTGTGATTGGGTCAAAAAATCTCTCAGCAGCTGTAATTGGCCCAAGGGAAGATCAGTCAGAGTATTACGTGTTTCACCTGTCAGGTCTGAATTCTGTATCCACCACAGATATTCTGCATGGAGGTCCTGGATTGGGATCAGAATGTCAATCAGATAGGACATAATTTATTTTCTCCCTCTGTCTCTCTCTCTTCATTCAGGTGGCTTTTTAATAAGACCACTTGTACTTTCTACGCCTTCTGTGGCGTTTTGTTCGGCCTGTGCAGTCTGACCAACCTCACAGTGCTCTCCTGCGTCTGCTGGCTCAAAGTCTGCTGCCCAAACTATGGTAGGAAAAACACTTTCTTTCTTCATTCTAACCCCATCGACTATGTTTGAAATCTTTTTTTTTTTCTGGTGTCCGTTTATAAATATTGATGTTGAAAGCAGGCTTTACCTATATCGATCAGCTAAGCTCTCCCCTTAAGAGAGAAAGATTCATGCAGCAAGGCCAAAAAGTCAAGGGCTTGTTTCAAAGTGAAAGTTGCCATGCTGCAAAATACATTCATGTGTGAGGCTGCGATGTTACTGCTTTAAACAGCAGGGTATGTAAATAAGATGATGTTTGGGAGGGCTTTTCGCAAATTCAATTCCTTTTAATGTATTCCCCTGCAGGGTGTTTTATTTGAAAAAAAAAACAACAAACATACAAACCATCCAATTACTGGCATTCATGATCCCTGGGCTACAGATATAGCTACACTGTCAGTGCCTACTAATGAATATCAATAGTTTTGTTTACTTTTCAGAAGAGTTAAGTAGAGTTATGCAGTGTTCTTGCTCTTAAGCCAATTATTACTCAAGCTTTTGCCCATTAAAAGTCCATAACACTTAATGGTAGTGGAAAAGGTCCTTTAATTTGCTTAAAAAAATCACTATTATTCTGTCAAGATGAAGCTGACTTTAGTTTTGTACAAGCAATACTTATGAGATCAAACAATTTATTTTGGCCTCTGTTGTTAAAATGTAATAGATTATTTATAAAACATTCACCTGCTGTGAAAATTCAACATTTGCAGTGAGCTATCATGTGTTGAACAGTATTGTTCACAGCAGGACGTTATGCTTTTCAAAATGGCTGCCAACTCAACAGCTATTGACCATTTGCACATGTTGTCACACTCATTTCAGCTGTTTTTCTTCTTTTAAGCCTCCCTGTAAACAACTGACCTACACTGCGACTGTGCTACTGCAGCTATTTCAGCCCAGTCTACGCCCATTTTTTTTCAAAGACATTTTTGTTATGTATTTATGATACTTCCTGTTACTTTAGAGGCTAAAACTGCATCTCTTTAGTAGTTATTGCCTACAATGCACTGTAGTTTTTAGACAGCAGTGGTACTTCTACAGATCCAATGAACAAAATGACATCCTGTTTGTCACATGTCTGAAAATGGTCCATTATTTTCAAGGGTAAAGGGAATTAAATGTTGAAAAATATAAGTTCATTATGTTTTTTTAAAGCAAATAATAAAAATTAATTAGTGGCAAAACATGTTAATATCAAAATACTTTTGATGCCAATCATGTTTTTGATGCATGACTAAAGTGCACATGTTGAAATTTTGGCCCTTGGCCCCATCCGTACATCAGGAAGTCAGTCAGGGAAGCAGCTGTACTTTACCAAAATGCACTCATCCATAAAACAAAACATAAAAAAACAAAGTACAACTATGTTAAATGTGCAATTAAATGTAATTCATTTTGAGCGATCAAAAGTTGGAGATAAATGACTTCAATCTCTTGACAGCCCTAAAATGTATATGAATTACTCATTTCAACTGTTTACAGTGGTCCCGAACGTCCCCAGAATGTATTTATAAAGTTTCTCACCTTACAATCCACTCAGAGCCCAGCCAGAGTACATCATTTCACCACAAATCCTCATTAGCTGTGTCTGACCATGGCTGCATCTCTCCACTGCTGTGCTCTAATGTTTGCTGTGGCTGCACAGACATGCCTAAACACATGCCTGTGGGCTCATGAACAGTTCTACTAAGGGAGTGTCTTTTATCTAAAAAAAATTAGCATATCCCCTCATGACATCATTAAGGAAAATAAGACTGTTTGAGCACACATTTCCCAAAAGGGATTTTTCTCATGTTTGGAGCTTTGTGGACAGGACTTGGGCAAATATTTTTATATAAAAAATATATGAAAAAGTGTGTTTTTTCATAATATGCTACCTATAGGTCTTTCTTATGGAATGAGGTCTTAACCCATTCACAGATGTGTTTTTGTAAATATGCATTTGTCTTCAGCACTTGTTTATGTCCTCTGTGTTGAACATTGAAGCTTAGTTATTATGCTTTTTTTTGTGAAAATTATGTCCTCACAGGTTACATGACTTCAGTGAGATGGAAATATTTTCAAAGGATTTGGTGAAGAGTAGAGTCTGAGCTTACAAATGTAGACAGAATCATGTGGAATGTGTTGAGTTCAATCTCAGATGCCTGTTGTTTTGAAAAGTATTTCTCAAGCAGGTGAGGATCAGTTGAAGTAGTTATATCTCAGCTTATTCCCCACCAATGTTATGATGATAAGGAATCTCTTCTTCCTTACTCCCCAGACAGCAGAATTATTTATCATAATGATTGTTATTCACTTACTAATTCACATCAGTTTTTGAGTTTTCTTTAGGTTTTCATGGACTCTTAACATCACTAAACATCTGTCTATTTTATGGTGATGATAAATCAAAAAAGCCTGTGCCGTAGCTCCACACAGTAGTCAGTTCTAACAGATACTCTTTTTCAACATTTTTCTACCCTGCTCACTGTTTTGGTTATGTGACTAACACTACCAATTAGTGAAGGAAAACCATGTTCTTGTTTATGTTTATATAATCTCTGTATGCTAATAACAACTCAAACTCTCAAATGAGGGCGTTTGTTGAAATTCTTACAGTAACATGAACAATGACCATGTGAATCCACTTCACATTGAATTATTTTTGTTTTGTTTTATTTATTTATTTATTCATTTATTTGTTTGTTTGTTTTTGTTTAAGCTGATGTTGCTGTAGCACTTTAGTCTGAAGCTTGACCAGATACGTACAAATATGATAAATAATGATTAACTAACTAAGCTCCTAGCCCTGTTCTTGAAAAACTAGGTGAATGAAATTGTGCAAAAAATTAGTGTTCTCAACTTATGGCTGGCTACAGAGGCAATTAAAGTTACATACACACTCCCTGAGTGTTGTTGCTATTGCCAGGAAGTTTACGGCTGAACTCTGCTCTTCATCTATTTCTGTAACTGCCAAAGATTTGTCTGACAAAGTGTTCTCAGTATGAAGACTGACATGGGTTGGCTTCAAAAGCCTCCTGGCATGACTCAGACTTAGAACAAAACCTTCTACAGACTTTTCTAAAAAAAAAAAAAAAAAATCCTAATGTCCACTAAAAACATTGTGCCATTAAACATGAATAAAAATGCTGCATACTTGACCTGTCTAATGTTACCCATTATATGATTTCTATTTTTCTGTCTATGGGGGATTGGTGTGCCAAAATCAACAGTATTTTCTGTCAAACTTTTTGCAAGAAAAAATCATAGAGCATTATCTCTCAGCCCACAGCGTAAACCTCATTACAGCCAAGAACTACAGTTAACATCCATGTCAGTTACGCTCACAGGAGGTTTCACAATCAGCACCATACAATCGCTTACACAAAGATGACATTATAGCTGAGGTCAAAGACTCTACTCATCATTGTCGATCGAAGCTGAAGGTTAACAGCCTATTCACAAATCAGAGCCCATTAGACGGACAGCAAAGAGAGAGTTATATGTCAGAGATTCCCTTGCTCGCTTATTAAGTGTCTTATATAAAGATCAAGCACAAATGGTGAATCGTAAGCTTTACCCACACCGTGACATGTCAGAAAATAAAGACACAGTAATACTCTACGTCAGATTCCTGTATGGAGAATCTGACGTAGATACCATACCAGCAGGTCAAGCAAGAACAGCATGACATAAATAAGGGGAATATTTTGAAAATAGCAAAAATTTAAGAGGTCAAATATCATGTAAAAACATTTTTTCTATTCCAGAATATGTGTCTGGAAACTCCCCAAACATAAGAAAAATCCTTCAACTTCCTTCAAGAAAATGTGTGCTCAAACAGAATTTTAAAAATTTCCCCTCCCATAGATGGGAAACCTCAGCTGAGCCAGGTGTTTATTTAGCCCACAGGCAGCTCCAGAGGGACGAATATGTATCTGCATGTTATGGAGTCAGTAAACATGAGAGCACATTGCTGTAAAGCCAAAACAACATCTACATCTTAAAAGGGGTGTGGTTGAAGACCAGCTACTGAGGAGTTATATATTCACAGCCTGATGTGAGCAGGGCTGAAACACAAGGGTTTATAGGGATGACAAAACCTTACATCTAAGTGGAAAGCTGCCTTTATGTGTACTTACAAGTGCACTGTAACAGATGACTTCAACAGGACACAGCAATAATGGAAGTCCATGTAAAAATAAGCCCTCTTGTTGATGCATCTTTTATGGTCCAATTGTTAAAGTCTGTTTTAAACAAAGGAAGCACAACCAGGCCTAAAGATTTATCATCAGTATGCTGGGTTCGTGTTGACCTACCAGAGTTGGGACAATGATCACAGTTAGTGTGAAGGAGTGCTACAGCGAAGGTCAGAAATCCAATGCAACCCTTTTGTACTTAGATAAATTAACAATCATTGCTACTAAAAATCTTTGGGAACCTGACTTGAAATCTGTAGAATTTGAATAGAATATTAAAGTTAATTGTTTCACTAAGTGTCCTTGAACATCTGAGAGAGAAAAGAACATCTCTAAGTATTAGAAAATCTTGTTTAAAGTAGATTATTTTACAGTCAAGATGATTTCTCAGTACTGCGTGGGCATGGTTGCCAGTGCATTCACGTGGAGAGGCTGACTGGGCAGGAGTAAAGTAGTTTTGTTGCCTTTAAATGGGTGGGATTTGGTGATTATTTTTTTGTTATTTTATTACATCATAATGATTGTCTAAAGCCCACCCACTTAACAGGCCGCCCACATCCTTAATACTTCACAGCTGATGTATTAAAGACCATATTAAGGTTTTTAGATTGTTGATATTATGATCAAAAATATATTATGAAAAAAAGTTTTTGGTAATTTGCATTCCCAGGGGCTTTAAATTTGTGTCTGTTTTAAGGTCACTTTGTCAAGATAAGACTACATGATTTTCCTATGATTATGGCCCAACACGACAGTCATGGGGTTCAAGACCTGTCGGCCTTGCAACAACAGAAGACCCTTCTAGGTGATGTCAAGACTCCACAACAGAAAGTCTACCATGGTTGATTTTTATCCTTCCTCCTACAATTTGTTTGATCATCAGAGACAATGGCTACGTTTACATGCATTCATTAAACCTTTCATAACCGGCTGCACGCAAAAATATTGTGTGCAGCCATGTAAAGACCAAAAAACCTTTTGAGAAACTGGGATACGCTCATATTCCGGTTTCTAAAAACCCGAAAATCACCCCTGGGTTATTCCTTTTCTAACCCGAATATTTGGTCATGTATACGCTGATCGGGATATCCTCATCGAAAGGAACATTAAGTTCGCATGTTCTTTTCACAAGGAATCTTGGTCTTTTGAGTACAGGAAGTACTTGTTGTAACATGGTACAGCTCCGGGTCGATTTCCTAATTCTTCACGTTCTCGTCTTCCATTAATGAAGAAACTGACAAAGAATAGTGTCAAGTACTGGTGGTGGGTCAGTACCACCACCAAAGCGCAAACGAAGCCGACTGTTAGCTGCTCCGGGCCGTTCATTATCTGCCGTGCTGCTGCTGTTGTTCTCGTTGCTATTGGAAACAGGAAGAAGAAGTGGAAATGACGTGCACTGCGTCGTGATGTTCTCCGTGCATGATGACGTTCTCCGTGCGTGGCTGTTTTGTTCGGGATACTATGCATAGAGGAATAACCCTGTTTGCTCACGCATGTAAACTGGGTTATTCCGAATGTTTCAGAAACCGGAATATTGATCTTAACCCGAATGTTGACTGCCTATCAACGTAGCCATTAATCAATGAGAGCACAGAGCTCTCTGAATATGCAACAATCACGGATATAAACAAACCAAAGTTGTTGCCTCAGCATGAATTATAAGACAGAAAAAAGTTTGTCATGCTAAAAATAACATCCCTGCCTTTATGATATATTATAGAGGAGCTAGCACCAGAGTATAAAAAGAATAATGTTGGAGAGAAACAGCAAAGGCTCAATAGCACCTTGAGAAACTGCTTGCAATTATCATAAAACTAACATATCATTCATCATAACATTTGTAAAGACATACAAAAGTATAGTACTCTAAATAAAGTGTGTTTATGGCTCTGAGACGGACCCATATTGTGACAAAAAATAGTGTAATCTGGCCTCAGCATTGTTTATGAATGTTTGCTTCTTTCTGTGTTTCAGAACTCTATACCTTATTTCAATCTCCCTTCCTCAGTTAGTTTTTACTTCCAATCCAAAACAGATCTGACTTTTAAAGAGCTCCCGTAGAGTAAACAGAAAATAATTAAAGCCTGAGGTTAATTAGTTGCATTTACTTATTGGTAGCAATAAACAAATCTGTTGTGATACCACCAAAACAACACCAGATAATTAACACAGCTCCACAGAAGACCATTTGAATGCAAATAAACTGATAATGCAGTAATTTAAATATCTTCTTAGATATTCAGATAACTACTCCTAAAACAACCTCAACCAAACTAAAGACAACCACAACTAAACAAAATAACATGAAATTAAAGGGTTAGTTTTTTTTGTTTTTTTGTTTTTAATGCAAGGTTGGAGAAGATACTTGTAGATAGAAAGTGTAATATGCACATAAGGTATAGGTCAGTTCTGCCCCTTTAAAGAAAGACCAGCTGAAGTGAAGGCACTAAGTACTTTTTAATCTAATCTCCATAAAGAAGTATTACATGGATACTTTCTATTGGCATGTCCCTTATGTGACATTGCTTCACAAACGCAGAATGTCCCTTAAATCCTTTAGTCCAGTGTCTGTGAATCTCTTTTACTCTCAAATGAAGTGTGAGTGTGTAACCAGCTCATTGCTAATGAGTATAAGTAATCTTTTTGCTACTGAGGCCATCAGGGATTTATTTCAAGGATTTTGGCTCTCCAAATCTTTAAGTAGCATTAATATTTGACTGAAAGTCTTAATAGTTTCTTCTAAGAACACCACCAAAATACAAAACACTGTTAAAAATCCCCAGGCTTCTGTAGTGCATGATGGGTAAATATTTGTAAATTACAGTATTTCATTGTGGTATGCATACTGCAGGTTCACAGGAATTTAATGGCTTTGGATATGCATTGATTATACAGCGAGTATTGTACACCAGTCAATATCATACTGTAATCTCACTATAGAATACTGGAATTTTAAAGTCATGCATGCTCAGAGTATTGTATAATACCAATAATGTGTTGTAAAATCACAGTAAATTGTGAGTTTAATGTACTCTGGTTTAATTTTACAGGACAAGACTGCAATTTTACAGTAATATCATTATATTATTAATACAGCAAACCATAACAAATGTTATCTCCAAACTTTACAAAAGATTAGATCAGTTCCATATTCTTGCAATTTATAAGTAATTATAAATAGTAAGACAAAAAATAGAAATGAGACAACTGCAAAATGCTTTCATATTACTGTGAATTCAGAAAAACTGCTTTTTGCAAAACTGTACTGTAATTCTACAGTATTTATGTGTCAGGGTTGCTGTGAAAACACGACTGCTAAATCTAATTTTAATGTATGGTCCTGTGAACAACTTACATAGCTAAACTGAATCACAGCAACTATTAGCCAGTAATTTATGGTGATACTACAGTGTATAGTTTCATATACACATTGTCTTTAGCTCTGTGCTTTTATAATAATATATAAATTTTTTTTTTTTTAAACAAAGGGACCACTTGGGGCTCATCATTGACAGGCTTTTCTGTCTGTGGGGCTGCTGCACTGGCTTCATTCCGTTTTATTTCATAAATCATGATCTATTTTGATTTTCAATATTGGAATCAATCAACCAACTGTAAATAATTGTTCATTCCTCAGCCACTTAGATTTCTTTTTATCCATTTTCTGTAAATGGCATCCCCGGTTGTATAACAGTGTTCGAGTTCTGTGCTCCAGGAAACTTCCCCCAAAGCCAGAATCCAAGGATTATCACATTTATATGCTTCACACACATTCACACTTTCTCTACACTCACTGCAGGGGGCATACAGACGGACCCCTGCTGTGACTATAGGGTTCATGCTGCCAAACACACAAGGTAAAAGATGCACGATCGAGGCCTAATTACCATAAAGATAAGAGTGAGGGAATCCTGGGCTTATAGGTAATCAGCACAGTCTGAAAAAGCCGTATGGAGCAGGAAGAGTCAGAAATGTGATGTTGGCAGTCATGAGGAGTGTTCAAACACAGCTGGAGGTTATATTGATCATGGACGTGTCTTGAAGTAATTCTGTCTTCATTTTTCTATATCAAACATTGCTATTTTCAAGCGCCGCATAATTGAAATGAAGGCTGTGTTTTTATGAAGTCTCCTTTTTCTGCTTTTCAGAGGAACATTGTTTTATAACAACGAGAGAAAAACCCCTCAGACGACAGACCTCACAACAAAAGTGTTTGAAATGCAAATGAACAGAAATAATTACGTCTTTATGAGAGTTCCCCGCAAGGATAAAAATGGACTCAGTGTGCAGACACTCTGTTGAACCAGGCTTCTCTCTTGTTTCTAAGCTAGTTAATACACTTCTGCAGACACACAGATTCTCACAATTATAAATAGAGACACGTGGCAGCATCTTAAAAAAAACTATACAGTAGTTTCAGCTTGACTTGTGCAGTCTTTGAAAAATAAACCTTGAGCATCTGCATTGTTTACATTCAGGACACTGGCTGACATTGTGTAGCACTGGATAGCTTTTCCGTGTAGTCACACACGCCTGGAGCTGGCTCAAGATGCCTCCCTTTGCTTCACACTACAGTGAATTTGATAGTCTGCTTACAAGCGCTTGTTTTAACCAGGTGACTTTTATTCATTTAATAGAGGACAGTTATTTTATCAACCGTATGTGCTAGAGCACTACAGCTGTGCATCTTCACCAGTTTCACAATTTAACTTGATTGCAATTATTAAGTTAACAATTCGACTTGACTTAACATCATGATGCATCACAATGCAACACAGTGGGTAGTACCCTTGATTTTCTATATTACTGCAACAGGCTACTTTTAAATTAAAAATACAAGCAGTCAGTTGATTATGAACTCCTATTATTAATTAGACATAGATTTTGAGATTTTTCTCTTCCTCAGAAACAAAATTGATGGCAGCCTTTGCAACATTAAACAGTTATTGTCCGTCTCTGCATCGTCATCTACATCCACATCATTATGCATTGATGAGATAACTATTTTTTACACCCCTGGTATGCATTAATAGTTGGGGAGTAAAAGCCCTACCTATACTTTGAGAGAATACTTAGAGAGGTGCATTTAGCAGATTAATGCTGTCAGATGCTTTTCTGTGTCTGAAACTGAGACATATATTGATGAACAGACTTCTCCTAATCATGACAAACTTTTTTGTTAACTTGATCACAGTGTTACTTACTTTAGTAAAATTGTTGCCCCAAAACACAGACTGATTCTGACACTTAAGATAAATAACATTAGGGAGCTTATTAGGGCCTTGGCCACTCCAACTAGAAATTTCGAGTTCATCCCTACTCATTGAACGTGTGTCCTTACATGCTTAATATTTTACTTTGGCCAGTAGCAGGACTGAAGGGGTTTATTTAATTGTATACAAGGCTGTTGATGAACTGTAAAGGCAATAAAAGGACAGGGCAAGTGTTTTATCTGTTAAAACTCAATGTGCCCAACACAATGTGTTTTTCTTTTCATTGTTGTTCTGATACAAAGTGACTGGCACTCCTGCTAAGATGCAGTTTTCTTTCCTCTGATGATAAGGAGTTATAGTCCTATCCTGTTTTGGGCTTCTGTTGTTTATATGTAAAACACACACGCTGTTCATTAAGCAATGTTTGCTTGTTTCAGAGAATTTACACTGCGTGCTGTTAAGATGAGCCAACTGATGACTCATCTTTATAGCAAGTGGTAAACTTGTAATCAGACACAGCTATTTGTAACACAACTTACTTGGTAAAGTTTATATTGATGGACTGCAACAACTGTAACATCAAGTTTCTGATGGTTCTTAAATCAAAAAAAAAAAAAAAGATAAAAAAGAAAGCATATATATATTGTGTGGTTACACAATACATACTGTCACTTTGCAGCCTGTCACTGTAGAAAAGTCAGTAACAAGTATGTTATAGTTTAATTATTGATACAATTCTAAAGACACACATCTTCCTGTTAGTGCAGTAGATCTGCACACCTGGTTTATGAGAGGAAAGCCCCTTGATAACCAATTTCAGAGAACCAACCCAACACACGCCAAGCGAGTGAAAGCTTCTGCTGCTTCTGGACTGTGACACGTGTGCTGATGAAACACAGACAGCAAAAATTATAAAGACTCAAAAAAAATCACAAATGACCACCGTTTCACGAGGAAATAATATGAGATTGTGAGCAAGGTGCTCTCAAGGCATCATTTCTACTGGCCCAACCAGGTCAGTGTAATGAGCTATCAGGTGGCCAAAAAAACTGTCAATCATGCATTCTGGTCAGTCAGACAGTTATTACGTTGAGCCTGGAAAAGGCAGAATTATCTATCCAAACATACAGAAAATACGTAAAACTGTCATGACTGTTGCTTTCTGTCCTGACAGTGGTGTAAGAGAAAGGTATTGGTATTTGGTATTTCCAAACATGACTCATAACTCGACTTTTAGCATCAGTGGTGCAGCATGCCTACAGCATGACCCTAAGCTGAGAGAAAAAAATAACACTGTCATTAATTTCTAGCAATATAGACACATCGGTTTGAATGGTGATAAAACTAGATATGCCTGCATACACCTCTGTATAATTGTTTACAATAATGACAGTGACTGAAGTCAAGGTTACATAGCGATGGAAACAAGCTAATATTAATTTGTAATGTTATATTATCCTAAATTATATACCCAGCCATGCAGGTGCAGTTCACGGTCAGGATGCAGTTGTTTCTCTTGTTCACAATCACCCAGACTTTTGTACATCTGCGTCCTCCTCCCTTGTCTTTGACTAGGCAGCACCTCAGTCTTCAGAGCCACAAAGTTTTCAATGTTGTAAACGTGTAATAGTATGTCCTGAACATGATTGTCTGTTGTGTAGCTGTAGGCATCAAGTGTCTTGTATGATTTCTGGCTCTCCCAGAAATAGAGACTTGGTGTCTCGATCAAGTAAGTATGGATGTCCAGCCACTGTAGTCCGGGCCATTTTTTCTCGTCATTAGCCCACTCACCTGCACCCAACACGTATGGGTCATTAAAGGATAAGTTTGGTTTTTTGACACCCGTACCTTATTTTTAGGATTATATACGCTCGTAGACTCACCCAGACAATTTTGGCGGAGCTTGGAGCCATTTTCGAGCAATTTAGATCCATTCGACAGCGTTTTTTTCTCATGCCATAGTAGCAGACGGGGCCAGAAATCGAAGCCCTTAAATTAGACATTATCTGCTTGCGAAACTCGCTCATTTCAGCTACATTTTATGAATGAATGGCCAGTGTTATCACCATGCCAGCTCAACTTCGTTGTTATGGTCATCCGGGGTTTTACAAGGATGGGTAACTTTTGGTGACGTCATAGACATGCACCGCAACAGCACAGCTGAGTAGAGCCGCTGTTGTTGCTAGGCTACACGGCTACACGGCTATTTTTGTGCAAATGGCGGAATAATATCCAATGTAGAAGTGTCTGACGACGACTTTGAGTATAATGGATGCCCGTATCGTTTTGAGGGAGAATATACCGACGAGGAGCTATTTGAAAGGAGGATGCAGAGGGAAAGAGTCGAACAGCTGGCCAGAGAATAAGCAACCACTGCACGTCCACGAATGGGGGCTAACTGGTGGTGTTGTTGTGGACATTGCACGGCAGGAGTGAGAGGAGGAGTGAGTTTCGCAGCAGATAATATCTAATTTAGGGGCTTCGATTTCTGGCCCTGTCTGCTACCATGGCATGAGAGAAAAACGCCGTCGGATGGATCTAAATTTCTCGAAAACAGCTCCGAGCTCCGCCAAAATTGTCTGGGTGAGTCTAGAGGGTATTTAATCCTAAAAATAAGGTCCAGGTGTCAAAAAAACGAACTTATCCTTTAAGATGTATCCCATTCACTAATGTCAATTTGGCAGCACAACTCATTTTATCACGTGGTGATAAACTGTTGTAGTACCCTGACAACATCATCGACACTGCTGCCATAACAACCGGCTCTTTCTGCTGTCAGGTTGCACACGCACACGCTGTGTTGATAAACAAAAAATCCCTCTAAACTGTATGTCAACATACCTGGAGTGACGTTCTCGCAAAGACTTTGCTATATGATTGTGATTCAAGTGCTGCCATGGGTGCTGTTAAAGGGTTTCACGGGACTAAAACTGTAGTTTATCTGAATACCATTAATACCTCTGGTTTCCTGTGCTTTTCATAGAAATTAAATGTGTCACTTTGTAGAAGTGAAAGTTAAAAAGCCAGTCAAGCAGCATCACAATGTTCAATGCTAGCTAACTTTTATTTTGCATACCAGACTTCAGCATGGGTAACATGACAGTAAGCTGTCAGTATAAAGTGCATATGGTACATGAACTCATGTACACCTTATTTGAAAGTTTGTTTGGTTTAGGGCGGTGCGAATGTCCAAATGAGCCCTTGTGTGGATCAAACTCTGGTCTTCTTGAAAATGCTGCTTCTAAGGGTAGTAGTGTTTGATTTGCGGTAGGTGAGAATGCAATTGAAACCAAACAAGGACTAGTCAATGGAAGTAAACCCAAAAGGCTGATATTGGCATTCCTAACACCAGCGGCCATGAGTTTCTGTAGCAGCTAAATTTCTTTGTGGGGGTTCATTGTTCAAAAAGGTAGCTCAAAGTTCATTTGGAAGTGCTTAAATTTGATTTGTTGTATAATAAAGATCAGTCCTATACAAAGAAGATTGGAAGAGCTATATGTTTTGTGAAATAATTATATCAATGTCAGAAAAAACACACATTTAAATCCGTTTTCATACCAATGCCACCAAATATTTCAGCCTTGTGTATTTATGGTTTTTGACAGGTCATCCCCAATTTGTTGTTACTAGCTCTTAAAATAAATCTGAAATGTGCCAACAGTTCAAGAGCAGGCTCACCAGTACAACAAAAAAACAGTTTTAATGAAGTTTTTTGAATGAAAAATTGGAAAAGAAACAAGCAGTTCTGAAACTTTGTTGATGAAATAACACCAAAATCATGATACCATCCACACGCTGTTGACACAAGGGTCAGTTTCCGTGTTTGCAGATATTAAGCAGAGGTTATCACGGTAAGACCCTACATAAGACACTGTATCAGCTTACAAAGTACAATCAACTCAGGATCAGCTGCAATGAATGTCTGTGAACTTTTTGTGACTCTCTGAATTCAGAATCTTTGAAAAATGTGAAAGGAAGTGTAAGTGCAGAGTAGTTTATCCAACTAGAGGGAATTATTTAGAAATAGTTTGATGCATTTTTCCCACAGGGCCAGTGACGGGAAAGAATCTTCCTCATCAGTGATTCCTACTCTGCACTCATGGACTGCTGCCTTTTTGAGAAGTTGCACCAGATTTGTCTGCGCATAGTTAAATCTGAATTTTTGAGCTGCAATATGAGAAGAGATCAGAATCTGCAGTGACAAGAAATATTAGAATAGGAAGCTGACTCTAGAACTGCTGAGCAGCGTTCAGTCATACCCTCAAATCCCGAGTCTCCTTCTGTGATTCAGAGATTGGCCCTAGTGCATGTTGCTAAAACTTTAATGTAATGGTTGTTTTAAACTGCTGCATGTATTTGCTTAAATCAACCACACTTACAACTGCTGATGAACAGGTGTACGCCAAATGTAGTCTATCAAACGAACGGCAAAGCTGGATGAGTCAGACTCGTCCTCTATGACAGGATTAATGACAGCAGTGAGGTGAGGTGTACATGAGCAGTGAATGCAGGGGGGATTGCTGTGCAGTTAAAAAGGTCTGATGTACAGTTAACTGACAACAGAATCAATGCGGGGTATCAGGCCTGATGTTAAGTGCTATTGACTTTTAAAATTGACGCCTTTCAGGCACCAATGAGCTTAAATGGATCTCAATCAGAGGCAATGTCACCATCGATCACTGTTTATGGTAACACATGAAGAGAGCACATGAAGAGCACAGTGAACTTGAGGTGCAAATGTTACACTCCTTAGAAGTACAAGCGATGAACCACATGTAATGTAAATAAAAACCAGAAAACAAAAAAAGTGTAAGGCAAAATTTACCACTGGATGGGTTTCAGTTGCCTGACAGCAGCAGTGCTTGCCTGTTTTCATTTTGGTAAGCATGTTATCAAGTCAGACTGGAAGCGTAAGCCACATTAGTAAAACATGTCACAGAAAAGATAGAATAAATAATAATAAATAACTCTTCTTATGTGCCTCAGAGTTAAAACTTCAGTTATCCTCCTCTGTGGAAAAACTCCCCATGTTCGTCAAAATGCTTTCATTCTACACGTCAGTTATGCAATGAATCAGGTTCTTGTGGAGATTTTTTGTTGTGGTTCTTCCTAGACTTTCAATAAAAGCTCATCATTGAGTTACTACATATGGAGAGATAGAGCCGTGATCGCAGGGAGACACCCTGAAGCCGCAGGACATTTACACGCCTGGTGCAGCGTGATGGCACTCGCCGGAGCTGACACACGGCACATGCATGCAAGCAAATTCCTTCCAGTGGCAACATCTTTTCCTCTCCTTCCATTATGCATCTCAGGTGTTGGAAGTTTCAGGGCTAATACGAATCTGTCTTTTAGTAGATGTAGGACTTTGTGTTCACATCATGAAATCGTGGAATTTTCTTTAGTTGAAAAAGGCTGTAAAGTGCTTGTTTAGTGAAAAAAGGGTACTTTACATTTTATGTGTTCAAAAAAAATCTCAGAATACATGCACAAAATGACTTAGTGACATCCAGTGATCTCCAATTAATGTGACAGCACAGCACTTTTACGAGCTCCGGTATAGTTTATTTTTCTGTGCAGCTGCTTTTTTAACAAGTGGTTGGGTTTGGCTCAGTACACTTTGGTACTGTTTGCTACAGTAAGCCCTAATATTCGTTTTCACGTCTGGCTACTAAACGGCTAGAAGATGATAGTTGTGTCAGCTATGAAACTGCATGATGTAACTGCAGTACAACAGAGTGCTTCATTCTGAAATGCATCAAATAAAGAGCAGCAATGGGAGACATCCAGCAATTTGCGATCTTTCCATATGGCATGTCATCAAGAATAAAGGAAGTTTCAGGTAGCTTATCATCGCTGTCGGGCACAAACCTCCTATCTCCACTTTTTATGATTTATTTATTTATTTGATACGGGCAGTGCACATTAATGAACATCTATTCAGAAAGCAATACATGTGAATATGCCAGATTATAGCAACAATGCTAATTTACATCCACAGTCCCTAGGAAGGTAACACAGATACCAAAGACACCACACTCACAAAGCAAGACAAATAACAGGACAATAAATCACAATGAGAGCATGTGCTTTTCTAAAAACTCACAAGTCTATGGTTACAGAACTGGTTTGCTTTCAGTCACTGGAAAGTTTGTAATGTGGGACACTCCCTTATGAAGAGTTGGAGACTGTTCCAGATCTTACTGGCCTTTACAGAGAGAGCATTTTTTCCAAAGGCTGTTTTTTTCAGATTTTTTTTCATAAAACAATGCTATTGGTCATGGTTTATAAACTTTAAACCAAATTTAATTACCAAAAAAACTCATCTCTAATGAAGACAAAGCAATATTCATTCATTCAGTAGGAGAGCATTTTTTTTATTTCCTGTAAAGTTGCATTTTTAGGAGATTTGTCCCTGACAGCAACATAATGTTGGTTTAAACAAGAAAAAAAAATTGCTTCCCATCAAAAAAGTATATTAAAATAGATTATTAAGGGAAGGTGGAAAGAGTAAATTGTTTGATATAATAAGGTGTCAGTCAGTCAGTGCTCTTTTTTTCCCAATGTGTCTTTCAGAGGAGTAGCAGTGTCCTTACTTCCCAACATGAAGCTGCTACAGTGAATATCATCCAGCTACAGCACTGCAACAGTAGCATAATTAAAATGTGCTTTAACAGCAACATGGACATAATCAGTGCAATTTATGCGGGTAAATGAGTTGATTTCTGACCTTATCAAAAATTCAGTACTGACCACCATGAACTTTAGCCAAAGGAGAGTACTCTATGCAATGTGTTTGTTGTTGTTTTCTCTCTCTGTCTTTTTTCCAGACCAGCCATCATCTGTATTTTTTAGATCAACTCCTGGACATTATCGGAAAGCTGCTTCAGTTTGACTCATGGCCATTGTTTAGGAGTGAATAGTCACACTGTTTGAATATACTTCATTCAAAAAATACTTTTAAAACTGCTTAAAAATTGATGTAAATGCTTCCTCTGTGCTCTGTTATTGCCAACATACTGTAAGAATATGCTGCACTTTAATTCAAAGAGCCCCTGTTTAATTTAATAGTTCTCCATGGAAAAGCAGCTGCAGGTTGAATCCTTCAAAATGTCACTCAGATCGCAAAGGAGTGTGATCGCTGAATCAATGCTTTACACCAGAAAAGAGAAAAATCCATCTGTAATGGCTTACCAGACCCCCTATATTTTCACAGCAGAGTTCAGTGAGTGCCACAGGGCTTAATCACCCTCCACTTGAAATGTAAGAAGGGCTGACATACAGCTGAAGAGGGCTGTGTGCTATCAGAGATAAGGCTCCCTGTGTTCCCCTCCTCACTGAGTCCACACTGAAGACGCTCTCGTCTAAATCAATTACAGTCAGTTAGCGGTGAGGGCCCTTTCAGGGTTTCCCATGGATCCTCTTATTTACACTGTGGTACACGGGCACATTGAATGAGGGGGTTTCCCTCAACTAACAAAAATTAAAATCCCAAACAGATCGAACAAAAAATGAGTTAAGAAGAAGATCTGGCTTTTCCGAGGCAAAGGTTACAATATGGGAAGTGATTATGAAGTGTTAGTTTAACATTAAATATATATTTATATTTATATATGTATATATATCCTAAAATGAAGCTTCCACAGCATTAAGGAAAACTGTGATACATATTTATTCATACATATACATTTTTGTCCATAAAGGATGCTCTAAAAACAATGTGCTATGACCATGATAAACTAATTTCATGTTTCATCCATAAGCATATTCAAAACACAAACCAACCCTAAGCCGTGTATGAAACACAAATGAGAATGAGAAAAAAATACAGCTTTGTTTTGTATTATAGGTAGTAAAAAACAACAGAATGCAATAACTTTAGGTTATTGATGCGACTGTGGTTCTCTGATTAGTGTTACGTTGAAGTAAAGACCATGAGAATCACAGCTAGTGGATACAGATGCAGGGTGCAAGTTAACTGTGAAATACTCGTATAAAAATGTAATATTTTCACTCCACCTCATCCTCCTCCTGCTGTTCTCTCCCTCCTCTTCACTCCCTGTGTTTCAGCATCAGGTAACCAAACTGAATATGCTCCAGCAGCATATTGTAGCTTCTGTATCCTTCCTCTCTGTCATTATCAGTGAGTAATCACACCCCCAACTCTCCCTCTGTCTTTCCCCCTTCTCTGTTCCACCTCAGGTAACAAGTTCTCATACTGCCACGCCTGCCTGCTGGTTGCCGGCGTCTGGTGCTACGCCACTGTATTCGCTGTGGGTCCCCTGTCGGGTTGGGGAGAGTATGGGGCCGAGCCTTACGGTACAGCATGCTGCATCAACTGGCACGCGCCCAGCCAAAACTCTGCAGCTATGAGCTATATCATTTGCCTCTTCTTCTGCTGCTATATCGTGCCCTGCACCGTCATCTTTCTGTCATACACGTTCATCCTGCTGACAGTCCGGGGCTCACGGCAAGCTGTGCAGCAGCACATGTCCCCTCAGAACAAGATCACCAATGCACATGCACTTATTGTAAAGGTAAGTGCACACATCCCTTTTAGATTAAAGATGCCCAGATAGATCAGTCACCAGTCAATGCCTGTATTCACCAGTACCAATCACCTGCAGAATGACCTCATGTTTACTTGTTAATGTCATCCCTAGTCTGCTGCTCCTGCTGCTCTGCCATCCTCAATAAAAACAATGTAGTAGGACCCACAAAACTTTGTTTTTAACCCTTTAGTCAGAAATGTTCATCTATAGTTGAAGTCTGTGCTGAAATTTATGATGAGACTAGCAGGATAAAAGCTAATCAGCTAAGCCAAAGAAGCTACACACTGCAACAAGATCACAGACTGTAAAAGAAGAGGATGAAGTCATGTCAGAGGAGCCTTTAGAACGCTTCTGATGCCTGCTAATGGACGCTGCCATACTGCACATGCTATTTCAACCGAAAGTTAACTCAACCTCCTTACAGACAGATAGGCTGTGTTTAGGCGGGACTTCTCTGTCTGATTATTAGCAACTCTGCATTTCCAAAACTAGAAATCCTAAATCAATCTTCAATAAAAAGAAAAACAGGCACAATATACAAAAATTCACCCCCTCTTAGTGAGAGAACTTAGATGTATCATAGTTTTAGACCGAAGCAGGGGTTTTTAACCAGGCTGTAAAAGTGTTTATAAACTCCAAAAACGTATTTTCCCTGCATGAACTCATTGAGGTGTCAGGTTACTGCAGCCAGCCTCAAGTGGTCACACAGGGTATTAAAATTGTTGACACTTCCACATGGGCCTCCATTTGCACCCCCAAAGGCTTACTGCCTCTACAAACATGTGCGCATCATGTTTAGTGACATGTTTAAGGTCCAGTCAGAAACACCATGATGCATTCAAGTTGGCTTGGTAAAATGAGTGTTGGTCCTTATTTTGTCAGCGTGAAGCGTGTCGTCTAAAGCATGTGGAACATGGTGGTTTGAGGCATGTTGGTAATATTTTTCTATTTTAAGGACAATGTTCTAGGTGCAAAGCAAGGCATATGGCGCAAAAAGGATGGTTAATGTGGCTTGATTAGACATGTTTTGTATAATGTATGTTTTTGGGTGTAACATAGATCAAACCAATCATTCCCTTAAAGCTACAGTAGGCAACATCGTTTTAGTATAGTTGAGTAAAAATTTTATAATATCCTCCAAGCATAATGTAAGTTAAGTGGTAAGACAAGCAATAGGTTTCTGCACCTCACCATGGCTCTGTGTTCAGCCTCTAAAGAATCAGTATCAGGACGATGTGCATCAACCAATCCAAAGTCAGCTCAGACCACTGCGTTCCTATTGGCTGTTCTATAGCTATTCCAGCATTGGCTACAACTGCCTAC
Organism: Cetoscarus ocellatus; assembly: GCA_037902135.1. Taxonomy (NCBI): domain Eukaryota; kingdom Metazoa; phylum Chordata; class Actinopteri; order Labriformes; family Labridae; genus Cetoscarus; species Cetoscarus ocellatus. The sequence continues at coordinate 227,619 of JBAMNC010001577.1, forward strand.
ATGGCTAAACAACCCAAAACAAAGGAAGACAGAATTAGAAAAGAAAGAATATAAGATAGAGGCTGACCAAAAAAGGAACAAAAGTTGTGTTGATATCGGCAGAGTATTCCAGAAAGGGAGAGAACTGCGGGACAGCCTAGGTCTGAAGTTGTATTCGGAGCTGGCCACTCTTCTCTCAGTAAGCTGTTAAATGAATAACCTTGTAATATTTGTCGTAATGTGTTGCGTTGATAGTTGTGTTGTGTAGTTAGATTTCATGAAAGCAGATGACAAACAGCTACCGGTAAGTTTAATGCTGTTAACAGTTAAGCCTGTCTGCTAACCGTTAGTAAAGAGTACGCTTGATGCTTGACTCGGACATTACTCAAAATTGTGCTAAGTGGACCGGTGAATTCCAGCAGCGGCTTGATAGCGACTCTGTCAAAAAAATGCTGTGTGCGCACGCTCGTCTGGTAGGAGGGGCCAGAGACTCAAAAATCAACCGTTTTCTGGCTTTCTACCTACTGCAGCTTTAAATTAGTATGCACCGGGCGGGTGGTGTTTCACTATTTACCCAGTAGGTTTGGTTACTTGGTCTCAATTTTGGACCAAACAAGTTCGATTGATTTTAGTCAGTCTGTTGTTAATTTTATCAATTCGCGTGAATAAAAACAGTGATAAATAAGTTAATTTATTGTGTTATTCAGAAATCTTATACTGTAGGACTCTAACTTGAATTGCTTCATGAGATCTTTTTGTTCAGCTTTGTTGAGCAAACACTTCACCAGTGTGTAAACAAAACACAATGCACATGAATATAAATGTGTGAGGGAGTATGCTAACTAAACTATGCTAAAGTATGTTAATGGCTTAAAAAACACCCAAGAGATACATGGAAGGCAACACTGAACCACCAAAACAAACTTTAAATATGAAGTGCAACAATTTTGTTCAAATAAGCAGAGAAAATTGATCAAACTATTACGTGGCAATAAAACAAGAGAGGTGTTTAAGAACACTAAACCAACAGTGTAGTTACAGTTCATGTTGAGGTCATCAATGAATTCCTGAATTGACAAAGAGATGTTCATCATACTCTCCTCCTCTGCCACTAAAGCTCCGTGTTCAGTGACACAAACACAGAAACATACAGACATCCTGCTGAGAAACTCTTTCTCCTCTTATGTGTTTGTTCTGGTTTTCCCTCTGCTGTGTAATATAGACTCATGCTGTCGATCTATGGTTGCAGCTGTTAGTTGATTCTGCCAAGGAGGTTTTGTTTTTGCCAGTATTTATCTTTTGGTTTATCTGTCCATCTCTCTTTGTCCTAGATAACTCAAAAAGTTCTCCACCAATTCTAATTGAATTTCCTGGGAATGTTGGCCATGGCACAAGACAGATCTGGTTTGATTTTGGTGGTTATCCGGTTACAGATACATTTGGTTTTTTTAGAATATGTAAGCATCACAAGATCGGGCAGTTTTCCAAATTTATTTCTCTAACTAAGCAGCTGATGAATGCTTTGGTGGAGGTTTGTCCTCTTACCTCTAGTTCATTTTATTTTGTACCACTTAAACGCTAGCTTTGATTAGTCTGTGTAAAAAAATCTATCTTTGTCAGACAGTTCTCCTACAATTGAAAAAGTTCCCAAAATAAATATATAAACCACATAATTTAATGGACAAACTGCTGATGCACTGCTGTAAGTCCTCAGGAGTCTCATGGAGAGAAAAGATTAGGAGAGGGGACTGCTGAGAGTACGGCAAGAGGTCTGAGAGTCTGAAAGCCAGTACTGGCTGCTTGTTGTTAATTGATCATCAGTTTTGTTGTATTGGTTTATTTTAAAACAGGGGAGTTCATAGTAAAAAGACAAAATTGCCTGTACTAGTTTTTTGTAAAGTTACAGTATGTATAGGGCCCACAATGATCATAAAAATGTATGACTTAATGCATTAAAAAGAATAAATTCCTGCACTTGATGAAACATCACTAATAAAGTTAATTATTCTGACTGACTTTTTACATTTATTGATGCATTTACAAAGGTCTTTCAGTCATCATGAACCATGAGTTATTAGAGAGACAGATCAGGGGCCCTGCTTTATTCGACAATTCACAAGCGTGATGAAATCATGAAGAAAAAATGATAAAGTAAAACTATTTGCAAGGGCCTGCTAAAAATTTCTGCTCAGGATCCCATTTTGGCCAGATGTGGCCCTGTCCACAACCTGTAAAAACAGCTAGGTTACTCAATATCAAGTCTTGACCCACCAATTGAGAACCTCTGCTAAGCAGAGTTAAATACACTCTCCATAAATTTCATTACCAGGAGGATCTCAATCAAAACAATAACAGGAGTTGAGGTGTGAAGAGACACTCCTAGGTCGTTCCTTCTCCACTGTGTACTTGTTTTGAATTGAGGGCCCAGTTTTCAAGAAACTGCTCTCCATAAGTTGTATTTATGAAACAGCTGAACGAGAGCCCTGCACAGGACTGCTATCTCAGTCCAGTTCCTGCCCACTCCCTCTGGATTTCTGATCATCACTGCTCACTCCCGCTGTTTGTGTCATTCACTCCCGCCTTCCCCAGCAACATTTGTGTCCGCTCCTGGCCGCTTCAATGGATATATTTTTACGTTCAATCAAAGCTAGAGCTGTTTGCACAATGCAGATGAATAAAAAAAGCTTCTTACCACACAAAAGACTTAAGCCTGTTTTATGCGGATGGATTCTCAAGGCCACAAGTGTTTGCATGTGACGTCAAGTATACAGACATGTCAGTTTGTGGATATTCTGCGTGGTTCGTTTTCACTTGGCCACACACATCTCAAGAAATTTGACAGACGCAGACATGGAGGACAAGATGGCTTTGAGGATCTACACTTGTCATCAGTTTAAAGCAGGCTACAGACCTGTTATTCTAAAATATATTCTCATATCCAATCCTCACTTCTTCTCCTATATCAGGCATTGTCCTTACAGGTATATTATCCTCCCCCTCATCTCATCCTCTCTAGACTTTGTGGCTATTCGGACCATTTCTTTCTTTTCTCTCAATGACACAAGTAACACATCAACTTCCCCTAATAGTTTTCCATACTAACAGCTATTCTCTTTCACTAACTTCCATTGCAAAAGTAGTGACTTTTTTGAAGATACCGCCCCTTGACGTTTGGGAGAATATCAGTCTGCGGCAGTTTGTGTCAGTGTGACTTTGCAGAAAGCATAATTGAGCCTTTAGGCTTCGCAACTTCTTAAGGCCTACAAGTTATTGAACAGATCAGAAAAAAACACAAGGGAGCACAAGAAAGTAATGCCATTTAAATCCAGCTGCCAATATAATGTGCTAATACTCTGTTTTTTCTCCTTTCCAGCTGTCGGTAGCAGTTTGCATAGGTTTCCTGACAGCCTGGAGCCCATATGCCATTGTGTCAATGTGGGCTGCTTTTGGAAACCCAGCGACTGTCCCACCCATGGCTTTTGCAGTGGCAGCTATTTTTGCAAAATCCTCCACCCTTTACAACCCAATAGTTTATCTGGTCTTCAAGCCAAACTTCCGAAAGTCCCTGTGCCGGGACATGGCCCTGTGCAAGAGGTCACTCTGTGGATGTCCGTGCCCAAACAGCTCCACACAGAAAGGAACTTGCAAGCAAGGCCACCACAAAGAAGAATGCGACTCGACAAGGTTGTCAAATGGTTTAGCAGAAAACCACAGGACCTGCAGACACTGTCCCTGCCCTGAAACAGTCACTGGTGCCAGAGAAAACTTTATGGACTACAGCCCCAAGCAGACTGCCAGGATACTGAAAGGATCGGCACACAGTGAGGTGGCTGTAAGTCAGCTCTCCAATGAAATGCAGAGTGATTTTCTTTAGAGATGGAAACACAGCGGGACTGTAAGGAGGTGAATAAAGGACAAGTAAGGTTGGCAACACACTAGACTATTTTCAGATATTAAACCATCTTAAGATTTGGAAGACAACAGATTTACAGATGGTTTGAACCAATTATTTGACATAAAATCCTCAAAATACATAAAAAAAGACCACAGACATGTTATTCACGGTAAAGAGGAGACACAAGACCTCACAGAATCTTATGCAAGTCAGATGGGGAAAATATAGAGGATCAACAGCCAGGGTGCTAAGAAAAAAAATCTGCTGTTGAACCACTATTTTCTTTTTTCCTTTTTGTTCACCAATAAAGAAAAAACAAGAATACATTTATTTATTTATTTTTTTACAAATGGCCCAACAATAAATTATACTTGAGGAGCCTCACCATTAAGACCAAGGAACTCTTTCTTTATTATTATTTTCTTTAGTTTTTGAAAGGTTGATGAAAGGTTTAAGCTAGATTCAGACCTTGAGAGCCTGCAATGCAGACTATAGCAACTTAACATCAGGCACGCAGACACAACTGCCAGCTACCAGCACTTTAAGACCAAAGTATTTTTCGTCAGTCTTGTTTTGTTGTTGCTTATAAGTGGTTTGTGTGCTTATTTCTCTGTATTGATTTATTTAATTACTGACATAAGCAGGAAGCTGATTTTCTTTTACTTGTTCTTTTTTTTTTCTTTTAAACTGGTGCAGGAAGAAACTAGAGACCTCTTTCTGATCTGCTCATTTTGTTGAATTTGTTTTTATTAATAACTGACTCAGGCAAAAAACAGAAATCTTTTTGTTCATTTGTTTTCTTTTCTTTTGCTTGATTAATGACACAGGCAGAAACCAGAAATCATTTTCGTCTGATTCTGTGATGGTTCTTTGTTTTTTTCATTTGTTTCGTGTTGTGGAGTAATTGACACAAGCAGACACCAGAAACATTATTTTTGTTCTTCTTTGTTTGCTTGTTTGTCGCAGAAACCATTTTTTTTAATTTGTTTGATTGTTTTAAAAACAAGAGAGAGAGGGAATCAGGAGCCCTAAAAAAAAGATTAGATGGTAATTTTGTTGTTATGCTGTGGTATGGAAAACAAACTATCAAACAGCTTTCTCATAACTGAAAAAAAAAATTGATAAGTTCATTTTTTGTGATTGTATTTGCCAGATGATGAAAAAGAAAAAAAATGTCTCTGGTTTCTGCCTGGGTCATTTAATACAAATGGTACTTTGGTCTGTTGGTGTCCTCAGCTTCTGTCCTAATGTGAGGCCTGTTTCTCAACAATACCAAACAAGAGGCAAAATAATTTTGAAGAGATTCTGGCCAAGATGAAATAAAACTCTAGGTATATCTTTGTACTTACGTTTCCTTCCATGTTCATAGTTTCTAGTGCTGTTATTGGCTATTGCAAGTATTCCATCACAGACAGCCAAACCTAGATTTACAAATTAGAAATTGCATAATGTCCACAATTTGAGATGGTGGTTCAGTTGGGAGCACAGTTTTATTAGCTCCACACACTTGAGGATTATGTGGCCAAATAATTGGTTGTGACATACCTAAAATCAGGTACCGCGCCCTTGATTGCCAAGAGGAGCAAACCAGGTCCAAAATCAGGCTTAAAATGGCCTATTGTGTAGCCACCTTGTTGGAGAAAGAGGTAACAGAATTGAAGGATAACAGATTCTCATGGCAGATTTAGGATAAGGGAACAAAAATTAAGAGTGACTGGGTGAAAAAGTGTTACAGAGCTGAAGGTCAAAGAACTTTCCTCATGCCTCAAATATGTGATACTGCCAAAACATCCAGTGAACATAGAGAAACCAACCGGTGAAAATAGCCAAACAACATGCAACAGCAGAAGTGAAGGTTGGTTCTTCATCAGGTCAAATAACCTGCATCAACAACTATCGGATCACTTTGGCTGATCAGCATTTACAGAATAAGTTGGTGAATCCTCACAGTCCACAATGCAAATCAACTGAAGCTGGGCTTTGAAGCAGGAGCTGATATGAAACTGTCTTCTCCCTAAACTACCTTTTATGTATTTATTACAAGTACTGTATTTAAAGATGTGTTTGATTTGATAAGTATTTATTAATGCATGCCTCTACCTGAAGGACCACAGGGTTGCTGTTGTTGAAATATCACAATTTTAAAGCCTCAAAACTGTGACCGCAGTGTGACAGCCTCAACATTTATCTACATTAATTAAAACCCAAAGAGTGGGGTGAAAAACAACATTTGGAGGAAGGATTCGGCTCAGTGGGACCATTGTTACGAGTTTAAATGAAAGAACACCCATCGATGCACCCAGGGGGGCTTTGCATTGGTTCTTCTCTGCAAAGACAAGTTGCCAATATCAATTTTGTCCAATCAGCTGTGTCCTGAGCAGGAGGCATGACTGAATAGGAAAAGCAGAGGAGCTGGGGGAAGGACTCAGGATGACAAATCTATAAAATGTGTTTGTAATGTTTGAGTAGTGTGCATTATTTTTAGACAGGAAATGCAGGCAACAAAACAAGCCACAATAAATGCACAGAGAAGAAAAGAATAGGTAATAATACATTTAATTTTGCAGAGATATTTTATTTATTTACTAAGTAGAATAACAAGCTGTTGCATACATATATAGTACTTTTTGTTCCAGATTTTTAGGTTTTCATAAAACTGAGAGCTGGCTCAAAGGTAATTTTGTGTAGATATAATTTAATTGCAGGAAGCAGATCTGCAAAATACAACAAAAAAAACTATCCTGTGAGCATTGGAGAGTAAGCAGTGACTTTTTGTTTGCCTTCCTGTTTGTTTGTTTGTTTGTTTTACAGCCAAGTGATTACGTTCAGGGGAAACCAAAACAGCCGAGTAAATCTTTCCATGATTCCACTAACAAAAGTCAAAGTTGTATCTTCAAGTTATTCAGCCGTTTCTTCTGCATGGCTCTGATACACACAAATAAAAACAATCTTGCTATAGCATGCACACTTGCTCTTAAGTGCTGTTAAGGGCTGTCACTTTCCCCAAAAATCAAACTCAAATGTTTTTTGAGCACACACACTAAGTGCCAAAGACATTTAAACCCCACCCACAACCCCCAGCCCAGCTGCACCACAGCCATGAGGCATTTCCGTTAGAACATTTTACTGTTTTACTGAGACCACACCGGTGGGCCACGTCCTTGCATAAAATTCTTGCAATCTTGTCCATGATGGCTTGACTACGGTGGTGAACCCCGTCAAACAGACCTGCAGATTTGTCATAGATGAGGAGTGAGGCAGCTGCTTTGCACATAATTTTTCAGAATCAGAATTGTTTTTTATTGCCAAGTATGCGACATATACAAGGAGTTTGACTTCGACAGTTGTTTTCTCCAGTACAAAGGAGGTAAAGAACTAAAAGTAAATATAAAAATAGAGAATAAAAAAAGAAAAATAACTGACACATAGCTTGGTCTTTGTTTATTTTGCCATCAGCAGTGTGGACCTCAAAGTGCTTCCACAAAGTGGCTTTGCCTGTCCTTTATGTTCTTGAGGTGTGCTTCCTGTTACTGTGGTCAAAAGAGCAGTTAATGGTCAGGTTGCACTGGGAGTGCCCTTCTGTTGTATCATACATTGCTCCAGATGCCCTAATGTGTTGCAGAGCTGTATATTTTAGATTTAAATGTATATGTATGGATTTCTACCCCCAATGCTTAAACAGATACTTAAATATTGAGTACAGGGTGACAGCCCTAGTGCACAGAAAGCATCACTAGCAAAATCAATTAGCTATTAAATTATGAAAAGTATTATTTTAATAATTGAAGCTATAGATATATATTTCCTGCCTACACCAAGGAAAATGAAGTGGTGAAGTTGGAGAAACAGCTTGTTACTCTGGTCTTAATGTATGAGTTAATTCAGTTGTGCCACAAAAAGTCAAAAATGTATCCAACCAGTTTAGAGAAGCCAAGTGGGATTGATCTGCTGTTGAACCTTCTTGTGAGCTGTGCAAAAACTATGTGATGTCTTACTGACATTCGTCTCTGACTTTAGAATCAGTTTTCCGGTTCAAACTGCTTTGAAATTGCAGTGTACGTCTGGCTTAAGGCCACCTTCACAAATTGATTTCAGCTGATCACTGTTGTTGTATTGAGGATGTTTGTTTCCATAACAAATGCATTTTTTTTACCTGGAAACCATAAGTTTAGCCAGTGGGTTCCAGAGTACAAACTAGTGGTACTACTAGTACTACTACTCAACAAGTAGGTGAGTTGTGTCTCACCTGCCAACATGCCTCTCTTGTGAAAACAGAGACTCGATGCACATTTACCTAAGTTCCATCTAAAAGTAATGTGTAAAAAGGTGAACTAAATATATTCAAATTAAGCTTCCCAACTGAAGTCACTTTTTTCTTGCTTTTTAGATCAATTGGTGTTGCAACCACACCTAACCATAGTTCACAAATGTCTGGGCATTAGCAGTTTTATAAATTTACACTTACAAACTCTGTAGAAGGATACTCATGCGTGCATGTGAAGTTTTATGAGTCATATGGCCAGCAACTGGCTTTGCAAGATTATCAGACAGGTTTTGTTAAGACAAAGTTGGAGTTTTTTCTTGCACTTCATGCTGTTTAATTGATCAAATTGTGCAAACTGGCTGCAGTTTGGATGGGAAAATACTTTCAACTATAAAACATATGATAGCTGCCACTCATCCTCAGAGTCTCTTTATGGCTTTGAAATATTTACCCAATGTTTCTTTTATGTGGTTTTATTGCCAAACTGCCTGGAGGTTTGTGGATCCTTTCAGTTAATCTGGGAATTGATTCCCACTTTAATATCTAGTAGAGAAGACAAGCTTAGTGTTGGTTTCATTCTCATAGCAGAATGACTAATGATGAAACAGCTGATACAGTTTTATTAAGTTTTAACAATGAGCTCGTCACACCACAATGATGTTATCATAACAGAGACTCTGAGGGGCCGTTTACACTACACAAAAAAAGGAAGAGTTTTCATCACGTTTTTGCCTTCTGTTTACATGAGAAAGGTGCCCAGAGTGCCTGAGTCCTCAAACTTTTGAAACCAGGATCCAGAGTGAAAGCTTTGAAAATGTTTTAGTATCTGTCTCTGTGTAAACAGTAATCAGTGTTTTCAGGGCAGTAATTCTCTTCAGATTAAGCTTGCGAGTGCACCTAGGAACAACCACAAATCTCCCATTCCACACTCCAGTCCAGTTGGTGGTGGTAATGCACCTCTAAGTTAGTTTGCCAACCACCATTAAACAACAAAGTAGAAGAAAAAGAAGGCTTCCAGTCAAGTGTTAGTGCTCAGACGCATGTTGTAACACCGCTGTTTCACTACAAACCTACATCGCCAACTACTGGCCTGGCAAGCACACTACCGCGTTTTCAGTCGTTCTTGCGAATCCATGTGAATGCGGATCGTTTTCACATCGTCTCCATGTGAATGAGAAGTACTTTTAAAACACAAAGGAAAAACTTTTCCGTTTCTGGTGACAACGTTGTCGTGTAACGGGGTCTGAAACTCAAGTAAGGAATACAGTCTGGTATAATCTGCATATAAATCCACCCAATGCACTGCCAAATACAGAAAATGGTGTGCATGCTTGCTGCAGCTAGGGTGAAGAGGCACTTGCTTTTAACTACAGTATACCTATGCATGACGACTGCAATGCACCCCCTGCATCAGTTTGCCACATCAGTTATGAATGTCCTTAAAAACTGATGCAATGCAGGAAGGAGCTGTAGGTGTGTAGAGGCGAAGGGGTGTGACAAAATCATAGCAATGGTTGAAAGTGTTGGACACAACCTTAATGGCATACAATGTTACTGTAGACTCATGGCTCTAAGTAGGGAAATGTTTCACATCACATGCTACATTCCTAGCAGGCAATCCCTTTTATCTATGTAATATTAGCCCTGTTTTAAGTAATCTTTACAATGTTTGTAGATTTCCATTCGAACTACAGGTAGTCGTGAAGAGTGGTACAGAAATGACGGAAGTTTGTATTGCCCCGGTTCCTTTGCAAGCCTACTAAAAGCCGATAGGATTTTTCACTGTTTTGGATCATAGCTGATTATAAGCTGTGTCATGAACAAAATGTTATGAAACTTAAATGTTCTGCTCTGTGTGATAATCTTAACAAATGAATCAATTTCTCACGATTTTTTAGGCTTAAATGTTGTCAAGAGCAAAAAGCTATTATTAAGCTACTATGCAACTACAACATGGCGTTCCAACTTAGAAGCAACTATAATATTATCAATGTACAACAACATGCTATAACCACTTGTTTAAGAGTTTCCTCATATTCAAGTGACCTGATGAAGTTTGTCCTCATTGCTGTGGCAATAGTGTATGAATTACTGACTATCAAAAAACAATCTGAAATGCTTGCTGTTTGGTCCCCGGCCATATCTGTTGTACTTGTTAGCAATTAGTTAGCAACCGTCATTTTTAAACGCACAATGAGGCTTTAAAATTCTAGAGCAGGCAACATCAGATGCATTTTTTTTACTTCCCATTTAACATTAAAACCCTCATGTGCATGTTCATCACAAACCTTATTTCAGGCAGTTATCCAAAATTGGTTTTCTAAATCTTATTTACTCCAGGGTGTTGGGAACCAGGAAGTGCTTAATGCTAATTCTTTTTGGCGTTTTTTGGACTCATTCCTGCGCCACTCTATACAGCCAGAACTCTCTGGCATGCCCTCAAGTATTGTCCAGTAACATGTGTTGTACTTAGGCTCATGATGCCTTTGGATTTACACATAAACATGGAGACAAAAAGCAAGTACATCTCTGTCCTTAGAGGAATCCTCATCATACACTCATAGGGCATAAGAATTTAAGCTCAAACAGGAAGTGTCTTCAGCATCGTTGTGGGTCAAAGTTACAGGAAGTCGGTCTGTATACTGTGATGTATGTTTACATGGACTGCTGTAATAATTAAATTTTCACTAACTTGCTCTTCAAAATATGTTTTGTTAGTTTTTGTTGAAAGTTGGTTTGAAGCCAAACTTATATCCTTTGTCAGACTATTTTTCGAAGCAGCGTTGCCTCATTCCCAGACTAAATCAATTAACTTTTGTCAGCCTACTTTTATTATTATCATTGCTGACAGGAATGAAGATAAGACCCAAAACTGTAATAAACTGGAGTGATCCCTCTGAGATGTTGGATGACCTCTAGGCGTGAGTGGAAATGTGTGTTTTAATGTGAGGGCAGGAATAATTGTGGTTTATTTACTCTTTATGCGTGGATATTTTTCTAACTTTCACAGGGCAGAAACACAAGTGTGTGGCTCCTCAGAAAAAGTAACAGTGCATCAGCAAATTCCTTTAGGCCTAACGCACAAAAGAACACCAAAATCTGTCTATTAAACTCAACTCTGGAGCTGGAGGAATAATTAATTTGATGTCTATGTATGGATTTAGGCCACATGCCTGAAGGACTCAAAGAAAATGTGTTGCTTAGGAGAGAGGATTTGTAACATGAGACACAGCTTTGCCTGGGTACCTGCCAGCATCATTCTATGAATAAAAATGCCCGGTGCAGTTTATATAAAATGCAGTGTTTGTCAAACAAGCAGTTTTGTACACCTCGTTGGACTCTACGGATCGTCGTATCAAAACACAAAAAGAGCTGCTTATGACATATTAATTAGATCTGCCGGAGCGCATGTTGTGGTTCACTTACAAGACTTTTCTGCCATCTCATGATTCCTTTCTTACACAGGCTGAGAGGAAAGTTTTGCAGTTTTGTGCATTTTTCCACTGACTACCTGACTCCAAAGGCGCCTCACTCTGTCATGAAATAATTTGCTTTAAATCATGCAGAGCACTTGTGTCAGCGCATGTGGTGCATTCTGCTGCAGGCCTCGCTCCTCAAAATTCTGTTTGGAAAATTGCAAGCGTCTGCCTCTCAAAGAAACTGATACTAAAGCAGCGGAACCACCTGAGCTAATAGGCCACTTGGGCTTTTCAAAGAACACTTAGCTCTGAGGTAAGACCCTGCTTAGCTCAGGGCTTACAGGGCTGTCAGATGAGAGCTTAGCCCGTGTTCACACTGACTTTGCAGCTTGAAAAATGCTGCCCCCCCTCCCCCCATCCCCTAGCCTTATTCTGGCAGAAAAACCCTGTTGTGTCCTATGGCAGAAGAGTCATTCTTGATTTATTTGATTTGACAAGTAAGAAAAAAAATTGCCAATCAAATGTCTTGTTTTATCACCTGACTAGCCTCCAAATACATGGATCCATCAAACAAACCTAACATATTGTTTATGATGTACAGTTTTTTAAATGCCTTTACTCTTAAGGAATTGAAAAGAAATTGTTGCTATCATTGACATGCTGCTGGCTCAATTCTTTATCAATTCCCTACTCAAATTTCTGTTTGGAGAGCACCCTTCAATATTTAATGCTGTACTAATTTGATTATTGTGTTGGCAAGTTACTTCTTTACCTTTGATTGAAACCACACAGCCACAGACATTACAAGCTGTTGGTGCCACTGTGTAAAAATCAAGCAAGATTTTTTAAGTTCCATATTATATTAAACCAACTTATAAATGTTTATTCTACTACAACCCCCTATGTGAAAATCCCTCTTCTCCCTCTGTTGCTTGCTTCAACTTTCAGAAAATGTGCTAAAACAGTTAGTTTAAAAACTCTCCCCTAATGACACCATTAGCCTCTCAATGGACTCAGAGAGGCCACTGAATGTTTTGAACATTCTGACTCCATGAATCCAGAGGTGTGCTTACAAATGTGAATCTGTCACTTCAGGCTTAGCGTGAGGAGTGAGCTCAGGATAAAGTTGCCTGAGGCTCTCTTGCGTCTGTGGGTTCCAGCCTGAGGCGGTCACACACAGGTGTTGAAGTAAGAAAAGGAAAAGCACCGTTTAAATAGACATGAACAAATATCTTGTTGTATATTTTCATGTATGTAAAAAAGGTGTGTGGATGTTCAGGGAGGCGCCTTACTACCAAGTCTTGCTCTATTACAGGGGTGTCAAACTCAATCACAGCAGCGGCCAAAATTTTGAATACATCCCACTGATGGCGGCCAAACAGGCTTTGTTTTAATCAGAAATGTAAATTTGAACAACATATTTCTTTTGAGCAAGCTTAAAAGTCCATGTAAAAGCACTGACCAATGCATTCATTGGCTGATCAGAGAGATGTTTAAGCATTGGGAGGAGAGGTTGGTGCTCAGGTCCTGCATGGCAGCTGTTGCAGTGAATTGTGGGATTTGTAGTATGACTGGTGGGAGTGCTAGTTCACGAACATCAATAATGCATATGAAATGATCTCTTAATTATATCCTGAGCCAGATTTGGCCTGGGGACCCTGAGTTTGACATGCCTGCTCTATAATGTTCAGGGTAAACACATGGGTCACACAAGTCCTGTTAAAGATTTATGACTCACATGGCTGTACTCCGTGTTTAAATGTTGATGGTTTCTTGTTGGATATTTATGAGAAAAATGTAGGGAAGGATTTATTTACGTATGTGGAGGTATTTCTGCTGGAACCAAAGGTTACTGTCACCTTTACACTCATTGTCAGAGCCAAAATGTTGTTTTTTGGCAACTTTTCTACAAATATGCAGGTTACCCTTAAACTAACAAACATATCAAAGACACTGCTTCCAGCCCTGTGCTGGACAGGCTATTCTTTTTGTCAGTCCGTACTCTGGGGTCAAAGATGGAAGTACAAACCAGGATACAACTGAACATAACTGTGAAACTTTTATTCTGATGTCTCTTTTTTCTATTCAGTTCTGCTGATATTACCTGGGTGTATATTCTGAGCTTTTCCTCTACCCATCATCTGTCTCCATGTAGACATATATATGAATATATCAGATGTCAGGGATTTCATGTACACATTTGTTTGCATGTATGTATATAATATGTGTATGTACAGATGCCAAATTTGTTATTATATTATGAGTATCATTTAAGCATAAAAGGGTTAATATGAGATGGTGGGGTCTCACTGCAAATACTGAAATGTAAACAAGTGTTTTTCTGGTGTGTGTGTGTGTAATTTCAGATCAAAATATCTCTAAACACTCAATTGAAGCCTTATTTGCAAGTTCAGACAAAAATCTCATTTGCATAAGAACGTAGTTCTCTTTAAGAGATGTCTGTGCGGGACTAAATTTTCACCTTCTGTATAAAAAAGGTCTGATTTCTATGCAGACTTGTTGGATAAATGTGTCTTAAGCTCACATTTTAAGACATAAAGAAAATGAAACAATAAGCCTGCATTTGTCAGCAATAAGTAAAACTATACCTACTGCTATCTGGTCATATGAGAGTGAAAGTCTATTGGATGGTCATGAAAAAGTGCTGTGATGTGTTTTTGTTAGTGTGGTTGATGAAATATTTGTTTCTTTAATGTGTAGTCAATGTTCTGTAACAAGATGTAAGGCCACAGTAGCCCTGAACCTTCAAAGTGTGTTTAGTTTACACATGTTTTTTGGGTCAAAAGTAAAGGGTCAAGGTCGTAATACTTCATGATCACAGTTTGCTTCTGAGACGACTATTACAAGATAATTTTAGGAATGTCTGTCAGACTTTGAACAGGAGGCAGGCCTCCCATTAAAGAATGTTCTTCGAAGAATTTGGTGATCATAGGTCAAAGTTTCAAGGTTATAAATTCTCATGGTCATCACGTCCTTGCCAACACAATTTTTAGACAACACGTTTGGGGTTTTCATCAAACTTTGGCCAAATATTCACTCCGACAGATAACAGCTTAGATTCAAGACAAAGTTTTAGTTCTCAAGTTTATTCTTTGCTTATGAAATGTCTACCGTTCACCCAACCAAGTATGTAACTATCCTTACCCTTGTCTTTGACCCACAGTGTCCTGTGCTTTCACTCTCCTCCTCTTAAATTCCTTGCTGAGGCATAAAGCCATGTGGCAGAAGCTCTTAGTTACTTTTTACTAACAAAAAAGGTGCACTTTATGTTTTGTTTTTAAAACAAAAAAACAATTTGAGAAAAAAAAAACACTTGTTTAGATTTGATGTTTGCTCTTTAAGTGTATTCAAATGGGGTTACTATGGGATTTTATATTTTACTATTATTTGAGCTTGCGACTTGTGGCTTTGCAAATATTCCCTTAAATGTTTCCTATTAAAAGGTTTTAGTGCCAAACAGCCTGCAGGTTTGTGGATTCCTTCTGCGCAGCTGGAATCCATTTTCCTTTGACTCCTTCAATATCCAGACGAGAGGACAAACTTAGCCGAGCTTATATCCTAACAGCAGGATGACCAACATTACACGGCTGTTATAAAACGGCTGATACAGTTAAGTGTTACAAATTGAGCTCAGTTTACCACCTTGGCGTCTTTTGGCTTTAAAGAGACTCTAAAACCTGAGTGGGAGATTGAATCTATTTTGATGTTACAGCTTCTATGAAGGCAGTTTTTCTACCTCGTAATGAATAATGGAATGTATTTATGGCTTCAGTGTTTGAATTTTGAGAAATGAAGTGTTGGAAACTAAAAAAAAGAAATCTTAGTAGCAGGGAGATTTTAGTGAGATTGCAGCTGCTTGGATGAGCAGCTTAAAGAAGGTGAGCTTAATTACATGGAAAATTAAAGAGCTGCTTTGCTAAATGTTTGCATGAAGGAAACAGAGGCTGGTTACAATTGTGGTTTGCCCTTGCGTCATTTTATCTGTTGTGATGGAATTTTTCCTCAATGCGGTCATCTAGGCCGTCTTTTTACCTGTCAAGAAGATGCCTGTAAACACGACAAAGACTTTATGAGTCCAATATGAGACACAAGGCTCTGGATCAGCAGAAAATCCATGTGAAGCACCTGAGATGTTTTATGATGCAATTCCTTGATGCACCGAGTCGGTGCTAGCTCTGCCTGAAGTGGTAAATCTTAAAACACGCTGCTCTCTGTACGTCGGTGGGAATTTACTGTACAGAAAGTTCAATGTGTTAAGAACAGGAATTTTCTGTCAGCAGCTGGAGAGCAAAGTCTTTGTGTTAATTTCTTTATTTTGACATGAAAAAGAGCAAACACCATCCTCAGGGGATTTGCTATTGTACATTTAAGGTTTGTTGCAGCCCCCCGAGATTCAAAGACACAAACATGGCTGAATGTGAAATGTTGTACATATATATGTCGGTAAATATAAAATAAAGTCTGTCTCCGTATCTATAAAGGTTTTAAACATAATATATTATATATATATTATTGAAGTTACTGTCGTTCTTGTCGTTGACCTTTTAATGCATTGTGACAAATGTTTACATTGTTTATTGTTTTTATTTTAAAATATATATATACATGAAGGATTGTATGAAAATAATGTTGTATTCATCCATCCAAGGACATGTGGTTTGTTATGGGGTGTCAATGGAAAGAATGAATAAAGATGTCTGAGGACTAACGGAAGAGAAATACAGTGCTCTTTGTTGAGTTTCTGTTGGTGGCCGTGCGTCATAGAGATGCTTAACACACTCATTCAGCTACGACCTTGAGGAGCTGTATTGTAGCTTTATTGCCATTCAAATAAAGATGTTTAAAGTAATCCTGATGGCTCTGTGAGGCTGTGTTGCTTACTGTAAAGGCAATGTATTGCTATTGTAGGGTGCTATTCATTCACAAGGTAAAAACAAAGCTTTTGTAACAATTTGAGCTCTAAAAAAACATGTCAATGAGACAAAATAAGATACAGTATCACAATAGATGACATGTTATTATAAATAATCCATTCATCCATCATCTAAATGGCTTATCCCTTTCTGGTTTGTGGGAGGCTTGAGCCTATAAATATTTGACCTATCCCTTAAACCCCGCCCTCAAATGCCACAGACCAATCACGTCTAGCCGCCACTCAATACACCTGGACATACATCTTGTAAACTCCCATAGAAAAGCATTAGAAAATTTGGCTACTCTGCATATTTATTTATACTTACACAGTAAAGATTTAGACAAATGGTTAATCAATCTTATACAAGGGATTCTGAGAGGCTATTTTGTCCCCTAAACCTCATATAAAAACAGCACATTGTCTCCTTTGGTTTAAACTGTGTGGCAGACCTAAAAGCCAGCTCAACATAAAGACCTAAGCTGACATAGCATTGGCAAAGTCAGCTGTAAAATAAAATTACATGAAAACTGTCATGAAAAATGTCATATTTTGTATTTACTGGTAGATAAAAATCACCAAAAGCAAACTTTGCTTTGTAGCTTTACCTTAAGCGAGATAATAGTTGCTCATGTAAAGGGTCACTTTCACCCTCGTTATCTTAGGTCATCATTTCTTCTCCATTCATATAGGTGTTTCTGTTATTTAATTATCTGACATTCGTGACAATTGTAGCCAAAGACTGTAGTTAAAAGAAAACCCAAATGAAGACCACCGATGAATATGTTACAAAGACAGGTAAAGCTCATGCTATTTATTAGATGCAAATGTACCTTTTTGAGTTCAAATGTTGGTTAGTTTGTGCTCACATATGGTAACATCTGTGTTTTTTTACATTATTCTATGTTCAAACAATGCAGGGCCCAGCGAGTCCAGGAGTTCCCACACCCCCTTCAAGCTACAAGGACTGGGGGTTACTGTAATTTGGAAAGAATCATAAAAAAATAATACACAAACATATCTTACCCTGCTGTGCATGAATAATGCTGATCTTTGACGTTGTTGCCTGAAAAGGAGATGACAACACCATGAGGTTCTCCTCCTCACACTGAGATCTGTAAACTGTAGCCTCCAACTTGGTCTTTTACTCTTTATTTCTGCCTTCGAATTCTGAATATATCCTTTGAGAGCATGGACCCTTTTGATGGCCTCTGGGTGAAATAAGGTCCCTCCATCTGAAAAAGTCCTGTAAAGCATCCTCTCTCTTACCTGTCTTGGATATTGACAGCTGCCATTGTCATTTAATTAATCAAATAAATTACAACTTGCTAGCTCACCAGGGAACAAGCAATTGACTTAATGCTTATTCATCAAGAAACATTAAATGACTAGTTGCTAGCTAACCAGGGAAAAGTGATTGTCTTAATGCTATAGACTATAAAAGAATTAGACAAAGTCATGTTACAGGAGCTTTTGGAATGCTGTTGATGCCCTCTAACTATACTGCACGTGCTAACCCAACCAAACTTTAGCTCAGTCTACTCACAGACAGGATGGCCATGTTGAGATGGAACTTAAGGCTGTCTGACCAACCAGATATCCTCAACAAATCTTCAATAAATGAAAAACCAAAGCAATATATTAAAAAATCACCCCCTAACAGTGAGAACACATAGATGTGTTATAGTTTTTGACTAAAACTGTTCTTTTGAACCAGGATGTGAATATGTGTATTAAGGGCATTAAAACCATTTTTCCCTGCATACAATCATTAAAGTGTCAAGTTACCACAGCCAGCCAGGGGACAATTGGGGTACTATAGGTTTTGGCAATTCCCCATGGGCCTCCATTTACAGCCTCAGAGGTTGCAGCCTGATTGATGCATGTGAATCAGCAAATATTAAATGACTAGCTGCCAGCTAACTAGAGAACAAGTGGTAGACTGAATGTTATATAAGATACTGATTGAGAGGACAAGGACTTCAGGCTTTAAAACTTTTGCTTGGCATGTGTTACTGAAACAGGATAACTGTCCATGCAGGCTAATCTGACAGTCACACCGTGTTATCTCTGTCCACTGCTGCATTACTGACATGTGGCCATGTTTCTGATGAGGATCACATGCTACAGTACACTTATGACATGGACTCACATTTTAAACACTTTCACACACCCACAGTCAAATTCAAACTGTCAGGGCAATCTATCCAAGAGACTCTGACATTCAAGTAAAAGTAAAAGTCAAGGGAATATGATTTAGACCCCATCCTCTTGGTATCATAAATCAATAGAAAGTTCGAGTGCAACTGAATTTGATTATCAACAAAATGGAAATAAACTGATAACGTTTAAAGACAACACAAGAAAAAATATCACATTGAGAAGCAAAGCAAAGGCTAAGCGGTTATAATCCTCTGCATACTAATGCCATAAAGTGAAACTACAGTGTATTTTAAAACTCAACCAATGCATACAGCAACAATCATGTTTGTTCTCTTTGCCTTGGTCTGTTTGTGCACCAACATCACATCTTCAAGAGGCCACATTTTGCCTAAACTCTGGTTCATATATTTATTTTTGATGACTGCTTAAGTGTGATCACAATCACTCGTGTTCAAAAAAAATCTTGTAACTTTCATGCAGAGTACCCCTGATCCAGCTGTTTTCTTTGTCCACGATGCTGTTTGAGTTTCTGCCCCTATAATGTCGAGGTCAGACATGATCACAATAAACTAATGACAAAAGACCCATCTAGAAAGCTTCATGAATCCAAGACAGAGTCCAATATGTTTGATTTTAGCCCTTTCTCCTATAATTTGTTCCCTTATGTCAGAGACAAAGTGAAAGCACTGGGAGCTCTGCATGTGTGACAAACACAGATCTAAACAGGCCTAAGTTGTTGCCTTGAGAACTATAAGACAGAGAAAATGTTTTTCAAGCTCTAAAAACAACATCCCTGAGAAACAGCAGAGGCAACTTAGTGCCTCCATGGGTGTCTGCTTTCATTTGTCAACAACCCAACATATCATTAAGCATAATAATTGGAAAGACAAACAAAAGGATGATACTCTAAATGTGCTTGCAGTCTTCAACGTCAGGCCCTGCTCCACAATGATTATGTCGATCATTATATGCAGTTCAATTTAATCAAGAAGTCTATCACGCTTGTTGGACCAGTCACAGCATGGTTTTATGTCGCTGTGGTCACCTATTCCAAACAAAGTGACCATCCTAACCAACAAAACAAAAAAACAAAATTGTGTGGTCTGACCTCAGCCTCTCTAAGATTCTGAATGGATTCAAGAATGGTAGAAATCAATATCGAAATCACACCCAAAAACATGCTGCTCACACTGTTTGTCTGCACGGCCTTCTGTAGTACACAGCTGTAACAAGGTGCATGCTGTTACTAACCGGTTGTGCAGCTAAAGTTAGTCTGTTAGCTCACTGTGTCCCCTGTTTGGCTCGCTGGGTCACTAGTTGGCCTGTTACGAAGGCTGATTGATAAGTTGTGAGCCTCATATTTAAGGGTTTGGCTTTTGGCAGACATATTGCATTATTTTTCCACATAATCCCCCTCAGTATCTATACACTTTTGCCAGCGATGTTTAAGGGCCTCAGTGCCACTTTTAAAGAAGTCCTTTTTCGTTCAGAAAGTCCTCCACTGCATGTATGACATCATCATCTGACCAAAAATGGGTACCTGAAATGGCCTTTTTCAATTTTGGAAATAGATGAAAGTCTGATGGAGCGAGATCAGACGAATAAGGCGGACGCTCAACCAATTCAAAGCCACAATTTTTAATGGCAGCCACAGCGATGACAGACTTGTGAACAGGGGCAATTTGTCCATTTTGCAAAAGTCACTTGCCTTGTTTACTTTAGAGTGCTACTTCTTCGACATAAACTGACCAAATGACACCAGTCTTGGGAACACAGCCTTAAATAGTCAGGGAATAGTAGAGCTGAAAAAGGACATCCCTGCTTATCTTCTTCAATACAAGACTCACAGCTTATCAATCAGCACTCGTACCTCACTGTGTTGGCAATGTTTATGCATGGAGCATCAAAGAAAAATCCATCCTGTCCCTCCTTCATTAAAACACATGTTTGGGTGTATTTTGGATTTGTCCCAGGTAAAACTGAGCTTAGAATAAGTTGTTTCAAACTAGTGGCGCCATAAATATGGGAAGAGGGAGAAGTCTGATGCTGCTGACTTCTTGTCTTGTTCATAGAAGAACTCTATCACAGTCTAAGAAAAGCATAATATGGGCTCTTTAATACAGTAGCTTATTATTATCATCATTTCTTTGTCTTAATCATGATTATAACAAGATCCATATAAAGTCCATCTGATGTATTTATGATTAAAGAATACAGTCATTGTTCTCAACCTGTATGCACTAAAATTTCTATCTAAAGGCTCCAGCAGACTAACTCAGTCAGATCAAGTGGATTTTTCTTGGAGGTGCAGTCTAAAACTAAAATCTCTCTCTGTTTCCTCAGACAGTAGTTTTTTTTGCTAGAAGTAGTGGAAAGAATTTAGTTCTGAAGCCACAAGATGTTAGCTCTATTTGTCCAATTTAACTCCCTGAAGCCTGGCATTAGTTTGAGATGAACCCTGGAATCTGTTTTTTCTTTATCTTTTAATGGAGAGCAGAAAGAAAAATCTGCCCTTTCTCAAGGGAGTGTGATTATTGCTTTACCGCAGCTTTGAGGAGATGTTTTTTGAGGTTACGCTGAGGGGAAAAATACAGTACTTATTGACGTGAAGACAACTAATCACATTCTGAGTTTCTTTAGTCCACTTTGGCAGACCTGGCACATGAGCATGTTTTTCTAATGTGAACACACTTGTGCACCCACACACAGACTGTGATTTGTGTTTGTTGTTCTGCCATGCTGGATTTGTTTTCTCAGCCCTAATTGGTTTTGTCAGGATTTTCTGATCTGTGAGAGTTTTGTGGAAAACAGATAGTTCCATCAAAGTTTTATAAACCAAACCTTTTCATGACAGGGTCAGGCGCTTTTTAAATGTCCGTCTGTCACGACATCTTGCTTTCTCTATGCCTCTGGTCCACTCTTGTGAAACTGCTAACTCAAAGATGCCTTTAGGAATTTTCTTCAGACTTTGCAGATGTATTTACTCTGACAAAAATATGAATTAGTTTGATTTTGAAGCTAAAGGTCAAAGTTCAAGGTCAGTGGATGGGTATCCCTTGCTTTAAATGAGATATCTCCCTTATCGTCGCTCTATTTGAAGGATGACGTAATTACATTTGGTGGGCAAAAGTACAGGTCATTGGGTCTTATGTTTTTTTGTTATTTCAAAACCATATCTCAAGATTACAAAAATACGTAATACATTCACACAATACATTTCCTTTGACTCATGAATGTAAAAACAATGATTTCTGGAGGTCATAAATCAAGGCCATTGAGTCTCATGCTCATCCCCTGCTTGTGAACTGTTGGTAAGAACTTTTTCAGGGATTCTTTTTTAAAATATGCACAAATATTTACTCAATGTAAGAATATGCTGCATTGACCGACTCATTGGTGAATTGTCATAGTTACTGGGACTCATGGTAATCCCTTGCTTGTAAAAGTGGTATCTTAAGAGCAACTTGGGGTATTTTCTTCAAACTTTGCAAAATGCAATCAGTTAATCTGGTTAGATTTTGGAGGTCATATGACAAAGGTCAAGGTCGTTTGGTTTCATGCTCATCCCTTGCTTGTGAAAAATTATCCTCAAACGTTGCACAAATGTCCATTTTGACCCAATAAACAACTTTATTTTAAAAGGAGCGTCCGTGACTAAGTCCGGAGAGTTGCTGAAACATCAGTCAGCAGGTTCAGGGTTTGAGCCCAGCTCTTGCTGTCACATATTGATGTGACCTTGGGCAAGACACTGAACCCCCAAAATGCTCCCATTGTTGTGTCAATGGCATTTAAATGGTAAGCTGATACTGATGGATAACTGCCATAAAAAGCTAAATTATCAGTGAGTGAATGTGACAGTGAAAAAGTGTGAATGAGAAGTTGTGATCTGCAGTGTAAAGGGGATTTTAGTGGTCTATAAGACAATGGAAACACTGTACAGATCCATTTATAATTTCATTTAGAGGTCAGCAGTTAAATTAGATTTATGCTCATTCCTAGCTTGTGATATTTAAAGATACAATGATTTTCATCAATATTAATTAACATGCATTTTTATAATATTTTAGGGGTCTGTTGTTAAAATCTATACAAATGTTCACTCTGATTGAAGAAAAAACTGAATGAACTCTGGCTGTAGTAGGTCAAAGGTCAGTGTCTCTGGGCCTGTCGTGCATCCCTTGTTTTTTAAAGTTATATTTCAAGAATGCTCAGAGGGATTTGATTTAATATTTCAAATGTCCACTTTGACTCGAAAATAAACTGATTTAATTTTTGAAGCTTTAATTCATGGTCAAATGAGCACCGAAATAATAATAAGCTTTCCTTGGACCACCACGTTCTTCCCCTGTACAGTAATCATGTACCATTTCAAGGCATTTTGAAAGCAGACTGCTTAGATTTCTAAACTCCTTAACCATGTGAGAACATACTTACTGCAACATGTTTTTCCAAAGAGAAAGGAGTCACCCGGCTTTCCTTCGTTTCCATTTTTTTAAATTAGATGTTAAATCAATAATCTGCCATTAGAAGATAATCCTTTACCATTACATAGTGGGCTCTGCTTCAATATGATCTTAAAGAGAAGTAAGCTCCAATTTAATCCGATAATTGTAAATACTGCTTCAACAAGATTTCTGACCTTCAGCAAAATCAATAGGTAAAAATATGCATTTTCAACATCCGCCTGCTCATTTTATGTCTTTGCTTTTTCCAGACACCATGGTTATTGCATTCTCCTCACAGACTGCCATCAAGGGCATTTCAGACTGTGCACAAACATATGGACAGGATCAGGCTGCCTCACCTTAACATCACGTCTCTGCTGAAAACCATCTGCCAAAACGTCTGCGCTCTGCCAGGTCTGCAGGAGCCTGGAGCAGGATTTTTAGGGATTGGGAGGAAAGCAGCAGCTCAGCATAACTTCAAGTCAATCATGAATTAGTGTGACTGACAGCGGGGTTTTAGCTGTGATTTAATCTATATGAAAACATGGCAAAATGTTAAAGCAGTGCACAAGCAGTCCTGTTTGTCAAGGATGACACTGCAGTTTTTAAATTTGACTAAATATCAGAGTACACTTTGGGATGCAAGGGGGTGGGGAGGCTGGGCATTTTTGAAGCCCAAACAAAGACCAATCTGAGGCCAGTTACCTATCCATCATCCACATTTTACTCTATCTGAAGGCTTTTCAAAGCATTTTGGACTTGGAGTAAGAAAACTCAAAGATCTTCGGTCTAGTTTTATTTTCGAAAGAGAGATTGCATTGTCTTTGGTGGGTTTCACAAATAACTTGGTAAAATAAATTGATTTGGTTTTCTTTAACAATGAACTTTGCAAGGTGGACCAAAGCCTGTCGAATGTTGTATCATCTGGACCACTTGGTGGGGCTGAAGCTGTGGTCTTCATCCTGTCATCTGGCCTATTAGTGCACAATGACCCAGAAATACACAGCTGGGCACTGAGAAATGACATTAGCATTAACACTAGTATATTGACTGATGACACAAAGATTAGGGACCTGATCTACTACAGGTTTGTGTGTATATAAACACATGCAAACTTGATAGCGCAACAAAGCTGATCTAATAACCAAATGCACCAAGGATTGCATGTCGAACGAGCAAAATAGCACGCGCAATCCATTTAGCGTGTTTGTACTCATGAATATGCAAAATACATGCAGATTATCAGAACGCACAAAATACAGGGAGGAGGAGATGCAAATGTAATCATTTAGCACCCGCAATGTGATTTATCAAACCTGAAACTGATTGCGTAGTTTGGCTCTTTTGTCCATGCCAAACTTTATGTGAGATCCAATGAAACCAAAATTAATCTAAGTTTTCAAAAAGGCAAACTGGATTTTAACGTGAGCAGACTAAACATTTTAGTCATGAAAGCAATCAAAATAGCTAAATGTGATGGAAATGTTTTGACAGGTTGGTGAAACCGATGAGAGCGATGGTCAGTTTAGACCTTACTCTGTCTCTCTCTTTTTTTACAAAACCTTAATCTATGATGTAGAATAAGGTTGGCAACATTTGGAGGAGGGTGGAATGGTCTCACCAGCTTAATTAATTATGCAATATTTGCAGTAATGTTTTGGTACTTTTCTAGATTAGCTTGCTTTGATATTCTTTGAGCATTTTTTGGCCACTAACACGTTTAGCTGTGTTGCTAATTCTACAGATGCACAATCAAATATAAGTTGTACCTCATTTTAAAAGGTGACTAATCAGGCTTTCCAACAATATAGAATAAATACCAAAAGGTATTATTAAGGGGATAAATAATCTACTGAAATAATGTTTTCAAACTTTTTTTTTTTTTAACTTTTTTTGAGCCGTACAGTTCCAACAACTTTTTAAAAGCCTCCACCATTGGTTGCAATTGTAAAAAAAAGTCACTTATTTGGGGTCTTCAGGACTTCTATTTTTATCTGTTCTTATTAACAATATCATAAAGCATCTTGGAGCATGAAGCCCTTGGTAATTGCTGACCTTTGCCCAATGCACAAATGTATGAATAACACTCAGTTTGTCATACTGAATGCTGATGTAAAACTTCATGCTCTGATCCTGTGGTGTTTTACAGGCAGTCAGCTGAGATTTAAAGGCCAGATCTAAAGACCAAAAACAGGTGCTCACCTTCTTGTTCCTGCCAAAGTGAGACTGGTCAGAGCAAACACTATGCCAACACTGCAGCTCAAAGGACACTCATCCTGCGGTTCAGTGGATGCATTGCCAGCATATCTATGTGTCCATTTATGTTCACAGTGCTGTACTTCCCGGGGCCCATCAAGGTTGACGTTACTATTTTAACACAACTGTTTATATCCTAACTTGATAGACAGAAAAACATTATTCATTCATATCAAATACACAATTGAGTAACATTAACATAAATCATGTCACTAAATTTTTTTGTCTTTTTGGGGTTTTTTTCTGTGATGGTATCTGTTGTGGCAAAAGAAAATAATTTCTAGCCCATGGGCAGACTCTCATCCATTAAATATTTAATTTAATGTGACTGTCTTTGTCCTCACTTTCTTTGTCCTCATATGCTTAACCAATCTAGACAACAGTGCCTTTATAAATAATGTCAGCATTGAATTAAGATCTAGCCACTGTACATGCATTTACTATTCTTCAGCTGGAAATGATTCTTATTCAATCGTCAGGCCTGCAAAAATGTATCAAGTGAAGGAAAAGATCCGTAAGTGTTACATCTCTAATTCACACTTCCTCTTTTCATTAGATGACTGGACGAGTTATTGATTTAGGAATTGACAGATTATCTGTTGGCTATGGCTTTCACCTTATACTCAATATCAGAATATCCATTTGAGCATGGGGGTAAAAATCCTTACTCAAACTGTAAATAAACAATTGAATAGGCAATATTCAGTTCAACAACACATTAGGGCACCTGGAGCAGGGAACCTCTTGATTCAACAGAGAGCAGTCCCAGCGCAACTCAACTGTCCAACACTCATGCTGCTGCTCTCTTGACCTCAGTGGACAACAAGTGAAGTACACTGCGGAAAAAAATGGAGGCTAAGTGTTGATAATGTGCAAAGCAGATAGCCCACCTCTCATCAAGAACAAATCCTTGCCCATTTGTTGGCCTTCGTCCAACCACAGTCGACGTTGCTTCATCAAGTGCTCAGCCCATGCATAGCAGTGTGGCCTGGGAAGAGGTAAATAGTGAAACTGATCTATTAAAAATGTCTCGTGCCTGTGTTGCAGCCGGTGAGAGGGTTGAATATCCTATTAGCTTGTATACACAAAATTAGTCAAGTTTGATTTTGGAAAAAGGGACAGCCCTACATTTAGCATTAGACCTAAATAACATAGCACCACATGCTGATGATGCCTTTATATCCTTTTTGCCAAATACCTAAGATATAATTAAACATTTTTGCTCATCCTGATTAAAGTATAATATTAACAAATATTAATAAATATTTTTTTATGTGTGTAAAAGGGGCAGATAATATAAGATTTTTCTTCTTTCTGTTCCTTTTCATTCAATTATATGCTTGTATGAAAATGTTTTATTTCAGATATATGAATGAAATAAATCACTAACTAACTAACTAACTAACTAAAGTCTCAAACTGACCTGCTCACAACCTGATTTACATCAGAGAATTGAATATTTCCTGGGGTTGTGGAAAAGCCACTGCCGGAATGGAGCTGCTTGGCAGAGCGCTCTCTGAGTGCTTTTCTAGTTAGTGATGTCTAATAACTTTAGAGTATTATAAAAGCATTAAACACCCAAATGGTCTATTAATTTTGAGAATGTGTAATAATAAAATGGATTAGCGGACCATTCCAGAGCTACAGCTGTTACAACAAGCCAAAGCTTGAGGCAACAAAGTAAAATGGGAGAGTGAACTGTGTTGAAGGCTAAAGTAGTGCCTGAGAGAACAGCATTCCCGTGCACTGATTCTTGAGGGATGACTATTATAGATGCCTGGGTGAGCGTAAGGGCCATGTAATAGTGGTAAAACATAGTATGGACCATAATTTTGGTGAGAACCTTAAAGAAGTTCACCTCAGGGAGGAGATCTACATCAGTGTGTCTTGGGCATGCTATAGTGGACTGTAATCCTGCCTACATTCTTGCTGTCCCACACAAATAAGAGATCATTTCACCCAAAGGCCATCCTGGCTCCCAGCAATCAACTTGGCAGAGAAGGAAAAATGTGAGGATCATTTTGCATGTGTGTGTGTCCTGATTTTTTGTGTGACATAAGCACAGGCTATATCAACCAGGACTGTTCATAATGTTTTAATCACATCTATTGATGACCGTCATTTGGGTACAATAGAATTTGACTGGTGACCACAGCGGTAGTTTTTCTGCTTGATTGTGGAAAACAGGAGACAATGAGCATCTACCCGAAAAATCACGACTGTCACGACTCACGACTTCACCTCATAATTGATAACACCACCTGATCTCCCTCCCCCCACATGTCCTTAAATCAACACATTACCCAGCTCACCAAAACTGCCTTTTTTCACATAAAAACAGCACATATCCATCCACAACTCTCCTTCTCTGCTTCTGTAACATTTATCCATGTCATTATCAAATCCACACTTGACTACCGCGATAGCATCCTATACAGTTCACCATCCAAAGGCATCGAGAAGCTTCAATATAGCTCGCCTGTCTTCTCACTCACACAAGATCTCATGAACGCATCACCCGGTCATCCAAAATCTTCACTGCCTACTGGCTAAAAACTTTCTTCTCACCCACAAAGCCCCCTCCTTCCTCACTGACCTCCTTCACCATCACACTCCTTCTCCCATGACCTCGACTCAGCTGACGCCAGCCTCCTCACTCCAGCCCTCAGAACTAAACTAAGTCCCAAACCTGAGGGGACAAAGCTATCTCCATAGCTGCCCTCTCCTTCTGGATCTCTCTCCCCCTAAATTTGAGTCATCACTTAAGACTTATCTACTTTAGCAAAATTTTAATGTGTGATTGTTAATATGTGAATGTCACATTTATGACTGTGTTGGGTAATTTAATCATTTTATCCTTTTTTTATTGAAAAATATTTAATACATATCATGTATTATAATTATTATTATTATTATTGTTATTATTATGTTTTCCTTAATGAAGGACAAAATGATTAAAAAAAAGTAAAATTAAGACTATAAACAAGGTCAAAGAATTCACACTATTACCATTAATACATGCCATATGAATGTAAATATGAAAGCACTGTTTGACATGTAGGCACAGTTTGATAGTAAGAATATTGCACTGGATATAGCATTTTTGTAAAGAGGATTATAAGAAGTATATATCAGTAGTATATGTCAGTATATTGGAAGAAATCTGAGCACATTGGAACATAAATGAACAAGCACAGAGTGAAAAGCAGTGACACACGTTTTATCTCCAGAACCAAACAGCGCAAGTGATGTTACATCGTGGAGCTCCTAGGGGGCTGTCCAGGTCTCTGGTGTAGGTTTTTTATTAATTTAAATTCATCCCCCATGAGGTTGCAACTTTACTACTGCAATATATACATAGATTCAACTAATCCCCCAATTTTGCACAACCTTTCAGTTCTGCCCAAGGACACAACTCTCCTGTTATTTGATCAGTCATCTTGACTTGAAACACAAATCAAAGTTGCAACTGTTTTTTGCATCTTCACTAATTGTTGAAATAGAATTCAATTAGAAGTGCTCTGAAAGCACAAACCTCCATGAATGCATTTCTAACATTGTTGACTAAGTTATTGTCAAAAATGTGGAAAACTGCCCTTTCTTGCACTGTTAACAAATTGTTAAAAAAAAAAAAAAAAAATCTGGGATCCACATTCACATTTGGATCACCATCAAAATCTAATCAGTTTCCTTTTTTCCCATAACTAGCATCCCCTAAAACATCATCAAAATCCCCTGAGAAACAATAAGAAGTTATTTACAAAATTTGCACCCTATTTTGCAATGTAAACAACTCCTTAAAAAATCCTGGATCCACATTTGAATTCAGATCACCACCAAAATCGGATTGCTTCTCCCCTGTGCCATGACCAAAATTCCCTGAAGATTTCACTAAAATCTGTCGAGAACTTCATGAGTTACTTGAGAAAATCTGTAAAACTACTCTTCCTCACAATGTTAACAACTTTAAAAAAAAATACTTAATCTGCATCTGTTCTTTACTTTTCAGTTATACTGTTCACAAAGTAACAAACAAACAAACATTGCCTCCACACTGGAAGTAATTAGTAAATTCAATTTAGAGCAGATAACGAATTAAAGGAAAGAGACAGGGCGCATAAAAACACAAAAAGATCAAAATCCTTGTGGGGCTGTTATACCTGACTGACTATAGTGAAGGCACAGTAACAGACTGATTGTAAATGAATGTCCAAATAGGGAAAAGAAAATAGACACACAAACACAATTATTAAATCACACGCAAAACCAAACACATGATCCCTTCTGGAATTACATGCAGAGGAGATAATGATGAAGGCCAACCACAATGAGGGGTATTCAGGAAAAAAACACTTATGTCAGAGAGTTCAACCTCTTCACACTATGACCCCTGTCCTTCAGTGTCTGCATAGAGGGCCATGGTAATCTAGTAACATGTTTCAGACTTCACAAACCACCTGACCATCATGACCAGGCTGCAAAGAAAAGTTCAACACTTACATCACAGGAAAGTTTTTTTTAAGAAATGTTAAATTCTAGTTCATGCTTTTCCCCAGCTAACAGTGTCAAAACAGCCTTCACATTGAGCAAGAGTTAAAAAACTCAAAGTAAAGTCCTCCTATGGGTGTTTGATGCCTCATGTTGACCATCTCTTAATGTTGTGTCAGGAGGGGAGCAGCTGACTCGCTTCTATTTAAATGAGGAGAAAAATATCAGTTTGCAGAAGTGTGGATTTAAAGCCTTGGACTTCAGCACACAACTAATTACTTTTTTTGGGGGTGCAGTTGAGATTCATGACTCAACATTGGAGCTTTCAGATTTTTGAGAAGTGCTGGCAGGAAAATGTGTTTTTCTTTGATGTAAAGATGCTGAAACTCTCCTACCTATGCTCTGGCTGTGGTTTGAAACTCATTTAGTTTAATCAACATTGGATATATGGTATACATCAGGAATAAACTCTGTTTCATGTCACCTCCTGAGGCCGTGGTTTTAGAGAAATCTCATGTGATTGCATGAATTTTAAATTTTCTATATTTGTTTTAAGATTGTGTATGGAGACTGTATTATCTTATGCACATTCTGTGTATCTAGGACATATTCACACATAGAGCCACAGAAGCTAACCACTGATCATATGCACACACATACTGCTAGATCACATTTCTGGCTAAGAAAAGATTCAATGTCCATATAAGGATTCTGCGAACATAGCTTGCCATATAAGTAATGTGAGAATGTTTGTCTGTGTTAGTTGCCTTCTGAAACAGCTGTAATAAACAGAGAGATAGTTCCCCAGTCTGTCTTCAGATATTTTACCCCATGCCTCACAATGAACATCTCAACATACTATCACCATACCGCCATATGTTGATGACTCCTTATTTTATGTACGTTTTGAGCCTGCAACACTAAGGATTGGTAACCTGGTTTCATGTTTATTCCAAAGAATGAAGACAATTTTATCTGCCACTAGATGGCAATAATGCAGACTGACACAGCTGTATTTACCTTTTGCAGGCATGCAGCTACCTGTCTAAAACTCTGCAAGAAACAAGGAAAACGCATAAGCTTTGTGGATTTTTCTTTAAAGGGGGTGACAAAAGGAGAAAGGGATTTTAAGTAACAGAGTACTTTCAAGAAAAATAAGGAATACTCATTGAAGTGTCATATTACTCATCGCAGCATTTATCCCTTGAACCTGCAAGTGTCTGGTTGAGAAAAGGTGATGGTACATTTAATTCATTGCTGCTCAGACACAAAAACTTGGGCACCAACCTCATATTTCCAAAATTTAAACTTTACAGGGAAAGAGAAAATGCTCTACTGCTGAATCAAGTATATTTTATTGTCCTGATCACATTTTTTTTTTTTACTTTTTTGTGTTAAAAGTTTATAAAACACACTCAACAACATTGAAAGTGACCAATAACACTGTTTATAATAAGCAATTATTAGCCACCAGTAAGTTGTATGTTATTTATTTTGATTTTTTTTAAATTGTATGTTTGATTTATTTTTTGCTGTTATTGGTGTCACTTCTATAATGATTGTAATTTGTGAAGCATATCCATTGTACTTACTTACTAATATAGATGTTGCTAGTTTCTACAAAAACAAACATTTGTCACTAAAATTGCAATTTCTCACAAAACAAAAGAATCACTGGCAACGTTTTCTTGATATGTGGACATTGTCATCTAGCTGCTGCATTTGATTTCTGGATGTGTCTCCTGATGAATGCTGCTTCATTTTCATAAACACATTTTTGATGTCTGCAAGATTGCACTGGGAATAGTTTCATAATAATCAACACATAATTTTCACACTGGATTGTAGGCAAGACTTTGCTTTCCTGAAACAGAATGATCATAGCACATCAACGTCATATTTGATTGCCTTGAAGTATATTCAAACAAACATGATGGACATTTTGATCCACTCAGTTGGTCTGAATCTTTGGAAGGAGTTGGCTGTATTGTATAATATGTGAGTCCTAATATCCTTCTATGAAACCCTACAGGGCGAAACTAATAACGTAATTGCTCTA
The DNA here is from genome assembly GCA_037902135.1 of Cetoscarus ocellatus. Classification (NCBI taxonomy): domain Eukaryota; kingdom Metazoa; phylum Chordata; class Actinopteri; order Labriformes; family Labridae; genus Cetoscarus; species Cetoscarus ocellatus. The sequence goes on from JBAMNC010001577.1 coordinate 259,520, forward strand.
ATTATTCCCTGTCATTTCATTTGGATACATCAGCAAGCAAAAAGATTTAAACATGTTGTCACTGGCATGTAAAAGTCTAACATTTACATGCCAGTGACTACATTAGATAAATTCATTCACAACATGGCTTAGCTTTTAAATACACATTGTAAAGAAAAGGCACATTATATCTGAGCAAAACATGACAAATCATGAGCCCATTGAGAGAGGAAGCTGTGTTCACATAAACATAAATATTAGGAATAAAAGCCTGATCAAAATGAAAATGCATTAAAAATGTCAACTTGAACAGAGATCCAGTTCAGAATGTTGGAACAAAAAATTTTCTCACAATATCTGTGAGAACATGTGGTGATCGCTCCGTACTGCTCAACTCACAGGCAAAGAAACAAGAACAGCTTGAATCGCTTTGTTTTCTTTATCCATGAGCATATTATTGGCTGCTGCCACCATCCACTTCACTGATGTGTCACAACAGAAAAGAGGTCAAAGTTTCACCAACAAGGCTCAGAGCAGTGAGGCAGAAACAATGGCTTATTTTCATCACCAGCTTCACCATCAGATCTTTGACGTTGTCATGAGATGAACTGGACAAAGCACAAAGGGAGCCTTTTGTTGCCCATCAGTCAACATACAAACCTCAATTCTAATTAAGTTGGGACATTGTGTAAAATGTCATTAAAAACTAATACAATGATTTGCAAATCTTTTTTCTGACTTTTATTTAATTGAATATACAACAATGACAATATATTTGATTTTGCAAACTGATAAACTTAATCTTTTGATGCAAATATTCACTCATTTTGACTCTGATGTCTGCATCATGTTCCTAAAAAGACGGAACAGGGTAATTTTTACCACTGTGTTACATCACCTTTCCTTTAAACAACACTCAATAAGCATTTGGGAACTGAGGGCACTAATTGTTCAAGCTTTGAGGGTGGAGTTCTTTCACATTCTTGCTTGATGTGCGACTTTAGTTGCTCAACAATCTGGGATCTTTGTTGTGCACCACAAATTTTCAATGGGAGACCAGTTCTGGACTAAAGACTAGCCAGTCTAGTTCCTGTCCTCTTTTCTAACTATGTGAACTGACAATGGTTTCCCAAAGTGCTCCTTGGCCCATGTAGTGGTATCCTTTTACAGAATGATGTTTTATAAGCAGCGCTGCCTGAGGGATCGAAAGTCACTGGCATTCAGTGGTTTTTGGCCTTGTCATTTCTGTGCAGAGATTCCTGCGGATTCTTTGAATCATTTGATGATACTATAGATTGTGGATGATGAAATCCCTAAACTCCTTGCAATCGTACATTGACAAACATTGTTCTTAAACTGTTGGATTACTCATGCAGTTGTTCACAAAGTGGTGAACCTTGCTCGATCCTTGCTTGTTAACAATTGAGCCTTTTGAGGATGCTCGTTTTATACTCAATCATGACACTCACCTCTCTCAATTAACCTGTTTACCTGTGGAAAGTTCCAGGCAGGAATTTAGATTATTCTTCAACTTACCCTGTCTTTGGTTGCCCTTGTACAAACTTTTTTGTAACATGCTGCAGCCATCAAATTCAAGTAAATTCATTTTCTGAAAAAAAAAATGTCTTTACTTGTCTTTGTAGCACAGTAAATACAATAAAGGTTGAATGTTTTTTTTTGCAAATCATTGTGTTCTGTTTTTATTTACGTTTTACACATCAACCCCAACTTCATTGGAATTGGGGTTTGTAGTTGAGTTTGGTGCCCTTGAAGAGTCATATGTAAAGGTAGGTAGAGCGGGGTAGACACTTAAGGATTTTCTAAATCTGAAGAGATTTTTTATCTGTTAGAGACATTATACATGAAGACAAGAAATCAGACATTCAACAGTTTTGATCGTACTGTGTGTGGTGTGCTCTGATAACCTCAACGCAGCACACCACACACATAACATTCTGTCCCACCACTGATCTAGTGTCTAGTCCTCAAAGACAGAAATCTCGCGTGATCAAACGTGATCTAACAAAAACGAAAAAGAAGCATAGCAACAACCATATATGATGTCTATGGCAACAACCGGAAAACACAACACACAACATGGGAGAGGACATACGAGAAGAGGGAATGATGGTGGTCTTTGGACTATTTTTGACGGAAAATTGGGAACTAAATAAAAGAAAAGACTGTGGAAAAAATCCTGGAGACTGCGTGAACACGTGAGCTGGTCCTCCATTTCTTAGCTCCACTGAACTTTATGTTTATGTTTCAGGTCAGCTGTGCTTCTTTATATTTACGCCTGCTTCCTTGTTCCTCAGTCAGCTCGCTTCTTGGTAGGCTACATTCTGTTCCACGTCACAATTCACGGAGTCATGACTCAGGAGTTGTCGGCTTTCCCCACACACATGAAGATTTTTAATCGTAAATATTGAACACGTTTAATATTTATGATTGTCTGCCCCGACCTGTTTCGGAGTCGATTATCTGACAAATTCACTCTTAACACACCTCAGACCACAGGATAATCTTATAGGATAATCTTATAAGACATAAGATAATCGGGCATTTGCCATTCTTGGTCGGGAAGGGAGAAAGTTGGGACAAAAACAGCCAGATAATCTTTATGTGTGTACCCCGCTTAACACTAGCATAATCATTTACTGAAAGTTGCACGTACAGAGTCTGGCTCTATTAAAGGTCGTACTGTTGTGTCTATGACATCATTGTGATTACGTTTCTTTTCATACAGCATGTATCCTTTCATGAAGGCAAAGGAATCTTGTGCTTTTTCCAAATTTTCATTGATTAAAACCTGAGGTCACCAGGCGTCCCCTGCTTCCTCTTCCTGATTTTAATCAGGTTAAAGAAATGTTGCATATATAGGCAAAGATAGTCTAGCCACTGTAGTGAAAATGATTAAGTGAGTAAAGACACATCCTGCTATTTCACTGTAGTCTTTTTTGAAACCCAGCAGGAAGCAGGACAGTCAATGGAGCAGGCTTAAAGAAAAATCAATACAGAGTCTCCGGTAAAAGTTGAAACAGGGTGCACCAACACTTTGATGCAACTTTAAGATGCTTTCTTTCTGAAGGCTGTAAAAGGTTTTTTTCCCTCTGTTTAGTCTCTTGTTGAGGGAATGGATGGCAACAATTTCTCTGATATAAAATCCATTCAGTGTTGATTTCCTGAAAGTCCTGACCGTTACAGTCTCGAGGTCAAACTCACTAAACCACTGTCTTGTATCTGCTAATACCAGGTGCACACAGAGATGAGAAGAGGCCAGGTACTCCTTCCTCTGTCACAGACATATAAGTTGGAGCCTGAGATGCTGCTGTTTGATAATCACATTTTACATTTTGCTGACCTTGTACGCTCAGCTGACAGTCCTCACTGTCGATTTAATAATCCTAAAGTACACATTTAACTGGATTAAATGTTTAAGTCGCAGGAACAGCTTAAAATAGAGACTCTTACAGATATGTGCAAGTGTGTGAGGGCTCCTTGGAGGTGATGTAGGAGATTTGGGACAGTGTAGTGTATATGTTTAGAAAACATCTGAGAGGGGGGTTCATGTCAAGGTGAAGTGTATGTGGCTTTTGGACATGTTAGTCAAGACCCAGAGCTTTGAATGCATTGCCATCATAAAAAGTATAACGAGGCATTTTGCGGTTGTCAGTCTGTACTTCTGTGGATATATCTGGGCCCTCCTTGTAATCACAGAATTTTAAGAAAACTAAAAGGTATTTAGTGTAAACATTGCATAAATGTCCACAATGATTCAAGGACGAACTAAGGTTGCCGTCACACCTAAAGTTCAGCCATCTGGATTTGGTTCAGGGGACAAATCACAACATTGTTACATTTTTAAAGGAAAAAGAAAAAAAGGAAAAAAGGAGAAAAGGAGGGCTACCTGGACTCAAAAAAAGAGTTTGTTTGGGGTGGGATTCCCAAAGTCATTGAAGCAAAAAGAAAAGATTCCAAGGCACTCTCTTTATTCTATGAAAATGCCTTTTTTTTTACGGCATGGTCACCATTATATTCTTAAAACCAACCAATTGTGTTTGGCCTTCTTGTTCATCGCTTGTGAACTTGATATTTGAGTACTTTGAAGAATTCTGTCAAACGTTGTAAAACTGTCCATTCTGACATTAGGATGAAATTATTAGAATTGGGAGGTTAAAAGTCAAGGTTATGTCGCCATGTGTTCATGGTTGCTTGTGAATGGGATATCTGAAGCAGCTTTTGAGGGACTTTGCACAAATGCCAGCTCTGATTTGAGGATTAACTTATTTTAAATCAAAGGTCCAAGTTTGAAGTCATATGAGCCTGATGTCCCTTTCTTGTTATTACAATAATTGCTATGTTTTTCACAACGAAAACTAACCTATCTACATTCAAGACAAGACAAAACATTATAATACTGACAATATTTGTGTTCTCGGAATATTCAGCTGAAAAAATAAAGCATTTTGTAGATATGAAAAATTGATGTAAGATGACATCATTAAGGTCATACACCAGGTATATCTGTAATTATTCTAACAGATTTATATAAAACTCAGTAGTTTTTTCATTCACTTGGCCCAAATTTTAAAAAGGATGAAATAAATTTAACACTGGTCAATCTTTATCAAAAAAGCAAGTTGTTTCAAGTTGTTTCAAATGAGAGAGAGGCCAGCATTATCAGATTTGGTCAAACCTAGAAACAGTAACTACGGAGGGTGGGACTTGATGGGTGATCCCTTCTTGTAGTGAGCAGGGCTTGACAAAGAGTCAGTTGCATTCCTTGTTGGCTTACTAAACATCCAGATGGAAGTTGTATTCATTAACAGCACATGCTCTTTTATACTTGGATTGTTTTGTATGATGAATATTCCTTTTTTCTCCATTCCTACTGTGCTGCCAGGGCAATACTTTCTGCTCTTACTCCAAACCTGTTTAACAACTCACCTACATATTCTGTCAATCTTTTACACTTAATCCTTCGAGAGGTCACCCAAATCCTTCAAACCCTTCAATCCTCCACAAATTCTATCAGCTGTCACTGCAAGTTGCTTCTGTCAACTTTCCAGCTGTCATGTTATTTCCTCTCACTCTCTCTCTCTATCTAGACTGTACTTTCAATGCTCGACCTGAAGGTGCCTAAGTTTTCCCAAGAAATTATGAAATTATTTCCCATAGCATTCAAAGCTTTGTTTGCATTTAATCAATTGATCTTGTTACAAGTTTTTTTTTCTTTCAAATATTCTGAATGTATTTTTTTGCCTTTAATGCAACACTTTTGATTGGTAGTTTCTTGATGCCTCCTTTTTTCCACGACGGTCTGACTGCAGACCTCCACTGTGGAGTCAGTTCCTGTGCAGGCTCCACCCTCTGGTCACCTCCTCCATAGGAAAGGAAGAAACAACAAATTTTCAATATAAAATGCATCCTGGAACTGCGTCAAACACTTTCAAAATAAAAACCAGAGACAAATCAGCAGAGAGTGCATTGTAACCCCCATCTTGCTGTCTGGATCACGCTATAAATAACATTAAGCTCACTGATCAAACAAGCATTGATGACCTTGAGGGGCCTCGGAGCTGCTTAAGTTTGTTTTCAATAACATCAAAGACGTGGACATTTTTGGAGGAGGCTGTGGATTGCCAGGGGTATCTTTTATTGTGTGAATGCAGAGTTGACCAATAAAGGACTTAAAGACATAAGAATGTTTGATTATTTTGGATTTCATTTAAAAAAGTATTGAATGATTCCCTGTTTATACCAAGATGAACAGTGCTGTACCATATAAAATTGAGATGTCAAATTATTGTACATAAGATGCTATGTGTAACTTTTTCTATAAAATGCAAAAAAAATATATATATATACATAAGGTGCTGGGATATATGGCACAAGGCTAATGATTGCAATGAATATGGTTTTAATGGTTTTCAATTCCCTTTGTGGTGCAATGTATTTAAGATCTAAATTAAGTTTTAACATTTGACATTGAACACAATGAAAACTGAACTGAACCGAGCAACCCAGGCGAATAATCCTGTTTCTGTCCTATATATTACTCCCGTCTCAAAATCTCGCGGTATTTCCGATCACATGGGCCACTTGGCCAATCGTCATTCACCTCTGTGGTGACGTCACATGGTCACATGAGTCGGCACGGCCAATCGGGTTCAGTTAATGCAGGCTGCGGGTCAGTTTGATTTGAAGTTGAGGGAAGGTAGCATGATCCACAAGAGCTACAAGTCGAGTTTCAAACTTATTTCTGCTTCGTTTATGCTTGAATATTGAATGACACTAAGTACTGTGTATATTAGCTCATAGGAGCCTTCTAACGCAGCCAAAACCCAGAAAAATAAGTCGTGCTTAGTTTAAAGCTGCAGTAGGTAGAAAGCCAGAAAACGGTTGATTTTTGAGTCTCATCTGAGTTAGGTTTCGTTCGTCTTCGCCCTGAGCCCCTCCTACCAGACGAGCACGCGCACACAGCATTCTTTCGACAGAGTCGCTCGAAGAATTCACCGGTCCACTTAAGCACAATTTTTTTCAAACTGTTAGCAGCACTCAGCATACCGGTATCCGTTTGTCATCTGCTTTCATGAAATCTAATTACACAACACAACTATCACCGTAACACATTACAACGAATATTACAAGGTTATTCATTTAGCAGCTTTCCTGTCCAAGAGAAGGGTGGCCAGCTCCGAATCCAACTTCAGACCTAGGCTATCCCACATTTATCTCCATTTCTGGAATGCTCTGCCAATATTTTGTTCCTTTTTGGTCAGCCTCTCTTTTATATTCTTTCTTTTCTAATTCTGTCTTCCTTTGTTTTGGGTTATTTAGCCGTGTAGGCAGTTGTAGCCAATGCTGGAATAGCTATTTTACCTGGTGCACTGTCCGCCATTGCGCTTGCTCTCTCCTTCTGCCTGCAGCATGGGAACGCGCATATGCAGTAGAACAGCCAATAGGAACGCAGTTGTCTGAGCTGACCTTTGATTGGTTGATGCACATCATCCCGATACTGATTCTTTAGAGGCTGAACACAGAGCCATGGTGAGGTGCAGAACCTATTGTTTGTCTCAGACCACTTGACTTACATTATGCTTGGAGGATATTATAAAATTTTTACTCAATTCTACTAAAATAATGTTGCCTACTGTAGCTTTAAACCGAGGACTGGTGAGTCAAATTGTCTGTGCTAACATTAGCCTAGCCGCCTCTATTCAGTTTAAATGGATGCAGTTAGCCTGTGTTTGGAAAAATATGCCTGCTTCCCCAAAATGTATTTATGAATGAGATTACTTGAAAGGTCAAGTGTCCTTATATTAATTCTATGATAGTGTGTTGCTGTTATTATTTGTGTTATAGCTTTTTAAAGTGCCTTAATGCTAGAAAGCATTAATCCCTTCAAAGGGTCAGGGTAACTTGTTGAGCCTTTTCTTAAGTACTTTAGTAAGATGAATTGAATGTATTTATAATGTCTGTTGATTAAGACATATTAATTGTGCTTGAATAATATTGCAAATGTTATTTATGACGTTTGATCAATGTGAAATGTATTTATATTTCTACTTTGAGTATATAGATATTTAGAAACTAACTATAGTGCAACTAGTGCCATTTATGGAGTTGTGTGCACACTGGGATTTATATTTATTGGTAACTGTACATTTTGATTTATATGAACTCTGATCCTGCTCTCCAGGCCAGGTAACTGAACCCCGATGGCGAGCTACAGAGGAGCCTGTGTTGGACCTACTACTCAACTGAATGTTAAAGAGTCACATCCCTCCTCCAAGGCCGGTAGGGGGCTCTCTGTGGCCCACAACAAAAACTCATACCCCACTTATTTCGCCCACTGCCCTTGCAAACACATATTCCCCCCTGCAAACTGCCATGAGAAGCTTCACAAAACTGTTCGGCAGTAACTTCAACCAGATAAACTTTGAACCATTTAAATTTACTGATTATAGTTTGCATGAATATGAACAAGGCATTGATCCTGAGAATAACTTTCTTAATAATCTCAATTATACCTGCTAATTACTCGGAAGATCAGTTTAACTTAAGTGTAAAACCTATTCAAGAAATGTCAATTATTCACTTTAACAGTAGAAGTTTATATACAAACTTTCTAAACATCAAGGAATATCTGAATCAATTAAATAACTCATTTGGTGTGATAGCAATATCTGAGACATGCATCAGCTCTGAAAAATGTGGGGATTTTTTTTTCTCTGGAGAAAATCTACAGCTGCTTTTAGAGGAAGTCCCAACAGAAATGAGTAAACTGAAACTATGGTTTGGTTTAAATAGGTTATCTTTAAACCTGACCAAAACAAAATTTATGCTGTTTGGAAATCGGAAAGTAAACACACATGTACATGTAAGGATTTACAAAGTTAATATAGAAAGAGTGTATGAAAATAAACTTCTGGGTGTTACGTTAGACCATAAGATCAACTGGAAACCTCATATAACATATCTAACTGCAAAAGTAGCTCAGAGCGTTGGAATGCTAGGAAGAACCAGGCACCAACTGAATGAAAACTCATCGCATATACTTTATTTCACACTTGTGTTTCCATATTTGAATTATTGTACTGAAGTATGAGGCAATACCTACAAAACCAACCTACAACCACTATGCACGCTTCAAAAAAAAGCTATAAGGATAATAAACAATGCAGATTATCTGGAACATGCCAATGGATTATTTATAAAGTCACATATATTAAAGTTTAGGGATCTGGTAAAATTTAAAACAGTACAAATAATATACAAAGCAAGAAATAATTTACTCCCAGGCAACATACAGTGACTACTCACAGATGAGAAGGGGGGTATTACTTTAGAGGGACACTTAACATGAAAAAAGCACTTTACTCCAACAAATCTTAAAAGTATGTGCATTTCGCATTGTGGGGTGGTTTTGTGGAATAATATTGAAGATAACATCAAACTGAGTAAAAATATTAAACAGTTCAAAAAGATGTATAAAAACCTTGTTTTCAGTAAATATATTAATGAACAACAGGAGGGTATAGGTAAAAGTGGATGATTGTAAACTGTGTCTTCTTCTCTACTGTTCTATTTTTTATTTTTTCAAATGAAAAATTATTTTTTTCATACTGTGTTGCTGACTGTGATTACATAATACACAGATGAAAAATGGGGGAGGACAAGATAAGCCTAGCTTCTTCCAACTCCATTTCAAACATCGAACAGCATTAATACTTAAAGAATTTCTGTAAATAATGTTTCCATTTTTTGTTGTTTTGTTTGTTTGTTTTTAAACTTTAATATTTTATTATTCCTATGTTCAAAATAAAGATTATCACATCAGATTTTTCCGATGGACTCAAATTGAACTCAGACGTGTTTTTTTTTTTCCCCCAATGAACTGTGTGTGGGCTATTGGTTTATAGTTGTAATTTGAACTTGGGTTTTTGAACTTTTTGACTCTGAAGGTCTATTTGCCATTTTGTTGTGAATTAATTAAAAAAAACACTTATACAGATTTTGAATGGCCATTAAGTACCATGTAGAATCTTTCACTGTAAATAGTTGCACTGTATATTGTTGTATGTCTTTAACTTCACCACAAATACATGTTACCATCTTAACAGCAACCTCAGTCTCCTGTCCACTCCCTCCATGAGCGAACCTAGACTTCTGAAACTAGCCTATTTCGAATAATCACGGTGTCATACATACTGACAATATTAAGCGTTTATCCAACATCTATTAGTCTTAATACAATTAATATTTGATTCAGTTGCTACATGAGCAGAAAATGATTCTGGAAACTGACAAAAGAAAACAAAAATTAAAAACTATTGAATAATATGAAACTGTAACTCTTGTGTTTTGTCATGGCTTAATTAGTAAAAAAAAAAAAATGTTACATCCACTGAAAGATCTTAAGGATTACAGTTACACATACTAAGTAGGCCTATCTTACGTTGTGATTGTTTTCCATATTAAAATGAGCTGATTGCATTTAAAAAAGATAAACCGTTTTCAAAGGGATATTATTTAAATGAAAAGTACGTTGATTTTATGAGCTGGACAACAGATTGCATGCTTGTTTGATCAGCGAGCTTAATGTTATTCCAGATGGCAAGATGGTGGTTATGACGCACTCTCGGCCAATTTGTTGTTACTTTTTATTTTGAAAATTTGTTGTTACTTCCTTTCCTATGGTGGAAGTGAAGGTGGTGTACAGGAACTGACTCCACAGTGGAGGTCTGCAGCCAAACTCCTCTCCCTTTTTTACATTTTTTTCCAAGCCTTTGGGCCAGCGATAGCCAATTTTATCTTGAAAAGTTTTTCTAAGATTCTGTAGAGCAGCAATTGGCAATCAATTACATAAAAAAAAGCATAATAAATATGAAGATTCAAATGTAGAAATATGCCATTAATGTTTTCAATGAGGTTTTCACAATAGAACCACTGACAAAAACAAAATGCATTAAGCATAATAAATATCTTTCTCTCACATTTCTGTTTTGTCCTACTGTTATTGTTTTTTTATGAAATACAATATTTAAATGTGTGTATTGTATTTTTTTTCTTTTTTTTTTAGCGAATTTGTCGGTACAATTGGCAGTAGTTATTCTTAAAAAAATCTTTTATAGAATTTTTTTTGAAAATGAAAAAATTTGAATGTTAGTCAATCATATTCAGTGAGGTTGATAATTTGCACATTGTACAGAAAAATAATCTTTAACAGACTCCATTTCAGTGCTTAGCTTGTTTAAATTAAACAGTTTTGGTGTTTGAGGTAACAATTGTGAATGTTAATATAGCATGGCATTAAAACCCATATATTCTCTTAAAACAAAGAAGCTCATAAATAGCTTTAAAGGTGAATGTGTGCCAGATTTTTTAACTACTTGGACAGTAGTTTTTAGCTTTGGCAGTAAGAGTAAAAATTTATGTTTAAGTTTCCCAACCCTGCTTAGACTTTAGGACATAAAAGCCTTAAGTGCTCAAATACTAACTCAGTTTTTGGACTCATCTCTGCACCATTTAAATTTGTTTTAGGTCATAGGTCAAAGATCAAGGTTTGTGGAGACCTGTGGTCATCCTTTGTTCTGTATATGATATCTCAAAAATACATAAAGTTATTTTGATCAAATTGTACTCTGATGTTTGTTCCGAAGTCATGTAGCAACTTGTTTACTCATTGCTCATGAAAGCATTATTGTGTATGAAATATAACATTCTGTCATATTATCATCACAACTGACTTTTTTTATCAAAGCCTGCTGATTTGGTCAATACAGCACAGAAAACAAAGCACAACTACTTGAATCCAGAGCACTTACATAGAAGAAAATCACAGCTCCTGTATACAAATCTGCATCTCTATATGGAATCTTAAAGTAGAGTTTCTCCTTGAGAACATGCCAGGATTTGCGTCATTCACTACATGTAACAGGTGAGAATAAAGGAATAAGCTGAACCTTGACCAAAGCATCTCTCAAAGATTGTCTTTCCATTCAGAGACCAACAATAGTCATCGCTTCTGTCTCAAAAAAAAAAAAATGACAAGGTAAAGATGACTGTCACAGAAGTGCTTTATGTGACTTCCTCATATGCATTTTGTGGAGTTTCTGTGTGTGTTTTTTGTGTGTGTCCATTGGAGCAAGCAGAGGAATAAATAATCATTTATATTCAGTGATTTATCATCTTCTGGTCACTGGAAGCAGAGGTGTTGTGCACAGTGATCTTTTATACTCTGGTAACTTCACACATCCAATTTGATCTGCTCGGGTTTGAACGCATGACTCAAGTGTGGCAAATACATCATGTGTGTTGCATGTAAAGGACAGTTTTAATTCACAAAAGAGAACTGTAAAATGTGTTGGGGAAGGAGATATGGTGTCCATGTTTATGGTCAATATTCAATAAAATGGAGAGTGTGTTTTTACATGGTAAACGTGCCATTGTGTATTGACTTGACTGTAAAATAAAGGTTAAAGCTGCTTTTCTATGAGTAACATGAAGATTATAATGTTTCTATATACATGGAAAATAATCAATAAAAATGTATATACGTCCCTAATATATGCATTCATGCTTACCACAGCACAGCATCAAATGTTGCAGGAAAGAGGGTTTTCTTAGTTCAACACAAAAAGTTAGTTTAACGTAAGACACAAAGCATCTACAATGTTATAAATGAAATCTTCAGTCCTTCCAAACATTACCAAACATGTTTTATATCCAAACCTTGCAGGTCTATGGAAGTAAACAAAGCTCAACATCCCGATTGTATCCACACAAACACAGTACATAACATGCACTTAAGTAGTTTCACCATGTCGGAAATAAAACATCCAGGTTAGAGAAACAAAGTCAAAGACAATACCACAAACTAAGTCCAAAATAGTTTGGCTTTACTTAAGTGAATAGGTGTAGCACCCCTTAAATCAGGGATAGGCAAACAGCAGCCCCTGAGCCATAGGCGGTCTTCTCCCTCAATTTGGCCTAGTCAGTGCCAAAGTTCCAAAATTGCATTATTTCCACAACAACACAGGAAAAATGCATTACAACATGAAAATGGAAAATATTTCCATTGTAGTCTTAGATAACCAGTTTTATTGTACATATTTCAGGGAATTCATAGATATGATTTACTACCATGGTTTCTGTAAAGGTCTTTGACAAAGCATTGGTAATACTATCATTAGAAAAAAGTCGAATGAACTGAAAAACCATCCATATCTGAGACTGTTAAACCTTGGCCAAGTCACTTTTGTCAAACAGTTTTTTTTTTTAATTCTCAGTTGGACTTACTGGTAAGTTAAGATAAATAAACCAATCAAAAAATATTATTTAATTATTTACTAATACTAATTTTTGGCACTGGAGAAGTTCCTTAAATTTTCTTTCATTCTGTGTTTTGCTCAATAACTAATTGTTTTTGAGCTTGAAAATATAAATATAAATTACTATAAGAGCTAGATGTTTCTTCTTTTGTTGAATTACAGGTATTTTTGATGGTCTTATTGATAATTGCCATTGTTTATAATGATTTGACACGCTAAAACTGCGAAGAACAATATTATGGCACTCACTGAAACCAAAATTCCCCACGACTGCCTTTGAAAGCTTTCACATGACGTCACACACCTCAGTGCCCCTCTGGCATGCAAGAGACACGTCCCTCTGCTTTATGTCATGGAGAAGTTTTCAGTCTCAGTTGCTTACCTTTTGTATTTAACAAGTTATATGTGTGGTTTTTATGCTCGGACCACTGAAGACACCAGCCTGAATTATACTTCAACAGAGCCCTATCTGAGAAAAAAAAAAAACAGAAGAGGAGCAAATAGGGGATTAATGCAGTTGGACACACTGCTGTTCTGTTTGCTAACTTTGTGAAGGAGTAGCACCGTTACTGTGTGCAGGATTCAACACATAGCAACACATGACAAACTTTTCCCTCCCTGCCAGCGTTCTTAATTACCACATACAAATCACTGTTCCCCTCCTGTCCCTCTCTTGTTTCATTTCACGACAATGGGTGCACGCCAGGGAGCTCTGTTCATTCATTCATGCACTTATACAACTTAGCAGCGGTCCTTCCTTGACGTGCATCTCAAATCGAATAGGACTTTTGTTTGTTTTTTTCTAGATTATATTCCTTATTTTAAGCAGGAAATAAAAAATAATATATGAAAGAAATGTATTTAGTAAGAAGAGTGCAAGGGTTTGGTAGTAAAAGGGTAAAATTCCTTGAATACGAGGAAAATAATGTTTGTTAAAAGTTATGTAATCCATTACACCCTGGTGGAGGGGCTTCAGCTTTCAAAGTTGTCTGCCTTGGCCTATTGAGTTCAGCTGGGACTTCATGTGTGACATTTTGCATTATGCATAAACTGTCCTGAGTTACTGAGGGACTCTGCTTGTATCATAGTGTATATATGTTTTTTCCATTTTTGTTTAAGATCTGCACTGTCAGATTTAAGCCCGGCATAAATAACACAAACCCTTTTTTTTCCTGACTATACCTGTGTTCAGCAGTATTTTTGGGTGTTTTAAAAATTAAGCCTGTGACAAACTTGACCAGATTATCTCTGTCTTTCATGAAAATACTGCCCCAAAACACTGAATAAAAGAGACAGCTGATAATGTTCCATATGCTAATATGCTATTATTATATAACGTTAACAAGCGTTAGTTAGTTCTAAGTAAATCAGGCCCTTAATGTGTTGGGTCACTTCTCGTACACCGCATTTTGATTTATAGGTCTTAATCCCTCAGTACAGCGATGGATCATATATCAATAGACTTATTTGATTTACTTTGACATGACCCTCCCTGTACACCACAGTAGCACAGAGGAGCGAAATAAAGGGATTGACATTGCCACGACCTTTCAAATCCTGTTAAGTTTGCTATAGTTAGCTAGAAAATAAGCTTACCACAGTTGTGAAAAAGACTGTGGTTACTGTTTAGTCCATGGTATATTTTGACTGAAGATTGCTGTTAAACAATGCTTTGTGAAGTAAATCCTCATGTTCTCAAAGGAAGCACAGCAGGATGCCCCAGGACCCCCAGGGTCAGTGGACCCCCACCCCCACCCCTCATCCCCATTGTTTCCCAAAATCCAGTGGGAAACACTGTGTCCACACTTATTGTAATTGGGGATCGTAAATCGATATTAACTATGTTTGAGTTGGTTGTATTTCCCACATTGTTGAGGGACATTCTGTGTTAAGTTTGCATGCCCCCTCCCAATGCATTGGTGGGTTACTTTTTGTGATAAATGGTTTTCACCATCTTATCCCTCTGCAAGGTATACCTGACTGCACACAAGAACTATCACAAAATAACAGGATTTGTTACTCAAGCCATCCAGAAATTCTCTGCACAGTATCTCACAACTGATTGTCGGAAGGTATCTGATTTCCACTTGCTTCTGTGTTCCCTCTCGCCCTGAGCAGAGCCTGGCCCCCATAACAGAAATGAAAAAAGTGTCACTTCAGGTGAGTGGATGTCCACAGAGCTCTGTCCACTGGATTATTTGGGCTCACACTCTATATCTCGTGGCGTGTTCTGTAGCATGTGGATTCTCATTCACTCTGTTATTGAGGTACGTGCAAAGAAAAGTCTCAGGTGAAAGATCTGAGGGCTGCTGATCCTTCTAGAATAATGGCACTGCGGAATTGCTGGCTACCTCCTGGTTATATCTTTCAGTGCAGCCAGGGGCAACAAATGTATCATAAAATGACAGACATGTCAGGCAGCTGTTGGTCCCATCATGGCATCAGAGTAGCAATGTGATACCAGTGATGTGTCTTGCTGTGGTCTGACACTGTCATAGCTTCACAGTGTGTTTGAGACAGACACTGTCAACCAAATCAAAAAACCCTCCATATCTTCCTCCTGACTTTAGAAAGCAGCGTGAGGAGGCAGCTAGTGAGATGACCCTCAGTTTAGGGTTAGGTAAAATTTTTCAGGTCAACATATTAGGTGTAAGTCCTGATAGGGTGACCATTTTTTAAACTAAGAACATGTAACTTAAAGCCAGAACTGAAAGCTTTTATCCCTTTATGTTTGGGTTATTGCAATGTACCTTCTTCTTGTTTTAGCAAACTGACCCATGACCATCTGCAGACCATGCAGAATGCAGCTTCAAGGCTTTTAACTTTCACCAGGCCAAAAGCTCAGGACTCAAGTATTTTTCTCCCTCCATTTGCTGCCAGAGAATCAAATTTTAGAATTAAAAGCCCATTCACACATCTGTGTATGAATATGGCTGACATTGACCAATAAATGTATGTGTATATGTGTGTGTATATGCATTTATATGTGTGTTTGTGTATGTATGTATACATATATGCATGTATATATGTATGTATACATATATATACATATATATATACACATATACATATATATATAGATATAGATATATAGATATATATATACATATATACACACACACACACACACACACACACATATGTATGTATATATATATATATGTATATATATATATATATATATATATATATATATATATGTATGTATGTGTGTGTAGACTTTTCTCATTTTAGCTTCCAGAGCACAACATTTTAAATGCACTAGAATTAGATTTGCAGTCTAACTAACATGCCCCAGGCTGTGTCTAATGAGAAAAAAAATTATCTTGACCTTTTGTAAACGGGAAATTATTCAGTTTGTTTTAGTTTTCATAAAAATGTAAAGTCACGTTTGCAAACTAACTAACGTATTAAAGAATTAAAAAATTCAAAGATATATCTTTTTGTTCTTATAAATGAACAGGTCTGACATTGGTGGAATATCTGGTGGAGTCAATGTAGGAAGTGATGATAAAAAATGGTGATTAATGGCACTTTTCTGGTGCACCCTTTGGGACGTTATGTGCTGTGTGTGACTTTTTCTTTAATGGGACATGGAGGTATTATCTTAAGATTTAAACAAAAAAATTCAGGACTGAGCACAAATAAAATACATGGAATCATTTATTTATTGGTACAAATCAATCAGCTTTCCAGGAATTTTATATGTTGCTCTGTGTGTCAGGGAAAAAGATCATTGCTGACCCTGCATCTTTCCCCATATCCGTATGTTACAGTACTTCCCTGTCCCTTCTGTTACTGTGTCAGCACCATATGTCACTCTCTCCTTCTATCCACATTTCTCCCCATCTAATCTGATAAACCCCACAATTTCTGCACACTTGCTGTTGCATAACACAGTCTCCCAGTGACTTTCTAAATGCCCTACTTCCACTTTGGATGTTGATGTACGTACATCCCCTAATATTCTGCTTATGAGTCACTTCCCTTTATTGATTATACTTGGGGTGTGACGTTTACAGCACAAAGAGCATTCAGTAACCCTGTTATTTATCAATGTTCAGGATCACATGATTACACTAATCATCAAGCTATGCAATCAATGTGTTTGACTTTTTGACATCTTCACTGACCTTTTCCACTGACTGAGTTGTATCAGAAATAGTTTATTATGAGTCTGTTTGTGTAACAAATGAATGAATGTGTTATCTACAGTCATTGAGAATGACAGTGAATGATAAGCTTGCACTTGTAGATCCAGAGTCCTACACGCAGACTCGCTGCAAAGATCCACTGGTGCAAATGTGATTATGCAGCAGATTCTTAAACATTTTGGCAGAGACACTTTATAAATAAGGTCAATACACACCAGCAATCAAGCCAGGGGTGATAAATGGTGGTGCCATTCTGTATAAGACTTTCAGGTATCACAAGGAAGGCAAAATCCCAGGAGTAGCGCTAAATTAATGCTGGCAAAGAATATCCCTTTTCAGTGTCATGGATGAAAGATCATGTTGGCTGACAGCCCTCAAATATATGTACTCCTGCTATAAAGAAGTTCAGAGAAAGGTGATTGAGGCAGTCCACAAAAGCTGAACTAGAAGTGCTTCAAGAGCACAAGCCTCCACCAAAGAATTTCCAACACTGTCACATACATTATTGTTAAAAACTAGACAACTCAAACTGTTAAGAAATACTTTAAAAATCTTGGATCTGCATCAAGATTCCAATCACCACCAAAATCGTATCACTCCTGCCTTGTTCTGTGGTCAACATTCCTTAGACATTTCATCCAAATCTATTCAGGAGTTTTTGAGTTATCCTGTTCTCAAACTAACAAACAAACTCACTAGCAAAACATAACCCCCTTGGCAAAGGGTAAAATAATTCAAGTAGGCAAGATATGAAGTCCGAAACTGCAAGAATATCCACATTATGGTTTCAGGGGGTTTTTGTTGGGGGGGGGGGGGGTTGTGTAAGCTAGCAACATACTGAACAATGTTAAGTCTTTTGCAATTTCGAAAACAAGGGCAAGCACAGACAACAGTTCGATTGATTCTCAACAGGATAATCCTCACATCAACAAACTACATCACTTGGCCAGATCATGAGACCACATCTGTAGAAATTTCACAGTTGAGATCTACAAACCCAAGATTGATGACTCAAACATGGCTTTAAAGGAAAACAAATATGTGGAAATCAGTGGTCAGGGTACCAAAGGGAAATTTGTTTTTAGTGTGTAGCCAACATATGTAGCTTATTATAATCTGATTTAGTTTTATTGTTGGGGCAAAAATATTTGTAGTGTCCATAGTTTGAATTAAAACAAAAGTTATTTCTGCTTTAAAGAGAAAGTACCAAGGGGAGGGCAAGAGCTCATCATTGTGGTTTTCAAATGGGAGCTTCCCTTTTCTGGTGTCCAGGGGGGTTTTGGACTCTAAGCTCTGGCACCTACCTCCAGTGTTATTAAGCTGCCTTTGTATTGATTATATTATGCTGAGGTTAGACGACACAATTTATGATTACGGCTCGACCTGACAGTCCCAGGATTTTGGGACCCATCAGTCACATTTTGCCTCATGTAATGTGCCATGCTGTCCCACAACAAAAGACTAGTCTGAGACACCACACGAATCCATGACACAAAGTCTATTATCTTTGATTTTTGTCTTGCCTCCTATGATTCCTTCCTTCACTTCAGAGACACTGATCATTGGGAGCACTGGAGTGCTGCATGTGTGACAATCACGGATGTAAACACACAGAAGTTGTTGCTTTGACAGCTACAAGACTTGTTTAACTAAGTGAGGCTTTGAAAACAACATTTGTGCCTTGTAGATATGTCATAAAGGAGCTATTACCCAAGTGTTAACAGAGAAATGGTGAAGAAAATTTGCAGAGGCACCTTAGTACCTTGGTGAGTGACTTTGTTTGCCTTTTTCAGTGTCACTCCCTCCTTCTGATGTCATCTCCTCCGTCAATATAAGCAGTTGGTTCAAATTGTGTTGACTGTCATGCTTGTTCGACACGTCACAGCGCATGTATTGGCTCTGTGGGTGCCTTATCCGGCATGGGTACAGTTGTAACCAATGAAAAAGCTGTGTCACGTGACCTTGACATCACAATGCAAATACTATTTTATTATGCTGCTTGGTACCCATGTCCAGTTATGGTTACCGTGTTGCTGCTTCTGGTTAACTTATAATGTTTTGGTAATATTTGTCGTTTTACAGTACAGATACAAGTTTTGGTCGCCTTATGCTGCTACCAGATCTGATAACCATAGGGCTCTTGGTTAATTTATAATGCTATTTTTGATCATAAATAATTTTAAATGCTGCCATTGATTTTTATTTTCTTCATGACCAAAAAACTTGTTTTGGTCACCTTTTAAATGTTTCATTCAGTCTTGGTTTCACTAAAATGCTGATATTGACCTAGTCGACAAAAATGCTGATAGATTTTAGGGTTACAGTGCTGCTATTAATTTTGGTTAGCCTGTGATGCAGATATTGTTTTTGCCACTTTGATTTACTGCTTTCAATTCTCATCCCCATATTGTGTTGCTGTTGATCTTTCTTACTTCAAATGCTGCTATCAAATTTGATAAGCTTACAATTCTAAATACTGATCAACTTGCTGCTATTGATCTTAGTTTGCTTGAAGCTACTTATGGCCTTTGTCATGGTTGATAAAGCTGTTTAGGGCAGAGCAATATATCGTATTGATATCGAAATATGAACATTCAAGATATTACTATCGAAAGGCAACAATATAAACGATATAGATTTCCCCCGTGCTAAAACTGCACTTTCCACATTCTTTTGTATTATGATTTTTTTTGTTTTTGTGAAAAATGCTCGGCTTTCACCGAACCCATAGTCATATTGTATCGTATCGATATCGAGATATCTGGCATGAATATCGAGATATGACATTTTGTCCATATCGTTCAGCCCTAAAGCTGTTGCACTTGAGTCATTCTTTACTTGCATCTTTTGTTTCTTGGTCACAGTCTCATACTGCTTTTTGTCTTGACTATGATGTCATTTAGTCCTGAGTATTTTCATGTAGCCACTAGACACTTTATGTTTCCAGTTTGTATGTTACACTGTACATTATATCATATTATATACACCAAGGATCCTTCTGTTATCCATTGTCAGGCCTCTGGTTAAAAATGATGTGACTAAAATGTATCTTTTTTTATATCTTATATCAGTATAAGAAGTTCTGAGGGTGGTGGGGGTAAAGCCAGAGTGAGGTGCCCTGATTAGGACTCCCACTCACCCCTGGTTCTCTGATTTCATCATCTGCAGTCTTTCTTTTACACATCCTCATTGTTTAATATATCAAGAATTCCTTTAAACTCCAAACAAAGAAAAACAGTCTGATGCAAGACAAATGTTTCAGATAAAACCAGAGACTGCATTTTCTCCAAAACACACGGTGCCATGTGCCTGTCTTTTGCAGTCTTGAGAAACAATCCTTTTTATCCTATAATGAATAGATAAGACTTCCAGCTGTCATTGGGCCTTAAGGTTATCTCCCATACAGTGATAAAGTTTCTGCTCTGGGCAGATATACATTCAGCTTTGAGATGGACTCATTTTTGGTCCTAATCTCTCTTCTCACTCATCAGGCTTCAGCCTATCTTGACGTTTTTTTACTTCTCCACTCTCACACCCATCTTCACATTCGTCTGTGACCCTCTAACACGCCTGAGACGTGAACCTTGGATAGATAAGACGTGAAGGAGAAGGGTATGGATAAGAGAAGCTTGTGGAGAAAAACTGTAATCAATTAGAGTCAGCATGGGGGGTAAAAGATTATAAAGCCTTAATTAAGACTTTTCAAAGATGTTGACTTGTTTCATAGCTCACCTTTTATGGTGCTTGTCTGAGGTTCCCCAAAAGCAGTGAGGGGCAAAGTATTGGATTCATCCTCCACATGGAGTTCAAATTCATGATGTGTTCACAAAAATGTCAGAGTATTTATTAATAAACAATTTACTTTTGTATTTTTGATCTGCACCAAGACACAAATATAGAAAAAACATATCAGTCCTGATTTCCATGATGGATGTCTTATTATAAACTGACAATATTTTTGAGGTCAAAGGCCAAGGTTTTTATTGGGTCTCATGTTAATACATCCAACATAAGCTTTGAGGGATATTATCAAAAAGAGAAATGGTAAAACTAGTACAAGGTAGCCCTCGGGGCATCGTAAAGTACACTTTAGAAAGTCTGCTCTTGCAAAGGCTGTACGTTGCCAATTGGCAATCAGAGAAAGCTCGACATTCATTGTCTAGACAGCTTAAATCATTGATGATTAGCAGTTAATATTGTGAATATTAGAAAAAAACTTGAACACAAAAAATAGACACTTTTATAACAGGAATTTTTTTTGCTAGCACTTTATGATAGGCACTGCCAAGCAATCACTTTAAAATTCACACTCTAGGGTAGGTTAACCCAGCCTGTAATGTTTTATCTGCTTTATTGTGACTGTAACTGTTATTATTTGTAGTATAATTCTGTTTTCATATGCCTGTAATTTCAGTTTTATTTTTTTCTTTAATAATTGAGACTACAGATGAAAATTAGCATTGTGCTATATACAGGAAATATTTGCAGTAATCTTGTGTAAACTCCCACAACACCGTGAGTTAATTAATATGACCTGTACTATCAAATTAATGATTGAAAAAATAGGTTTGTGAAGTTATTAGATTTGTGTATAAATCAGTATCTATATACATTATGTATTGACAAACATCTGTCTGGAGATACCCACATATTGGATATTAGCAAAAAATTTCCCTATTGTGCTACAAAACATTCGCCACACTTAACTGTGCATATGAATGAACTGGAACTTCATACAAAATGCTTTGACACTTGAAATTAAAGAGGATAATTTGTGATGTGACCAGTAAAACCTTTTCTTTTTAACTGTGAAAAGCCAGACGCACTCCCTCTTCCCATGAATTTAAACTGTCTGCTCTGTAGTTAGAAATGTCATGTGTTCCCACCCTCCTTTTAGCAGCCTGCAAGCTACCGACATGTAGACTCCTGCACCTGATTAACTTGATTCACCCACAGTTTTCTCACGGAGCATGACCAGCAGTCACACAAGACTGACTCTGCACTGAATAATGAAGCTGAGGTGAGTCTCTGACTTTCCACTGGAGGGCTGCAGGTCTGTTCCACTGAGCAGCTAAACACCGCGACTGCTCACTGACATCCACGAGGCGTCAGCGCCACTGTCATCAATTACTACTGCTCCTCTGAGACACTTTCACTTAACTGCATCCCGGTTCACTACTACAGCCTGTGCAGCAGAAAGAAAGGGATAAGAGCAGCAGGGATGTAAGGAAAGATTAAGATAAACTTAATTTATAATGAGCCTTACTTGGAAAAAAAGATGATTGCATTTTTCAGGATTGTTTTGCAGTTCCACTGGCAGCTGTTCTGCCTTTTTTAAAAGCATTACCCAATAAAAATAATAATAAATTAAACCATTGTCCTTGTAATACCCTGAGAGAACTGACGGTATCTGGGCTGTTTTTATTGCCTTTCTTGTCATGAACTGGAACAGTCACAAATGATTTATTGATGATGCTAGTTTCCCGAAAGTAGTTCAAAAGCAAAGGTATGGTGTATGTTTCTGGGTCTGTGCTTCTTAATGCACTTTCATGTTTTCCTAAGATCAAAAACAACAATCACAGAATAAAATCTGAAGTAAAAAAAAAAACTCAAAACTGGTGGTGATTTAAACTGTCAGAACAGAAAATGGAGCTGTTATGGGTGGAGTTAAAGCTGACAAAGTACAATATGTGAACTGCGCCTCATCTGCCATTCCTCATTTTAGAAACAGTATTGACACAACAGCAAACAACTTTTTTTCATTGAGGGTCTCTATTTTGAGTTTCACCAGCATTTTATGCTTTTTTGAATTTCACATGCCCTTAAGTGTACTAAATGTGTCTTTTCTATGTGATAGAGCACTTCGAAGCATAAGACAAAAAGTCTGTGGCATCCATACTTCTCACTCTCTCCCTCTTTAGTGTCAGCTGCCTGAAATAGCTTGTTCGCTCAGCCCCCCTAAAAAGACTTGCAACTTCTAGTTTTCACACACCATTGCTGTTGCTGTTTCCATCCCACCGTCAGCTCCAGCGTCATACTTAAATCTTAAATCATGACTTAAATCATGTCACTCTCTCTCCTGTCCCGACAAACTTTACCCAGTATGCTGATTGTGCAAAGAGAGGGAATAAAATCCTGGACCTCCTGTATGCAAACGTAAAGGGAGCATACAGCTCTTCTTCTCTCCCTGACAACTTTCTTAGTAAAAGGTGTTAATTTTTGAAAAAAGTCAAAAAAATGTAAAAAAAAAAATAATAATAATATAATACATGATACCGGTCCTGACAACTTTCGAAATGAAAATTGTCGATTTTTGAAAAAGGTAAAAATTTAATGAAAAAAATTGATGATGCCCTTCCTGACAACTTTCAGAGTGAAAGTCGAGTTTTAAAAGAAGTCAAAATTACACGAAAAATTTGATGACGCCCTTCCTGACAACTTTTAAGGTGTAAAACAGGCCAAAAAACATGCTGGTGCAGACAGTTTGGTCATATTTGGCTTAAAAATGGACTTATAAGCCTTTCCTCAGGTCAGGCTATAAAAAAATAGGGATGGGCGAGTACCGCAACCAGGTATCAGTATCGGGGCCAATACTGGCCTTATTTCAATGTATGGAGTACTCCTCAAAGATGCAGATGCCAGCCACCGATAGTCAAGGCAACCAAAAACTTACATCAACTAAGTCCTCCTCGCCAGTAGCTGCAAACTCTGCAGAGCAAAACTTGCAGGAGGTGGTATGAAGAGTAGTTTGTTTAATACTAGTACTTGATAAAACACCTCAGGATGAAGCACAAGAACGAGTACAGAGAGGTTGAAGCTGTCGTACAGGAAAAGTGGAAACTTCTACAGCCCACTTTACGGCAAACTCTACAGAAGACAGAGAAACTAAAGAGCACCAATCGGAGGGCATTTCAAATAACATGGACACTCGCAGAAATGCTTCTGTTTCTCAATAAGAACCTGTCACTTACCTTTTGACCTTCAGATGACAACTAGACAGTTAAGCAGCTTAAAGGGTAAAGCTTTGTTCTTTATTTAATTTTGCACCTTTGAATAAAACTCAGAGAGTTGTTAGTTTTATTTTGCACTTTTGTTAATTGATTACAAACAAGTCCTAAGAGAGGGTTGTTTGTGTTTTATTATTCACTTGTGTCAATTTATTACAAATCCTAAACACAGAGTGAATTGTTTGTGTTTTATTTTGGACTTCAACTCTCTATTGCAGAGTGACTGTGCTGCGAGCAGCAGAGCATTATCCCCTCCCTCAGGAAAACAGGCCGCAGGGCAGTATTCCAACATGATAAGGACCCCAAAACACACCTTAAAGACGACCACTGCCTTGTCAAAGAAGCTGAGGATAAAGGTGATGGACTGGCCAAGCATGTCTCCAGACTTAAACCCTATTGAGCATCTGTTGGGCGTCCTCAAAAGGAAAGTGGAGTGCAAGGTCTCTAACAGCCACCAGCTCCTTAATGTGGTCATTTGGGAGTGGAAAAGGATTCCAGTGGCAACCTGTGAAGCTCTGGTGAACTCATGCCCAAGAGGGTTAAGGCAGTGCTATAAATAATGGTGGCCACAGAAAATATTGACACCTTGGGCCCGGTTTGGACACTTTCACATGGGGGTGTACTCACTTTTGTTGCCAGCAGTTTAGACATTAATGGCTGTGTGTTGAGTTACTTTGAGGGGACAGTAAATCTACACTGCAATACAAGCTGTACACTCACTACTGTACATTGTATCAAAGAATCATTTCCTCACTGTTGCCCCATGAAAAGACATAATAAAATATTTGCAGAAATGTGAGGGGTGTACTCACTTTTGTGGGATACCATATATGAAGCATGCTCCAGGTTCATTTAGCAGTTTTAGTGTAGGTAGATTATTTTGGCTTGTTCATTTTAAAACTAGCCTGCAAGTGGAGAAAGTGTGAGCACCTCTGTTTTAAAAGATAAGATGTCTTAATCAAAGTGTCATGGAGATATTTTTACAGGTTTATGTATATGACTAAGTTCCCCATGACTCCAGCTTAACAGCCACCGTATATTCACTTCCACATCCCTCCTTTTTTTTCTTACTCCTCCTCACTGTTCCCTGCCTACCCTCATTCTCTCACTCACTCGCCCTATCTCTTCCACTCCCTGTCTCTCCCTCCTCTCCCCCCGTCACTCCTCGTCTCCCTCCCTGTCGACACATCTGTCCATTGCTGGCTCCATTTCTGTAGATCACTCGATGCTCTCAGGTCCTCTGCTGACTGCTTCCATTGATCTTCATCTCCCTCTGTGTGCCACCATCTCTATTTTTCTTTATCTTTTTTTTTTTTTTAACCACCCTCTCATTCTCCAGCA
The DNA here is from genome assembly GCA_037902135.1 of Cetoscarus ocellatus. Taxonomy (NCBI): domain Eukaryota; kingdom Metazoa; phylum Chordata; class Actinopteri; order Labriformes; family Labridae; genus Cetoscarus; species Cetoscarus ocellatus. The sequence continues at coordinate 284,837 of JBAMNC010001577.1, forward strand.
CGTTCCAGAAAATTCCATTTCCCTTTGGTTGCATCACTGCCCTTTAGCCCTCTCATCATTTCTCATCACTTCACTTTATCAGCAAGTGTCTCCCCACTGGCTCCTCACCAGTCATGCGACCACGAACTCCGACGCACACTCTCACCCTGGGTCACAAACATCCACGCATATGTAAACACACACATGCTCTCATGTACACGCACTGATCCTTTAACACCACCAGGCTTTGCACTCCAGTGTGTCCTCAGAGGGGGACTAACATATAGAAAGTATACTCTCCCTTGGCACTTACATAACTTACATCTTATATAACCAAGTTCAAAACATGTCTGCTCTATTCTTGCACTTTCTCATTAAGCATATGTGTTCTTATGATTACAATTATTTTCATTTGTCAGTGCCACTGTGGGAAATTTGGACAAAACCAAACTGAGTGTGTTTATAAGTGGGAATTCTACAACACTCATCTGTTTCCCTGCTAAAACTACTGTCCACATGGTGCTGCATGCTATGTTCAGTAACGCCCTATGACTTCTTCATTATGCATGATACATGGATGCAAATTCCCTTTTCCCAGCTCAGGACCAGGGCTAAGGGAACAAGATTTATAGAGGTATAAATCTTACTGTCATCCCACACTATATGCACTAAATAGACTGCATATTCCCACACAGGGGACTTGCCAAAAAAATCAGATAGAGGTTTAATTATTCCAGCACTATATGATTTTTTTTTCTCATCTATAAATCAGTTGTGCTTCTGGATCCAAACTGTCCACTGACTTTTGTGCATACAGATGTTCTGGTTGTCCTTTTCAAATGGATTAGTTCCTTTGAGAGGTGGCATGAAGAAATATGTGTGGTTACTGAAGTAAATCAACTGTGATAGGCTCATCAAACAGTCTATCAAACACATACGGAAGTCAATGTGTCAGCAGAAATGATGGAAACAGAGGGCTGAGGTCAAGAGTGGGACTGATTGTTGGGCCTAGGTCAATACTTTGGTAGAGCCCCATCTCATCTTGAGCATTTAGACTTGCTTGTTAGTGTGTCCATGTTGTCCTCTAAAGGTTCGTACACACCGAAAGCGACTTTGCGACCTTGGCGACCACTCTCCATGTAAAGACAATGTACAGCCGCGACGGGGCGGGGCTAACCCTCCTGGGACGCGAAGGACGCATCCTGGGCGACCATGCTGCTCGTCGCTTGGTCGCCAAAGTTTAAAAGTTTGAACTCCTCAGGCGATGTCACATGTGGCTGTGCGGCAACAGCCGATCAGCGTTGACCGGGTGTGTGACGGTACCCGTGACGGACTGTTTTCATTTCACAGAGTGACAATCCACCTAGACGGGACCGCAGAGAACTCACAGGGCCAGCAGCTGCAGTGTTTTGTGGTTGGTAGGTGAGTGAAAAGGATACAGTTGGAATAATGTCAGCTAATAACATGGAATATAGTGACAATGTCATTTGCAGTTAAGGGATAATTTTCTTTGTACACAATTAAAATATTCATGGTCACTTTTGACCGGGAACACAACAGGTGTTACTTTCTGTGATTGTATAAAAAATATTGCATAGTTTCAAAGCAAATGTCCTTGATAACTTGGGCCCAAAGTACTATGTAATAGATAGTATATCATGTGTCATCTGATTATTTCTTATACTCAGAATAATCCAAAATTATGTTTTTAAGAACTTGCTTTCAAGTGTTTAAGATCAGATCAATGAGGAAGATAGAAGATGATAGAAGCTTAAAACTTATAATATTTACTAGAACTTCAGTTAATTAAAAAATCTAACACAACAAGTAGTGATAATGGATATTAATACAGTTTTTTTTATGGTGAGTCTTAGTGGAATGGTCATTTCTGACTGGGAACACAAAATAGTTTAACCAAAAATGAACACAACATGAGAGTTACATTCTTAGTGTCTCCATTGCTACATCCATGGGCTACAAATGTGCTCACTGCAGATACATAAATACATATAAAATGCATTAAAAATGTAATAGCATTACTCTTATGACAGAATAGAGCATCACAAACAGACATCTCACGCAGTTGTTCCTTACAGCCTGCCACATTCAGGCACATAACCAACGCATAAGTAGAAACGACATAAAACCCCAAATAACACAAATTCAACGTGCAATACAGCTGAAGTGCTGCACTTAACTCACACATGATGCTCCCTTTACAACACACCCAGACACATTAGTCATACCAGAAACACACTAACAATAAAATCAAGTTGAGAAACAAGAGAAAAGTGAACACTTTTATAATGCTAGCAAAGGAGCACAAAAAGTATCGTGCTGACAACTCTGCTCATTATAACAAAGTCCATCCTGCTTTTATTTTGTATAAAGAGTCAAATGAGCTTGCTGTGGCACTAGATTTCTTGCTTTTCTGGTCATTATTTAATAGATCTGTATCATATGCTCAGACAATGCCTTGGTGAGGTAATTCAGGTTTTCAAACCAAGTATATTAAAGCTTATCTTTTGACATCCTTCTCAAAAAAATGCTTTGCTGGTAAATCTGCCATCTAGTCTATACTCCTCAAAAAAAGTTGGAAACCTTAATTTAGTTGATTATTTATACTCTTTTTAAAAAACCACTTGGTATTGTGTTGTATATAGTTGGACAGCCTGATAAGACACTTTTACAATAAGGTACAGCCTGTATGGAGTATTCATTTGTGGAATGAACAACACACTTTAACGTGTGGGGAGCACCCAAAAAATGTGACAAAATGCCTTGCAACTGGAAGCTGGTGTACCAGTATGCAGAGTGGCAGCATTATTTGTTGATCAGGCTTGCACCATTTCCAAATATAGGACCAAGTCTGACAAACTCTACACCACAATGTGCACAGTTTCAGAGTTGTTTGCTCAGCACATCAACCAATCAGGCCTTGCTAAATATTTTAAGTTCGGCAAGACCCTGGCATGTCAAAGAATACACCCTTTTGTCAAACTCATAATCTAATTGATCAAACCCTATGACAGTCGATGTCTCCATTCAAATAAACAGCCTCTGGATTCACTGGAAGATCTGAAGGCGCTGAGCACATTATTTGATCGGGAGACAACAAAGGAGCTGAATGTAATTGGCTGAAAGCTGTGAGTCAAATAAGCTGGAAGCAGCGGAACCACAAGTGAAGAAAGCCATACCATACAACATAGATAAGTCACAAACTTATCTAGGCCAGATGTTTAGGCCAGCAGAGAAAGTCTAGCTAACCCTGAACGTTGCCACAGGGAAGGTGTCAGATGGCAACTCACAGCTTAATGTTAAAAACAGAATTTGTCAAGATGCCATTGGAAAGATTCACAATATTCAATCATTTTCCAGTTATAAGTAAGCATCATGACACAACTCTCTGGAAAACACAGCTAAAAGGTCACAATTTATGTAAAATATACATCTGAACAGTTGTTAACAAAAAATGGGAGTACACGGCACAAGTCCATGGCTTATCTACAACCCCCCTAACATGAGAATAATCCTCCTCTACACTTGTTGCTTGCTCAGCTTTCAGAAAATGTCTCTCCAGCAGTCTGTTAGAATGTTTTTCTCGAATGATCTCATAAGGAGATATGCTACCGCCACCAGATACACATTATAACACAGTGCATGACTAGAGTCTGAGTCTCAAACTCGAGTCACAATCTCTGATTTACACTATCACAGCGTGTTCTAAGCAGAGATGAAGCAGAGTTGAGCAGAGTTGTTTATAGGCATACCAAAAGCTAACATCTAAAGTGGATTTTAGGGCAAGGAAAATATGTTCTGGGGACATCTAATATCAGTGTAATCATAACGGAAAAGAGGCAATTTGGGACCTCAGCATGATTTATCCTACATTATCAAATCTACGAAACAGTATACAGTACACCATAGCTTTAAATAGTCCTGAACCTGTGCAGAGGCTGTGCATGTAGCCTGAAAAGTATATCAAAAAGTGTAACTACATGTCCAGACTGGTGAAACCACCTTTCATGTAAAAGAACTAGACAAAGCAATGTGACGTCAGCCATTTGATTATCAAAGGAGCCTTTGGAACATTGTGGACGCCTTGTAATTAACACTTACCTTGCAGTGCAGATGGATCAGTCTGATTCAATGTCTGCAATCAGGCTGATCCATCTTACCAAGCTTCAATCTATGATTATTGTGCTCAGCCCTTTTTCAAGGTTTGTACTTTACACCACAGAGGTAGTGCTGACTGGCCCATAATGTATGTGACTGATGGAACAATCATCCAATCACCTGCCAGGTATGCCTTTGAAGGGTTCTGCCCTCCCCAGACATTTTCTATGGGCTGTTGTCCAGATGGGTGAGTAAAATATATTCTGTACAGTAAATACTGTAATGTCTATCAGGCGTTTAAGGTTATATGGGTGCTGAAATACTGCACCTCATCTCAACTAAACATAAGCTCAACCCACTCAAAGACAAAGAGGCCATGACTTCACACTGTCTGACCAATAGCAACTCTGAATAGGCACATAACCATATCAATTATGTCCCTATTTCCAAAAAAATGTGAAAATTTTCAATGAATAAAAAAAATCAACCCACACATAGTGAGAGCATACAGATAAAATACATATTAAGGCTGAAGCTGTTTTTCGAACCAGGCTATGAAGATGTTCATTTTATCCATACAAACTGTCCGTTTCCCTCACACAATCATCACGCCTCCACAGTTCCTACAGCCAGCCTCAAGTGGACACTGCAGCTTTTGGCACTTCCGTTTGTCCCTCCTTTTTCAGTCCCGGAGGTTGTCACTTCGGAGCTTCCAGTGACAACTCAACTCCATGTTATGTCTACAGACACGTCGTGGACATAAGAGAGTGATAGATGGCTGCAGACAATGATTCAATTCCTCAAATGAACTTCCTTCCAAGCAGTGGAAGCACATTCAGTTATTTATGTTTCTTATTGGCCAAACATCCACGATAAATCCCACTGACCTCTGCCTCAACATATTTAGTGGCCATACGTTCCAACCAGGATTTACACAGAGACAAAAGGCCCTGCTTTGTCTACAGAGCATGCCAAAACAACATAAAACATCCCCACAATAGTTTTGATAATGAATATAGATAACTGCAGAGCTTAGATGTAATGCGTCCATTCCAGTGGCCCCTCAGAGACATCAAGTCATTTGACTGCAGAGAGGTGATACATTAAACGTTTAACATGATGATGGTTGTCCTTGGTATGTCAGGCAAGTGAGAAAATGTGGCCATTACACTAACAGAGTTTTGAATTCAGTCCAAGTTGCCACTGGCAGCGTAATGGTTGAATCCTGTGGGAAAGCAAAGCAGCAAAGCCCAAGCATGTATGTTAATGGAAGGATGGATCCATTCGTTCATTCATAAATCTAAATGAAGGTAAACATGCAGGGTTGATCTGCTGGATTCATCCATCAAATGTTTTAGAACTGATTTTAAGGTTCTTTTATTAGTTTTTAAATCCCTAAATGGTCTTGCTCTTTCTCATTCATCCAATTTGCTTTTACCCTATGAACTCAGTAGAGCCCTCAGGTCCTCAGGTAGTGGTCTTTCAATAGTTCCCAAAGTTAGAACTTAAACATACGGTGGAGCTTCTTTTCATTATGCATTCAGAGCATTATGCTAAGCTAACAACAGACACACTGCACTGTGTTTTCTTTTCGCTTCATGATTTTACAGTCCACGCCGCACATCTATGTTGCAGAGGCGCAGCAGCGGATGCAGCAGGCACGCTGCGCCACAGAAATGACCGACCGTGCCAAACACCATGTGCTGTATAGTGATTTAAACGAATCGTCGAGGCACATAATTTGCCCTGACGATTTTACGTAATCGAATTACCTGTATTAGCCGAGGAATCGTTTCAGTCCTACTACAAGAGCTTGTATGAAAAGTGCTATACAAATAAAGTCTGACTGATTGATTGATCAGTTAATTCATAAATCTATGTGAAGAAAAATACACTAGAACTAATAACATGCACTCTGTGGCTTTCAGCACTTGAAAACTACAAAAGGCAAGTTTAGATCATAGTTTGTAGTTCGAAGTAACCTAATTACACTAACAACCATTTTATCAGGCAATTACTTAATAAAGGGATTGACGTCAAGAGATGTCCTTGGAATTTCAGCTCTGTTCTGAGCAACAACTTCTTTGCAACTTTCATGACACAAACTTAGGGAAAATAATGTTAAAACCATGACTAAGATCACAGTTCATAAGAAGCACATGATACTTGTAACCCAAAGCTGAATAAGCCCTGACAGAGGAAAGTCCTAAGAAGAATGATGGCAGCTCTGTCAAAAATGTAATGCAGCATATTAAGCACATTGAAGTTTTTTTTTTTTTTTTTTTAAGTGAGGTTGCTAGAGGCCCATGGCACTAGTAAATATGAGTGCCAATAAAGGAACTTGTGAGCTATGTCCCTGAGGGGAGATATCTAGGGGTGGACGCTACTCAGTATGTCTCCCTCCGCCATCAGCTGGTTAGGTCATCAGAGGAAACAACAAACACTGATTTTTCTAAACTGAACTAAAAATTAATGATTTTGACTTGAGTAATGATGACGTGCCATTAAGTTTGGGTACGAGAGGATATCTTTATGAACCGGAGTACACAGAGAAAATAACTTCTGCAGACTGAGTCACAGGCAGAAAAAGGGATGGAGAATGGAGAAGCATGACAGATCACAAGTTACTTGGTGGTGCAGATGCATGTGAGCCCATGTTTGCAAACTCTTCAAATGTGTTGAGCCTTCAAATGTGTCATAGTCCTGATTGGCAAAGTGGACACTAAAAATTCAACGCTGTTGCTGCAGAGGGGTGATTCTTGATGTCCATATTGAAAAGAACAGTACATGTTTATAATAAAATCCAGGAAGTTACATTTTTATCAGTTTTTGCTCCAGTGACTGCTAACTGACCCCACTGCAGCCTGCAGCATGTTGACTTGAGGGAGTTGCTGGCGGAAGGATACGTTGTCCTTTGTCACATCACAAAATAGTTCTAAACAGGGCTTTGAAGAGTAAAAGTTGAATGCTGTAATAAAAGAATCTCACCGTTGGGTATTATCGAGCTAATGCAGATTTTTAAGTAGTTTTAACCTGTAAGTGGGTTAATAACGTGGCTTTTGGTGGTACCATGTTCTGCTATGTACCAGCTACTGTCTGCCCCTCATACTTACTAGTGCCATGGGCCTCTAGCAACTCCCCTTCAAAAAACCCAAACCAACCCTTTAAAGCTGGTATGGCCTTAAGCTTTTTGAAATTCAATGAAAACAAAACGGAGATTATTGTGTTTGGCTCCAGCAGACTTTGTGATGCCCCTCACACAGATTTGAGAGCATAAAACCTTATTTTAAACCCACTAACATCAATCTTGGTGGGAAAGTGGACAGTGATTTTTTTATTGGATCACCAGATAAACTTGGCTGTTATATCCAGTTTTTATTACCCATGGCTTTTTCCAATATCGAATCAGTTTCATCTTTTAATGACTTTGAGCAAGAAATTCATCCTTTTTATTTCTTCTGGACTACTGTAATGCACTTCATGTCGATGAAAAATCAGGCATCCATGGTACATCTGCAGTTGGTCCAAAATGCTGCTACTCATCTTTTAAGAAGTACTAAAAAAGAGGAACATATTACCCCCATTCTGGCCTCCACATTGGCTCCCTATTCATTTTAGAATTTATTTTAAGATTTTATTGTTTGTTTGTAGACCTTTGAATGGATTTGCAGAGCAGCTTCTCTTTGTTGTCAAAAAGGCCAGGCCAAGAACTCAAGGTTACCAAGCCTTTTCTGTGGTGGGCCCAAAACTATGGAATGACCTACCTCTTGAAATCAGATCAGGTCTCTACTCTTCCAAATTTTAAATACGATCTTAAAACTTACTTTTACTTGTTGGCTTTAAATTCAGCATGAGAGTTGTGTGGTCTCTGTTTTGATGCATTTCATATTTTCCTAAAGGGATCATTTGGGGTTTTTTGAAATGGGGTTGAGTGAGGTACATGGCATGAGCCTGAACGTGTGCCACAGTGTCGCAGTTCAATTTCTACTAACTAAAAGAATGGTGAGAAAAAAGCCAAAAAACAGCAAGGGGTCATCACATGTTACAGTGTTTTTATTTCCACTTAATGTTCCACCACACCGCTGCTTTGATTAGGCACTATTTTGAGATGGGGCAGGGAAATTAATCAAAAAATAATCAAAAACGACCTTTCAACAACCCTCTAATCAAAGTAGTTTTACTCATGCCCATTATTTTGATGATTTTCCCTGTGTAAGTCACGTGACCAGCCCCCTCCATACATTCTGCATTCACTTTCACCAGGAGCGAAGGATGTGCTGCCAACATGGAGGAGACAAGCACCAATCAATAAGAGGACCTTGTAGCCAAGAAAAATGCCGTCTCCGTTGTTTGGGCACATTTTGGATTCTGTGCAGAGGACTTCAGGCAGAAAGAAGTTACATGTAAATACTGCAGGAAGACCATTTCGATGACTGTCGGTAACACCACCAATTTGTTCCAGCATAGCATAAAATAATCATTCATTAATCATAACCGAGGTAAGAGCTTCAATTAATCGTGATACTGAGATTAGGTAATATCGCCCAGGCCTATTTTGAGACACAACACAGCCGACGTGTCCCTCTGTCGGCAGTATCAACTAGTTTGCTTCACAAGAGGAAAAAGCTGCTACCAAACAGGATAAAATAACATTTTTTGCTGATAATATGACGGCTGTTTACTTAAGATACTTTGGAATACTAGTATAAACTGGAATACACATAGGAGAGACCTCTGCAGATAGAGAACCAACAGGTCTAAATTGAAAATGGTGGAATCAGCTCTGGGAACTGGAGGACCAGAGAAACACACGGTACCTGTTGACTCAGGTGAATAAATCCGAAGCTCATGTCATCAAACTGGATTGAATAGGAGTGTGACTAAGAAAAAACCCTTCAGGATGCTTCAGCATGTTTCGGATCTTATCGATACTATCACGTTTTGTTCATTCTTCAGCAGTGAGCAGTTCTCATCACGGAGACCCTCGTTGCTTTGATAAACATTTATAATTGACTGGATTAGATTAAAAAATCAAACATAGGATGGAGGTAATTAAACAACTGCTTCATTTTCCAAAATCATAGAGATTTTATAAGTTTGTCACCCAATAAAGGCCTACTGCATACTTTTCTAATAGCTAAAATCATCTTTGGTGGATAAAATGCCTGATAAACAGTCTGCACACTGTTAAATAAACAAAAAACAAGCACATAAAGTTGCCTAATAATTACATGAAGCCACTTATCTGACTTCATTGGTTCACCTTGTTCCTGTCTCCCCTAACCTGAAATCAGCTTCTTCACTTTTCCTCATGAATTATGCTTCTCTTCTCTGCTTTATACTCAGTAGTTAGTATTTGAATGATTGACAGCTGATCTTTACAGATTACACTGGTGATGGTTAACTTAATACATGTTTGTTTTGTGGTTAATTTTGTTAATCATCTATGGGCATGTTTCCACTCGCCTGTCCAAGGTGCTTGAACACTACGTGAACACATGAGCTGGTCCTCCATTTCTTAGGTCCACCGAACTTTATGTTCATGTTTCAGGTCGGCTGTGCTTCTTTATATTTACGCCTGCTTCTTTGTTCCTCAGTCAGTCAGTCAGTCAGTCTTCTTGATTGGCTACATTCTGTTCCATGTAACAATTCACGGGGTCATGACTCGGGAGTTGTCTGCTTTCCCCACACACAAAGATTTTTGGTCTTAAATGCTGAACATGTTTAATATTTACGATTATTGGCCCCGACTCGTTTCAGCAGCGATTACCGGCACAAATTCACTCTGAACACACCTCAGACCACAGGACAATCTTATAGGATAATCTTATAAGACATAAGATAATCGGGCATTTGCTGTCCTTGGTCAGGAAGGGGGAAAGTCGGGACAAAAACAGCCCGATAATCTTTGTGTGTACCCTGCTTAAGCTACTGAAAAGTTACTTGCCATAGAAAACAATGATGCTAACACAAAGTTAATAGAAAATGTGATTATGCTACTTATGTGGTTATTTATAGTGAGCTACTCCTCATCACTGCTAGACGCATTCCAGTTATGAGCTGGTTAAGTCAGGGTAGCTGAAGGATGTTCAAATGAGAGCTTGAAAATTCCAACCAAAGGGGGCGCTCCCAGCCACATTATCCAATTTGCAACTCAGAATATCCCAGTTCCAAGATCAGTCGGAACATACCATTGGTTACATCTGGAAAGGCTTATAAGCCAAGCCAGACTTTAAGACTTTGTTAAAGATCTAGTAATGAAAGCTAAAAAAATGTCATAATACAGAATTACCATATCATTGAATATGTTGTCAATGGGGCCCGACCGATATGGATATTTTTGAGGCCGATGCCGATATTTGGCAGAAAAAAAGTACCAATTACTGATTAATCGGCCAATTAATTTTAAAAATAGATATAAAGTGAATTTTTAAAAAATGTGGTCCCAAAACACTTACAACAATGAATATATGAATTACAGGCAGAACATCTTACTGTTTTACAATACTTTGTCACTAAGTATTTGTTTAATTTTACAACAGAGTAATTTTCAGGTACAAAAACATGCAAAAAATCATCAAACCGCTGGGAAATTAATTATATAACCTAAAATAGAGTCACTCTTTATCTTGTACTTCTTGTTGATGAAAATAAGAGGTAGGTTATAGTACAGGTAGAACAACTTTTAAAAAGTTATAAACAGGTCACTGAGAGGAAAGTAACAACATTTTTTTCATAAGCCTCTTTTATTTTTCTACTCTACAACTTTCAAGAGCAAAGGACCTTCAAGTACAAAATAAAATAGTGGGCAAAACTGCAGTCAATTCCTGAAAAAAAAAATAATAACCTTATTTAAAATGTAAATATATAGATGAATTATGAACTCTGTCTTGTCACATCTGCCTTTCAGTCCCAGAGTCCATCAGAAGTAGGTTTTAGTGCAGGTAGAACCACTTTTTTATGATACACATGAGGAAATATCTTTGAGGAAATCAAACTATTTTGTGGGACACTGCACATATTGCACAAACTTCTTTAAACAGGACTGATTAAAGTTCCTAGCTATGATGAAGGCTCCCCCTGGATGAGCTGATCACGTCGTAGAGCTCCGGGGGAGCTAAGCTAACGCTAGCATAGTTAGCTAGCTAGCTAGTTAGTTCAACTGCAGCGTCGGGGACAAGCAGGTAAAGCCAAGTTTCCGTAATAATCATCATAGAACAGTCACAAATAAACTGATCCCCCCTGCCATCAGGAGGTCCAATTCGTCAGTTTTGTGAACAGGTGGTCAGGAAAATGTTCGGCAGTGCCAGTCTGTGAGGCTGCTTCCATACCCGAGCTAGCAGAGAACCCAGTGGTCCCGCTATGTCCAGCAATATATTGTGTGACCACTGAAAGTCGCTTGCAATGTCGGACTTGCAGGCAAAAACATCATTCAGCAACTCCGTGTGAGTGTAGGCGAGTTTTGCCCCTTACACTCAATCATCCATACATACGGCATCAGTAGAGAGCTCAGAGCCGCTGCAACAACGCGCGCCGCCATCTTTCGCAACGTCATCATTCTACGCAGCTTGGACACAGAACAGCGTTTTACTGTTTTATGAGAAATTAAGAATATATTGGCGTTACATCGGCAAAACTCTGGCCGATGTTGAATACTTTGAAAAGGGCTATAATCGGCCGATTTAATCGGCCGGCCGATAAATCTGTAGGGCCCTAGTTGTCAATACCAGAAAATAACCTCTGTTTAAAGGAAAATCATATAAAGTAAGGAATGAGTGTCAAAACTAGACTTTTCAACATGTTGAATGCTTTAATAACCTCAGTGGGCTTAGCTGTCGTGCATTTAGAGGTTTCAGAAGGACTAAAAAGAGAAAGCCCACCAGCACTCAAACCACTGCTGTCAGTACACAGAAGATCTGGCTCTCCTTCAGCTCTGAATGGCCTTTCCTCTTCAGTGACAGACATGCGTAGACGCTATGAGGCACCTGGGTTATCCAGGACCCCTCTTCTTCATGTACTGAGGGTCAATTCAAACCTGCCTTTAGCTGCTGAATGGCCTTTTCGAGTACCTGAAGACAGGCTCGAAATCACTTCCTTTCAAAGCACTCTGAACTTTTTTCTGATGCTTTTCATTAAGTCACCAAAGCAACTAAATAGAGTGTTTGGAGTGTTTGTATGTGTCGTGACCAAACAGCATACATGTGTTTTTCTCTTTAAAGTGAACGCAAAGTCTTCTGGAGCTGTTTGCCTCTGTATATAAAATGCTTTACTGTAAATGTGGGAACTTAGAAGAGTCAGAATAACCTCATCTGCTATGATTAAAACTTTTCTTTAATAAGTCTAAAAGACATAATGAATGCAACACAGAGCAAATTACAGGTTGCATGTGGGTGGCATCAAGGCACATTTTAATGTCTTCATTCTCTCCAACTTTTGGCAAAAATAGAGTTTTAATGAACTTATCAGCAAGTACTTTTGTAACTTGCAAACAATTTACTAGGTGATTTTGAATGTCATCCATCCATCAATCCACTTTTGATACTGTTTATCCCTTTGAGTGTCGCGGGAGACTAGAGCCTGTTCCAGCTGGCATTGGGCTAAAGGTAGGGTACACCTTGACTTGGTTGTCAGCTGATCACAGGGCCACTAACAGAGACAGACAACCAATCATGCTCACACTCATACCTAAGGCCAATTTAGAGTGGCTAGAGAGAGCCCATGCATGCACAGGGAGAAAATGCAAGCTCCAAACAAAAAAGCCCCAAACGACATGGGATTCAAACCAGAAACCAGAAAGAAAAGGCCATGTGAGGCACAGGGACTACCTGCTGCACCACCATGCTGCCACTCTAGTGTCATTCATATTGATATTTCTGTTACATTTAAATCTGCACCAAAAGTTCAAGCACATAAGACCTGAATAGTATGATTTAGCATCATGCTGGTTCCCTCAACTGTAAGCCTTCAGGGATTTTTCACTGTGTTTTGAATCACTGCCGATATTAAGAATCATGAAGCTCACATGTTCTGTGCCCTATGACTCACTCCGAGCATTATAGCTCTGTGCCGTTTTATTGCTCTTCTGCAGCAATCTCTCATTGGGGAGGAGCAGCAGCCTTTAGGTTCATAAGAAATAAAATATACCCATATTCACTTTAATAAGGGCTCACTCAATGTGACTTCTCCAGCACTGCGCAAGCACATTTTCTGTTTCTTTGTGCTTGTTGTCCCTCATCACATCTGCCTTAAAACTCTCTCACCACAGAAGCACTTTGAGTAATCGGATGATCAGACTCATAACTTAAAAAAAATCATCCTTAATCTGCAGAAATAAAAGTCTCTGTCTCGCTCGAGCACTGGCACTGGGTGGGTGTCAGCTGTCTGCAGCGGGGCTTCCCCTGAGGCGTTTACGTTCATCTGGTAATGATTGTCAAAAGTTTTGTTTGTTAAGAAAAATGATTATAAAAGGAATTTTCCAGATCATGGGGAGGGCCAGAACTTATTACTGGTGGACCAGGTTTTGCCCAGGGGCCCCTTTTTGCCAACCCCTACTCTAGAAGGTGTTTTCTGGGTTTGATTGTGTTGGGCTTTGTTTCATTTCTAACTTGAAGCACATTTCTGCTCTTGAAGGTGTTTTCCTCTTATTAAACTGCATCAAGCCATCGAAGGCCGTTTGCTCTTTTCGGATAGAATGAAAAAAACAATTTTGCACAATTCTTCTTACACACTGAATATAACATTTTAAAATTGATGTTGTGAACAAGATTTCAATTCCCAAATATGACCGGCCCTTGTAGACATCCTCTATCTAATCTATGAGACATTGAACAGCCTATTAAACAAGTATTGTTTCAGTTTCAATTATTGTTTCTAACTTGATGCCAGTGTTGAAGTTACATTTTTGGTGTTGTAACAACATATGATGTCAAACTTTGAACAACTTGCGTAAAAGTAAAGGCTCATTCTATCAGTACTCATACTCATACCCTCTAGCACAAAAACACATTTTTATAAGGTAGCTAAAAAGCATAAATATAACTGTGATGTTATTTCTAACGGCAGCACAGTGGTGCCAGTTGTGCCATTTTTAACAGCAATAAGGTTGTTGGTTCGATCCCCTTGCAGGGGAGGGTCTTTCTGTGGGAAATTTGCATGGTCTTCCTGTACATACGTGGGTTCTCTCCGGGCACTCTGGCTTCCTCCCACAGACCATAAACATGCTCATTAGGTTGATTGGTGACTCCAGGTTACCCTTAGGTATGGTTTTCAGTGTGAAGGGTTGTCTCTGTATGTGACCCTGTGATCAGCTGGTGACCAGTTTAGGGTGACCCCTACTTCTCGCCCAATGTTAGAAGTCAAGACCAGTATCATAAAGTTCTGAGGGAAATTTAAACTTTTTTTAAAAATAGTTGATTTACACTCCAGATGGGGTCAGGACCGGCATCATCGAGTTTTGAGTGAAATCAGTGGTTAGCACTATCTAGAGCACTAGGGGCCCTCTATGATCGTTGAGTGTAACTGCACGGTTACAAAAACAGAGCGCCTCACACCAACGTGCATTTGTTGACATACAGAGGGAGGAGAAGCGAGCCAACAGGACGTCCCAAGTGACAAATAAACCATGTGGACTGATAAGGTACAAACTGATCATGTTTTTAAGTTTGTAGTTTTTAGTGTGGAAGTGTTCCTACCATCCACATCGAAGTTACATAGTGCCAGTGAAGGTGATATAGACCCCCTCAGACTATGACAGAGGTGTCATTCAACCTGTTTTAAGGTGATGTACCATCACAATGATTCTAGATATATTATATTAGGGTGGAAAAACTACGTAGTGTTGGTTTAAATTATGCTGGAGGAGGTGGTGTCCAGGAGGTTGGGTGTTAAATTCACAGCCCTTGATCTTTGTTACGAGCCTAAGGGACATGGACATGACAACAGACTTGTCTACTGTTATCAGTGAACAGTACCATACAGATCACTTTCTTGTCCAGGTGAGATTAGAGGGTTTTAAGAGTGGTAACAACTTGAAATGGTATAGCTTGCTAGTAAGTAAAGAGGAGGTATAAACCCAGCTCCGCCTGTTTGTAGCACATCATCACTGAAGAGGCATTAAACTCATTCAGACAGTTGATCTTGTTTTCTCAGAAACTTGTCAACATGATGTTGAGCTGGTCAGCAGAAAGTGTGAAGACCTGATTACTGAGACCGTTCCTGCTTTTTTGGTGCTCACACACTTGAACATGACATCACTGTCAGAGAGTCAGGTGTGAAAGTTGTGCCCATTCATCCTTTGCCTGCTGCTTCAGTGATCTAGATTGTTGACGGTCAGCGGATGAGAATACAAGCTTTAAAACAACAGTATAAGAGAGAGGCTTCACTTTCATTACTTGGAGACACTGTGTTTGTGTTTTCAGGAAACCATGTAACAAACAAATACATAAACAAATAGAAAAAAGATTCATAAATAAATGGAATGGAATAAATGGATGGAATAAAATAAATGAAAAACATGACTACATATTTTTTTAATGAAAAAAGTAAATGGTTAAATGATTTTAAAAAATAATAAATTAATAACATGATAAATATGTTATTAGATACATGAGTAAATAAATACCTGATTAAATAAATGAAAAAAAGGGAAAAAAAAAAAAAAAAAAGTTTGAATAATTATTAAATAAATACTTAAACCAATACTATGTCGTTTTTCCACCCGAATATAATATTTCTAGAATCATTGTGATGGTACATCACCTTAAAACAGGTTGAATGACACCTCTGTCATAGTCTGAGGGGGTCTGTATCACCTTCACTGGCACTATGCAACTTCGATGTGGATGGTAGGAACACTTCCACACTAAAAAGCTACAAACTAAAAAACATGATCAGACTGTACCTCATTAGTCCACATGGTTTATTTGTCTCTTGGGACGTCCTGTTGGCTCGCTTCTCCTCCCTCTGTATGTCAACAAATGCACGTTGGTGTGAGGCGCTCTGTTTTTGTGACCGTGCAGTTACACTCAACGACCACAGAGGCCCCTAGAGAGCTAAAATTAAAAAAAAGCTGAAATCTTACTTAATGCTGCTTTAAATAAATGTTCAAGAAAATATTAAATAAAGATTAAATGAATGAATAAAAATTACTTAAACAGATGAATGAATAAATGATTGAAAATTATAACTAACAAAAAATTAAATCATAAATGCATGAATTGATGAAGAAATAGAAATTAAATCAACTGAACAAATCAATTGCTTGAATAAATAAACCATTATTTAAATTAAATTAATGATTAAATAAAAAAATAAATAAACTAATAAATGACTTTACATATTTAAAGAATTATTTACAAAAATCACAGAGTAGGTGGTCAAATTAAATAAATTAAAAATAAAAGACAAATTTCCAATAGATAAATGATGAAATAAGTAAATGAATGAATGATTACACTGAATATCCATTCTATCCTAAAGCCCACCCCCCTAGCTTAAAGAGGAAACTACACTCTCAGAATGTCATGCAGAGCCATAAAGTTCTTAGTTTGCTATTTTACATTCAGCTTGTCAGCAGCTTGCTAATTGCATAGAATGATTAACAGGTAGATAGATCATAACAAATAGAGGATATAACTATTACAGAGTTACCATGAGTTGGTGGAATTGCAGGCACTGAGTGGCAAAAATGTTTAGACTGGCAACAGCAATCAGTGAAAGTAAGCAGTCAAACACTTTTATTCATCTGAGGAGTTTCAGGTTTTTTGTTGTCATTATTTGATCATGTTCACCGCATGCAGAATAAATCCTCAGAAGATGTTCCAGAAATGTTTCAGGCCAAATGCAGGGTTATTAAGGGAAATAAATCCATTCTTTTACTGTCCTCTAGTTTTCATGTTTATGTGAAGTCAAGACATCAGATTTCAGTGACCAGACACTGAGGACAACAGCTGATGTTTTCATGCCTGTGGCCTACATAAAAACTGCATAATTCTGATTTAAATGGCTTATTTGACTATTAACTATTTAATTGTCTAAGATCAAAGATTTTACTATTTTATGAATTCATAAATTCATTTATGAGATCATAAAATGAATATAACTCATATTTGGCCAAATATTGACATTATCTTGCATTTTTTTTAATTTCTTTATAATCAGAACCAGCTTTATTGACCAGGTATGTTAGACATACAAGGAATTTGACGCCGGTTTACTTTACTCTCTCAGTAGAGACTAAATATACACAGAGTTTATATACATATACAAACAGAACAGAAGCAGAAAATCAGAAGCAGGAATTAAAGTTTAAAAAGAATTCAAATTAAGGTAAGGAATAGAATATGTACAATATGTACAAGATACAGCCAAGAAACAAGTAACACAAACAACAACAAGAAGAAACAAAGTGCATGTGCACAGTTACGGGGTGATATGTGCATAGGAACAGACTGGATTTCAATGAATGATCATATATGCAGGTAAATAGACGGACATTGGCAGTTAACCTCTACAACCCCAGAGCCCCCAATGGGGGGGCTAGAAGCCCGCTCCAACCCAAACAGTCAAATACAGTGCACTAATCATGTAGAAATACAGGCATGCTGCACATCAAATTACTCAGGAAAACCTCCGCTACACGCCCATATAAGCTCTTATTACACACACCAAACACAACTCTGACACCAAACAAATTTAAATTATCAAATATTAAAACCTGTGTAGCGCCACCTGGACAACCCGACTCGCCACATTTCCATCAATACCAACCACGTCGCTCTACGACCAAAACTCAGGAAACCAGCAGCCAAAGAAGAAAATGGTAAAACATCACTTGTGTACGGCGACACAAATCAGTCTTACCTTTGCTGTTTTATGATGAAACGTCGCGTTTGAGAGCCATAAATGATGATTCCATCAATACTAGGCATCCATGTTCTCTTGACCCTCAAGCTCTGTAGTCTAAGGACTACATTTTCCATGAATATTCTTATTCTTATTGTTTTATTGGCGGTTGGCAACCAGCTTATAGGCGCATTACTGCCACCTACTGAACTGGAGTGTGGAGCAGGATAGGCAGAAAAAATTATTAAGTAAATACATAATTACAAAAATAAATAAATACATTTATTATTATTATCATTATTATTATTATTATTATCATTATACTGGGAGACATGAATTGTGTATGCATCCTCAAATGAGGTTAACTGAACTTTTATTCTATGAACTGACACACTCCATTATGTACTGAACAATTGCATGACCTCCTTTTAAATACCCATTTATCATGTTTTGTTGTGTTTTTTGTATATTGTTCTATATGTGCATGTATAAAAATGTTTGTATTGCTTCATAAAAATAAAATAAAAATAATATTGACAATAATAATAATAACAACAATAATAATAATAATAATAATAATAATAATAATAATTCCTAAAATCAATCTATCAGTTGTGTTGCCTTTAAAAATAAAACAATTCATTATACTTTTCCCCAGATCTAAGAATATTTTGAAAGGTAAATTCAACCTTTGCATGTTTAAATTTTTCCCTCAGCTTTCTCCTTTCTCTCTCATACATCTTGCACTCCATTAATACATGCTTCACTGTTTCTGGATGCTTACATAATCCTGTTGCGTGTTTCCCAATCATGTGAGGTGTATTGTTGAGTTCAATGTGTCCTATCTGGAGTCGAGTTATTGCTGCCTCCTCTTTTGGGTTCCTGCCCATCTTCCTTTTTGTATCAACTTGTTTGTGGATATTGTAAAAATGCCACCCAATATCACTTATATCCCAGAATTCCTGCCAAATTTTGTATGTTCTTTCCTCAATGATTGTTTTAGCCTCTGCTTTGCTTAATCCAATTTGTAATTCTACTGTCTGCATCTTGACTGATGTTTAGCTAGTTTGTCTGCCCTCTCATTTCCTTCTATGCCTACATGGGCTGGATAAATGAGGCCAAAGAAGTGGAGCAGAAAGCAGAGAAAACACACAAAAACATGCAAAGTACAAGACAGCAAAACACTGAGGCGGGTGTCTGTTACGCTATCTTGGATGTTTTAGTATTCACTTTCACAATAAAATTAAACAGGAGGCAATGACAGTTAAATGGATCATAAAACTGTGGCCCATCTTCAATGCATTCATAGTTATACAGACACAGCGTTATAGTCACTGCAGGGGTTCAGCCTATGGCTTAGGCTAATATGTGTTGCATTATAGACCTAACTTTATGGATCCAAAAGGTTGTCATTTTGACAAATAATCACATTAAAATCTTCATTTTCTGTGATGAACATCATCTAAATTAATCAGGACAACTGAGAATAACTAAGGACATGACACTCTTCAGGAAGTTTAAAATGTTTCACTGCTTCTTCCCAATAGCCCAATTCACATTGATGTTTCAAGGTGTAGTATTTATGCCCCTGTGATGCTTTGCCTCCACTGTGAATGTTGTGAGGATGGAATGGGGGGAACAAGTTGATCCCCTCTTTGCTCCATCTCCAGAGCAGAGGTAGTAACAGCAGAGGAGTGATATTGGGAGGGGTCTTGAGCTGTAAATAAACAGAACCTCGCTGGGGCAGTTTAGCATGAAGGCACTGTGAACAGGGCCACCACTCAGCAGGTGGAACTGCTAGTCCGGCACAAACAAGCTGGTCTAAACAAGCTTTAACCATAACTCAACTTAACTGTGCATGTAAACGCCTAAGCCAGTTTGAAGCCTGCTGAAGTGTACGCATGCAAGAATTGTTGTTCAACTGTTTTGAAGTGTTAGTCATTCCTTCCAAGCATGATTTCAGAAGGAATATCATGTTTGCATGTATTTTAAATCTAGTTGTAGTTGTGCTGACACAATAATTCAATTTGTTTTATCTGAAAGATAAATACACTGACTGTCATGAACAGGTAAATAAACAACTAAAGACGACTTGATTTGTAGCCCCGTTTTGAATTTTCAGGGGTGTATTTGTGGAAACAGATCATGTTGCCCTTACGAGTCACATAACCATGTTCTCATGTGTGACAAAGGTTAAACTGCACTGATGTCGGCCCTGACGTGAACAGTGGTCTTAAGCAAAGTTCTCCAAACTGAGTCATAAATTACTGCCAGTAAGCAATCAATGATTAGCCTTGCCATTTCCTGTTTGGGACAATTCTGATTGAGGGCATGAGCAAAACTGCTTTTTATCAATAAAGAGTGATGGGAAACATAATTAAATTTCCAAGAGCGAAATGATGAGCTTGCACTTAATGAATGGACATTCATCAACCAGCAAGATAAAAAATCATGAGCAGAGGGGGAGCATGTAGATGGGCAAAGGCAGAGAGAGCAAGAGAGAGAGAGAGAGAGAGAGAGAAGCCCTTCAGCTGACACATAAGGAGAGAAACCATCACACTTCTCTTCTGACATGTAATTATCCAGCAACAAAGGACTCACATGAGGTCTTAATCTCATCTGGAACACACAGGGTTTGGCTTCCCTCTATAACATGCACCACTCACCGTATTCAGACATGATTTTGGTCCTGTCAAATACAATCAGAGTGTGTGCAGGTGAGATACTACAAGCCGTAGGTGTGTTGTTCGGCTAAGTGTCAAGGTACGTAGGTGGACTTCCAATAAGCGTGTAACAAGATGGGCTGTGTACTTTGTTGCTGCCATGATGTTGAGTGATGCTCTTAGATTCTGAAAAACACCACCCACTTCCCATGCCCAATGATCTTCTGCTGTGAGACGCCAGCTGTGGGGGTTCTCTGCCGCAGGGATCTAAAGATGGACATTTCTCATCATTGGCCACTGGTGTGGTTTAATGCCACTGAAAACCACAAGGTAAAAAAAACAGAGACAAAGGAAAGCTCAAGCTCCTGCATGTTGTGGGGCCAAATTCCCTTAGCCTTGACTTTCTTCTTGCCAACCTCTTTTATTCACATATTCAGAATGTATATGGGATTTTTTTTTTTTTTTTTTTGCTGTAGTTTCTGTGAGGTGTGACAAAACATGCAAATTCTCCAAAAGAACTAAATAAATAGCTGTAGGTACTAATTAAAGATTGGACATAGTACTCACAAAAGTCTCAGTTTGTTTTTACACAGAGTTCTTTTGGGAGAGTTGTTCTGATACAAGAGGGCATTCGCTGTTTCTTGGTATGCATATACTGTATATAAATACAGCAATCAATCCCTGATTTGGTACAATCAACCACACCAAGCTTGCCTAAAAGAGGTGATCTCAGATACACACTGCTGTAGTAGTATTAGCAGCTGCAGTGTTAATAATCATATTATGCTACCAGGCAACCAGGCTGATAATAAAGTACTACTTAAGAATAACGTTTTAAAGTGATGATTTATAACAAAGTTTCAGGAACAGGACCACACCTCAACCATGTCTAAATTTAAACCTGACCATTTCCTCCCTTTGTTATGTTCACATGATGCCCTCCCACCCCTTCTTCTAGTTCCCCTTACATCCTATATTTAGGGCTCTGAAAGGGGCGGTTCTCAGCGGATCTCCCAAGAAGTTTCCCCAAATCAACTTAAATATATAACTGTCAAATTCATCTTGTTGATGGTGTGGTCCTTGCTAGTGAGTCTCACAGAGTCACTTTCCATCAACAGGCAAACCAAACCAGGCAAACCATGAAATTAACAACAGGTTAACATAACTCATGTCTCTACAGCAGATCATCAAAAGACTCAACAACATGAACTTATGCAAAAACTCATTTAGTTTATTGAATTTAGTCCAGCTCATTTAAGCAGCAGAAGTTATCCTTTTGAAAGCTGCTTTCTGCTTTTCCACACCAGAGACAGTTTCTCTGTGGACACTTTTACAGGTATTATGGTGTAATAAGTTACCATGCTGCCTCGTGTCCTCTGTCGTCAGCTGTAGACACTAGCAAGCGTTAAAAGGCATTCTTCTTTGTGCACAGATTATGTTAACATTTATATCATAAAGCATATCAGACATTGATAAATATGTTAATGTGGTCTTTGTTTATAAGACACTTGTCCTCCTCTATAAAACAACTTGTTCTGCAGATAGCTTAGCCTGCTAAGTTCCTTCCCATAATGCAGAATGGGACTCATAATCCTGAAACCTGCCATGGATTGACAAAAGTGTGAGCTTCCAAACACAGTTGTCCCCATAAAGGGGGAAAGATTCCAAAGATATAAGTGCACAAAGTGTTGCAGCTTGGAGGCACGGGCAATCCCATGGACACTGAGAGGGTTAAAAAATTCCTGCTCCATTTCTTTTCCCAAGCCCACAACCTGGACCCACTGACAAAAGCTCAACCTTTTAGCTGTGAGCCACTGTGAAAAACTCATGCCATTGCACCTCTGGAGACAGTATAAATGCCTTTGCTCTAATTGTTTCTCATGGCAGTCTCTCCTTAATGACACCATTTGCTGAGGTGTTTCTAATGCTGCTGCTGCTGCTGCTGGATTTATTCATCGGCTAAGCACTTTGTCATCTGTCATTATCTTTCCCTCCTGCTGCACATTAACATCTTCACTTCACCCCCTCTCATGGCCCATAAAGACTAGAAATTGAGCACAGTTTGGACATGTCCCAGAGGACATTCGGCCACTGCTGTGGTCCTATCTATGCATTTAATTCAGCTAACACTAGTTTTAAAGAGGTGGGCCCCGGTCCAGAAACTGATACCATCGTTGTTCCTAATATGAGAGCTTATTTTAACAAGTGATGAGCCCAGGACCACAGACCTCATTTAATAAAGCAAAACGAGCCAAAATAAGCCTCCACAAATTTATCCTCAACAGGTGTTCATACCACAGTGATCCTGTTTTAATGAATGATGCCGAACATGAAGAGCTGCTAATTTAATTTAGTTTGTTCAGGTGCTGATATTGAGAGAATCTTCCTCTGGTTCCTATTAGTATTATAAATATTGCTGTTGCTACTTGCACATGTGACTTATTAAACTACAGGAAGCAACCAAAGCTCATCCAATGTCAATATCTAACTAAATAGCCAACATAAAAAATTACAACTCAAGAGTAACTAATTCTCTAAATGTTTTCATTATTAAAAGGCCAAAAATCCAAGTTAAATGCTCTATACTGCAACACAACTACTTGCTGCTTGCATCACTGTACTTTTGCTGAAAAGGTCTTGACCTGGCTGCCGAAATTCCCTACAACCCAGATGTAAACAAAGGATTTGAATGAACTCTAATTATTCTGAATATAGTGCATCATGAGTATACCACTATATGCTTTCAAATGGTTCAGTGTTGTAAGTTTCGCATTTGCTCTTTAAGAATAACACAAACTTTGAGCACCTTGTCCAAAAGTGGTTGTTAAACAACTTACTATCATAATGACATACTTACATCTTAGGTTTTACAAAGGTCCTTAAAGGGGAAGAAGTGTTTTGAGATATGCAAAGATTTCTACAAAATAATATTTAAAACTTATTTTAATGGTTGATTACAATATTTTTTTTTATTTCATGGGGTCAAGGGGGAATCAACTTTTCTTAGATACAGTAACTGTAGGGGAGATTAAATAGAAAAAGGCTTGGAACCACGACTATAACAGCCATCCATGATCTGAACTCCATAATCCTTTTCAGGGTCTCAGGGTTCAGAGCTTATCACAGTTGACATTTGGCAAAAGAAGAGTACACCTTGGACTGGTCTTCAGCTACTCTCAGGGCTGACACATAGAAAAAGACAACGGTTCACACACTTATACCTAAGGGCAGTTTAGAGTCGACGGCTAAGCTAACAAGAATATTTTTGGTCTGTGGTAGTGTAGTACCAACCATGGACGGATGTAGGGTATATTTGAGGAAGTTATCAAGGCACATTTAGACTTAAAGGTGCAGTGTGTAGAATTTGGCATTGGAGTGGCATCTATCATTTAGATTCTAGAATGAGCCCAACCGTAACCAAAACATCGGTGAGCAACGGAAGCCCGTGAAGACCAAAAGGGATCGTGAACACGGCATCATTTACTAAAGTGACAAGGTTTGGGTTTAGGTTAAAGCCCTAGTGCAGAGTAACAACTGTCTCTACATCCACTGCCGTCCTCTCTCCTCTTCTTCACCTGCATTCCAGGTAGATTTCAGAACCGGCGAACAGATTCGCATTTCGTCTTTTTGTCCCTAAAATCCACCCGTAGACAACATGGCGGATCGTTATGTCAGCCTACATGAACACGGCCCACGGTAATGTAAATTTTTTGAAGCTTTTTCTAACTAAATAAAAATAAAACAAACATTTTATGGGGATGATTGTACTCCTATTTTGACGGACGTTACATACAAATAGAAACATTATATCCTATATTCGCCGTTTCTGTTCGGCGAAATGCTGCCAAATTCTACACACTGCACCTTTAAGCTTCCACTCTACAGTTAAAAATGTATAAGAGCAGAGTGAGAGGCAGGCATTTGTATGTGGGAGTTCTTAATTATTTATTAAGTATTTATTGATTATGTTAATGCTTTGTATTTTGTGTGTGTCCTCCTCATGCAACTGCAGCTGCTCCACATTTGATTTTTCCTTGTTTAAAATGTAGTTGACATTCATAGTAATGTAACTATCCATTTAATACAAATCACACAGACGCTATTCTTTTATTCTTTGACACTGGTACATCTCATTACCCTGAGATCATCTGTTTTTCTGTCTTTGCAGCTGGTGTGTATCTGCTTTGTTGTGTTCCACTTCAGCAGAAGATCCCCTTGTTATAACATAACAAGTATCCAGTCTGTCTTTGTTTTCTAAAGCCTGGATCACCCTGTATTCCAGAAAGGTCTTGCTTTCAATAATGAATTACGATGCTTACTCCAGGACTGACTTGGCTACTCTGTGTTATTATTTAACTTAGTGCAGAAAATGTATGATTACATTTGCATTTTTATGTTCTTGTCACTGCATCCTTTTGCCTTGTAGAGCAGGCCAAAGTCAAAGTTTTGGCTGTCTGCACAGGTGACACAACAGCAATGTCATGACTTTGTCAGGATAAAATATGCTCACAGTAATCCTGTTTTCAAACAAGATGTTGCAGCATTCTATAGTTCATTAAAGTATTGATTTAACACTCATATATACAGTATGACTCAATTCAGTTAAGAGCTGGCATAAAACATACATTTGCTGACAAATTAGAGTTTTCTCAAAAGGACTGCAGTTTTTGAATAAAGAGCCAGAACTTGAATTTGTTGGTGATTATCGCCATCTAGTGGCCAATGACAGCCAATGCAGCTTGTGCCCTTTAAAGGAGTTCAAACTCTTCATGATTGAGTTGAAGGAAAATATACTAAAATTATATTGATAAATACACACTTGATAAAGTCTGTTACTGGTTAAATGTAACAGAGAAATAATAGGTGTGACTTTTCTCCAGGGGCGGACAATGTTGAATTTTGTGATACCCATTATGCTGATACTTATAAACTAATTTGAGCATTTTGAGTCAAAATACACTCCCGATCAGAAACTTAAGACCAACTGAAAATTTTTTGCACTGTTAGATCTTGACATGGTTCTAAGTAGAGTTTCAACATGCAAAAAGAATAAATGGGAGCTATGTCTAACATGTATAACGTTACAATTGTCTGAATAAATACTCCACTCTGCAAGACCAAATTTCTTCAGTTTGTTGAAATTATTTCACAGTGGGGATTTCAGATTCACAAGAATTTAAGAAAAAAATAACTTGAGCGCTCAATTTGACTTCAGTGGAAAAGCAAATATGGAGGATGTTCAACGTTGTCAGCTGGCTGTCCCAGAGTGTGCTGTTTTGCAGGAAAACAGAAAAGGAGAAAAGGAATGCGTGATATCCTGACTGAGATGGCAAACTAAGTCTGATTCTTAGTGAGTTGAAAAAGTATGTAACATGTTTGTGACATATCCCTGTTTTCTTTTTCTCAGTGGCTCTGGAGTTGGGTATGGTTACCTTTATTCCAATATGTGTGCTAAAATGATACTTTTAGAGCCATGCCATTAACCCATTAACACATCAGACACTGGATGATATTTTAAAAAGGGCGAAAGACTTTTGTTTAAGGAAAACACGTGATATTAATGATTTGAGGTTGAGGAGGCTTCGATCTGATTTGGAACAGTATGGTAGGACTGAAACCACACATTGTGATTATTTGTAGAAATAATTGTATTTTTTGGGGGATGGGGGGATTGCATTAATAGCTGCAGGGAATAAACATGTTCCAAAATTTAACCATTTAAACCAATTATAGCTTTTGTACTTTTGAGAAGGTTCCTAAAACCCTTTTCAGATGGGCCTCCTTGTTAGACAATTTTAGGTTGAGATAGGAACCCTCGAAAAAAGTTCTCACAATCTTTGCAAATACAGGCCTAAAAGTTCAGCATGATATCAACAGTACAACATACAAAGTTTCAGTTTTAACATGAGTCATCTTGTTTAATTGGTCACGGTTTTCAGTTTGGTTCTGTTCAGAAAGCCTTGGCCATTAAAAGTGCTTTGGTTCTGTTTTTTGGGGAACAAAAACAGCAGGGAAAAGGTTATTTTTCATTCCTACACTATGTCTTTAAGTGAAAAAAAAACTTTCCTTAAACATCTTCAATGTAGTTTATAACAGAAAAAACATACTTTCATAAGCTTTTTATGCCTTTGCTAATACCTGTTATATGTATTTTGAAATATGGAAAATAAACACATCTAACCTTCGAGCAGCTGTAGGTATTCAAGTTTTTAAACAAAAAACACATTTAAAAAAAAATTGTATGATGGCATAAAGTTGAATAGTCATTTCTCTGAGCTGTCATCAAGCACATCGTAATGTGACACACATTTGCACATTAGGCCAATTAAGGCTTAAGTTTCTTTCTAACCGTCATCCTGCCTTACCTCAACAAGTACTTAAAAATGGATATTCATTTGTGACTGACAGGACCTTTGGCAAAGTGTGGGTGAGTTTCAGGGACGTTTTGAGCAGATGACGTTTGTCTCCCACTTCAGAAGCAGGAGTCTTTGTTATGAGTCTGTTGTGAATGCCAATGCCAATCTAAGGCTACGGTGGACAGGTATGATATATACTGTTTGATTTCAAACACATTGCTGATATGCTGGAATTTATGTATGATGAGGTATGTTTGACAC
The DNA here is from genome assembly GCA_037902135.1 of Cetoscarus ocellatus. Taxonomy (NCBI): domain Eukaryota; kingdom Metazoa; phylum Chordata; class Actinopteri; order Labriformes; family Labridae; genus Cetoscarus; species Cetoscarus ocellatus. Next base: position 312,054 of record JBAMNC010001577.1, read on the forward strand.
TGTCACAACACACAAGACTCCATAGGCCTAAGTCATAAGTCATAAATAACCTCATATATTACTGATTTAAGCTCTGCAGATGCTGAACTGTTTTCATCCCTTCTACCACAAGATATTTTTCCTCTCCCCTCAAAGTAATGAGGGGAGAGGAAGTCTGGTAAGTCTGGTAATGAGTACTGCTACTCATTACCAGACTTCCCACATCCCTGTGCACCGACTCACAGACACAAACACAGCAGAACAAATACAGCAAGAAAAGGGCAACAATGACTGAAAGCTGTTTGTACTTAATACCAATAATAATGAAATGCAACTGCATGTGAACTGTGGATGTCTTATCGAACAGTTCAATATTTTACTAAGAGTTGTTGCATCACTAGAACCGACTAGTGAAAGCTTCTTGCACGCAGATTGATCGTGATATGTCATATGTTCATTAAAATGACTGGCTAATAGTTAGGTTAGCCAGTCATTTTGATGACTGCACATCCCTACTTAGCAATAGGCACAAAACAGTATCATGGACAAAAAACGCCCAAAGACTCAGGACACAAAGCTTTTTTTTCAAGAATTTTATTCCTTAAATTATTTTATAAAATCTCATTTACGTTTCAATATATATATTTATATATTTTCTTCACCGATTAACAATTTTGGCTATTTTCCCTTTCCACCCCCGTGTATGCCCACATGTTGATCATAAGGTCCATACCCCTTCACATAGACATTGTGCAGTGATCCTCAGTGCTAATGTGGGGGGGGTGGGGGAGAGCAGTGGTTGGGGATACGAGGGTGAAGAATTGTGGGCCTGGGCCTTGTACAGAGCATGCCAAAATAGAGTTGGGGGCTGCCTAACTACACGACCACTGTTAACATCAGCAAGATAACCACACAAAGAGGTAAAGAGAGTATTGACTTCAACAATGTGTCTGATGTGGGTTAAACCAATCATGTTCAAATGGCTCAATGATTCCATGACACAAATTAAACAAAGCTTCTTTGTTCTTTCAATCAGTACTTGATATTTACTGATGAATGTGAATTAAATAAACAGAGATTTAGCCATGACAGGTCATTTTTACACCAAGATATTAAAACAGCGTCCACAAACTTAGCAGCAGCCCTGAAGACTGTTTAGCCCTTTGTAGTGACCCACACAAGTTCTCAGTCCACTGATCAGTCAAATCCACGCCCCATGCTGTGCGAGTAGGTATCTATGTTGATGATTCCCTTTCAGAGATTTTTCCTTCCAAAGGCCAACATCTACAAACACAAGGCTAAACTTCAGCAAAACCACAGTTTTGTCACATTAACTGTACAACTGGGCAGGCAAACAAGAATCAATTTTCTACTCCAATAAGATATTTGTTCTTCATTTGGCAAATATGATCACCCCCACAACGTGGCTCAAAACTTCTAAAAGTCATCTTTGTTGCTGGTATGATTGAAGATGAACAGACTGGAGTAACCAAAAATATACAACTATGATAAATATTCAAACAACTCAGAAAAGGCTTCATAAGAAGAAAATAAAGAATTGCACACCTCCCCTAAGGTCACTCAAGTCTTTTTTTGTGTGATACCCAAGTCAATTAGTGTTGACCCAAGAGAATCTCTCAAAGCTACATCCTCACGATATCAAAACATCCCTTCTTTATTAGGTTGATGTGGTTAAAAAAAAAAAAAAAAAAAAAAAAAAACATGACAAACACAGGTAGAAAGGAGGGGAATGAACCTAAGTGTAAGGTTGGACTTTCCTTTAAAAAATGTGCAGTTAGATATCTGTATGCTTTAAAGAAACAAAGCATATAGTGTGCATTGGTCCTCAAAGTGTCACACGGCACACTGTTAAATAATATGCATGTTAATGATATGTGTGCGATTGTGGATTAATCCATATTTATGAAGAATTGCTCTGAATGCCTTCCTTAGAGCTGTCATGGAATTGGCAATGAACAACAATGAACATCAGCAATGAAGTTCATGAAGCCCAGTAAAACAAAGTAAATGTACAGGCTTGTTCAACAAATAATAATGTAAAAGTGGCATCATCTCTTACATAAATACTCAATGATAAGACAGCAGAATTAGCTTAAGGCATTTAGGGGTTATTCCTGACAGAACATGAAGGCTGCAGTCACCTAAACGGTCTGTTAAAATAACCCAGAGTCAAACTCTTTCTAAGAAATGTGATTTGAAATTAGCCCTTGTTGCCTATCAAATACAAATACTTCATTTATATTACCCTTGTATAGAGAGCCAACCAATTATTAATGGCAGCTACACTGCTTTACATGTTAGCAGAGTTTATTTACACACATAATGAGGGTTTTTTTGAGATAACAGGGCCTTATGATGGTTTGCTTAGACTTAAACACAAGACTTGTTTGCATCATGCAATGAATCTTCCAAAACATTGGGCCTAAGAGGGGCCTCCAAAATCAACCCAAAAATCATATTTATACACTTTGGGTGTCTAATGTTCCACTAAGTTGATACAATAGTAGGTGAAATATTTGTAAAATTAAATGCATTTATATGTCGTGTAAGAAAAGGCATTAGATTAACTCTAATAAGTTTTAACCAGTAGTATATGGAGTTATACTTCAGCATAGGGCTGGGAAATAAATATCCATTTTTTGAGATATTTTAATATATTTTCAAGCAAGACTGAGGGTAGGACAAGGGTCCCCACACATATGGCAGCTGACCAGTACTGAACCCTACAGAGATAAATAAAATCTATTTAGTTTCTTCTTTATCAACAGATTCAGCTGAATGTTTAATTTTTTTAACCTCTTCAGCCCCATAGGACCCAATTTTGGGTCTGCTGGGGCTCAGGAGAAAAGCTCCTCCACACGATAGCACAAGCAGTGAACTGTGCCTTTAAGACTATAGTCATGTCTGCTATTTGACAAATATATATATTTTTAACTTTTGGCTAAATATGCACTGTTTTTCAAAATCCTTGCCTGACCATGTTGTTATAAAACCTCTTTAATTTTTCTCTGCATCACTTTATAACAATAATCCTTCGCAGAGATGATGTAAACATATTTTATTATTCATTTTTAGAGTTTCACAGCCACTCCAGCATCATTTCTAAGAGAGATATTCACAATAAAAAATTGTTTTAGGCGAGGATGAGATTTTCAAATTATTCTGACTTCTATCTTCATTTACTCTGTCCCAGTAACACATATACTAATAATTACACATCTGGACAAATCTCTCAAGTGTTACTTTTATTATGACACCAAAATTATTCAAATAGACCTTGTGGTTGTAGAGATACACTCTTTTTTTTATGGGTATGGGTTTCGAGCAGGAGGCTTAAAAAGGGGCTCGGGCTGAATAGGTTAATTAACTAAATTTTCTCACATCCACCTGTGGGCTCGTAATTTCGCTTTTAACGACTGACATACAGAGGCTCCTGTCCCAGTTACAGCTGTGATGACCTGAAAAGACCTGAGATATTCTTGCTGTTTAATCTCCTTATCCAGCCACATCATGACTTGTTAAGATATTTAACTCAGAATGTGTGAACTTATAAATTTACCATCAGTAATCAATAAACCTCACCTAAGACTGGGGACCAATGAGCAAAAAGCGCACAAGCAGTAACAAATAAGGACTGGGCAATATATCTATTAATCAATTAATTCAAATTATTTTCTGCAGAATATTTAAAAATGAAAAGAGGTTTTTTACTCAACTTACTCCTATCCTAAGTTGTTGCAATGTTTGAAAATATAAATACTGAAAATGTACAGTTTCCATGAGGGTAGGCCTTTTCAGGTTTTGCACAAGCAAATGTTTAGGCCTTTATTTGTTTCTTAAACAAGATTAAATATTGGTCAGATGGTTCCATGTTAACAGACCGTGAAAGTCTGTTTCATCTTTCAGTGTTTATGTAGACGGGCCTCCTTACATTTGAACTATATCATCAACATTTTTGTAATAAAATTACAGTACACTACTTGTGCAAAGTCTGTTTAGTTATGGAACACATTTTGATAACATAAAGGCAAAATTTGATTCATGTAATTTTTGTGTCACTTGGAGGGTTTTTCTTTTTTTGAGCGGGAAAAAAAATCGCTTAAAATCCTAAGTCAAGTCCTGTGGAAAAAAATAGGGGATTTTATTTTTTGGTTATATCGCCCAGCCCTACAACAAGTGCACCCCTTTTCATCCATCCTGGGACAGGATGTATTAGGGTTGCAGTTTAATTAGTTACTATGAAACTTGACTGATAAAGACACATTTTAACACTTGGCTGAAGGTATTTGTAATACATGGTCACTGGGTGAACCTCTTCACTAACAGTGTTGCCTGCAGTTTTTAAAGGGACACAGGCTAATGACTCCCACTGAGTTTGTGTTTTATTGAGATATCTATTATACACACCATGTCTGTAAGGTTTGTTAAACCATTTGATATAGTAAGGGAATTATATTGATTTATTTGAACAACATCCACCAAGGCGATGTTTCTGCTGGAGTCTGTCTGAAGATAACTCAAAAGGTCATGAACTAATTCTGATCAAATTTTCAGGGAATGTTTGTCATGGCATAGGGAATAAGTAATTCAATTTTAGTGGTGATCAAAATCCAAATCCAGAATTTTTTTAAAGGATTTGTTAACATTGTGAGATAGTAATGAAAATGTGAAAAATGCCCTAACTCAATAAGATCTCAACAGATTTTAATTACATTTTCAGGGAATGTCGGTCATGGCACAGGGGGAGAAATTGGCAGATTTTTGTGGTTTTCTGGATCCAGGATTTTTTCAAGGACTTGTTAACAGTGCTAAATGGAGCAGTTTTCACATTTTTGAGGTGGAGCCTTCAGAGCACTTCTAGTTCAAGAATTATTTTACTTCTTGTTATGCAAATGAGTGCTTTACTTTTGTTGTTTAAATGGACATGCTGAGATTGTGAGGGGGGTTGTTCATTAAATGCCTATGTGACTTTGGTCTCATGTGGACTGGACTTCAATCATACTTGTATTTGTTTTTTTTCCTCCAGATTTAGTGTTTAGACATTTAGCTTAACATTGAGAGATTATATTTCTTTTTAAAACTGCCCAGCCCTACTGCACCATAAAATCTTTGATGACTATGAGGATAAAGCGGAAATGACACTCAGTCTTCTGCAATCCAGTACATGATCTTTGGACCCTTTCTTAGAGTTTCATCAAAGTTTAACAGCTGAACAGAGACTGATGTTGGGCTATTGTACATAATTATTTGACATTTACATGTGCTCCCTTTTCCTGTATTCATTAAAACTGCAAACAGCATCACAAAGGCCAACTGTTCCACATTTTTTTAGCCAACAAAGTGAGAATTATATCAGGGAGTAAACAAACTCTGCTTTGCTTTTAATAAGAAATTTCACTGAGAAGTTGAAACTAAAAGAAAAGAATTAATTTGAACTGTTTTCAGGGCTACTTTGAAACCACAATGTCAAACTGGGTGTTTAAGCTTAAGCCATTTGAGGTAGACAGAAACCATGTCAGAGTTTACACTTTCACACCATCTGATATCTGCCATAAAGCTCTCACACTGTCATAAAGCAGTAATCTCTTCATTTTTGTGATTTGCGAGAGACTTCCAAAGACTCCACCTGAGACTGACATGGAACCACACAATCTGGTAAGGGTGCACTACAACATCATGAACAATGGTGGCTTAAGGAGTGTAATGAAAGGGGATAGCTATGAGGAGGAGGGGGCTTGGAACTGACACAACGCAACATGCGTTTTACCAGAAAGAAGTCAACGCCAAAAATCTTCACTGTCTCAACAGCAGCATTTTAACTTCAACCATAAAATCAGAAACAATTTAGGGTTCATTTACAAGGCATAATCTTTTAAATAGAATATATGGCATCTGACCATAGTCTCAGTAGAGATATCTCCCACCCCACGCCCTCTGACAAAAGTTTGTACTCAAAGTCAGACCTCATGCCCATTTAACAGTCTCACATTGTTCTAGAGAATAGAGATTAAAAATATATACTATTGACTTATTGACTTCCAGTGTATTTTTTTCTGTTTTCCCTACGATTCTTCAAGTTTAAAAAGATCTCCTTTGTCACAATGCAAGCTCAGAGGTCTTTTCTACACATAAACACTCACACCAAAACACTCTCTCTCACACACACATATATACTGTATATATATCTATTTATATTTATATACTGGGGGAATTTTTAGCTGAGGAGGCAAAGTATATATGTCATTTGGACGGAATTCATTCAAAAATGAGAGGGATTTAAACACTTTTTTTCAAGTTTCCCTTTTGAGGTGGTCAAAATCTGAGGAATTTGGGAAGCGCTACAACATCACATGACTACTCAAGAGCAGGTAGCAAGGTAAAAAGGAAGAGGAAATCATTTTTTTTTTTTTTTTTTAAAAAAGGCCCTGAACTTGTACAAGGCAGAGAGATGGGCGGATGATATGGCTCTCTGTGGCATGTGCATTCCAGGGCCCTTCTGACAGCCAGGGGAAAATGTACAAGTTCCAGAGAGAGTTAGAGAGAGCAAAAGACCATCAGATAACAGGGAGATTGTGAATAAGCTGTTTAAAGGGGACCAGGGCTAAAGCAATAGTGCAGAACTACACAGCAGGGTTGAGAAAAAAGGGGACTACAAGGGAAAAACAAATATTCCACCTGACAGATTTATCGGTACACCAGGTGAGATATGGTGCCAGATTTAAAGTTGAGCTGATGGTTGGGAACAAAGCTGTGCTGAGGGTTCTTTCGTGTGCACATATCCTTTGCATACAAGCCCATGCATGAGTCACATGACACCTTGGAGCAGTTCACACATGTGTGTGATGCGCCCGGCTTGTTGCAGAACCCGCATCGCGATCCACCCGAGCTTAATCGCTCACTGACGCCTCCCTTTGGCGTTGTTAGTGCGACTGACTTGCTTGGAAACAGCTTTGTGGACATGAGGGGTTTCTCCATCATCTGGGGGTGAGGATGGGGGTGAGAGTGTGAGTGGGTCAGTGTGAGTGGGTGCGGATGGAGATGGGAGTGGGAGTGCGTGTTAGAGTAAACGGAGAGCTTTTCCTTGACGGGAATGTATCCATCCAGGGGCCGCGGGGATTTTGGGTGGTAGTCCTGGAGGCCGCAGCAAGGGGCGGGGTCAACGTCATGACAGGAAGAACAGAGGATCATTTCACACCTCTGGCAGGACGCCATAGTGGAGCAGCCCATCCCACAGCCCTGACACTTCACACTACCGTGAGCTTTGAGCAGCCATGCATCCCTTGCATCCCGAGGCTCCCTGGATGGAGGTCGAGAGGGAATCTGCTTCCCTCCCATCCCAGTGCCGCCTCTCTCTGTATACAGATCGATCTCATCCAGGGAGGACAGGTGGTAGGCGTAAGCGTCAGCTGGAGGAGGTGACTGAATTGGGAAAAAATCTGCAACTGGGCTATAGGAGGGTGGAGCTGCCACAGAGAAGAGCGATGCTGAAGTGCAGGGCCTGATGATCTCATCCTTCATATCCTCCTCTGCATCCACAAACAGAGGCTCCTTTCTAAGACTCAATGAGGCTTTTAAGATTGGCTTATTAACAGCTGGGTGCCAGTGACCAGCCCCATCTGTGACGTCCACAGATTTAGACGGCCGGCTACCTCGCCTGAGGTGATGGGCATGAGGCCTCTCTATATCCAGTGGCCTCACGGACAGGCGAGCCATATCCGCCCCAAGGCTGTCACGTCTACGGAGCGCCTCCGCACAGCCAGCTGCATCATCTCTGCATCCTCTGCGGAGTTCCAGGGCCTCCAGCTCCGAGGCCGAACCTCGGGCCAGAGCCACTACCTCTCCCAGGAGACGACACTCTGCTTGGGCTAGGAAGAGCTCGAACGCCAGCTGACGGAGATGATTTGAGCCACCTGGGTGCTCCTGCAAATGAAACTGTGAATCGTGGTCACAAGCGTAGCCAATAGTGCGCATGAGAGCCCGGAGTTCTCCATCAGTAATGGCAGACTGCAGATGATACACGTACGGGCCAGTGAAGGTCTAAAAGTGAAAAGGATCAATTAGCATGAGGTTTAAATTAAAAAAAAAAACATCCATGATAAAACTTTAGAATCAACCAAGCATGCAGTAATCAGTGTTTCCCACAGAATTATAATGATTTGGGGGGTGAGTTTAAAGGTGGCGAGTTGCTGCCTGACTTTTTAAACAATGAGGTTCATTTTGTGAGTATGCTTTTGCTGTTTTGATAGTGTTCATCAGCAGTAAATTTGATGAAGAAGCTAGAATAGCATTATGTGTGTTCCCTAATGCTTAACTTGACTCTTAACTTTGTAGGTGAAGGGTGTTTAAAAGCTTAATGTTGGAAAGGCAGTGCATCACAACACCTAGAGCTCAAATCTGACAAACAAGATGGACTGTTTCACATATTCATAGGATATATTACAAGTTCATCTGGGCGACATCCCGTATGAAGTGACAGAGAAAAGCAGAACTTTTTGACTAAAACTGGAAGGTGACTGAAAATATGTTTTGTTTATCATATTATTATGGGACAGTTAGAGGCTTGCAGGAATGTACGATATTATTAATGTCTGCAGTTATTGGCCTAAAAAGTTGAATATTGTAGAGGCTGATGTTGAATTTTTTGGCCAATATTTCAGGCCGATATCCATAAATATCAGTCATATATATCGGCAGTAATATCTGCAAAATACACAAATGTACCATATTTCTTCACCTTACCACAGCATGGGTACCTTTAAAAATCAAGAGCTTCATTTTTTCAAGAAATGGTTGTTTTATGTTTTACATCTGTTCCTTACACAAAAAAACTGTCACGTTGAAAGCGACAAGCCAGCTTTTTTTAAAGTAAAGACTAAATGCGGTTGATGACGACACCGGAATCAGGAATAATACACTATCAGAAATATCAGCATATCAGATATGGATATAGAAACACACATGCAGGGGGAGGCTGTATAAAGATTACATAATAAAACCTGGGAAGCGAAAAAAAATTGCGCTTTAATTGGCGTTTTCTGTGGAGAAGCATAGTGCCTTTCTCCATGAACTGAGCGTTTCAGATAAGGTGTTATGCTCCTCTGCTCCCTGAGCCCCTTCTAACAATATTAAAAGCAAAGAAAATTGATTTTGCAGCTAACTGGACCTTCAAGTGATTGGGCACAATAGATGTACAACTACTACTGACAAGTGCTCATCCAACATCACTTGCCAAACCCAATGTTTAAAAAAAGGACCAAAACCAGTGCTTAACCTATGCAATTGTGCATCCCTGTTTTCAACATGAGACACTGCTGCTCTATTGATGCATTTACGGAAAAGGACGCTCTAGTGGGTGTCTGTCTTGTGCGTGGATGGCGATTATCTAATTGTTAAAAAAGAGACAGTGTTTGGACAGTATACTTAGGTGGCCATTGATACATGTGGGTGGCCTGCCCGAGTGTTGTCTAAGCGTGGGAAACACTACTTTACATGTTTAAATTATTGTTTTTTGATAACATTACAAATGATACTCTTACAGCATTTGGAACAAAATAAAGTTTTGACAAAAACATGTGTATCAAACAAAATAATAACTACCTCTGTAACTCGACAGACTCTTCATTGAACTTATTTGAATATTACTTTTTTATTGATTTGTAAAATGGTTGCAGACTTCTACAGCCCACTTAAACGGACACTGGTGGTGTTTTCAACCTGATTATCAAAGAACTAACTGTGGGTTTATAAAGTTTTAACTATTGTTCAGACACAATAAAAAGCAATTAGAGTAAACTCACCTTTATGCACCTGAACTCCTTCTTCCAGGGAAAGAGCAAGAGATTGGTGCAGATAGTTTCCAACGTGTAAAAGGCTCTTTCCAGACTCCTTAGGTTTCCTCCTCTCTGGCAGCGGAGAGAACTCTCCACCACCTCATAGAAACGCACCATCCGAAAACGCTGTCCTGGATCTGGCTGGTAGGCCCCTAGCAGGGCAGTGGCCGTGGAGAGCAGGGCCTCACTGTCCTTGTATCGTCCTTTGTCTCCTTCTGGTGCATTTCCACTCTTTGAGTTTTCCCCTCCAACCTCCAGACGCCTCTCTAGTGCTGTCACATACCTCCGAAATAGGTCCTCTTTTAATTTGGCATCCATTATGGACAGCAGACTATCAGTCAGCTGTTATGCTTTTCTGAGAGAGCCACACCCCTTTTAGCATTCCCTGGACCTGGATGCCACATTCAAGCATCATTTTTGGTCATCATTATGCACTGCACATGCTGGCACCCACTCAAGGTAATTACTTTTTTAACTGGGGAAAATGGAATGAAACTTTTTGCTTAATCAGCAGCACATCCTTTAAAGAAAAGATGCACTTGTCTCTTGCTTTCAGTTTGCGTAGCTAGGCTGCAGCCTGTAGTGATGCCTTCTTACAGGCATCTCTGGTGTTGGCTGAAAGCCTTACTTGTTTCCAGACAAACAGGCCAATGTTGTGCAAGATGAGGTCAGGATGAGCCTCTTCTTTACACTCTTTTAATGCAGAGTTGCATTTATTCTTTTCCCTGGGTTCAGCATGTGCGGAGATCAAGGTCACTCATCTTGAAGAAACATTATGATGGTGCGGCTCTTCTGCTGACTCCAAACTGTAATGACACAGGGGAGATTTGTAAAAATATACATTTAAACAATAAACAAATAAATCATGGTGAGACATCTGTCTCCTGATTCAATCATTGCCCATTAAAGCGAAAAAAAACATGCTTGCATAAATATCATCGCATGGAGGTTTTTAAATGTTAACAGTTAAGACACAAGGGACAGTATGAAGGCATAACTAGTAGAAACAGTGCTGCTTCTGCTTTGAGTGGGATGATGTGAGGCTGCATCGTGTGGGCTGCTTCATGACGACTGTATATTAAAGGTTATGCTGTTTATTGTGTTCATGATGCACACAACTTAGACAAAGCTGGGAGCTTACAGCTTACATAACCAGGATCAGGACTTACTGATGCAAGACATTTGACTTTTGTGTTGCGCTAAAGAAAATACGAAGATGATGCGTTGACGTTGTTAAAGACATGCACACCACGGAAGTATTCAAAGAGCCTTAGCTTGCTAACCATACGCCCAGTCATAGTGCATAGAGAGTCATTTTTGCCAAAAACATGCTGTGAGGCTTGAACAGTCGCAGATGAGGGATGGTCCCAAGGCAAGCTGCCCGACTACTTCAGTGCCTTCGCCTTAGCAGGCATCCGTGTAGCGAACTGGCAAGTACCATGCCTTAGCTAACCGATCACCATGCCTTACTGCTAGGCACGGTAGCATGCCAATCCGCTGCGACTGTCGAATGTACTCAGAGAAAAGTTCACAAGACGGCTTTACTGTTTCATCCCCTTGAATTTCAAACCTGGCAACACCCGATGCTGTCAGTGCTTTGGGCCCCCAGCAGAGTCCAGGCTAAGCAGTGAACGCCCATTTAAGCGCAGCTGGCTAGCCAGAGTTAGCTTCGGTTAGCAGGGCGGTCTTCCGCCAGATAGAAATCTTTGGCGATTTCAGTTATTTGTAAAAACTTAGACTGTTTCTGGGGCACGGCGCCGGCGCAACTTAGTCTGATTCCTCTCATCTGAAGACACTAAATCGTTTGTAAGAGAAAAACAACGGCTAATGCATATCTTACCTTACACAAGTGCTAGCCGTGACTAGCTACGCCTCCTCAGCTGTTGGAAATTCCCATCTTCACAATGCGCGTGCGCAAAAGTCTGACAGTTCACCAGCATCAGGGTCCCACGTGCTGCTGGACCAGAGAGAGCCGGAGGAGCCAGAGCAGAGACCATCAGCTATGAGTCTAACTCAGCTTCAATTCAAAAAGCTTTATTGGCATGTTTTTTTTTTAAAATACATATATCAAAGCAAGTGTACAAATATGACACTTTGTAAAATTCATTAAAAGAAATAAAGGAAGTTAATCAAAAGTGAGTAAAAACAAAGGCTTGTGCAGGGTGTTAATATCAGAATTGCATTTAAATTAGAAATTGTTTTGAAATGAAATTTTAAGATATACAGTACATTTTGCTTTTTAGATACATACAGAATAGTACAGATTACCTTTAGATAAATTTTCCAAAAGAGAGATAACAAAACGTAAATTAAAAAAAAAAAATTGGTGAAGGGTTAACAAAGACGTGGTTCATCCTAAACTCAAGGTTCAATGACCTTTTTTGACCTAGACAAGTGACATCACTTATTCATGCAACAAATGTACATGTTTCAAGAGCTGTCAGTTTCAAAATGTATGGCACTTCTCCTCGAAATGATATGATCCTTAATTTCCGATGTTTTATATGGTGAGTGGGCTAATGAGAAAAAAAGGCTCTCATGGCATTCATTGTTGATGTGATGTATAGAGTTTGAGAAAAGAATTCAAAGTTCTGATATTATCAAATGCGTGTCTGCAACAGCAGCAGTCAGGTTTCTGGGTCTGAAGTAATTTGCTCCTCAATCTCTGCATGAGCTTTTGAGGTCAGTCAGGAAAAAACAAACCACATTGATACAGAGGATGATAAGAGAGGTGAAGATATGCATGTGAGTGACTTTGTTGAAAATTCTGATAATGTTTAAAATAGTTTTCAGGTTGCATCTTCCAATGAAATGCAAGACGCCTAATTGCTCATGGACAGGAACTTGAAAGCCAGTTCAAGATCTGTGTACAGGAAACATGGTTAAAACCTTGGTTTAGACTTTGTTATCCTGGGATACACCTGTCTGTGCAAAGACAGGAACAATATGCCAGCAGGGGTGTGTGCAACTTTTGTAAAATGAAGCAAGGTTTTAAGCATGTTTCCTGTACACAGAGAAAGTCTGGTTTTACCTGAGAATCTTCAAGTAGCTTTTAAAGTTCCTGTCTGTATGTAACTTTTACAAACTTTGTAAGCCTCTAATTCTGTCTGAGCTCGGAAACATTGTAAATCAAGTTATCCCCCCAGTCATCTGGGCAGGAGAGTTCAATGTCCACGACTGTTTGTGGGGGAGCAGGGAAAATGATATGAATGGGGAGGTGATTGAAGAACTGTTAGATAATTGTAACTTAGTTATGATGAATGATGGAAGACCAACTCGATTTGAAATTAAAACCTCTGAAATTTCATGTTTAGATCTGACTCTTGTAAAAACTGGTTCTTGCAAAAGTAAGGGAGGGGAATGTCCTCAGTAAAGACCCTTATCTAAATTTGAAAAATCTCTAGTAAAGAACTGTGAGGCAGGATAAAAAGATTTTAGTTTTCCAAAGCTAAAAGGGACACGTTTAAAGAGGGTATAGCAGAAGGCATAGGTGACATGTATAGTGATGGGACAATTGACGATTACAATGATTCTGACTGCATTGATCCTGAATGGTGCTTCAGGAGCACATTATTGTTCCATGGTGAAATAGTGAATGTAATAAAGCTGTTAGCATGAAAAAACACGCATTTAAAAATACCCAAGAGTCCTACACAAGAAAATGTCTTTAATTACAAAAAATGTTGTGTTTCAGCAAGGAAAACTATTAAAACGCAAAGAGGAAATGCTGGAGATCTCTCTGTGGGACATTGGGTACAGACACTCCAGTCGGGCAAATATGGGCCAGGATCCATAAACAGTCAGGGAAAGTTACCAGGACACCAGTTCTAGCTCTGAAGGATGGGTGCACTGATGTTAAAATGAATAAAAACAAGGGACAAGGCAGATTTGTGTGTTAAAGCTTTGCAAGATGTGCATAAGTCAAAGGACTTAGGGAAGATGGGTTGAGGAGAGGGGAGGAGTTATTGAAAACAGAAAAATGGAAATTAAATTTTGAATGTGACATAAATAGGTCATACCATGTTTTTTTATCTTTAAAGGAGCTGAAGGATGCAATAAAGGCTTGGTCAAATACCACCCCAGGACAGGATGGAATAAGCTATGAATTGCTTAAGCATTTAGATGAGACTGCACTTGAAGAAGTGTTGGTGCTCTTGAACTATGTTTTGGAGGTCTTATCTAACAATAGCACTGACATCTGTCATGTGCAAAGTTATGGAGAGAATGGTTACTAATAGATTGGTGCACTTTCTTGAAACCATTCCTCCAGTCATCTGGACTAAATAAGAAATTCTAAGATAGGCGGAAGGCGACATGGTGGCGCAGCAACTAGTGTAAGTGCTTCACAGTAAGAAGATTGCTGGTAAAACCCCTGGGCCTTTTTGTGTGGAGTTTGCATGTTCTCCCTGTGCATATGTGGGTTCTGTCCGGGCACTTTGGCTTCCTCCCACAGACCAAAAACATGCTCATTAGGTTGATTAGTGACTCCAAATTGTCCTTAGGAATGAGTGTGATTACGAATGGTTGTCTGTCTCACACAAATGGGCAGGCAAGCCAGGCAGTTGCCAGGGTTCCTGAGCTGGAAGGGGCCCCGAGACATGGCTGACATTGTTCTATATCAATGACAAAATGATTGAACTGCTTTAGACATTGCAACATCGATGCATCGGGAACCCGCCGCATAGGGCCACTCACTAGCTGTTGCTAGCTAGCAGCTAATATTGAGGGGCACCACTCCGGAGACACCGAGACACGGTTGATACTGATCTATATCAACGACACAAGCTGAAACCCCCATAGACACTGCACCGACAATTCAGGAATCTCCCTAATGGCCCCCCTACTAGCCAATCTCGTATATCTCGTCAAATCGAAGAGAAAATGAAGCAAACCTATCCATAAGGACATGCAAAAATGAAAAATAAACAAGTAAATAAGATATGGAAGACATCATTGCTGCATTTGTGCAAGTCAAGGCCTACAAACATAGATAGATAGATAGATAGATAGATAGATAGATAGATAGATAGATAGATAGATAGATAGATAGAAACAAATTGCACAAGGACATGGATGTAGATATGGGACCAAAGACCACAAACTCTGTTTGTTTTTTTTTACTTTGTTGTGTTTGTGTCATTCAGAAGACTTTGCACATGTCAGTTATGTTTGTTATGTTATTTGTATATTGTATGTAAAGTTTTCTTTTTAGTCTTGGTTATTTTCATGGTTTTGCACTTTTGTAATTTAAAATAAAAGATTTCTGGACTGAATCATGGCACTGGTGTTGTTGGGCCTGGGGGCCTCCATGGTCCCTCTTGCCTGAGGCCCCCAGGGTGTCTAGAAACGCCCCTGGATAGATGGATAAGCTAGAGGGATCAATGTAACCTGCGGAGGGCAGCATTACACTTTTAGTACAGCCTGCCGGAATTCCATTCGACGAAGAAGACGTCGTACGTGAGCCGTCGTCAGGGACTGAGTCAGTGAAGAAAAGAAATGGCGATGCTCGGAGGGCTCAACGCCGCTCAGCACAAGAAAAGCGTATCTGAAGGAAGCAGCGACGTGTCCGATTTCATTTGTCCGGTGTGTCTGGAAATATTCGATAGTCCTGTAACAACACAATGCGGACATACGTGAGTATTTCCCCTTATTCCCGATACCTCCCCCATTCCGTGTCTACCAGCAGCTATTCTATGGTGGGACGTACTGTTGACGTGAAGAAATTAATGTTTTAAAAGTTATCGCACCACCAAAGTCACATTTTAAAGACGATACGCTTACCTGCTATGCTTAGGGGCCTTTTATTTTAATTTGTTCACTTCTCCATTTGGCAAAGGCAGCACCAGCTCACTAAATCAGTTTCAGTTTTGTTTACATCAAAGGAGAGGCCTCGCCTGGGAGTTGTAGTTCGTTTCGAATTGCATCCCGTCTTTGAATTGGCTTAAATGACTACATTTCCCAGCGTCCCCTTGACATGGGGGACTTCACGTCGGATTTACAGGAAGCCCTAAATGATAAGCTTTTGAAGGGTCTGTGCCAGCAAATGATAACACCTGGTTTCTGTCATCAACAGTCTGTTTAAAGTACAACCTCGAGAAGAGTCATTATCCCCATCAGTAGACTCGACATGTAAAGTGAAAGCAGGTCTGCTCGATTATGGCAAAATTCAACTCATTACTTTGTTTTATATATATAGATATTGAGATTACAATGATAAAACATGATTACTCACAAACTTAACATGCACTTGATGCAATAATTAAACTTAAACGTTCCTAACACTGTCATCTTTAACATTTATAACAAGAAATAAAAGAACATGTATGTAAAAATGCAAATATACAACTATTATGATAATGTGAAAAAAAAATACAAAACTAGTGTACCATATCATACAGTACAGTAATCTTTAATTTTTATTCTTTCTTTTTCTGTCTGTGAAGAGCTGTAATTGTTAATGAAACCAAAACCCAGCTCTAAGTGAAAGTATTTCACAGAGGCTATTATCTCTTTTCAGGTTCTGCCAGAGTTGTTTGCAGGAGTGTTTGCGCCCACAGAAGCCTGTATGTGCTGTGTGTCGGACAGGGCTAAGTCAGTGGACTAAAGCTGCAGAGCTGGAGGCAGTCATCCAGTCATCTGTGGCACCCTGCAAAGGATGTGGAGCTCAGGTATGTGTTGTTGTTGGGTTCAATCTTGCATAACCACTATAGTGATCAAAGCTTCTTCTTGTGCAAAATGTCAGATAATTTCCCCCTTTTAATGTGTTTTCTTATTATGAAGATCGGCCTGTCTCAGATGAGAGGACACACAGCTGCCTGTTCTAAATATCAGGAGTACATTGATGAGGGCGTGAGGAGTACTGCTCAGAGCCAGCCCAGCATTATCAGGTAAAGATCCATCCATCCATTATCTATACCCCTTGTTCTTTTAGAGGTCGAGAGGTCAGGTAAAGATGTGTGTCTTTTATAACAGCCGTATTATATATTTACTTTTAACCCCTGGCCTACCAGTTATTTAAAGGTAAGTGATTTGTTCCCAAAGCCATCAGACTGTGCAACACCCTGATCAAAGACAGTGGCTCATGACCTGGACTGTTTATTACTGCTACTGTTGCTACTGGATACCTGAATTTCCCCAAGAAATAATAATAATAAAGTATCTATCTATCACGCGGACCATCCATTCTTAAAATTGAGGTTCCAGCCCGCTGTAGGGGTCACAAAATAATGACATGCGGTTGTGATTAAAAAAAAAATTAAATGATCCAAAAAGTAACATTTCTTGAGTTGCGTTTTCTTCCTACAGTACAGGGGCTTCAAAAGTGGTACAGTTAATCTTACAGCACAGTTGAATGAGTTGTTATGCTTTGTTAACTAGTAGTTTACTTGATTGGATTGTATCATGCTAAAACTTTTGGTTTACATTTCTAACATTAACAGTGCTTTACTTTTTGTAATGTTCTTCTTATTTTCCACAGTCCTGTGCCAAATCGCTACACTTTCACATGCCCATATTGCAACTGCCAGAACTTGGATCAGGATGGCCTGGTTGAACATTGTACTTCCCAACATGCTCGAGATACACGCCAAGTGGTAAGATATCAACACACTTTATTGTTGCAGATGTGTAAATCACGTATCTGATTTACCTTGGTTTCACCTGTTCGGAAGTATTGTTTTCTCAAGTCTTACTTTTCTTCTGTTTAGGTGTGTCCAATCTGTGCCTCAATGCCTTGGGGGGACCCTAACTACAGGAGTGCTGACTTTTTCCAGCACCTGAAGATCAGACACACTTTCTCCTATGATACATTTGTTGTAAGTTATGGCCTTACTTTCATATAAAAAGTTTTCATGATAAAGAATCTAAAATGATGAAATGTCATTAGTAGTGTACACAAGCATTGTCACTGTAATTGGCTTTTTGAAGAGAAATCGTCAATGTAAAGAAACAAAAAATATGATCTGCCATAATTCTTTCAGAGAGAATGTTAGAAAGACTTTCTTAATTTCTTTAAACAGACATCTATCGGCAAGTACCGCCAGCAATTTTCTGTTTTATTTGGTATCTCAACTCAATTTTTGGTTTCAAACATGCTATTTTGTAGTGTTGCACAATGTACCAAAAGTCGGCATTTTTTCATTACTTATTATTCAAAAAGGTTGTGCACTTGAATTTTCCATCATTTGATACTAAATGTAGGTCAAATGTAGCTCTGGTGAAAGTGACTTGGAGAATATATATAAATCCAAGACAATAATAAAATGCAAACTGTGTCCCCACTGGATGGCAGTTATAAAGAAAAAAAAAACTGTCACCAGTAAGGAAAGAAAAACATCGGGCTGCAGCTAGAAGCTACTTTACATATCAGTCATACATTTACTTGTAGCATGAGCCTAAGCAAAAGTCCAACATGTCAGCTACATCCCAAGCGTCAGTGGTTATTTGTTGCCTTGCTTAAAGCACTCTCTTGTAAAAACAGCACAACCCAGCCATATCACTTCTTCCTCAATCAACTCTCAAAATTAGAAAGGGGGGTTTTCCAGTACATGGTTCTGCTTTACTCGGTCAGTTGTTTTGACTTTCCATTAGGGATCGTACCAGTGCCTGGCACAGTTTTCCGCATCACCTCCAGTGGGGTACTGACAAGCTGAGCCAAGGCTTAATGTGACGTTCAGACACTGTTGACCTCTGAATAGTCAGAGAATCCTCATGACTTAGGGTACTGACATGGAAAAGCTATGCCTCTGCCTGCTCTGTAATGCTTCATGACTTTCCAAAATTTCCTCAGCCTTAGATATTACATTGTTTTGTTGCTTTTAACTGTTTTTGCAACAAAATGTCACATAGTGGCTGGCAGCTCTCACCTCTATTTCCTCCTTTGTTGTAGTGAGGACGCTATGGTATTTACGCACAAAACACTATGACGACCCCACCTACCTTCAAGAAGTACTAACAAAGTCTATAATGCAATAGAAAATGAAGCAAGTAGTATCAAACTGTGCATTGTTGATGCGAGTTGAGCAGACACCACAAATGAAAAAACACCAAAAGAGATGGGACTCAAGATACAAATTCTTTTAACAAGGAAGGCAGAAGAGAGAGAGATCTGAATCATGCTACGACAGGATTCCTGTACTTTGTTTCATGATTTACTTCCTCGATAAAGAAAGCTATCAAGTCCAAAGAGCTATTTAAATTGATCCTACTGATACTACCAAAGGACGCAAAACCTAGCAACAATAAACGCTACTTAGAAGCATTAACCACAGAGGTTGTGGTTGCTACCTGCAGGGATGTGGACACAAGCCCTTACAACAGTGATCACCATCAGGTACCCTCAGGGCCAAATAAGGCCCTCCAAAGTTTCCAGTCTGGCCCCCTAAATATCAATAGATTGATGAAATGTAAGGGAGAAAAAGCTGTCATGCTTTCAGGGGTGTCTTTTTGTCATTACATCCCTATAACTATGAACACAACCCCCTAAACAATGGGGATTTTAACAATTTTATCAAGTATGACTTCATTTTTCATCTGACACCTGACAGCCATTTTTAGCCAGTATTTAACCAAGGGTGTATAATCAAAGTCCAAATCCAATGATGGAAAACATGACAGTCCCAGAAAGAAGACGCTAAAATATCCATGTCCCTTTTCAGCAGTATGGGTAATGGGGACTGATCTCTTCTCTAAATGCTAAGAAAAACATAACTTTTGTGGAAAAAAATGAAATATTAAACTAATAATTTATTAGTTACACCAAAATATTTCTATCTATTGTTTTTTTTTTAAAAATCTTCCCCTGTAACATATGCAAAGTGCAAAACTGGCCCTTGTTCAAAAGTGCCTTCCTTTATTGAAAATTTGTTGAAAGTCTCATAAATTTGGGTTGTCTTGTGATTTTTTAAGTTTTATGAAACTCAAAAAAAGTTTAATAGTAATATTAATAATAATGATAATTTGTATAACACTTTTAACAACAGAGGTTTACAGACGACAAAGCACAAGAGCTACAGCACAAGGGAACAAAAACAAAACGCTTAGTTCAAATCAAGGCACAAAAAGACAGAAAAGGCATAAAAGACACCAGCAAGAAAAGCTAAGAGGACAGCAGCTGGCACTTCTGGTGTCAAGTGACTCCCGGCCTCTGAATCGAAGGCCCTTTTCATATGTCATAAGAACCCAGACAATACAAGAACCATGCAACATAAAATGAGACCATGAGGACCAAAGTAAAAGATAAAAACATAAAATCAGTAAGAAAAAGAAAAGGCAATAAAAGGGGCTTGAAAGCAAAAAACAGGACAGCAAATATAAAGAGACGATATTATAATGATGATAATAATAATAATAAAATAATAATAATATTAGCAAATGATAAAACAGAGACATAATACAATTAAATGTGTCGCCAGCCTAATGCTGAAGTCAGACTACATATTAATTGTCATCTGTTAAAAGATGATCACAGTGTCAGATTAGGCTATCATAAAGCCGTGAAATCATGCAGTGACTTGGCTGACAAGCATGACAGACCAAATGGACTACATGACCTGATTAGACTTAAGTAATGATGGTTGAAGGAGAGGTAACAACAAATATGACAAACACACTGCATTTACAGTACTATACTTTGTCTTTCAAAAAAATTATGATGAATGATATGTTAGCTTGATGCTCAGAGTTAGTGATTACTCACAGAGTTGCCAAGGTGCCTCTACTATTTCTCCACAACATCACTCTTTTTTTCAGTCTGTCATCATAGTTGTCATGGTTGTATGATGCGGGACAAAAATCAAACATGCTGAAATCTCTGTTGGGTTGGTTTGAGGCATCACAGACGTCATTTCTACTGTTGTTCACTTTAACACTACACAAAATGACCAGTTTTTCAAGTCCAAAAGGTACCATAACTCCACCACTGTCAGGTCGGGTAATAATCATCCTTAAAAATGTTGCCTGGCCTCGATACAAGTTGGACTTGTGAGATAAATCTTTTCTTTTACTTTCACCAGATTCACTTCGCGCCTGGTGTTCAACTTTGCCGTCACCCCTAGAGGCAATTGTCTGATTCAAAGTGCGGTGTCAAAGTGATATTTATTCTTTGGGGCACTTAACAGTAAATAGGAATACAGAACCAGTGTAGGAGTACAACACTATGTGATCATATCTGGTCATATGTGTATGTACAGTTCCCACTATACCATGCTATTTTTTGCTTTTACAACACAATAACACAACGGGAATGTTGTAAACAAATGAGGACATTAATATTAAACTCTTGACAATCAGAGAACAGTAGATGTTTTCAGGTGTAAACACAGCAGAGGTTGGGATAGCTCTGTTGCAGAGCTGCAGTGTGTGAAGAAGTTATATTATCCCCAGATTTTCATGATTATGACCCATTTTCCTCTCTTTTCACCGATGTCTTTGTAGGATTATTCCACAGATGAAAGTACTATGATTCAGGAGGCTCTACAGCGTTCCTTATTGGACAACTGATGTGTGAAAAACAATCCACCAGAAAAGGAATCCAATGAAGTGAAGGGAAGATGGTGGCATGAAGTCTTCAAAAGACAGAACAACACACTGTATCATTCACCTATTGTTATAAGGATTGTGATGCTCTTTTATTCTGGTTAATCAGTTTCACCTGGAGCTTACCTTATTAATTATTAATCTAAAGGTTAATAGTGGATAAACAAATCACATAATATGATTAAGAAAAACATGTTTTGTACTATTAGATTAAGGAGTGATACACTTTACTGATGTGAAAGTCTTTTATCCTCTGCTTAAGTTGGGTCTGTAGACTTGAGTACCTATTAAAGTTGGTATGTTTAAGCAGGTTGTTCAGTGATGACACGGTGTCATGTGACTGAAAAAAAATCCAAAGTTGTAAAAAAGAATTCCCCAAATATCAACACTTGTTATCAAAGGGTTCAACCACTTGGAGGCTGAGTGTGGCCAGCATACAGCAAACTTCACTGAAGTTTTCAAGTAATATTAATAATAATATATAATAATCTAGTTAGGAGTGACTCTGCATGTTTCACTCTCTGAAAGAGGGAGTTCTTTTGTTTATAAGCATATGAAAGCTCTGTTTTTTATGCCATCTGTGTGTTTGTGTTGGAGCGTGTGTGATCATTCTGTTTTCAGAGATCTACCGGAAGAATAATTAATATGAGGGTCAAAACAAAGCCAAAAATGGCGGTTTTGCTTTATTTTCATTTTTATCCCTTATGTCTTTGTGCCTGCTGGTAGATCTTGTTTCTGACTTCCAAATGTCATAGGGCTAATAGATCATTCACTGAACCAACAGATGCAAGTAGGAAATCATTAGAGTCAACTCTTGTCTCTTGTGTTGTTTTTTCATTGATAAGAATTCATGTGCATGTTTTATTACAGCCAGGGGGTGGCAGTAGAGCTCCATCACTCTGGCTGTCTGTGGCTGCTGCTGGCCCTTGCTGGCTGCGCTGCAAGACATAATTCAACACAGATTTCAGTCTATGTGCTTTCCTTAACATGTTCTACTTTGTTTTCAAACTGGATTGTGTTCAGATGCATCTTGTAAAAATGTAATTGGTTTGTGGAAAGTAAGGGTTCTGGTAGGATTATTTTTTTAGAGTTGAAACAGATAAATCTCAAGTTGCTTGAAGACAGTTGATGACATGGCTTATTAGATTTAAATGTAAATTACTGTGTTGTGCTTTTTCATCATACCTAGTGTCTCTGTCTCCTCATTACAGATGAAACTCCAGTTTGCCTGGTTGACTTTTGTTTGATTTGTACAAATCACTGCCAACTGTTCTGAAAAATAAAAAAAATTACACCATTAATATATGTGTTTCCTGTAATGGAAGCATGTGGAGAAATGTGTGGAATTTTAAAATGTTAAATTGGTCTCCTAACTATATGGATTGGTGTATTTTTCGCAATTACTGGTAAAAACAGCAAAACTACAGCAGCACAAGACTTGACGCAACACACCACTTGATCTGTTACAATCTAAAATTTTAAAACTTAGATCAAGTTGCTCTGCTCTAAAGTCCTGAGGCCTGAGTTTTTATTTGGAATGCATTTTTAATTTTTCCCTCCTATTTAGATGAGGTAGGACCTGATAGAGAAAATATGAAACTGAAGTATAGTCTTACAACTGAAAAGACATTGTATTTCTTTAAGTCTAGAAGTAGCTGTTCAAAATACAAGTTTTAACACATCCTCTACAAAAGCAGAAACAAAACTCTGGATATATTTTCAGTCAGTTATATATGGTGTTAATCAGTAATTCAGGTATGGTTTTGAGATTTTCGTTGTAATCTTAATAAAGGACTAAAATGTCATATTCAAGCAAAGAACAAACAATTTGAGTCAGATTTTTTTTAAAATGAAATCCTAAATATTCCCTGGCCCTCTCAATTATACATACAGTAGATAATAGGACTTAGGTGATCTGGTCTAAAAATAAAATCCTGCATTTAATTCTCACAAAGTTTGAGAATAAAATTAAGCAATAAAACCTCCGTACGACAAAGAAATTACATAAAACAATTTTTTCCTCAACATTATTGATAAATGTTCTGAAACTAAGCTGAATTATTCTTTTAAAATTCAAAGTGCATGCTGCTATTTTGTAGTCTGAAGTATGCAGGGTTGTCTTATCAGTATTTACTGTAATTTAACAAACAAATTCTAGCTTAAAATCTGTGTAAAAATGTTAGCTCCTATGATTGTGAAAACTGTGAAAAAAAATGTGTTTCTATCACCAAACAATGCCATAACTTAAAAATTGTTGTTACATCTCTGTTGGAGGGAAACTTGGTGTCATTTTGACTGTAGGAGTCCGAGGGGGGAAAATAATACACGGAGTAAATAAAGGAAAAACAATTGGTTTATATTTTTTTTTAAAATCCTCAAAAATGAATTAATTGATGTATTACCCAGCCCTAACAGTTGTATAAAAAAACTCAAATTTCCACAAAAATCTTCAACATTTTCAGATAATCTCATAAGACCTCCATTAGAAGTCCTTCAAATCTATTTGAAATGTGTTTTTAAACTCCTGTTAGAGTTTACAAATCTTACAAAGAATTTCCACAAATATTTTAAAAGTCCATGCAATTTCCCAAAATGACAGAAACATTCCACCAAAGTCATGAAAACTACCTCAAAAAAGGGCTGAGAATGATGGTAAGATGTTAGTATAAATCCCCAAGTCAGGTATGGTGGTAGTCATTGAGTCCGGTGTGAGAAGCATTTCTGTCTCAATGGCAGCCATCTTGAATCTCTAATCATATAATTTGCTTATGTGAACATAAGGTGATGGACAAGGCACCTGTGAAAAGGCCAACAGATCCAACTCTAGCAAAATTAAAACTATGGTTGAAGAGAGACAACATTTAATGTGTTGGTAAGTGCACACAGAGTCTCTGGAAGCTAAAGCAGAACTTAAATGTCTCTCCATGTTTAGTTTTGGTGCCACTCAGCTCTGAGATTTTCATATTCTCTCCTGTAAAATGTGTCATTTTTTAGATATATCTTGTGTATATTCTTTTTCTCTTTCTCAATATATCTCTCATTCTCTTTTGTCAGCCTTGCTGTTAGGAGGTGCTAAATCCTGATAAATTAAAGCTCTTTAATTATTTAAACCCTGGCCCCAGAAATCAGGCGCAGTGATTTATACCTGTGTGTATGAGACGTGTGGGGGAAGAAACAACAATCCGTGCTTTGATGGATGACCACAGTGAGTGTATGTGTGTGAGGATGTGTGTTAGAGAGAGCGGGCAGTTTAAAGGAAAGTAATGCGCTTGGTTCATCAATCGTTGGATTTACTCAGCTGTCATAATCAAGCTGAAGGTAAAATATAGGGATGTTCCTGGGCCAGTGATTTAAAGTCTGGCAAAATGTAAATTTAAGTTTCATTTAGTTGACTTGTCTCAAGAAAAAATGAAATAAGACAGGAAAAGCATAAATGTGTACCTATTTTTTGTCACAGTTTGGGTTTGGTTAGGGTTATAATAGCCTAGACTGTTGTTTTTATTTATTTATTTATTTAGATTCCATTCATAGATGTTCATGCAGCTTTCACAAGAATAGAAGTGATTTTAAGGAGTAAAACTATCATTTTTCATCCCTAATTTTTTTTTCTTTATTAAGGTTTTAAGCAAAAAGCAAAAACCTGAAACATAAACATTCTGAGTGTATTTTTTGTCATAGGTACATAAAACATATACTTAAAATTAAACTCTCAAAAGACAAAGTGCTTTTAAGCGCTGGAGGCTCACAGCTGTTACATGTATTTTCTATTTCTGGGAACAAAAAGGGTAATCTCTTTCTTACAAGTATGGCATTTTATACACAATCACTGAGTAGCCATTTTTATGAGCTGAAATGGAACACAGCATGTTACTTTATGTCACTTTTCTCGGCTGACTTAAGCAGATCAAAGTGGTATTTTCTTGCAGGAGAAGTCAGTCAGTAAGATAAAATGATGCAACATCTCAATGCTTATGTAACCTTGCAGTTTAGATGTATCAGCCTAATTCAATGTCTTTAATCAGGTAGACCCATCTTGTCAAGCTCCAGTCTAAATCGATTGTAAGCAGCCCAAAACGGCACGGCCAAATCAGCATCTATTAGAGCAGGAAAAGGTGGGAGCTGCGAGCGTGACAACGCAGGAATTGACTGATCGTACAGAGATCAGCATAGATGCTAACAGCTTCAGTTGCAGTTTTATCAAATCTGGATCATAATTCTTGATTAAATGAAAAACACGTAACAACACTGCAAACTTCTCAATAGAAAATATATTTTCACCCCACTTTTGTCATGTTTTGCTGATGGTTTGTTCTGTCCTTTACGACACAGCAGTAGCACCCTTCTACTACATTATCTGATTGGCCTGTAATAAATGTGATTGACGGAACGATCGTCCAATCACCTGCTGGATATGCTTTTAAGAGGTTCTGCCCCTTCTAAAGTACTTTCTATGGGCTCTTTCCCAGATAGATGACTGAAATGTATTGAGTGGTCCATTTGGTGTGTCAGGTTAGTGATTATAAGCATTTATGAGCCTTAATTCAGCGATGTGATTGGATAATTAGTTGGGGTAGGAGTTCTTTATGGGCCTAACAGTGATGCACCAAACAGTGCTGTTGCCTCACAGCAAGAAGGTCGCTGGTTTGAATCTCAAACAGGACCTTCGGTGTGGAGTTTATATGTTCTCCCTGTCTAAGTGTGGGTCGTGCCCCCCACCCCCCCAAACTAAATACATGCTTGTTTGGTTAATCAGTGACAGTAAATTGCCCATGTTCTTGGAGGTGAATGTGCCTGATTATCAGTCTATACATCGGTCCTGTGATTGGCTGGTGACAAGCCCAGGGTGTACCTAACCTCTGCTTAAATGACAACTGGGATAGGTGCGACCCTAAATGAGAAAATCAGTACAGAAAACGAATGGATGGAGGAGGTCCTTTTTCGTAACATGAAAACTCGCAGGTACACAGAGCATTGCTTTGCATGGAAGGGTGTTAAATTTATGCAAAACCAAACAGATTGCAACAAAATCCTCTACCTAATGTAAAGAAAAGGCTGAAAAATGGTTAACGTGTGCTCCATTTATCTAGTGCAGGGTCACTGTATTGGTGGGTAAATAATCTAATGTTAGTTTACTGAGAGTGGCTAATGTTAGCAGTTCTAGTAGCACTTGCAGCCTTTCAGCTCTCCTTGCAGGTTGATGTTTGCATAAGTCTGTGCCAAATGCAATAACTTGTACTTCAAGGTGAGTGTATGAGTTTATTTCTCTCCATTTCTTTATCAAAATACTGCCAAAACATGCTGTTCCTGCAAGATGCTTTTGATGCTACATGTTCAGCATTATGGCTGTGGATTTTAGGAGTTAGTTGCAATGGCACCACTGAGGGGGCTGCCACTGTTTAAAAAAAAAAAAACATTGTCTACCCCAATGACCCCCAAAGATATGATGGGCTTATTAACCAAAACTCTAGAGCATGAAACTTTGTTTCCCGGGTGTCAGTGAAGGCAGAATTAGACAGCAATTACCAAAATTCTGCTTTTGTGAGCTTGCAAAAGGCAAAGTCATTTGCCATTAATGATTTCTTACCTTCTTTGCCTTTTATTCTGGCATTTTTCTAATTTTTTTTTAAGGTTGAACACATTTGGATCTTTACAATCCATGAACACCATCAGAAAAATATTTTTCTTTCTTAGGAAATATTCTTCCCAAAAAAGTTTATATCCTAGACAAAATACAAAATGATTGACATTTCTGGAGTTCCACTGATTAGCATGTGTGCCTGTGCTTACAAGAAGTATTGAATATTACTTTAACTAGTCTGTGAAGGTGACGCAGATATCTGATATATCTGACTTCAATCACTCAGCCAGCTAATCATGCATATCCCCCTTAAGAAGGTGCATATTGGCAAAGATATTTTATTGTGGAATATATTGTTTTTCATGTTCTGGGGTCTGTGTTAAGTTTATGATGAAACTCAGGCCCTTTGGTGTAAATTGTCCACAGGGAGAGAAACTCTCTCATCTTTATTCTTTCCTTTGTGTGCCTCTTGTATGTATAATTACTGTATCCAAATGATATTACATTTCTCACCTACCTCTACCCCACCAAACTTCTTGATGTAGCCCCCCCTTTTTCTCCTCTGTTCTTCTCATTTCCCCTCCCCGATCAGGTTTTTTTGCTCCTGGCAGATGGAGGAGAGATGTTCGCTGTGAGAGAACTAACGAGATACTCGAGTGCTTCTGGGCAGGAAGGAAGTCGAGCCGAAAAACATGGCAGAGAAGAGTCTTTCTTGTCTGTTTGGTGGCGGCGCTGAAGAAAAAAAAAGGAGAAGGGGAGGGGGGGCAAGGTGGGGAATAGGAAAAGGAAGAAAGGGAGGGAAAAGGGAAGAGAAGTGAAAACATTGAATAAAAATTTCATAAAGTTCAGCGTGTGGTTTCTTTGATGCGAGCAATAGATAGTGCGTGCAGTCTGCAGGCTCTGTGGAGGCAGCAATTAATGCTACATGCGCCCACGGGCAGACTGGGAGAGGTGTGGGGACGGCGGCTTGTTTTAGAAGTGTGTCACACCATCACTCTACCCCAGACACCCCTCCACCAACCTTTTGTTTTCATACTATGCACTGTAAACCTCTCTGAGCCTCTGAGAGTCTCTTAAAGTACATACACCTCAGTGAGTTTATTTTCTGTAGACGTCAACATTGTGATTATCACCAAATCATTTTAACTGTTAAAGGCGAACACACCAGAGAGCTGTTCTTTGTTTTCCTCACTGTTAAAAATGTGTACCATTATTACATGTGTATGTATTTTACACATCCCCAATTTGACAACACATTTTATGTTTGTTAACTTTGTGACTCATTTTTGAGAGGGCGGGGCTCCGCTGGAGGCAAAACCGTCCCTCAGACATGTTACCCAGTGCGAGCTATCACGTTGTAGTTTCCTTAGACTTGCTGCATTACAGCCTGAAGCCATAATAATGACACCGAACAAGACCAAATTTTTATGGACCACCATGCTGCCTTCCAGCATGTATTAGCAGTTCATGTTGCCTCCAGTTTTGCTATGTTTTGCCTTCAGCCATAACAGATTTAATGGCTTTGTTCTGATAGTGTGCAGAGCAGCATGGGATGACATCACACCACTACTAAACAGGTTGTCTGTGAGGGCTCTCAACCATCCAGGTCATGGTTTTCCAAATCTTTATCCAAGTTGAAACTGGACAGGTCTTGGAAAATGTAGATGTTTGAAATTTGCTTCAGGTCTTCATTTTTAGTAGAAGTGCAGATAGCTTCTTGGGTGTCCTTTCATACTCTCACACCAATCAAAAGACATCATTCCCAAAATGACAAGCAAGATGCCTGTGAAGGTTCAAATTCAGCTGAGTCTGAACCGAAGAAGCCCTTTGGAAACAAGGCAAAACATA
Organism: Cetoscarus ocellatus; assembly: GCA_037902135.1. Taxonomy (NCBI): domain Eukaryota; kingdom Metazoa; phylum Chordata; class Actinopteri; order Labriformes; family Labridae; genus Cetoscarus; species Cetoscarus ocellatus. The sequence goes on from JBAMNC010001577.1 coordinate 340,845, forward strand.
TTCAAGAATCTAAACTTGTCTAGTTGCTTTCTGGATCAGAATTTGGCTGATCAACTAGCTCACCAATAGCTACAGTCTTCACTCTCAGCAACTGTAATCTTGCATGGTCAAATGCAAATTTAGTGTAAACAAACATGACCGACGACAAGAAGAACTAAAGCTAAATGTGGCTATCTGTTAACTACCTGGGACATCCATTACAGTAGCAGTTTAGGTCCAGCTCCTCTTTTTGTCTGCTTAGTCTATAATCTCTTCAGGTCTAATTTCTGGTTGGAGTGGGGATGGTATTGTGATCCACATTGTCAGAGGGCCACACTACAAACTGCATGATACTCATTATTCAACATACGTGTTTACTTAATTAAACAAAAATAGCTACTAATGTATAAATTTGGGTGGCACAGTGGTGCAGCAGGTAGTGTACGTGTAACAGCAAAAAGGTCACTGGTTCCAACCATGTGCTAGTCAGGCCTTCTCTGTGTGGAGTTTGCATGTTCTCCCCATGCATGCATGGGTTTTCTCTGAGGACTCCAGTTTTCCCCCACAGACCAAATTGTTAGGTTACATTGTGAGAATAAATTGCCCCTAATTTTTAGTTGTGCATGTGCCTGGTTGTCTGTCTCTCTATGTCAGTCCTGTAATCGGCTGGCAACAGATCAAGGGTGTACCCTGCCTCTGGCCCAATGTCAGCTGAGATAGGCTCCAGCCCCCCGTGACCCTGAAAGGGATAATCCAAGTAGATGATGGATGGGCAGAACATACACAATCTTGATTAAAAAGAAAATACGCAAGTAATCTTTTAGTGGAATGGATGTAATATTTAAGGATAATCCAAAAAGTCATCGCTGTCTGGCCAGAACCTCTCAACTTCAATTTTTCCCAAATTAGATTTGTTTACCCTCCACATAGGTGGGTGTGTTTTGATCAATTTTGAACAAAATAAAAGTATGAAAAACAATTTCTAATTTTCACATTATTATTTAAATAAGCAGTTCTAGAGGTAAGAAGTCTGTGCCCGACAGAGACAAAATTTTATTTACAGGTCTTTTTCGGTCACACAAATACATTTAGAGATGCTGATAAAACATATTTTTAAGAGATATAATTTTTAATATTTACATGGCAAATTGTTTCTTTGCTTTCCCTATGCTTAAAATTCATTGATCTTTGAACTTAACTTGGGGCCCAATAAGTGAGACAGAGCCTGATTTAGAGCAACCCAAGTTAAAAATAGGGGTTCATTTTACTTTTTTTCTGTCACCTATTACTGATGTTAGTTATTCACCATTATAGCCAGCCAGTTAAGCAAATTTACTAGATACTGAAAAAACATCTGCATTTGGTTGGTGATGGGTGCTAGTTTCCAGCATTGCTTTGTCAACATGGTGGAAACGAGGGGTCAGTGAGAAATGTGGGGAACTGACTAGTCTCTCTGGTACATTTACTTTTGGAATTTACAGGGGAGAGCATGTAAACAGTATCATAAGCAAATTGTCTAACGTTTTATAAGATACACCAAGAGATAGATAGCCCCCTAATGCCTCGAAAGTTCTCTGGTTCTTCAGTTTTTGCTGAGACAGGTATCTGTGATGAGGTGCGGGGTGTGTGAATAGAGCACTGGGAGTTTGTTCACCGTTAAATTCCTCAAAGTCAGGAGAAACAGGAAGAGCGGGAATCCTGCCACCCGGGCGCTGAGGCTGTTGCAGGTTGGTCCTCTCGAATGTTTGAACACAAAGTGCCAGTGGGCTTCCCCGACATCAATACTGACTCTACACCAACTCCTTTTCCGCTTTTAAACTCTTAACAACCGACCCCCTACCACAGCCAGACACACATACACACGCTGTATACACACACACACTCTTCTCATGCTGCTTCGCCTGAGAGAAACAAGACTTAACTTTGATTTAGTAATGCCTGAAACCAGCTTGGCCCTGTATCAGCTTTAGTGAAACTTGTGTGTGTGAATCTATTTTTTGTGCCCTGGAAAACACGACACCCACCTAGATTATGCTAAAGGTACTACAAAGCTAATAAAGTTTGTCTTTACTTATGGGCATTGTTTGTACTTTGTTACTGTAAAAGCAGGTGCATGGCCAGACTTTTGACTTGGTTGGCCTTAATGGGGCACTTACTTAAGAAGGGGTGGCACACATAGGAATAAATTCATTTATATAGTTTTTAATTGAAGATGTGCATCCAAAGTCTCAATCCAACGCAACAAATGGTTTATTATGAACTTTATATCTGTAATTTCATGATTTATGGGTACAAGTATGGTGTCTACCACACTTTTTAAAAGTGCATTTACCTCTGCCATTGTATCAAACAGCTTCCGATAGGGACACTAGCTTCTTTTCAGTTGTAGAGAGCCAGAGCTACAGGAAACACTCTCAGCCCTGCTTTGCTCCTGAAAAAACGAATGTGAAATGTTATAAAAGCAGAGCTTTTGGGTCCATGAACTTTTCAACACAGTTGCAGAGCTTGAAGCAGGTTGCTACTTCAAATTTTAGTTGCAAGACTCTTTTCTGCCCTACCCAATCTCAGTCAGAATGATTTACAATATTTGCCAATAAAACTACACATGGCACACTGATCAGCACTCACTTACACTTGTCTCCTTACCCGCTCCCTGCTCTACTTCTGTCTGCTTCAGACAAAATGACATTAACCAGCACGGCTACTCTGACTCTTAAGTGGAAAAGTTTACATTTTTTCAACTTTTATGAGTGCCTAAAAATCTCTGTAGAATCAGGCCTCACAGATGCAGTGAAAAGGCCGAGTAGGCCACACTGTTACATAGAAAAACAATATTTCACTGCCAAAGCTTTGAAACACCAGCTCTTTGTGATCAGCTGCTTATTCCTGCAGGTGACGGCAAAGCAATACCTTTGTCAATGAACTTTAACATTACCTTTTTTGATACTTTGATCCATACAAGAGTTTATATGTCATTTTTAAAGGCTTTTTTTCTTCCTGAACCTGTTTTATGAAATAGATGTGCAAAGCATTATACTTCTATCAAAAGTCTTAACAAAGAGTTTTTTGCTCCATTCCAAAGTCCTATGTTACACTCCTTTTTAAAAGTTTTCATTAGTCTCAGACGTCCCCAGAATTTGTTGAAGTGTCTTTCCTAAAAGCCCACTTAGATGTATTACTTTAGAAGGTCTCTAAAACCCTCTGTTTCAGAAAGATTTAGAACAGGCAACTTAAGTGAAAATCTTCATGAACTGTACCTGACCACACCCTCTCAAGAGGTATATGTAGCCTCTGATATCCAGTACTATGCTCTAATGTTTATTGTGATAGCACAGACATGCCTTGACATGTTCCTTCCACTGGAGCGACCTGAGGGCTGAACAAACATGTGGCTTAGAGAGTGTCTCCTATCTGGGATAGGTTTGTTATTCCCAAATGACGTCATGTGGGGAATGATAAGTTTCAAACAGACTGTCATCATGTTGGGCAGGGGGGTGTAGACAATCCATGCTCACATAATAGTATAGAAACTATTAAAGTGAAATATATTTTGCATTAAATGGGAGCTTAAAATGCTAAGACACCACAAGAACCCTTCTGTGTGTGACCAAGCCCCTCTCAGGAGGTTAATATGGCCTTACCCCCAATTTCCACATAGACTGGCAACGCATTCCAGTGTTTGCCGAGTGTGTTGGCAGTGCAGCTCCCAGCTTGTTCACTGGAAAATATGGTGAGTCTACTGTTAGTGGAAGCCACTTCAGCTCTGCATTAATCTCCACCTAGCAGATCGACCTAACACAGAAAAGCAAGCACCCAGAGTTTCTGGTTCTTTCGGCGGAAATAGTAGAAAAGCAAATCAATATCAGGCAGGAAGTATAACCTGTTGTTTACATGTTAATCTTACTGTTATCTCGCAATTACTTTGTGAAGTTGTGGTTTTCTTGTGATCTTTAGATTTGTATGTTTCAAGCTTACAGGCTTTACAGACATAGAAAGGTATGTTCCTTCAAGTTCCATGAGAGCCTTACCTCACCTGAGAGAGGTGACTGAAGAGTCTTTGAAATACGACGCAGGGAAGGACTTCATGCTGAAGCTAACCTATGTTACTTAATGAATTTCTGTAAAAAAGGAACATGGAAAAAAAAAACCTGGCTATTGGTGTGAGCACCTCTTAAAGCTTGGAAAGTTCTCAGAATCACTGTTTCTGCAGAAATATTCTCCTGGAAGTGAAAATGAATATGAATCACATCGATAGAACTATCAGGAGAATTGCTAATCATCGCTCCCTCATTTATTTATTTATTTATTTGAAATCTGCACAACTGCTGTACTAATATTTGAGAGTTTAGCCCTCTGAGGTATAACTGAAGGAGGGGGGTGAGGTCTCTGGTGTATCTGTGTGTTCATGCAGTGTGTCACAATGGAACAGCAGGCCAAGTGAGGCGAATGGATCTAAAATTTGACTTCCCCCTCTGTGTACCCCTGTAGACCAACTGAGATGTGTGTGTGTGCGGAGGAGAGCGAGGCCCAGGGCTATTATTCTCCCATTAATTTTTCCATTTGAAATCAAGCCTCAGCGGGCGTGCATGAGGGAATCAGAGGAGGGGGGAGAGGACTAGAGTGGGGATAACCTCATCGCAGTGGGATGGGGGCAAATGTTTGGTTGTAGCAGCATCAATATCCAATAGGGGAGGCAATTTCACTTTCAAAAGAGGGCTCATCATTTGTCTCCCTCCTCTTTATTCAGTTTTTTTTTCAGCCTCACTGCAGGCCTTACATAAGAGCTGTCTGCCCAAAATTTACACTTAGCTGTCATTTTTTGATCTTAACTAAAAATGTAAACAATAAATGACTTCATTATTCATTTAAGTTCATTAGCCTTAGGCATGGACTCTGAATGACACATTGTATGGAATTGAAACAGTATGTTCATTTAATAAATCCATCTATGATTAATAGACAGAAAACAATGAAAAAGTTGGTACCATCTCAACATCAAATTGCAAATTATTTTCTGTTCCTCAACACCCTATATTTTTTTTAAGCATTTGCTTATTCCAAAAATACACTATCCTTACAAAGTTGAACCTCACTGTAAAAGAGATTAATCCGGCTTTTCAATGATGTAAAATACAATACTGATTGGTATTACACAAAATAGTCAACCAAATTCACAATACCAGATGTTTTTTGAGACGTTCGCATATACATACAGTGATTAACAAAAAAATTAGATCACCTGTCAAACGAACAAGAAATAATGAATGTTTTAGAAATCTCTTAAAAAACTTTTTTAAAACTGAAAGTGTTTTTGTTATTGGACATACATTTTGAACAGGAATGAAGAACTTCGAAATAAACTCAACTCTCTATACCCAAATTTGAGGCGGCTCACTTGGTTCCTCTGAGAAGTCAGAAATGAATCAAGCACATTCAACCACTAAAACTAAATTTTCTGTTCAGGAATGCAGGTAAAGGACTGTAATTTCACAGCTTAATCAAAAAAATAATAATGTCCCTGACAATTTTTCTGTTTTCTTGTAAGACAGTACATTGTAAAATTCATGGATAACAGTAATATATTTTAGCATTAATAAAATCATTTTGGTAAGGGGCATCTGCATACTGGTGTATTAACCACTACAGAAACATAAGAAATTATTTTGGTAATTACCAGTACTGTTAATTTAGGGCAGCTGTGGCATATACGTGCACAAAAACAGGATACTAACTTAAAAATATAAGGACAACGCTCTAGTACAGCTGCTCAATTGGTTAAACATTTCCCTTGATGTTTTAATCAACCATCTATTATGTTAAGAGTTAAAGCCATCCCAACTATGTCAACCAAGCCTATGTGAAAATGCATAAACAAATACTCAGGAATATTCACAGCATGCAAGTAGATGGGGTTTTATTATGATGTGACCAGTAAATGTGAAATGTGATCATTGTTTATTTAGTGAAGCTCCACACTTGGTCTTTGATACTGTGAATATGTCCTATGAACCATAGCTTTCATAAACAAGAAAAGTGTCTCTGAAGTGAAAGTCTCTGTTGCTTCTGTCATGTTTTTCCTCCTCAGACCTGCCCTGATATTTTCAGAATGGAAAGTGCGACAATAAGGCCACATGCTTATTCCAGCCATACCAATAATAATTTTAGAGGCTTTTTATATTGTCAATGGTCTTCATGAAACCGTTCACAATTTTTTAAAAACGTGTATAATTCTCAAACGCATTAAAACCTTGTCATAACTTCCTCCCTCCACCTTACCTACCCTCGCAAACACCCACCTCCTCTGCCTCACATTTCTTCTTTCAGCTCCCCTCCAATTCCAATCACTTCTCTCTTCCCCCCTCTCTCCGTCTTTCTCTGTAAAAACGCCAGTGCTTGCTAATCTGTCAATCACATGTTGTCCTGTTGTTGGCAATGATGGGGGTCCGTGACGGTGGGGTCCATACACCTCCAGCAGCTCCCAGCTTAGAGCAGCTCGATGATTAACCAGGCAGGTAGTGAGTCAAAGTGCTGACAGCAGAAACACACTGACAGCTGATTTGGAAGACAATAGTCCCCGCTCCCTCTACTTAACTTGTCACGGTGCTCAAAGCACCTTCTCCATTAGCTTCTGACACATCTGGGAAGATGGAGGGAAACATTCAATTACTGCATTACATTCATAGAAATTTAGACATGCTAACATGGGCATATGCTTTAGATCATTTTGGCTACAAAGTAAACAAAATGTATCCATGAAGCGTGACCCAAAACACTGGAATATTCAACAGGTTGATTGAAAGAGCCAAAATTTACCACCAAACTCAGAGTCGAACACCTACTTATAAAGCAAGTTGATATTGGCTTGTTCTCACAACTGCAGAAGATAAGTCTCTGTTTATGTGCATTAACATGGGTTAACATCCATTTCACCAACATCACCCTTCTTCCATTCGAGCAATCTCAATATGCCAAACCAATACATCTTTAGTGACCACCTCTGCTTTACTTGCATTAGGCCTCCATTTGTGGAGTATCCCTGTCTGCTATGTGCAGTAAAGTGAAATAAAAGAGGGCACAAGCTAAGAGGCTAGCAGCATCCTTTATCAGCTTTCCTCCCTCATTTTTTACACACTGTTGAACAAAACAGTGAGATACAGTAAAGCAAATAAATGTGTGGAGCTGGTTGGATCAAAATAACATCTCGGTTCAAAACAAAAAGTGACAAGCACATAATGATCTCCATGGTACTACATGAAGAGCTGGTTAAAAGCTGAAAGAGTGGCTTCTGTTACTAAGATGACCTATATGATGAATCTCTAATTCTCATCATGATGGTCAAAGCTGGGGAAAAAAATGTTTTGCTGTATTGCAAAATATATGTACGGATGGGGCAGTGCTTTGATGTGTGCACATTGGCGTTATTGTGTAACACATGAACATGGTTAGACTTCTGTGCTTCCTTATAGCTCATCTTTGCCTCTAACTGTGCTATGTTTTGCCACTACCTAATGCTGTGACACGGGTCAGAGAGGGGCCTATTGTACTGCACTTTGTGGCAAGAAAATGTTTGTTTTATGTTAATGTGAGGAAATACCTGAACTCAATTGTCAACTTTTCATGTCTTTAATTCATAGCATCAAGAAAATCACAGTAACTAAAATCAAAAGCAGTATGTCTGTTTATTTATTTACTTTGCAATAGTAACGTATTGTACCGTCACAGACAAAGGCCGGATTTCAGTTAATATAATCATTTAGTCTTTCCTTTAATTTGTGTGTAAAATAAAGACCCTTTACTGACTAACATCACTGTGATGTCGCACAGCTGAAGGTAAAAAAATCGCAAAACGGTAAGCAAACATGAGCTGCCACCACAGGCTAACACCTTTTTGTCAACATTTCAAAAACAAAAATGGAAAAAATGGAAACCATAACTTAAGTGGAAGCCAGCTACTGCTTTTTACATAAAAGAGTTAGCTCTCAGAAGTAGTCTGTCGGCAAGAAACACATAACTCTTTACTTGTCACTTTTTGTCTTGATTCAATCCAACCAGTGCCCCACAATGTTTACTTGCCAAAATACATAAGGATGCATTTCATAGAGTATTTTGTAATGAAGTGAAAAGAAAAGCTGTTTGAGAATGTTGCATTCCTCTCATACTTAATTTGCCTTTATTCATTGTATTTCACTACAGGTATGATACATGGATACTCAACAAGTGTAGGCTAAAGAGATAGAAGTAAATAAACCACACATGGTACAGAAGATGAAGGTAATGTATAATGCGACTGCATATACTCAAGGGCTGCAAACTTGGTACCCAGATGCTCAGAATGGATGTTAATCGAAATAGAGCATGCAGTCAGGGTCTCAAATTGGGTAAACAGTAATACATGAAGTTAAAATTCATTCAGTCTTCTGCTGATCCACAGTGTTGCTTTTTGTGTATGTGTTTTATAGGTTTATCAATGATTGAAAGAGGATGACAGTATAAAGTTATTACCAAAGTACTGCCAATGAATGCAACAGATTCGATACATTTTAACCGGAGGAGGAGGCCAAAGGAAGCTTAACAACATGAGAACCCAACTTCTCTTTGTATAAATAGTCTAACACTTCCCAATTATTAACCGTCCCTGCAGTGTCTCATTCATATACAGAGCTGTTTACCACCCTCCACTTCCTGTGCTTTGTTTCTTGTATCCTTACAGGAGGGAATGGACGACGCAGGCAGATCTGTCAATCCAAAAAAAAGCAGCCCCTCGACAACTGGTGGCTGCCCATAGACAGCCATCCATACACCTCCACTGGCTCTGGTTTCTCTTCGGCTCAATGAGTAACCAACCTGCAGGTACTGAATCAAACTGCTGACAAGCACATGAAGGGGAGTGGAGGGGTGGGAGATAGAGGAGGGGGGGTGGAGGCTGTGTAGGTGGATGGATAGGAAGATATAAAGGAAAGGGGAGGATGGAGATGACAAAAGCATCACTTTATAGCCCACCTTGGTGACGTAACCTTTAGCTCCACAGAGGAAGATGGGTCTTTTCCCTGTCCGTCCAGCTTTACATTTTTCCCCCTCTCTTACTTCTCCTTCAGGCTCTCTAAGTGGCACCTTTTGATGGGCTGTCCCTCTCTCTCATTTTGTCTCCTTAGACAGATGAGTCCTGTCAGCGCTGCCATCACTGCCCAGCTAAACATTAATGACTCTTGCCTGACAAGTGTTGGCGGGGCAGAAGAGAGGTGAAGGGGGGGGGGGCTCTGGACAAACGCACAGGGATGAAAGGAGAAGTGATGTCTTTATCTGCCTGACACACTCTCCTTTGTCTCTGTGAACTTGCGTATATGTATGTGTGCCATCAGCAGATTCTTGGTCTCCACTTGATGGTTTTATTGCCGTTTTTCCTCCCCTCTGAGGAGATGGACCTCTTTGTATTCCCATTGCCCCTCATCCTTCCTGCTGGCATTTCTGACATTCCTAAGAGTATCTGTGCATGAGCTGGCATGTATATGTGTGTGACTGAGTGTGAATACCCAGGCTTGGGTATTTGTATTTCCAGGTGTTTTTCCTTCTTAAGTGTGTTTCTTGGAGAGGGCATCCTGGACTTTGATGTCAGGAGCAGTGATGGTGGTGACGGAGGTCATGGGGAACAGTCATCCCAAAGGGACGTGGGCAAGAGGAGAAGAGGGTGAAGGGAAGGGGTGATGGGAAAAATGTTCCTGTTGCCCAAGTTAGGTATGAAACACAGCATTGTATTGCATTTATCTTCTCGAATGGATGAATCTGGAATATCTTCCTCTTTGAATCTCTTGTATGTTCCCAATCTTAATCATGTTGGCCTTTACACAATCCCCTCATCTCTTATGTACCCATACACACTGTACTTTAACGCAAATAAAGACTGCCTACATCATTTAAACCACAAATATTACATAATCACATTATCACAGCTAACTAGAAGTGCTCGGAGAGCACAAACCTCCACCAAGGCATTTTCAACATTGTCAGGCAAGTTGTATGGAAAACTGCCCTATCTCGCACTGTGAACAAATCCTTGAAAAAAAATTCCTGGATCCACATCCGTATTTGGATTACCACCATAATTTAATCAATCCTTCCTTGTTCCATGATCAACATTCCCTGAAAATGTCGAACTTCTGGAGTTATTGTAAATATGTGGGAAAACTGCCCTATCTTGCAATGTTAACATCTTTAAAAACATCATGGATCTGTATTCTGTATCGGATTGGGATGCCCACAAAAATCTAATAATTTCTTTCTAATGCCATGATCAACTTGACATGCTAGATGGACAGTTTAATATATACCATTCAGTACATACTGTATATCACTAGTTCATCTAGGCGACAGTCCATAGAAAGTAGCAGAACCCCTCAAAAACACATGCGAAAGGTGATTAGATGACAGATGTGTCATTCTCATTCATTATGGGCTAGTCATATGATGTAGTAGGTGGGTGCTGCTGCCACTGTGTAAAGTCCAAAACATGAGCCAATTTGTACAGCAAACTCTCACAAAAACATGTCAGAAGATGTACTTTCATTGTTGTTATTTGTCCTTCAATTAATAAAGAAATTATGTCTGGATCTGACAAAACTGCTAATGAAGCTGGTAGTATCTATGCTAATCTCTGTAGGAACAGCTGCTTCTCACTGTCATTATGCTTGTAGCCTCCACCTCTTCTTCCTGCCTTTGCAGACCAGGTTCAGTCGTTTTGGCTTGGAGCTATGCACCCAGATCTGCTTCTTACAGACAATGAATAAGGCAGATCCAGCTTTAGCGCAAGGTTGTGTCTTAGGCAGGGTTGTGTAATTCAGTTCTGACATCCAACTGTTAATGATGGCTGTGAGACATCAAACACTGCTGAAAGTATCAGGAAAAAAACAGACTGATTTCAGCCATTTCATTACTGAAGAGGGCTTCTAAGTCTTTTTTGCAGCAGCAAATGAGGTATTTGGATCTAATTGAATAAGTTGTGTTTAAAACTTACACAAAGCAATGTTAAATCTGTCTGCACTTTAACAGGAATTGTCATGTTGTGTTGGCATCAAGCTAATAAATTCAGCTTTCCATCCCTAGTTTTACCAACATCTCCACACAGTTACAGTCTCTTTTCCCATCCCCTTGCTGGTCTCTGTTTCTCTCTGGTTCTCAGTGTTGTCACTCGGGCCTATGGCCTCTTTCACTGTCTCTCTTTTGAATTATTAACTCCCCAGCTCAGGGGAGAGAATGGGTACTGCTGAGTAGACACTGCACAGATCCGGCCTCACATTGCATACATTTCGGAAGTCCGTCCATTTAAGGGGATTACATTGCTGGTCCCATCAGCCCACACCACATAGATACAGCCTCTTTCTCGTCCTGCTTCCCTCTTACTCTCTCTCTCTCACACAAACACGCACACAGTCGTGCATACAAACCCATGCAGAACCTCTTATAATCATGCACAGCTGATAGTTTGACATCGCAACAAGCATACAAGTGGTTATGTTTCCGTGCTAGCATTCCTCCACCATGAAGCAGCAGGCCCCCCCTCCGTGAAGCCGCCCACTCTCAGGGCTGACTTCTCCCCAGGCAGCCTCCATCTCCTCTGGGTTCCCGGAGCAATGATTAACCCTGGTTCTGATCAATGCTTCTGCTGACTCTGATACATCACTGGAGCCTTGCAGCTGCCATGTAAAGGAAGCGTCAACTCTGCACTGCTCAAGACAGAGCAGACCCACTCCATCACTTAGATCAAGGCACTCACGCACGCACACACACCCACACACACACACTGGGGGCACTTGACAATACCCCACACTCTGGCATAATTGCATTGCTATAAATACTACTGCTGTTGTTAAGTGTTTGATTATAAGTTTTTGCTGAGAGTCTGATAGGTGTGTGATTATTCCTCCTGTAGGGCTGAACTGGCATTAACAAAAACTGAATGTCCCCTACATACAACTCTTATGTTGTCTTAGGGTCAAAGTGACCTGGCATAATCTTAATGTTATTCAGGACTCAGTTTTGCATCTGATATCTTCTTTTATACTTTTCTAATGAGCTGTTTATACACATGTGAGGCAGTTATGCTGTTAGTTCCCTCATTACACAGTAAGTATGTGAAGTATCATTATGCTTTAAGTGCACTCAAACTCCTTGTTGCATGTTTTTGCCACATTGATAGCTATAGAGCTTTCTCAGTGATTACAAAACTGCTAAGCTGTGTTTTGTAAGATCATTAATCAGTTTGCACTTTTAAAGAGGATGGCTCCCTGCTTTTGCAAAGAAATACTAAATGTCTTGTAGTAGCCAGCAATGTGTTTAAGTTGACAGTCTGTTGTCTTTTTATTATTATCATTATTGTTTCTTTTTTTATTCATAATCAAAGTGGAGTCCCACAAGGCTCGGTATCGGGTCCTATTGTTATCAAAATTTATGTAAACAAATTAAGTAGGAATGCTAGTGCTAATTTTCATTTTATACAGATGGTATGGTCAGATTTTTATTTCTCCTTTTGAGAAATTGAGACAATTAAATTGTATTAAGTTCTGTATTTTAATGCCAATAAGTTGTTATTGTTGAAAAACTTACACAAGTTGTGTAAAATAAAGATAAAGTTAATGGTCTATCATCTGGTAGATGATAGACCATTCACTGGTTGCCAACCTGGTGTCCAGGTCTCCCCAAGGCGGGGTTGCCAGAGGGTCTTGAGGGTGCTAGGCTCTGTCAGCTTTAAGCTTGTCAAAATGTGTTTTACTTTTATTAACTAAAAGAATTTACCATTAACACAATGAAATCATGTAAAGAAAAATTCCATTTTTTATGCTAGTGGTATAGTTATATTCTTTGTCCTTTTCAGAAAGTGCAACTTACAAATTCCAATAATAATTAATGCGGTCCATGAAAATTCTCTGTATATTAAGACATGTACCTAATGTCAATAAGACTAAAACCATTTGAAAATTGCACAAGTCATCAAAAGCAGTGTGTTCAAGTTGATGATCTGTTATCTAGTTATATAGATACTGGAAATAGTGTCCCACAAGGATCCATAATGGGTCCTGTTGGAATTCAAAACTTACTAAATCATTGTGAGTTGTAATGATACTGATACCATTTTTTCCTTCAGGCAAATAATATAAATACATTATTTGGCGTGTTTATAAACAGAAAATAATAAATTATAATCTGCATTTACTGTTGTTTACAGAAACAACTGTCTTAAGGTTAATGAGACTAAAATGGTGTGCTCCTGAAGGTATAAACTAAAAGTAAAATTGTATTTTTTTCTCCATCAGACATTAGTTTTTTTTGTTTTGTTTTTGTTTTTTTGTTTTTTTGAAAACTCATTCAAACAAAGTTTCTGTCTGAGATTCTGGATTTTGAACAGGTGCTGGTTATTTTTAAAGGTATTTTTCATGTGTAAGCTTTTTTTCTGAGGGACATAATGAGAAGTTGAGAGATTGAGATAAAAATAGACACAGAAAAACAAAATGAGAGACTAGTATCGCTCATCACCCAGCGGTGCTTTACCTCGACAGCAGGGGGAAGCCCTGATTTCCTGAAGATGACAGGAAGCACAATGGCGATGTGTTCCGTCAGCACATCCTTCTCACAGAGCCAGGTTAATGATTCTGCAGCCACAGCTGAGCTGGAGGAGAGGGATGGAGGGAGGGAGGGTCTGAGAGAGAGAGGAGGTGGAGGAGAAGAGGGGGTTAGGCATTCAGCAACACTTAAGCCATCATTACAGCCACATTAGGAATGATGGTGTGTTTTTGTCATTTTAATTACCTTTAATCTGATCTCTTCATACCCAGGCCGTTCGTTAATGAGGCAGAACAAAAACTACATGTCAAACATGTTTAGCACGCAAGCATGCTATCAGTCATGACATTAACATGGCATATAAGATAATGTGAGGGATCCTTTTACTTTGATATGAATTCTGAGAGGAGTTTTTATTGGATTATGATATTGGCTGAAATAGAAATTAATTTTAATGCCTGACACTACTGCTAGAGGATGAAGAAGGTGTTAAATGAGTTAAAAGAGAATTTGGCGAGTTACAGTACCCTGCCAGAACAGTGAATGATACCATATAGAAACATGCTTTAATCAGGAATTAGAAAAAAAGGAAGAGATTGTTTTCATTACACAACTAGATCAGAGCCAAGGTGTAGAGAAGAAGGGGTTGAAATAGATAGAAATATGAATAGAATGTTGGGCTTACCGTTTTTCTTTTTGTCTTCAACTTAGTTTGAAGCATTTTTACATTTTTTTCTTTAAAAAAAATGACATCTTTGTCCTTTAAACAATGGAAATATCTTCTTAGCTTGTTGGTCTTTAACTTTAAATTTACACTTTCACATCAGAACTAATTTTACGAGTGTCCTATATTATTCAGATAGACCAGGTGGGCAGCTGGTGGCCCAGGGCTCTTCCTCTCCCTCAGTGCGTCCCTCGAGTTAACTCCAAATATTTTTTAAAATGTATGCATATGACGATAACTTGATCAAACATGCCATGAAAAATTCAAAAGTACCTTTTATACAAAGAAAATAACACTAATATTGGCTTTTATTGATTCTGAGAACACTACTTTGGGCATTTGTCAAAATAAAAAATAAAAATGTCAGTAAAATAAACTGTAAAGGCCAGTAAATTCAATGCACATTGCATTAAGAAAGTGACTTTAATTGGCTTGAACTTCCTGATTAGCTGTATATCTAGATTTAGCAGTGCTACTTGCATTTGGGTTTAAACATAAGTAAATGTTGATATGTTGCTTTATGCAAGTACTGATACCAATAGTGATTGTCAGAAGCACAAAACCTTTACTTAATTATAATGGACATTTTCTTTAATGGTAACAAGTTGTTTGTGTGAGAACCAGGTGTGACATAAGAAACACAAAATTCAGTCTTTAATAATATATCCTTCTGATTTATGAAAGTGGTGATGTTGAGATGAACCATGGTTGTATATTTTTACATACAATATCACAGCCAATATATGGGACATATATGGCCAGTATGTATGGCCAAAATATTGGCTGTAAAAATCTGCAAAAAATTGAATATTTGCAGATACTGATATTTTTACAATAAAATCTTGCATCCTAAGTTTAACCTATTTTGCTGTCTTTAGGATTACTGAATGATTTAAACGGCAACCAAATCAAGCACTTTTTAATTTTTGCATGTTCCTGACATTAGTTATACAGTAACTACATTATCCAGGGCCCAAGAACAAAGTGGGTGTGGAAATCTAAAAGATAATTATTGATTCATCTCACACAAAATTACAGATTTGTAGTTAGTATAACTTAATATATGCTTAGGCCTGGTGAAAAAAATAGATTCTGTCTCGAACATGAACATATGAAATTGGTTCGACAGCACCTCCCTGACCAGTAGAAACACAAAGTCCCCAGAGGCTGTTTAACTCAGGAAAATGGTATGTGGAACACATATTTAATTTCCTCACATTCACAAAAAATATCTTAACTTTGTGAAACCCTAATACAAAGTCTGCCATTTTGAAGCAGAGGCCCCATTTTGGGGTTTGTCTTCCCATATCTAGCAGTCACATTTGGATATGTTACCCTTTCAATGCCTAATTTGGTTTCTTGTTATTTGAAATCTTTTTCTATTTAAGTGAATTTTCAGTTAGTTACCATGCAACTCTGTTGAGTTCTTTGAGTGGATTAGGAACCATTTTTATTCATATACTTCTCAGAGAGGACATTCAAGATACATCATCCTGTCAACGTGGGGAAGGGGGGTCGAGGGTCTCGAGTCTCCATGCCAGGAATCAGTTAAAGTATTAACCAACTGCTGCTTAACAATATTGCTGACTGGTGTGTGGAAACAGGAGGGATCAAAGTTATCATGTCGAGGAGAAAGGGGCCTTTCACCGCCTGTCCACTCCATCTTATCAGCCCCATTCAGAGCAGCACTCAAGACCCTCCCATCCTCCCACTCCTCATCTTCCTCATTCAGCTCTAATTTTTTATTCCTCATCCTTTAACTCCAACACTTCCTCTTCCACTCCCATCTCTCCTTTATGTAGAAATATATTAAATAATTATTTGTCTCAGGCCTTGCCCCTGTCCATCCATCTCTCCATCTGTCACCTGGAGGAGTAATCACATCCACATTTGATAAGGCTGGTTAGGTGGGTCATAAAAAGTTTATGCTTGTGATGCCAGAGTCTCATTTATTATCCCTGCTAATGTAGCAGTTTGGAGAGGAGAGAGAAAGAGAAGCCACCACATTAAGGGATCATTACTCCTCTATAGGCTCTGTCGCTACCTTTCAGAGCAAGATACGTCCTCTTTATGCTTTATAGCCTTCATGCTCTCTGTATTTAAGTGTCCACAGCTACTAAGAGTTCAAGATGTTTATGGCTCAGGAGGTAGTTACTGTTCTCTAACCACAGTCCTACCAGCTTAAGCCTTAATACCTTCATCTGCTTCCTCTGCTTTTACTTCAACGGCAAATGTGCATTGACATTGTTTAGCTAATAACATTTTGTTCTTATATAAAACAGTATGACTGTGATATCATTAAAAGAGAAAGTAAATCACTGATTTCCCACGGTGGTTAGAGTGTCTGTTGGTTTTTAAAGAAGAGGGAAATGTTTTGTTTGACAGCAGTGACATTTCTTGGCAGGTTTTCACATGATGCTGTGATATTACAAGGCTACACGTGAAAACAGAGCTGTTTCTGTTTCCTACAGGGCAAAAAGTATGTCGGGCTGCTGCAATGTTATGAGAAGAAGAGCCTTGTGTGAAAAAAAGTGGGAGTCCAGTGCCCTGCAACTTACACTTCATACCTCCCAAACATCAGCCCTTACATTGTGCATTTTTGGAACATCCCTAAATCTAAGCTCTGCCCCCATTATGGTTTAAAACAGCAAAATTAATGTCACAAAAATGTGATATTAGTGTCCCTGTCTCATCACATTGCACAGAAGTGTTGTGGAAGCAAAGGAGAGTACAGCAGAGAGCTGAAGTATTTGAAGAACTTTGCAAAGAAAATTCTTAACTCTGTATTTTAACAACTTATGAGTGGTGCAACTAAGGTTGTCAACACATGCAGAATAATTCATAAAATGTAAATTGACTAAATCACCATAGAATAAAAGCATCAACTTTTCCAGGCAACTACTTTACTTTAAACAATAATTGAAATAAAATAGATTAAGCTACTTCAATGTGATAATGAAAACTGAAAATTGCTGGCATTAAATACATCTTCCAGTAAACAAAACAAAATGTTTTTGTTGTGTTATAAATTAATCCAAGTATTTATCTCAGCTATCTGTTTAAAAAAAAATAGGTAAAGCTGGTATCATTTCTTAACTTAAGTTGGCAAAACTTGAAACAATTGGTTTCAAGTTTAGCGTTGTCTGGCCAAGATCTGTGCACATGGTTTGCATAAAGAATGGAGTCTCAGGATCACTGGTTTGGTGCAGTTCTAAGCATCTCTGTAAGTTTCATGTATGCTGCTGGTCCAGGTTCAGTTCTCCCTGAGGCCAATTAACTAAACGTCCACCCCCTCTCTTTCACCCATACACAAACCTATCCACTGTCTCTCACTCCACCATAAAATAAAGGCTATAAAATGCCATCAAAGTGAGTAATTTAACAGGTTTTAACAGCAATTTAATGCTGATTAAGCAGATCATATTGATTTATAAATTACCTCAACAACTTAGAGTCATGACTTAGACCAAAAACTCAAAAATCCAGTGCAGACAGCTATCTTGAAATTTCCAATTTTGCTTCCTCAATTGCGAGCGAACATTTTAAACAATACACACTTTCCATTACAAAGACCTCAAACATGAGCCTAATATATGCTCGGGTGGATATCGCCCCTGCTGTATCCATGATTACCTGATTCATGTGGGCATCTCATCCACTTTGCTACCGCGGACACAGGTGAAGTAGTACAGCAAAGGCAACATCGTGTATACCAGCTGCACAAATACAGGTTATTAGTACATGTATCTCTTGTTCTTTCCATTTATTATTCACTATTAAAAATCAAAAAATGAAAAAGTGACTGGTTATTTTTTGTTTTTGAATCTGAAACAAAAACAAAAAAATGTGTTTTCCATAATTTGGATTAAAGGCTCAGATAAAAAATATATGGAATGGAAAAATGGGCCACGTCAGGTTAACGTGGCACAGAAGCTGTAATGCCCCAGAATGGATGCCAACCACCGTAAAACACGAAAAAGAACTGGACGTCACTGTCCTGCTTGATTTGCTCTCGTCGCCGTAACTAATTAAACCACTACACCTTCTGAGCGAGGAGGAAAATGCTGTAAAAACTGCATGCATACGATGTAGCCAGTTCACTCACTAGTCAACAGTTTGCTCATTTGACTTGTCTATTGATGATTGATTGGTATTTTAGTTCATACCTCTGAGTTGTCTCCCTTCACATCAGGAAGTTTAGCGCTCTGTTGTGCCTCAACTAGCCTTCAGTTATGCTGACTGCAGAAAAGGGTGATTGAATTAACTATTTTTTGTCTCTCTAGTGGTCAGGGACCTTTGGATTACAAACTCCGTTTCCAATAAAGTTGGGATGTTGTGTAAAACATACTAAAAAACAGAATACAACGATTTGCACAAGACTACAAAGACAAGATATTTAATGCTAAAACTGATAAATATCATTACATTTTTGCAAATCTTTACTCCTTTTGAGTTCTATGCCTGCAACATATTCCAAAAAAGCAGGGACAGGGGCAACAAAAGACTCTGAAAATTGAGAAATACTCAAAAACAACTGTTTGGAAAGTTCCACAGGTCAACAGTTTAATTGTAAATAGGTCAGTGTGAAGAAGAAGGGTATAAAAATATTATCTCTGAAAGGCTCAGTCGCCCACAAGTGAGGATGGGGTGAGGTTCACCACTTTGTGAATATGTTCGTGAGCAAATAGTCCAATAGTTTGAGAATCATGTTTTCCTAGCATGCAGTTGCAGGGTATTAAGGGATTTCTCATCTACAGTCCATTATAACATCAAAAAATGTAGAGAATCCAGAGAAATCTCTGCACATGTGTGGCAAGGCAAAAAAAAAAAAACAACAACATTGAATGATCGTGACCTTTAATCCATCAGGTGGCACAGCATTAAAAAAACTGACACATTCTGTGAAGGATATTGCCATGTTGAACACTTCGGAAAACCGTTGTCAGTTTACACAGTTTGTCGTTACATCTACCAGTGCAAGTTAAAACTCTACCATACTGGGCCAAAGCTATTTATCAACAACATCCAGAAATGCTGCCGACTTCTACGGGCCTGAGCTCATCTGAAATAAACTGATACAAAAATAGAAAGTGAAAAAGCATGCCTTAGTCTGACGAGTCCACATTTCAAATTGTTTTTGGAAATCGTGGATGCGATGTCCTTCAATGTAAAAAAGGGGACAATCCAGATTCACAAAACAATACCGTATCATTCATTAGAATATGAAATATAGTTTATCTTGTTCCACACTGTTTTTAAAACAAAGATTGTCACAACGAGAGGAACTGGTTTCAAAAAGACTATGTGTCCTTGTCAATAAAAAAAAAAATGATTGTATGGGTGTCAGCATTGGTGATAAAATATTTTAAATGGTCTAAAATCAAATACCATGCATCCCTTAATATGATGTTTGATTTTAAATTCAAGATAAATATGGTGAGTCAAGAATACAATAATACATTATGGTTTATGCTGTTTCTTCTGGGTATACAACTTCAGCTGTGTACACAATGAGTGTTTAAATGCCCTGCAGTGCAAAAAAAACTCATCCCAGTGATCAACAAACTGAAAAAAATGCCTGAAATAAGTTTAAACATGAGAGACAGAAAAATATTGTTGTTTTAGTCCTTTTTAGCTATGCTTTGAGTTCCACTACAAAGACAGATGCACCTGACCTAATGTGGAAATACTGTTTGTCTGATTATAAATTGCCTTTACATGTGAGAAAATTCAAACAATAGCTACAGGAATGAAAAAAAAAAAAAAAAAGCATTATGGGGATGTGCAGATGGGACGGTGAGGGAGTACGGGCTTGTATGAGTGTGTTAGTGTTTGGGGGGGGGTACCTAGAGGCATAGATAGTGACAGATTGGCCTGGGAGAACTGTGATGCAGATCCACTCATCAAGATTGATGTTCTGCCATTCTGCTTTAAGTGCAATTAAATTGGCCCCTGTGTTAAAAAGCCCAGCCGATAACACGGCCCAGGCTGAGATTACGCTACATTTCCCCTGCGCTTTTTATCCTCCACCTGCATCCCCCTGCCTGCCTCAGCCACTCACAGATTTACTTTACATGCTTCGTCTCAATTGGACGCGGTCTTTCCCGGAATCCTGACCTGTTCGTCTGCTCTGATTTACTACTTTTATGTGCAGCTCCTGTTCTTTTTTTTCCACGAAGCCCACAAAGTAGTTTTTAAATCAATGCTCCCTAAAAGTTTTTAATCACTTTCTGGTTGTTGACTTACCACAGAATTGATGACTAGTACATTAGTGCATGTTTAATGTGTAATAATGCACTGTGATTACAGAGAGGAAGGAAGTTTAATGTCCTCATGAACTATTCCTACATAACTCATCTCTGGCAGCCATTTTGACAAGCTTGTCTATTTAGTCTTGAAGTATTTCTCTAAAGGATATGAGGAGACACTTCACTGCAGTGGTTCTCAGACGGTGTGGCAGGGCACTATGACGATTCAAGGTGTGTCTTGAGATCTTGTACAATAATCAAAAATCTCAAAAAGTCTTGGCAGGAACATTGCCTTTGCCTGATGATGGTAGACATGAGAGGAGATCTTTAATATTTTTTAGTCTCAGCCATTTATTAGCTTTACAAATTTTAAAACAAACTATTTTCAAGCTTGAGTGCTTGCTGCAAAGCCAAAAATAATTAGTAACAAGAAAATGTAAAAAGAGGATATCTGCATGGATATGAATGTGGTGTGTCCTCGGATTTTGGTTTGTTTTTTGTAGCAATAGTTTGAAAACCGCTGCTTGTTTGTCCTTCCTGCTGTGTTTAAAAGTCCAGAGGTCTCATTGAACAACAGCATGAATATGTGCCAAATGAGAGCATAAGAAACAGGGCTGAAAATAACCAATTACATTTTCACACTTATGAGTATTGTCACATTTTGATTTTTTGAAAATCATCCATTTTCTTCTGGAAGTCTTGAATTTTGCTACATGTTGAGAAAAAAAAGAGTAACCATGTACTGAAATATTGACTTTGAAGCGAGTACCAAGTTTTGTTATCGAAGTAACTTATACAACAATACATGACAATGAAATGATACTGATACTGAAATGACAAACACTGACCTATCCCATAATATCAACAAATCCTGTAAATCAGATCCTAGATCCACATCTCAATTCGGATCACCACCAAAATTTCTTCACTTCTTCCTGTGCCATGACCAACATTCCCAGAATATGTCATCAAAATCCACAGAGAAATTAGGAGTTATCTTATTGACAGGCAGGCAGAAAAACAAACAAACTGAAAAACACAGGCAAAAACAAAACCTCCTTGGTGGAGGTTGTAAAGTAAGTGATCTAATATATTAAGATAGTGATACTCAACTAGTTGTCCAGGGGCCACATTAGCGCAGAACCCCCCCAACCCCACCACAAAAAAAAGCTACCCATCTGGCCCACCGAGTATTATCAAATTAAAATGTCTGTGGTAAGACTGTATGGTTTAAAGAACAGCTTTTTTTGATTTAATACCCACAATAATGCAACCCCCAAAACAATTGTGATTGAAACAATTCCAACAGCAATGACTCCATGTTTAATCCACCTGTCAGCCATCATAAATCAGTATCTAGAGAAAAAGTATAAAGGAGTCAAATGCGGTGATGGAAAACACAACAGCCTCAAAAAGTCATAGCCAGGATATCTAAAATGCATGTGGCTGGCTGCAGGCTGGGTGACAGGTACTGATCTCCCACTTAAAGACCAAGAAATAGTAGATGCATGCTTAAAATTCAAAATATTAAACTATTGATTTGTTCATTTGACAAAATGTTTTTTATTATTATTGTTTTTATTTTTTATTCTATAAATGTAGCTGATGATCCCTGTAATAGGGCAAATGAATAATGTAAACACAAAGTTCTGGCACTGTAAAATAATTTTTAAGGCTAATACAAAACTTTGACTCAGAGAAAAAGATACCAGAGGTATCTGCACTGTTGAATTTAAAATGTATTAGTGCACATTGCTTTTGTCATAATTTATTATTTCGGTAAATTGTAATGACATACTAAATGTGATAAAAAGATATACACATTTATAGCTTATTTTTGCAAAATATTGGATTTTTTATTTCTTTTGATTAAGGTTGTATTTTTCCTATCATTATTATTTGCTCCTTTTGCAGCAAAGGAGTGTGTTGGTGTATATTTCTTAGAGGCATTTTGCATCCAAAGGATCCAAAACAAGGACCAGCCTGCTAGATAAGAATGTGAGGGATTTATCAACATCCATGTGCTTACAGTTAGTGAGCATGTGTTTGCTAAATATTCTTTTTTTAAGAAAGCACACAATGAATGTAATTGACAAAATGTAACCAAAAAAGACTGTTTACATGCATTTTTTTAATTAAAAAAAGGGGGATACTGAGTGGATAACGTTTGTTTACTAACAGATTTTTCCAAATGTTCAGTGAGCCACACTGTTGAAATGAACATCACTTGACGAGCAGCTTCACAACATGCTTGATTTCCTGCTAAATGGAAATATTTGCAATAATTCAAATTGAATGTCGATCACAGTCCAATCCATCTCTCTTTCTGTCTCAGCCTCCGTCCCGCCCCAGGCCTCGCCCACCTTCGTCAGTGTCAAGTTGTTAACCCCATGTCAACAGTGGCGCAGGGCGTATTTGGACCTGCGTGATGGATGGGTCTTGGTGGACTTGTCCCACGCAAACATATTCTCAGAGTCAGCTGAGAGAGGTGCAGCGCGTGTGTGTGACAACCCCACCACCCACACACACCAACGCACAATCAAACACACGATCAAGACCCTAAGCTCGGGCAGTTGGGCGCCCCTGACACCCCAGTGTCCTCTGTTCAGACTCAGATGGGAGGAGCTTTGACCCCACTGTCACAGAGCGAAGAGAAACAAATTCAGATTTTTTTTCCTGCAAATTGTCAACTTGACCCATATCCTTTACACGGCTCCATTACATTTGACATCATGCTCCCTGAACAAAGCAGAAAAATTAACTTTTCCAACTGACCCTCAAGGGAAATGTGTAATAATCGAGGGGAGGGCGGTAACAAATTGGCATGATTTTAGTCTTTGACATTCCTGTCTTTGAATATTCAGTCATTTGTCTGTTTTTTAATTTACCTTCCAATTGGAGACTGCGGAAATTCAGATTTCATCTTCTGATATGATTGAAACTACTGAAATTTACCATTTTTTGTTTACAGATGTCTTTTCTTTCAAATCTTCTTCAAACCTGGAAAGTGAGAACAAGACTTTAGAATTTATGAATAACTCTTTTTAAAGATTATTAATAACTGAGATAGATAAAATGTCACATTTTTGCTCCTCTTCAACAAGTTTGCATTGTTTCTGGATGTTCCCTGAATGTTTTACCTAAAAGTCCTCTTAGAAACTGGATTTTGGCATGCTTATGTACCCCTCTGTTTCAGCCATACTCAGAAGTGCATACGGCTCTTCAGGCTGTGCTCCGATGTTTACTGTGGACACACAGAAATACCATGACAGCTTCATATCACTTGAGCTGCCTGTGGGTTGAACAAACACCAGGCTCAGGGACAGTCCTCCATCTGTGAAGGTGGTCGTGTCCTCCAGTGACATCAAAAGTTTTGTTTGTTTTTTTAAGTAGGGACTTTCTCACATTGTATGGGGCATTTAGACAGGCCATGGGCATGTACATGTAATTTTGTAATTACATTGCCATTACAACAACTTGCCACTTTTTTACATTTAGGGTGTATATATTAATTCATTTTTTATTTAAAAAAAGACAAAGGGGAATGGCTAAACTAGAGTGTAATTGATGATATAATATGCTCAGAGCTAGAACCTAACCCTAACCATTTCATACGTCCTTTCTTGACTGCTGTTTTGCCAGCAGTTATCAATTAACAAGTGTTGACCTGAAAAAAACAAATGTATAGAATTTTAAATATGCCCAATGCACAAAAAACTGCAATAGTTTAGTGAATTTTCCACCACCTTTACTGAAATGTTTTCATGAATTCAAATGACTTTTGAGGAAGAGTCCATCTTTATGCCTATTGTCTATTTTGTGCACTTATGCTACATCTCTATTACCACTGGTGCCAGCTAAAGACCTTAAAGTGCCACTTGTACAGAATAAAATTAAAAGTTTTGATGATGTACATATCAGTTAAGTTTAACAGATGAATACATTATTTATGATGTATGACAATATAATGTTCTGCTATCATTTATCAATAGTAATCATTAGTAATATTGGCAATATACAGTCATATGAAGTATATTAAATGCATAATATTCATCATTTTAAGGTAAACTATACATATTTATATATCACTAATGCATTAAATCAGACAAAAAGCCCTCCACAATACTCTTCATCTTTCAGGAAGCTCTCAGGCTCAAAATGGTTTTTGACCCCTGCTTTAAATCGTATTCAGTTTTACTTTTCTGAATTTGCTGCAGGCCAAAAAAAACTTGAATTGCAGGCCACTGTGTGCCCCCAAGCCTCTACTTTATGAGCTCATTTGGCACCTTCCCAACATAACAAAATATTCATTTTTTACATGACACCAATTTGATGGATCTTTTTCTTTCAATCAAGAAAAGTAGAAAAGTGTGTTAGTGAACGCATGGTTTTGGGGCAGAGATGGCATCAGTGCATGACTGATCACTCGTCAATATCACGAGTTCATCCCGCGCCATTAGTCATCTGTACGGCGTCCTGTCACTCCACACAGCTGCTCGCCGTCTCTCTCCTCCACCTCTCATTTTTCTCTTTCTGACCAACTTTCTCTGTTCTTTTTATACTCCACACCAAATACACCCGGCTTCGAACACATTCCTGTCTTGGTTTTATGGGGGTTCGGGGTGAAACTAGGCTGAATAAAAAAAGGAAGAGGGCTCATATGTGGGCGGGTAAGTTTAGTTACATGCCATGTGTTCTCTCTTTTTTTTGGAGTTGGGGGGTTGTCATAATGTGTTGCGTTGTCCACTCTGGCTTGGAGGGTCAGATTAACAAGGAGTGCGGGCCCCTCTTTGCAGTGTAGGGCACAATGACAGGGGCGATCCATCACTTCTGTCCCTAACAGGGTGGGGGTCAGTGGGGGTGGAGGCTGCAGGGTGCTGGAGGGGGCCCCAGCTCTGGCTGGCTGATGGAGGGTTGAGGAGAACAGGATGGGGCTGGTTAAACTTTAACCAGCTCTCTTCCTACACACTGAACGCCACATTCAGCTACCATTCTGATACTGAACACCAAGATCCATGACCCGCCGCCCACTGGGACCCCCTTTCGCCCACTCATAGCCCCCCGCGCCCACCTGCTACCATATGTATCACAAACACAGAGCGCCAAACTTTTGGCCTGAGCGTGGGAAGAAAGTGACTCTGAGGTCTCTTCTCCATCTGTGCGAGGGGCGAGAGGCTCTATTAACCCAGCCCTCTGCACGCGCCACACAGCCTCTGATATACTTACATGACTTCATATTCAAAACTGTCGTGCCCCTGTTCATCTGCTACACTGTCACATGCGGCGTTCACACTTTTTCACAGCAAATCGATAGCAATAACCCTCGTTGTGATCGTGGAACGTTAAGTCCTGAGGGCACACCATGGTTACAGCATGAAAAATGACGACCAGCCTTTTGATAGTCATTTAATACACAGTTGCACACTTTGATAGAATTTGGCAAAAGCCTCTCCCCGGTGAGTTAACAATGCGTACTGAAAATCATATTTCCATGGCGGCCCCATTCAATCTTAGCCCACCCCCGTTCCAGGAAAAACTGCGGTGACAAATGGGACGTGAGGCGCACTCTGGGCGGCTGTGGGTCACATCAGGTGCAGAGCAGGTTGGAGGTGTTAACCCAATGTGTTCCTGTTCACTGGTCCAATCATCTCCATTGATTGAGCCGATGATTGAGAGGGTGCTACCTTTTTTTATGATGCCAGCGGGAGGAGGTGAGGACTGAAGAGAGGGGGTGAGCCATAAAAGGAAGCAGTGTACGAACAAATCGCAACAAAGACAGGATAATTTGGAGGCATTTACAAATATCCTCTTAATATCTTTGTTACCTTCCCTTAAAGTATGAAGAATATTAATGTGATGTCAAAATTTAACGCAACAGTAAGTCCCCAAATAATGTAGCATGGCACACTAGTGTGCCTCTAGGCATGTTGAGGTGCGCCATGGGAGTTTGTGCAACCATAAGTCATCAATACAACAATATAACACCCAATACATGAGTTTTTAATCTGTCTAATCAGTATTTTAAAGGTATCAATCTCTATATTCAAGTACAAATTATACAACTTTAAGACAGCCTAATAAATCCTTTTACATAACACTGCCCTTTAAACTTGCCATGCAGATGGATCAGCCTGATTCAATGTCTGTAATCAGCCAGATCCATCTTACCAAGCTCCAATCTACAACGATTGTGATTTCAAAGCAGGACAGCCGATCCAGAGTCCCCTGAAGCATGAGGTTGGAGCTATGAGAGAGACAACAGCAGGAAGCTACTGTTCACGAGAGGTAGCAACACTATAAACTTCTCAAATGAAAGTATATTATCTCTCCACTTCTGAAATGTTTTGTTGAGAGTTTGTTCTATGAAATGGCTTATGCTCTGTCCTTTTCACCAGTCTAGTGAAATATATTGAATGGTCCATCTGGCATGTCAGATTAATTGTCCTCTGCAGTTAGCCAAATCAGTGGGTGGAGGGAATAATTACCTTGTCACCTTTCACTGCAGCTGGATTCGCCCAATTCAATGTCTGTAATCAGGCGGGTCCATCTTGCAAGGCTTCAAGCTGGAACGATTGAACTCAGTTCTCAGAGGTGCTGCTCCATCAGCATCCTTTAAGGAGAAAGAGGCCGAAGCTGCGTGTGAGACACCAGCGAGAAGTGGCTGCAGATCTATAAACAATGGCTGCTTGTGAAGTGAACAGCATGGTGCTGACTGCGTTGGTGGAATATTTATCAGAACTGATGAACATTTATTCATTAAATGAAAAGAAAAGAACAGCAATGACAGTATTTCTTAATGAAGAGATACTTTCATTCCTCTCCTGACAGGTTTTGGATATATATTCTGAAATAAGTTTGGAATTGTTATTTTGGTTGATTATTTCTCGCCTTTAGTAATACCAATCGTATGTTCTACCATTAGAAAGCCTGATTAGTCACCTGAACAGTAAGGTACAACTTGTAAGGACTGTGCATTCATGGAATGAGCGACACAGCTAAACGTGTGGGTAGTTCCCCTCTAAAAAATGTGACAAAATCCCCTGCAATTGGAAGCTGGTGTTCCGGTATGCAGAGTAGCAGCATTAACTGGTGTCAGTCCTGGTCCCAAACTTAGGACCTTAGTCAGAGAAACTGGACATTGTGGGGTCAAACCTGCTTGGCCATGGTATAGATTACCTAATGTGAGTGTGCCCTAAGTCTGTACTGTACATCTGTGTGTCCAGTCCAGTTAAGCTCATGTGACAGTCTGATTAAATTAGATCTGATGAGGCTCAGCCCTCCGCACACACTTAATAATGCAGTAATTTCTGCCCATTTGACATCAGAGAGAGCGCGGGAGTGACGCTATAGGGAAAAGGGTGAGGGCAAGACATTTGGAGAGTGGTTTAGTAAGTGGAGGAGTAGATGTTGAAAAAAGGGGGATAAAGTAGGTGCAGAGCAAAATAAGGTGCTGCTGGGTGCTGGGGGTGAGAGGGTAAGAGAGGGGGTTGGAGTGGTGGGAAGGAGGGGAGATGGGGAGCTGTCCATTTGTACAAACCTAAGAATCTGTCATGTGTCGGGTCGCATTTTCGTCGCTGCAGCGTTGAGATGCTTTTGACAGCCCGGGACTTTCTCTCCTTCATCGGGGCTGCAAATGACATTACAGAAATTGTGTTTGTGGTGTTGCCTAGGCCGGGGACTCCTGGGAAACTGGGGGGACTACAGGGTCAGGGAGGAAGAGGAGAACCACTAAGAAGGAGGAAAGGAGTGAAAGCACTGCTGTAATAAACAGACTTGATTTAGAGCCCAAGAAACTTGATTCGGAAACCTGAACAGGTCAACACATGGATAACTATTTAAATAAAATCATTTCTTAATATACATGAACAATAAAGATGGCTGTAATTTGTTTTAACAGCTACAAAGCTCACCCAGACTGGGACGCACAGGGATTACTCCCTCCAGCAAATATACAACGCTGCCTCGAAGACTTCCAGTCTCTTGATGCTCAGACTTGTAAATATTTCAGCAGGAGAAATGAACTTCTCTCTCAGGGGGGCAATCCTGCACCTGATTGCCCTGGCCCTATGTTTATAGCCTGGGTAGATCCAGGACTGACCTGGGCCAGGCCTTGCTCAGGTCTGTACATGCTCTAACCTTCACTAACAAGGACCAGGGGAGCAGAAGGGCCAAAGATTCCCCATAAAGCCCAATTACAAAAGCTAAAAGACAGGGTTTTGTGCCCTTATATGTGTGTGATTTCCCCCTTTACTGCTCAGAATCAATCTTTAATGAGCCATTGAATATTAACTGGATTTGTAGGAGCTGAGTGTCAACTCCCATGAGTGTAAGCTGGAGGCCCAAAGCTTTAGCAGGCTCTGAAGATGAGGGAGAAAGGGGGAGATGGGCACATTTGCAGAGGTGAGGGATGAGTGTTTTAAATGGGGTTTATATGCAAAAAGTGGTTATAGTCAATTACAATTACAATCATTCACCATGGGAAGGACAACCGGGGTAATTGTAGCAGCAGTACCCCCCTTGGAGCAAGTACAGTAACTGCATTACAAAAGAGCAAACACTACTGCAAGAGGGACAGAAGCAATCAGACCAAGAATTTAAAGAAATCTAGACTTGTTTGATAAATATGAACCCCATCTAAGTGACAAACTTCATTGATTTATGACACAGAGCACAACAGATCCTTCTGTCCGATCCCCTCACAAGCCTGCAGACGGTCCAAGCTAATTCCTGGACTCTAACCCCCTGCCAGGCACCCTCTTTGTCACCCAGCTGTCTGCTACTGATTAATGGACGTCGTCTTGTGATCAGAAGGCTTGGACATGGCTCAGGTCTTGCTCTCCCTGTGTCTGCGTCCCTCAGAAAGGATGGAGTGGACTGAGATAGATTAGGCCTTGATGCTGACCCCTGCAGAGAGACCCCCAGGGGTGGAGGAGCAGGCCAGGGGGCTCGGGGGATAATGGGACCCCTCACACACCTTTTAAAAGAGAACATGTTTATGGCTACTTAGAGGAAATTGATTTGATTGTGCCAGAAATGCATGTGTGAACACCCCTGGCACTTTTATTGGCTATTTGTCTTTTAAGTCACAGCTGGAGAAATTTATGCCCACATTGGGGTTTCACAGAGTGGGTGCTCGGACGTGTGTGTGTGTTTGTGTGTTTAAGAGGGTAAATATTAATATGCGTGTGTGTGTGTTGGAGCAGGTCATGATAAGCGATGCACTGAGGGTGCACTTTAACTGGGTGTCAATCATTAAGTATCAGCTCTAATGACTAAAAGCGCATAATGGAGGCACTGGCGGAAATAAAACAACAAGATTTGTTGGGCCACATTAATTCTGTGAATTGATGTCAACAGGCAGCTACTTCCCCCCTGCTTGTGTTTTCCTGCTCATGCATCTTGACTCTGTTAGATGACAAACGTTTGAACATGAATTTCAGCTCATGGATTCATCGGGCCATTGCAAGAAAGCAAAAGGGTTTCCTTCCCCCCAAAGGGACTTTTCCTGAATTTCACTTTTTTTAAGGCATTTAATCTCTGAAAACTTGTTTCTGCCTCTAGAGAGAGGAAAAGGAAGAAAACTGATGGGAAAAAATCTGGATTCTTATGTATGAGATTAAAAAGTCAAACCTAAGAGGAAAAAAAAGTCTTAACAAAAATTTTAACAAAAAAGTAAACATTATGAGATACTAAGTCATAATTCTGAGATGAAAGTCAAAATTAAGAAATACTGAGATATACTGTGGACAATGTCAGTTTTCTGAATATTATGACCTTGCATCTCCTTATTATGACTTTTTATCTCATAACTCAGTTTCTCATAATGTTGATTTTTAACTTAATAATTTTGATTTAACTTGTAATGTAGGATTTATGTCATTAATATGACTTATTATAATTTTGACTTTCTTAGATCATGATTATGTCTTAGTATCTAACCATTTTGGCTTTTTAGCCAGTAATTATGACTTACTATCCCAGAATTTTGAATTCTAGCTCATAATCATGGCTTAATATCTTACAATTATGACTTATTATTTCATCATTTTGCCTTTTCTGCTCATCATCAATACTTTCAATCCCATAATTTTGACCTTTTAGCCTATGAATATGACCCTGTGTCTCATACTTTTATCTAATTCACAATTATGACTTAGTAGATCATCATAATGACTATCTCATAATCATGTTTTTTATCCCAAATGTAAGACTTACTACCTCAGAAATATGACATTTTCAAGTCACTCATCATTTTGCATTATCTATTAATTTGACTTTTAGCTCATGATTAAGACTTAGTGTCTCACGATTATGACATATCTTATTATTTTTACTTTTTAGATCATAATTAAGACTTAGCATCTCACAGTTATGACATATCTTATTATTATTACTTTACACCTCATAATTAAATGATAAATGGATTTTAGCTTAAATAGCACTTAACCTTGAGTATCAGCTAACGCATCCCTGCTCTTTGATATCCAAAGACACATTATTGACGTAGAAGAGAGAGCAACTTGGGTTAAAGTGCCTTGCCCAATGATACATCTCCATGTGACAGCCAGAGCTGGACTCAAACCAGCAGCCTTCCATTTACAGACAGACCATGCCATCAGACGTAGCCATCAACACTCCTTAACTGAGGCTTAGTATCTTCTAATTATGACTTAGTATGTCATCATTTTGGCAATTTTGCTCATTATAAATATTTTCTATCCAATCATTTTAAATTGTTAGCCCCGAATTATGACTTACCAGCTGTAATATTTTGACTTTTTAGCTCATAATTACAGCTTAGTATCTCATTATTATGACTTGTTCTTTCATCATTTTGGCTTTTTAGCTCATCATCAATACTTTTGATCCCATAATTTTGGCTTTTTAACTTACAGTTATGACTTAGTTTGTCTTCATTATTAAATATCTCATAATCATGCCTTTTTATTCTATAATGAAGACTTACTATCTCATAAGTTTGACCTTTTAGCTCATCATTTGGACTTATCTTTAATTTTGACTTTAAATATGACTTTTTTCATAAGTATGAATGAGGCATCAATGACAACCACCAGCTATCATTCTGTAAAGTGCATAACCCTTAAAGTTTTTGTTTAATATCAGAATCTGAAGGTGAATAGGTAAAATAAAAGTGCTTAGAGAACCGAAACCTCTCCCAAGGCATTTCTGACATTGTTCGCTGAGTCTTTGCCAAAAAAGGTGGAAAACTGAACTATCATGCAATGTTTACAAAAAAAACATCCTGGATCTGCATCCACATTGGGATCAATCAAAAAAAATAATAATTAAACTCTATTGATAACTTTTTGACTTATCTTGATCATACTCAGACAAATGGACAAACACCAGCAGAAATATAACCTCCTTGGCAGAGGTGATAGGCTGCATTTGAATATGGGCACTTACTACAAATTATCGGACATATGTTTATCTTTAATTCATCTCTCCTAATGATAGCCCCCCAACCACCACACATGGTCCAGTTTGCCAAGAACCACTTCATTGAAGCCATTTGACTATTCAAAGGTGAACAGTTTGTGTCTTAACATATTTAGTTTATTCCACTGAAACTTTGATGAGTAAAAAAAAAAATCTCTGATGCTTCATAGTAGTCTGAAAAAGAGTCAGGGGAGGTACATTTATCAAGACTTGTGACATATTCTGCACATGGAGGGAAACAATGGACACAAAGATGGGTGGAAATCCCAAGAGCACATATGCTTTTGAGAGCTCAGTAATGTAAAGGTCAAGGTGCTTGTGAGGACACCAGGCAGACTACAAGACTGAAGATGAAGGTGAAGAGCATGCCCCCCGTCTTAAAAGACAAGGAACAAGGCAAGAGGGGAGATGCCCATCTGGTCAAAACAGTCTGATATATGCAAATTAAAGAATCTTATCGATTGGTAATTGATTTACTCTGATACATGCCTTCTCAGATGTAGGAGCAATGTACTGACGCCAGGGTCCTGCCATCTCACGGCTCGACTGCATTAAGACAAATCAAATTCATTTGTCCATCCTTTCTGTCTCTGCAGCCATCCATCAGCCTTCATCGCATCAACTGCTGACAAAACCAACATGTGTGTGCGCATGTCAGTGTTCATTCAAGTGTTTATGTGGGGTAGTGTGTGCAAACTTGACCTTGTCATATGTAACTGCAGTGAGTCCATTTGTAGCAAAACAACTTAGGATATGCTAAAGCAGTGGCCCAAACCTTTTCTTGTACCACAGCTCAATAGGACTGTTTCCATACCCAATTAAGGGACATTCATGAGGACTCGCTCTGTTTTTATCGCCTGCCTAACTATGACATTGAGGAACCCAGTCAGCTAAAAACCCACCAGCTAGTAACCAATTAAAAAACTATGCCTGAGCACTGAGGAAATGCTGTAAGAATGGTTTTTGTACTGTGCTGATGTGTGTTTTATCAAGCACTCACTAGTCCGAGCTGATCTTATGTTTCTATTGATTACTGATTGGTATTTTATCAAAAGTCTGCGCAGTCAAGCAACACAAATGAATATGCAAGGATCCTTTCAAAATGCATTCTTTCAAAATAAACAATCATTTTTACTGAACTCTATTTCTCTACAGACCGGTGACAAATGATCTGTGACCTGGTACTGGTCTTTGGCCTGGTGGTTGGGAACTTCTCTTCTGATGAGCCTGAATTATGCATTTTTGTATTTTGTATGCCCTTTGTGTATTTTATATGCCTCCTCCACTTGGTAGAGCAGGTCAAGAAATATGCAGCATCAGGCCTTCCCCCACTTTATGGCATTAGCTACCTGAAAAGTCTCATTCCCCAGCCCCCCGATAGGACTACCAGAGTGATGTCATACCATTGTTCCATCTGCAGTTAAAGCTCATTGGCTCAGGATGGTAAGCCCAGCGCAGAGCAGAGATGTTAGAATGAATGTGGAGTCATTGACAACAGGATGCCACGCTGCGCTGAACTGACCAGTTACCATATAGTTGACCTGTCAACAAATCAGAGCCATTGGGCCAACATGGGCAGGGGTGGCTGTAAAGGGGAGAAAGTAAGGAAATATCTAAGGGCCCATGACTGATATAGGCCCATAAAAATATTAGATTGTCAGCCACATCTTATTATAGGTGTTTTAAAATTCCTATAATCTTCACTTACAAATTCCTTTTTTTACATTTCTTGTTTTTTTTATTGCAAAAAAGTAAACTTTAGGCATTTTGCACAGTTAAACTTCCATAGAATGGCATTCATAGAAAACATTAGAACATCCTTTTGGAGGATTTTAGTTTTATTTGTGCTTTTTGGTGTAAATCCCATTGTCAAAATGGCATATACAAATATTTGTCTCTTCTAATAACAGAAAAACGTATAATCTACATAACTTTTAAATATTTCACAAGGTTTAGGGGTCAGAGATTCATGAGGGCTGAATATATGATAAACAAAAATATGTGGGCCCTAGAATTTTTGGTGGTGCCCCTGCACATGGGGAAAGGAACCTTCAAGGGGCTCCAATGGAGCATCTCAGATAAACAATAGAGCTGGATCAGGGGTATTCTAAGAAGACATGAAGCATCTTCAAGAAACATAAACAAGTCCAGTTGCCTCTTTGAGGTTAACATTAAAAATGTGTTTTCAGCAGCTTTACCAAAAAGAGACCACATTTTCCTCTAAATCTGAGCCCTTTTACAATCTACAACATTTTAACATGAGGAGTTAATTAATGCAACAGCCATTGGCAGTTTACATTTAGAATTCATTCATCTACTCTGCAGAGGGCACAGACGTCCAAGAGTAGATAAACCCTCACATGGACAACCTGAAATCAGAAAAGACAACTCAAAGCACAAAAGAAAAGTTGATTCATTAATTGTTGGTGATATAATGTCTTCAGCAACTTTATTATGGATCTACTTAGTTGCCTTTTATTTACATGCAGTATTGATCCCATTATGCTGCCGGTAAAATGGCTTCATAGAAGTCCGTGCTCATATTAATGATGGAGCATGTTTGTGTGTATGTATGAGCCTGAAGCTCAAATCTATTTAAGCCAGAGAGTGTATGTTAATGTTTCTGTGTAAGTGTGTGTAAGAGTGAGATAGTTATTTGGTCATCCCCAGGGGGACGTGCTTCTGCTCCTCTCTCCCTCTTAGGTAATGGAAGCAATGTGTCCATAATCCCAGTGAATGACTAATAAAAGAGAGTAGCGCCTTGGGCCTGTTCCCTCAGCGATATTATAGCTGGGTATTAAACTGAGTGCCTGTGTAATACTGTCAAGTCACAGTTTTCTCAAACACATTCCACACACTCTCTCTTTATTTATTTATTTCTCTTGCACATCTTCATATCCCCAAATGAAATCCAAGGGGTTCTTTATGAGCTCAGATTGTTCTCATCGGCATTAGAGCTTTTTTATAAAGTCTCGTATGTGTGAATCATCGCATCAGCGGCATCCAGATCTATCGAGGCACCTGAGGCGTTTAAGAACGCCATCTTAATGGAAACCAAACGCTCCTTGAATACTAATAAGCCATGACACCATAACCCACAAGCCTCCACCCGATACCCCTGTCCTCTCTTTAAACGCTCTTTAATGGCCGTGTTAGTGTTATACAAGACGCTCATTAGACACTTTAATTGGTTTGGCCAATGTTGACAGCCGTGTTGATAGGCCTAGCCAGACGACGGAGTTAGCGTGGCGGTTTGTGGGGGTCAGTGGTGGGGTGCTGTCGGTGACTAATGTAGTGATAGGAGACTGCACCGAGGAGCTGATTAGGATGGGGGCTGGTGGGCAGGGGGTCTCCCTGTGGCTGTATGAGGTCATACCGTCCCACTCAAAACTAAAGGGGTCTATTAAAAACAAAGCAGGGGTGGGTCTGCGCGCTAATGAGAGGGCAGCAGAGTTTTAAAATGATCAGCCTCCTGTTTTGTATTGATTATGGAAGGTCTGTGGGGATGATGTCACGCTGGAACTGCTCTCTGGGCCAGTAAGCAAAGAGATGTGGTGTTTCTACTTTCTGACATCATTAGCACTTCTATTCCTTTATAGTTATTTACTAGAACTCTGAGTTCAACTCGTTTACAGGTCTGCAACTTGGACAACAACTGTGAACAAAGCTACACAAAGTCTTTGTGTCTGTAGAGGGAGCTGCAAGTGTCTGGGAGAAAGCCACGGAAAATAATGTAAAAGTAGCTGAAGCCTGTTCCCCATCCCTGGAATTATCACAGTTCAACAATGGTGTAATGTCTGTTTACACATTACCAGACTTGGTTACTTGTTTCTTGTTTTTTTTGTGGATTACGTCTACATTTATATAAGAGATTGGTTCCATTATTTGGGAACGACAAAAAAGAGAATTAGTGGCATTTCTCCAAAATCATTTTGAAACTGAGGTTGAAATCACATCTAAAAAAAAGAATCAGTATCAGCTCTATTTTTTGAAACAAGTATCACAAACAAAAGACATTTTTCCTTGGACAAATTTTAAACAAGAAAGAAAGTACAGTAAATGAAACATCCATCCATTCACCCAGCACCCTTATCTGTACATTTTATTACTTAAGGTGTCCTTAATTACAACTTTTTTTAAAGCGGTCAAGCCAGGATTCAGGGTATAACAGCCCTGCTTTCACATCAGTTAGATGAGGCTAAAGCTGGCTATAAGTTAACTTGAAAATCTGTTCTTGCCAATAAAGTGGTTAAAAAGCTACTTGGATTTTTTTTTTTCTTTTGATTCAGAAAAATCATGTCTCATCTGCAAATACTGTAAAAAATCTGGGAGAACAACAACAGGACAGTAAGTTATTGCTTAGGAACCGCAAAGAGGAATCAGTCTTTTTTGAGCAAATTTGAACTGATTTTGGCATCAGCTAGAATCAGTTTTGTCCAACCCATTTGGATATGTTATGATTATGAGTTAAAGGTTCATTTTCAATGTACATGCGATATCAGACTTGCTTGACCAGAGGCTTAGGATCCACCTCTTTGCCTGTCATCAGAGCTATATCCCAAACTACACTCACAGGCCTATGCACCGTATGCACATATATAGTAGGAGTGTGATGGCTTAGTGCCGTTCCAAAGGGAAATCATCAGTGCTTAAGGAATCCAATGTGGACTTATGAACAGCAAATTAAGCACTCACTATGAGTTCACCATGGGTTTCCCTAATGGTGTCAATGGGGGTATGTCTCCACCCAAAAATGGAAGACACCCTTTGAGCTGGACACAACCAGCTCCAATAAAGGAATATGTCCAAACGTGTGGTTGAACGTAGTAAACATTAGAGGACACTTCCACTTCCTAAGGTTGGACACAGTTTAAAAGTAATTATAGAAAACAGCCGTTATGAGCAGGGCTGAAACAGAGGGGTTTAAAAGTATGGTAAAATAGAATACTTGGTTTGGTTCTTTTTTAACTTCAATATTTCTTTCTTTTTTAAAAGTAACTTGAAATGTATGTTTTGGGGACATCTGAAACCAGAGTAAACTTGGTCAAATGAGTAAATGTGAGACCTTTAATATTGTTTTCAGGCTATGTTATGTCTCATTCCTCTGTTTTTATAGCGTCTCAAGCCCCTAACATATCCAGATTTGCATTGAGGAAAAATATGTTTATAAAACATGCCATAGTATCACTTCTGTTATTGTCACTTGTAAATGTGCCATTTTCTTCATTTTATTAGAACCACCATGGTTTTCCTCATACCACAGGACAAACTGTGTTATGTAAGGGCCTTTGACCATCATGAGTTCATCTCAGCACAAAGTTGATGCTCCTCCGTAAAGCCTTCAGTGGTCATCTGATACGCAATTTTCCTTTTACTATTCATCTTTGATCAAACCATAAAGTTGAGAATGGAGCCCAGTCTTGTCTGCGCTCCGCCTTGTCCCGGCCTGCACCTCCTGTAATCATGATTGATTAGAGTCTAGGACACATATCTCTCGGCAGGCCCCACACTGACTGTACTTCATCACCAGGCATAGCTAAATGCTTTAAAAGCATTGATTTGCCTGAATTACAACATGGCATCAGACCTCTCACCTGTCTGTGGGAGGCTGTGTGTATGTGTGTGAGGGAGTAAAGACGGATCTCACCTCCACATATCATAACACCGGGCGCTCCTCTCCCTTTATCCCCATCATCCTCCCCCCTCTATCATCTCCATGCCATCGATTTGCCCCATAAAAGGTGTTTAATTCAATCAAGAGGAAAGTGAGTGCCTGTTTTTCTGGGTCCCTGTCGATAGTGGTATAATCAATTAGAGTGGGCCTACACCTCCCTCCCCTCACATACACATACACTCACGAACACACATATACACTGGCTCAGTTACTACAAACTCTTGCATGCTATTTTTGTTCTGCATGTCCCACATGGCTTCCTTTAGCATCATCTAACACACAAACACATGCACACACATTCATGTAGGATATAAATCAGGATGTTGGTTTAATATCTACACTGTAAAACCACTGAGGCTGGTTCACATTAAAAATCCAAATGTGAGTCACCTAAAATTAAATTTAATTAATGTGGCTTAGCAACATTATGTATATCATTCTAAAGTAATGAAGGCAAGCTTACTGAGCTTAACCAGAGCTGGGTAAACATCTAGTGATGGTAAAAATGGTAAAAGGACTTTAACTTATAAAGCACTTTTCCAGTCTTTTGACTACCTAAAGCAGCTTTACACCACAGGTCACACCTACCCATTCACTACCACATTCACTCACTGATGGTTGTAGAGTTTTCTATTTCTGTTATCCATCAGTATTAGCAAACACATCCTCACCCTTTCATACCTATTTACTGACACAGCAGTGGGAGCAACTTGGGGTTAAATGTCTTGATTAGGACACAACAACCTGCAATCTTCTGATTACCGACAGAGAGCACTTCCTGACTGAACAGCTGTTAAGCCGGGTCATGCACTCTGTGATTTCAACAAAATTTTGGATGAATGGTTTGATGACACAACTATCTTTAAAACTGGTGTGGATTTATGTCTGACTGAGCATCGTTTTTCATGTGGAGCACACAGAGGCATGATGGCAGATTACAACCTGAGCTGAGTCCGACCAATGGCTGCCAACCAGTCGAATGGATTTTAGGCGTGATACTCTGATATTCTGGTCATAAGACTGCAGTCACTCCCACAGTGGAGGCACAAGCACACAAAGGGTGATGCTGGAGTATTTTTTATAGTTTACCTGTTTACTGTGTTGAAGCTATGTGTGGGGGTGTGTCTTCCAGAAACACAGCTTTTTGTTTTGTTTTGTTTATTTGGGGTATTTGATCATTCAGGTTGTTTTTACGCAAATAAGATCATACAGTATGAGCTCATAAATCATGCACTTTGTCTTGTGTTGTAAATAAATCAGTGTGGGTCGAAAATTGCTCCAAGAGTGTCATACCATTGACTTGGGACCGCACAGTGTACGCAGGGCTTTGACTGTTGACAATCAATGTTCATATTCAAACTAATTTCAATGTTGATTTTACTTTTAAAAAGATTGTCAGGTCCTTAAAGGTCTCATTTATACTTCTTCTGATAATATATACATTTTTTGTCTTGCCAAAAGAAATTCCCTCTAGGCATTAGATTATGGCATGCCTACAGCATAAACACCTCAGTTTCAGCCCTGTGTAGAACAGGGTTTTTTTTTTTAAATTGTAGCCTTCAGTCCTCATAATCTATATCTGACCATGCTACTCTCAGGAGGTGGTGGGCCTGGCTTTTGCTTTGTGGTGCTGGGAGGCAGAGTTGGTGGGTCAAACTAACACCAGGTTCAGAGTGTGACTCCCTTTTGGGGAAGGTGGTATATCCCCTCAGGACATACAAGGGAAATATTTTTCGAATTGGCTGTTTGGGCAAACACTTTCTTGAAGGTAGCGCAGGAATCAGATGGGGGAATTTCATTGGTTGAACATATTTTTGCAATCGTTAAATCATTAGAGAACTGTTAGAATGAAGTCAAAATTGATATCTCTCTAAACAATTGAGTACTGGATTAAGTGTTTTTAAAAAATGATCTCTTCATTATGTGAGATAGGGCGGTTTCCTACAATTTCACTGATAACTCATTAAAGTTTTCAATTCAAGATTTTCATGACATTTGCAGCGAATTTTGGTCATGATTCAAGTAAGAAGTGATTTGATTTTGGTGGCGATCCAAACCTGGATGTGGATTCAGGAATTTTTTGTATGATTTCTCGACAGTGTGTGATAGGTCAGTTTTATACATTTTTGTTAATAACTCTCCCTGCAGTGTTGGAAATGATCTGGTGGAGGTTTGTGGTCTTTAAAAACTTCTAGTTGGTGAATGTCCCTGCCTGGTGTGGTCACCTTTTAACTGATTTTAGACCACAAAACTTTGTTTCTGTTGATACCGGCTCATAAAGAAACAATGCAACGTGACAATTTTTCTACGAGCAAATAGTCAAAAGAAACTTATTAGTTTATACTGTTAAAAAAATAGGTTACCCTCTTGAATATAAATCAAATAACCATGTTCTTGAAGTGATTCATGAAACTTTACTGTCTTGTTTGCAAAGTGAGCAAAAGGCTACATGTTTGAGAGACATATTTTCAGTAGGCTATTTAAAAGTGTCTTATGAGATGTAGTAGCCTATAAGATGGGAAAATGGTTAACAACTTATATAATTATGCCCGTCAAAAATTAAGATTCTGGTGCCTCACATGGTTTGAGCATCTTCCAGCCTCTATACCAACCTTTTCGTATCTTGTGTTTCTACTTTTTCATCCATGTGGTTTGAACACTGTTTGTGGTACTTCTATCCACTTGGGTACCAACGCTAAACACACTTGAGCGCACAAACACACGACACCTAACCACCAGACAATAAAGGGAATGAAGAAATAAAAGGTCCGATTCATCAAAATCACACAAGACTCTACCGCCCAGTAAATTAAACAATATTTCATAATCACTCTGACAATGAGACAAGAGACAGCAATTTGGGCTGAGCGCTTCTTCTCGGCCGTCAAACACACACACACACACACTCATACACACGTAATTATCAGAGCGGACATGCTCTAGAGACCCCAAACACTCCCCTCGTACCTGCCCAATCAAGTGTCCAACAACAGACACCAACCAAGCCTTCATTTATCTTGTCTGTGAGTGCGAGTATGTGTGTGTATCAAGCTAATTACCTACATGGACCATCCCACACACAGACGTAACCCAGACATCGTGGCGCTGTCCAGGGACATGGGAGGTGGGTAATTAGCCTTCCATTATTACAACACACACAAAGATGCACATTTATAACACACACCGACACACAAACATTAAAGAGTCAGAGAAAGGGCAGCAGGAATGTTGGGAGGTTGTGTTTAAGGACTTGCTTTGGGTCAGAGGATGCAGGGGGAGGTCAGAATTAACAATGTGTAGAAACATTGTTATGAAATCAATTCTGTGATTTCTTTTTCACCTTTGAACTAAAAAAAAACATTTTAGAACAACTTTACTTTACTTTACTTTGTTATTTAAACTCTCAAGGTATTTGAAAAATACTTACCACCATGTTTGCCTGCTTATAGATGAATCCAAAGGCTAATTTGTGGTCGGTGCTTTCAAGGGTAGTTGCCATGACTCCTGAATAGAGAAAGTTTGATTCAAAGTATTAGATAGCTGATGATAAATTGCCATAAGAGGCACATCATCATATTCTAGCTGATGTTGATCAGCATTGAGAGATCATCAAAATAGGGTGAAACCAGTTCCCAAGGTCAATTTTGCTGCTTTCAACACAGGCTGTCGGTTCTAAATTGGAGAGAAATTTTGTGTTGGTGGACTTCAACATTTCCTGATGGCCCATTGACTAATTGTAAATGGGTTTTAATGTTTACCAATGTAGATGTAATGCATGGGTAGCGAGCCCAACTTAGGGGAACTTTGGCCTAACATAGCTTGGCGCTGCTGAATGTTGTACAACATTGTGATGTCACTCAACAAATCCTTATAAAGCAGACATATATGTAATTTCACCACATGTAACTACAGCTGAACTCAGTATTGTCACCTTGCCTGGAGGATGAAAGATGGTTGTCCCTAAAAGAGTGACTCAAGTTAAGTCTTGAGGAGGAAGCAGCCATACACGACAGAGCTAATGCACATTTGACTACAGGCGGGCAGGTCCCAATGTTCACTAACAGAGAATAATGCAGCTGTAACTGAAGGTAGCAAAGGTAAGCAGAAGTCAGCTCTTGCTGAGGTTTACAAGCAAGTTGGATCAAACATCTAATTTTTCAGCAAGTGTAACATTTTTCAACAGACAAACATCAGCAATAGCCATCTGACGTTTAGCTAGTTCTGCGTGGCCTGACTTAGCTTGACACAGCTCTACGTTTCCCTGTACACAAGCAAAAGTTGGCCAAAACATCAGTTTGTGAATGTGGCTTAATCTTAACTTGAATTAGATGACAACACAATTAGACAGAACACAATATAATATATGTTAATGCTCAGATTCAAGTGCTTTTTTCATTGAAGTATCCAGAGCACATGAAACAATCCAAAAGATGAGTCAGGTGCTCCTGCATAAACATAAAAGTGAAACCTCATTAAATATTAAAATCTCTTATCAAAACTGTCAGGATCAGACAGGTTTGTGTTTATGATAGACCAGTTTACTGTACATCAAATAATCTCAGGCTTTTATTTTTTTCATTTTCCTCCAGGAAACCTTGGGTCTCTGCCTACTGCATGTGTAAAACACACCAGACAGGCTGTTTTACTATTTGTGAGCATAATCATTGATGAGATTCATTAGTGTGCTTCAAATATTAGAAATGTAGGCCTGTTTAGAGAGAAAATGTTTATTCTTAGGTGTTTTTTTTTTCTTATTTCTGGGTGTATTACACATGCAGGAGTGCATAAGAAAGGTGCACCAAGCACTGCTACAAAAACACCCACTGTCTATAAGCTCTCTGTCCTATCATGAATTTTAAATTGAATTTTTCAACAAATGCTCTGATATTTAATGGTATAGGTGCGCCACTGTGCATCCGATGTGAGTGAAACAAGCTTAGGGTAGTGTGTTTATTATGTTGATATTTGTTTTCTCAAAATCTTATGAAATTTCCTGCTTTTCATGGAAAATTAGTGCTGTTATCAAGTAATCATAGTAATATGAATGAAGAGAAAATCTCAAGAAATTAACCATGCACTGATCATAACCATAGAGAAATGGACTAAACCAACATTAATGTCTGCTCAGGGCCTCTGTACATCCACAAAAGGCTTTATGTATCTCCCTGCAGTTTTTTAATCACCCAGACTTAAGTTACAAAGAATTAAATCCCACAGTCTACTTATTCAAATTCCATTTTCAATTGTGGCTCATACATATAGTAATATTATTATTTCTCATTGTGTAATAAAATAAATGTGTTGTTATTACCATAATAAAGAGACACCACATATTCATTGAATTATGTTCTCAGCATTATGACAATTAATTGGAACACAGACTACTCATTATGATATCAAATCAGCAGTGCAAGAAGACAATAATTATCTGCTTGTCACACACTGTTAGCTCTTCACTGATTGTAGTTATACA
The DNA here is from genome assembly GCA_037902135.1 of Cetoscarus ocellatus. Taxonomy (NCBI): domain Eukaryota; kingdom Metazoa; phylum Chordata; class Actinopteri; order Labriformes; family Labridae; genus Cetoscarus; species Cetoscarus ocellatus. The sequence continues at coordinate 383,954 of JBAMNC010001577.1, forward strand.
GTAACTATGTTAATGCTGTAATTGTCCTATTTGAGTCCTTGACATTGTTACTTTTCATCTGTCTGCCTGGAGAGCAAATAAAGATGGATGCAGAGAAAAAGACATTAGTCATCCATAATAACACAGCCAACAAAAACACAACACCACTCTTCTGGTCTCCAGGAAATCTCAACACTGCCAGAGTTAACACCATCCCACAGCCATGTTTACTGAGCAGGGAAGAGGTGCAGGTGGGATGAAGGTGTTGGAAAAAAAAAAAAAAAAAAAAAAACCTCATAACTCCAAGCTGGACCAAAAAGTACTCCATCCCACCACTGGCCCAGCTGTTGTCTGGGGGGGTGTAATTGTGTCAAAACCATCTCCTTCCTTCAAGAGCGCCCCCCTAAAGCAGTTAGACGCCTCCCCACACATGGTCCTGGGCATCATCATTTTCCAGCTACCATCCATCTTCGGCCTGCGATTAATTCTCTTCATTTCCAAGCACAGGCCATAAATCCTGGCACACTTAATTAATTTCACGGCCAACGCGGGGCTCCCGTAAAGCGGGAATTGTTCTCGCAAAAGCCCATATTAATTATGCTATTTTACAGCCATCTCATTGAAGGCTGTGTTTCATCTTTCATAATTACATTTTCAACAACAACAGGGGGCAACAAAAGGAGTCTAATTATGGATTTGGCGGCGCACTCCGTAGTAATAAGTCAACGTTAGCTTCATGCTCAGGAAGTAGTGCTAAGGCGTTACGACACAGTGTCCAATAGTGTGGAGAAATCAATGTGAGGATCCGTGTGTTATTATTATGCACTGTAACAGTAGTTTTAGCCGGGAGGGGGATCATAATTCAGAGCATACTGAAAGCATTTGGTGGCCTGCTGGTGTGAACTGTGTTGATGAAGTTAGAGGAGATTACTGTCACATTGGGGCTCTGGTGATCATTACTCTTGTGATGGAGCCTGTCAGCTGCTGTCCTGATGTTCAAGCAGTGGCATCTCCCTCTAGTCAATGCTTCTTTCAGCACACGTCTGAAATATGCTTAAAGGCTCACATAAAAAGGTGGCTGGACTTTTACCATCAGGCAAACGTAGACTATTGTCTGAGGTCATGTGCTCCAGGGGTCTCGGGATGAAGTTATTATAATTAGAAATCAAATATGAGGTGTAACATTGCTTCCACCGATTGACAAGTTCTAAAAAATTAGTTCACACTCTCTGAATAGAATTAATAGATTGGTAATGTTTTGATAAATTAGGTTTTTTTCTTAGAAAACTCACAAGTTACAACCTCTTCTCTAACCATTGCTTGCTGATTACTCATCAGACACATTCTTGACATTTGCTTAATTTCTAGTCATTTTTATGCGTCTGTTTCAACAAAAGCCAAAGTCAGAGGCTTTGGGTTCTATTGTAAATCTGGCGCAAAGCTAGAAGGCCTCTTTTTTTTCATGTGCTCACTCCTTGAAGTTCATAATACTCCAAGAAACATACAAAAGCTGACACACAGCTGAAGGTTCTCATGCAACAGGCAGTAAAGCTAATATTTGTGTACATATATATGGATGCCACCAATAATTCTGTTTATCGACATTAGTTCAGGCTGTTTACTGTGTTTTATGCATGCATTAGAACAAGCATAGGCAACTTTGATTACTACAAGGGCCACATTGATGATATTTTCACTTGCAGATGGCCAAATTTATTCAAACTGAAGGGTACGCTGCATGAACCATGCATCTTACATGTGTTCTAATTAAAAGAATAAATATACATATAACTTTCACCAGGATTTACGATGTAAACATTAAAATGTTTACATATAAGGTCGCTGATAACTTAAAGGATTTCTGTCAAAGACCATGGCATGAGACCATAAGGCCAAAGTTCTTGTTTCCATCCATCCATCCATCCATCCATCCATCATCTATACTGCTTATCCCTTTCGGGTCACAGGGGGCTGAACCCAGCTGACATTGGGCGAAAGTTCTAGTTTAGTAACGAAATATTTTTCTAGATTTAGCTTTTTTGTTTAGCAAATTATCTTACTTCAATATTCTCAAAATATTTTCGAGCAATTAGGATCATGCTGTCTCTTTTAGCAAAAAATATTTTGGAAGAACTGCAGCCCACTGTCTGAATTGCATAAATAGGTTGACAAGTTTTCCATCAGTGTACTTTCTCTACCAACAGTTACCAACTTATTTTTTTAATAAAGGCAAAATAATTTAAAATTTATGATCAAATTGTGAGAAATTAAAGCAAATTGATAATAAACTCCCAGCACTGTGAGGATTACCCTAATTTCTAACAGCTTGACCTACTTGTCAAACTACTTTGCAATCCCGTTTGTTCAATTTAAAAAGTAGTTTTTCTTTAGCATTGAATTAAGATAGAGGATTACTGATCTTATGTACTTAATGGTACATCAAAAAAATATTAAAATTTCATTTTTTCATGCTTTAATTGTTTTAATAAAATGGTAGTCCATTTTTGTAACATGATGTTTAATAATCTAAACCTGAGAATGTTCACCAAAGAGATTTTCATCCTCGCTCTTTGTCACGTTCCCGGCTGTTGCACTCTCCCGCTGGTCGGTGCCACAGGTCAGCACCCAGTCATGACGGGTGACAGAGCCCATGTTAACAGCCACCTACACACTTCATCCGGCGTCCAACCCTCCACCCACACACTCCTGGAACAGGGCAGTTATAATATACTCACGCACACACAATCATACAATGTAGAGCTGACACAAGTATGCTGTGATGCATGGGCTGTCATGGCCGCCTGGTTGGAGGTAAAGCGTAGGGCAGAGAGGCTGCACTGATGATGGGCTGTCATCTTTGACAGGAACCTGTTTTAGTTGTTAACAAGACTATTAGTCAGTTAATCTGTTAGTCACGTGATATAAAACAACATATTTTAAAATAAGGTAGAGGTGCTGCGAGAGCGCAAAGCTCCGCCAAGGCATTTCCACCATTGTGGGGCAAGCTATTTGTCAAAGTGGGGAAAACTGACAAATCTCACTCTGTTCTGGATCTGGATCACCTCAAAAATCGCATCACTTTTTCCTTGTGCCATGACTGACAATCCCTTTAAGCTAATCAATTGATGAGAACTTATTGAACTATTACAAAAAATGTCTAACACTGTCCAATCACACACTGTAAAGGAATCCTTTAAAAATTCCTCAATCTTCATTCAGATTTGGAACACTGCCAAAATCTAATCACTTCTTTCTTGTGCCATGATTAGCATTCCCTGAAAATATCATAAAAATTTACTCTAACTTTTTTAGTTATCCTGTTCACTAACTAACAAACATTGAGGTTGCACATGCCAGCAAAACATAACCACCTTGGCGGAGGTAATTAAAAATTCATAATAAAATAATACAATGCAAATATGGATCCTCACTCCAACAACATGTATTTATGCTAGATCTTCATGCTTATATCATAAATTTCACAGCTTCTTTGTGTTTCGTCTCTTCTATCTAAAGGTGTCACATGGTAGGGAGAAGCTAAGACAAGACTCTAAAAATATAAACAAATATTTGTTATTCCTATTTCATGATCCCAGGTTGCACCCGTGCTTCTTACAGTGATCACGGCAATTGAGAGATCCCAAGCAATATCCTTGATTTTTAAGTTATCATGGAAGAAATGTAACCAAATGTTATCTAACTTTATCATTACCCTTCAGGGGTCCAAGAATAAATTTGAATGGACTCAAGTAGCTTTAATGATGAAAACTCCTGTTTACTGTACCAACACCACAGCTCAAAAGGGGAAAAAAGCATCAACATAATAGTATTTAGGTTGACACTGTCTGCTTCTTGCTAAATTTAGACTACACTTGGTTTGCCTGTTGTAAGTACAGAGCATTAAATTTTCAAATTGGTCAACATCACAAATCAGAGGGGGCAGAAAGAAAATGAAGCAGCCAGACTTCTTCCAGGTTATGAGGCATCCTGGACGTAGCTTTGATTGTTAATCACTATGACAGGGCTCTGCGAAATTTTCAGCCCACAACCCAAAATAATAGTAACAGGAAACGGCAAACTGTTTACATATTTAATGAGCAGTGGACCCAAAAAGTATGTCATGTGTTAACTCATTTAAGTACAAATCTCACCAAATGCATTAAGATTTATTTTTAATTTAACTCTTTATGTGAATTTATTTTTCAATTAGAGCTGCTCAGAGAGCACAAACTTTTTATGTGAATTTATTTTTCAATTAGAGCTGCTCAGAGAGCACAAACTTTCACGATGGCATTTCAGACCTTACACACCTGATAGACCACTCAATACATTTCAGTAGTCCATCTGGGAAACATCCCAAAGAAAGTGTACGGTAAAGGGCAGAACCTTTCAAAAGCAGATTTAGCAGGTGACTGACCAATCTTCCCATCAATCAAATCATTACAGAACAATCAGATAATATAATGTACTGGAGCAATGTGAAATACAAAACATAAGCCACTTCATTGAACAAACTGTCACCAAAACATATCAGAGAATTCTTTCAAGAAGCTTTCAGTGTTATTTGATTGTCATTTAACAAAGTAATGTAGTCTTGATATGACGAAACTGCTACTGAAGTTGTAGGCATCTATACTAATGTACGAGCAGCCACTGCCTGCTGCCGTCTTGCTCGTAGCTCCCACCTCTTTATGCTCTTAAGGATGCTGATTGGGCAGTTCTGCTTTTGACCACTCAGTGGTTGTAGATTGGAGCTTGGCAAGATGAATCTGTCTGATTACCGGCATTGCATCAGGCAGATCCATCATGTTAAAAAGCATCTAAGAAAAATTCCTGGATTTGCATCTGCATTTTGATTACCACTAAAATCTAATCACTTCTCTGCTGTGCCATGACCAATTTTTTATTGACAGACCACCTAAAAACCCCAGAACCAATCAACCAATCCATCTAAAATCAAGATTCACAACCAAGCAAGTATCAGAAACCAAAATTGATCAGATTTCCAAACAGAGAGGTTAATCTAACACACCTTAGAGCTATCAAATCAAGATAAATGTTGACGTAAAATGTTCGTTCTCTGGTGCCACCTTTGTCAGTGTCTTCTCCTCTAGAGCAGACAGAGCAAACAACAAGCTATAAACTTTACTGGTATGATATCAAGCACCAAACCATGTGTTGTGACGGCAGACAATAACCCTAAAGGTGAATTTGTGATGGTGGCTGTGGTAATAATGGCTGCCTCACTGACCTGATGGAGCAGCTATGTCACCTCTGATCGGTGGTGTTACAGTCCACTGCCGGACCCTCCTTTCACTTCCTATTAGACCCCTCACACAGAGTCTGTGAGCACTGGAGAGGGCCATAAGTCCTCTGACAGTGACCTTGAACATATATGTGTGTGTGTTCATCCACGTGCAACAATTACCAGCACGTTGTGTGTGTTTGTGTGTGTGTGAGATCTCTTCCGCTACTCCGTACTCCTTCCTTGTCAAGGCCATCGGTGATCAGTGGAGGTTAAAAGTTACAAATCACCCCCTCCTCCGCCTGTTCAACCACCCCCTACCCCAATAGCTCCTCCTCCTCCTCTCCACCTAGCCCCACACTCTCGCTCTCTCTCTCTCACCCAGGCAACGGCCTCCAGGGGCCGGGGGTCTCATTCGTATTTGGGGCCACTGCTCCCGCTGAGGGGCTGCAGTGGATCAGAGACTGCGGAGGGCAATTACTCCTCTGCTTTAATTGGCATTATCATTTTAGCGGGCTGACAGAGATGGATCACCCAGAAAGACCCGACTACTGCTCCTGCATGGAGCAGGGGACGAGGGGGGAGGCGGGGAGAGGGGAAGGTGTTGGCCTGGTGGGCACAAAGAGAGAAAGAAGAAAGAAATGTAGGTGGAGCAGGAAAGAAAGGGTGGAAAATACTAAGATCAGCTGAGCAACTTGATCAAATAATCACAATTACACACAAGAAGAGGTGTGTGGAGGAAAGGTGAGGGCCAGCAGTTCTTTGGCTGTTTTTAAACTCACAAAAAAATATCTATCGACTGTCAATCACATTTGGATAGTTCCTTATTATAACCACGGTTTAAAGTGCATAGTTAGTATTTTATTATCTTGTATTTCAAAACAACCTTACAGTCATCCATCCATTATGTGTACTGCTTATTACATGCAAGGTCAAGTTGGACTGGAAACTATCCCCACTGTCATTGGGGTGAGGTGAAAGGTGGCTTGCACCTCCAACTGGTTGCTAGTCAACCACAACAAGGCTGACATACACAAACAACCAAGCGCAAATCCACAAGCAATTAAAGCTGGAGATATGCTTTCCTTGGATTACCATTTGCATCTGTTGGCATCATGATCTTCTTTGTTTACCACAAGAAGGTACAACTGCACAACTGAGGCTGAACTGCATATAACTACCTGTTGTGTTAGAAGAAAACTTCAAACGTGGCTGTAATTCAGAGATAAAACTTGTCAAACACCTTTAGTCATTATAATCATTGAGTATTTATTAGCAACTGATAACTAAAGCCGTGTTCTCACCAAATTCGAATTTCAGTTTCTTGTACAATGAAAATACATTGAAAGTGCCTGGGATGATGCAAAATTTGCCTTGTCGCGTGATGATTCACAGTGAAATAGACACACAAACAGTGTAAAATTGTGCTAATCAGCATCAGAAGTAAACATTGACGAAGATGAGGAGGAAGTAGACATCAATGCATGTCGGTATCAGAGCACCTCTATAGTTATTTCAGAGCCCAAACCACAGAGAGGAAAAATAGGGAGAAAGTCACAGAAGAGTTTTCAGGATCTGGTAAATTTGGCTAATATTTAACACTTTTCATTGGCTGTATTGAATGAAGTCAGCAAGCACAACGGCCATTAGCACATAAGCCAGCTGGCTACTACTGGTGTGTTTTTCTGGCTTACTGGTGGTGATTCACTGGGTTTTTCACCAGATAAAATATGTTGAACTAACAGAAGAACTACCAGAGCACCCACGAGAGACAGAGTAGACCAGAGAAAAAGGAGGAGTTGGTGTCCAGCCATACTGGGAAAAAGTTTTAAATAAAAATTAAAGTGGAGCAGGATTGGCAAGCAACAGAGGGGCCATCACCCAGATGTTGTGGTGAAACTCTGCATGTGCAGCCCCGAAGAATGTTATTGATCATGCAATATATCTTTTCAATGACATTTAGCTTCTTATTTTCAAGAAAATAAAGAAGCAACTGTAGAAACATCCACCATAGTTGATCGTGGATTATGCAGGCAAAAACATGTTGCTGTAGCTAGGAGACAAACTTGCAAACATTCGCCTAAAAAAATATCAACCATTTGTATGCCAGTCTACCAAATAGATGTGCGAAATTTAATTTGGTTTTTGTGTTTTGTGTGAACACAGCTTAATGGTCAGACATCAACATCAGCATCATCTGCACTCAATTTCTAGAATATTTTTTCTCTGAGAACCGTTGTAACTGTCTTGACGTATGGGTTTAAATACGTGACAGTGTTGACTTGCTGCGCTGATAGACACAGAAGTCAAAGTAGCAGCAAAAATATCAGATCTGTCCCCTACTGCTTCATTGTGAGTTGTTTTATTTCTCATTGTATCAAAAGACATAGTCAACCATGGTGTCAACTCAATGTCGCAATTTTACATGGTCACTCGTTGAATGAATACACCAAGCTTATCTTCTTGTTTCATGACTTCTAAAAGAACATCTACAGGTCATCTGCCAGATAATCAGTCGGGCTTCTGTCTGGGCGATCTCACACATTATGTAGACGTTGATTACTGTGGTCTTGATTTATCAGTTTGTGTTTTAAACTTCCTGTTATAGTTGCTTCTGCTGTTGTGATCAATCTGTCATACCAACTCTGCCTCTACACTGATCCTGCCGGTCATGCTAATACTGCAGCTTGAGTCTAAGTCTGCGTCGTGTTAATTCTGGATGACGTGGACAACCGATGTGCTGAATCAACGCAACGTTTGTCTGTGTCATGCATTCTGAAGCAAGTCACTGCCGTACTACTCAGTCTTTAAGATTCCACGTTTAACACCACAGTCCATCACTGGAAAATGTTTAAAACACAAACCCAATCATCTCTGCATGTGGTTAATTTCAAAATAAAACAGGTACTCGATGTCATATATCTTCTTACTCTATCAACATTTTGACAAACCAGCAACCAAACGAGCTGCAAATGAACCCCAGACAGAAAGACCAAATGTTGCTTTCATTATCCTGTGTGGGGATGCGATCTTGTGATCCAGCTGCTCTATTCTGGGCTGACCCCTAGCTGCTTCAGACCCAGGGGACCATGGCGTGTGCCCTTAAACTATGCAAAACTGTAGCCTAGATCCAACACTGCACACAGGGATTCTGTGGGTTGAAAGCTGGTGTTCAAGCCCCTTTAAGTGTGCATGTAGGGCTGATTTGTACATATCTGTGTGTGAATGTGAAGGGGAAAGTGCAGAGGAGGAGGGAAGAGAGAAAGGGGGTGTTAGTGCAACGCAGAGTGAAGCCTGGCGAGGCCCTAACGAGCAGCATGTCTGCTGCTACATAACTCAGGTCCTGTAAAACTGTCAGTGGAATTAAGAGGCAGCCATTACAGGTGCCCGTACGAGTGCCTCAATGCAAAACACCCCATCTTCTCCCTGGGGCGAGCTGCAGCAGATAATTTTAGCTACTTAGTGAATCATCTTCAAAGCCGGGGTTGAGTTTTTTCATCTTCTCATGTAAGTACACATTATTATGTTCTCTTCATCCGAGATTTCTCAGTTCATGCTTGCTTTGCTTCTTTCGTCACAGGTCCCCCCCATCTAAGAATACCCCGAAGTCCCCTGAGGCTGAACCCGACAGCACACCAGAGAAACACAGTGATGGGTCGATGAAAAATTATTATGAAGCTGTCCAACCTGAATTATTGTGCTGTCTGTAGATAATCCCTTATTTGTCTCTTCCTGGCATCCAACAAAATCTGTCAGTTGGGCTAAAAAAATTGAGGGACGGTTGATGGAAGATGATGAAGTGAGTGGGGAGAGGGGGGCCTTTGCTTCCCGCCTCTTTTAGGGAAAGAACATACTTGAAGGGAATGCTATGTGCTCTCTCTCTTTCTCCCAGATATGAAAAATGGAAACTATAAGGGAGACAATAATAAAAATAGCAGAATGAGTGGACAGGCCGGAGCAGTCCATTACTCACAGCTGCTTTGGGCTGCGTGGTAAAAATGTGCTGCTTGCTGCAAAAGCATGCATCACCGGTGGCACAATACAAATGGGCTGTCTCCAACGTATTTACCTCCAATTGTTCAAGCGTTTGTTGGGAGAGCTACGGCCTGTCCAGACGACTCAGGCCTGTCCATCTGAGGGACAAGAGAGCGAGGAACTGGGACTCACGATGAGAGAGAGGCTGGATGAAGAGGATGACAAGAGCACAACATAGGAGGAGGGAGATGAGGGAGGAGGAAAAGATTGGAATCTTTGAGAATCTAAATGTGAGGCTGGGAGTGAAAATAAAAGAGGAGGCAGTCATGGCGGAGTAAAATTCATGGAATCATTTCACAATGGACTCACGGACTCATCATTTAAGACCCATGGTTGCTGGTGGTGGATACTAAAATAAGATCATTTTTCCACTTTTTAATAAAATGACACTTTTGAGTGACATTCTTGATAGTTTGTTTTCTGAAATATAAAGAATAAAAGGCAGCGACTATTGTTGAAGCAAAAGTTTGAACCTTGAATGCAACAAAAGTTTATGAAACACTAAATTTTGTGGATGATATTTCTTCAACATTTCGCACATGCCACTCTCAACTATCACTGAACATAAGAGACGTAATAAATTTGTTTTTTTGTCATCCCTGCTCAGAAAAGACTGATTCAGTGTCTGTAATCAGGCAGATCCATCTTGCTCAGCTCCAATCTATAAGGATAGTGAGCAGCACAGCCGCATGCCAATCTGCATCCTTTTTAGCAAGAAGAGGTGGGACATACGAGCCAGACAACAGCAGGGAGTAACTGCTCGTCAGGCAGCAACCTCTGAGGGTGTAAATGGAGGCCCATACAGAGGTGCCAAAACCTGCAGTTCCCCAGGGTGTCCACTTGGGGCTGGACACACACACAGAAAAGAAGACATCTTATTGATTGCATGTTTTAAGGCTATCATACACATCTTCACAGCCTGTTTTGAAAAATGGCTTCAGTCTTAGCACATCTATGTTTGCTAAATTATATTTTTTTATGTTACACCGTTTTTCTTCTATGGGGGATCTATCAAGGATTTACGTTTTGGAAATGTGGTGTTGCTATTTGTCGGATGGCCTTAAACCCCACCTCAATATCACCTTGTGTGTGAGTAGATGGAGCTAAGCTTTAGTTGAGATGATGTGCATTATGGCAGCTACCATGAGAGGGCATCAACAGCATTCCACGGGCTCCTATGACATGGCTTCGCCCAGTTCTTTTACAGTCGATGCTGCTCGTACAGCAATTAGCTTATATGCTAACAGCTACAGTAGCTGTATTATCAGATCCGGGATGCATTTTCTTTATCAAATGCAAAACAAGAAAACAACACTGAAAGCATTTCTCAATAGAAAGAATATGTTTTGCTCCACTCCTGGCATGTTTTGGTGAGAGTTTGTTCTACTTTACACTGTGGCAGTAGCACCCATCTACTACATTATCTAATTGACCCATAATGACTATGAACAATCATCAAATTACCTGCCAGATATGCCCTTGAAAGGTTCTGCCATTCCCAAACACTTTCTACGGGCTGCTCCCCACATGAATAAGAGATACGAGCCCCTTTCTACAGCATGAAGCTATTACTCTGTGTATTTGTCTAAATGTTGGGTTCATTGACCTGAAAAGACAAGCAAACCCTCCTTAAGGTTGTCATTTATGTATACTGGGTGTGAGTTGTATGCACATCTATTCGGCATCTCTGCAGCTACTGATGATGTGTTCAACAGAGACAGAGTTTGATCGTTTTTTAAACGGAGATGTATTTTAAAAAGGGAGTTTGTATAAACAGAGCAGAGGAGGCGGAGGAAGTAGGATTCGTGGAAAAAAACAACAAACTCAACTCATCTCACCCCTTCCTTATGTTGTTGACTTTAGTTTGTGAGCATCCCTCGGAGGCTCAGACAAGAGACCTTGAATTGTGGGTAATAATTTAACTTGGCTGGATGTTTCAGGCTCTTATCTTTCTATTCTACATCATTATGGATATAAAGTGGCGATCAGAACAACACTGAAGCCCCGCAGAGCTCCGGCTGAGGCCAGATCCGGCACCACAGCGCAGCTTTACCGCTCAACATCTCCCATATCCTGGTGTGATGCAGCTGTGCATAATGACACAGCCCCACTCCTAAACGGCCCCTCTGATGAAGATGGCTCTCCAACATCAGCCCTGTTTATCTCCAACACGGTCGTTAGCTGGTATGGGCCTAGCTAATGATGAGTAGTTTACAATATGGCGCTCTAGCATAATTGTTCTCCTGTCAGCGGTATGTGACAGAGAGGAACCCACCCAGATCCAGCCTGTAGCTTTTTACTCTGCATCCATCTGATACGAAGCGCGTTTAGAGAGAATCAGAGTGATTAACAGAGCGGAGTAAACATAATTTCAGGGACAATTATCACCTAAAGTACATCAAATGATTAGTACATTTAAAAAGGTACCTGAGGCAGAGAAGTTTTCAGCTTAAAGCTGTTTATTTGAGTTGGAATATGCAGTTGGGACGTATATGACAACATCATGACATTAATGCTGACTGCTGTTAGTTTGACATGTTTCTAAAAGAGGAGGGGGCATCGAAGTTAGGAGGGCTAATAGCCGACAGCCTAACAGTTTTACTCCTAAATCATATTTTTCTAGCGTTGTTTCCGTTTAGGTATCACATGACTTGTCAGGCAGCTACAGGTTTGTATATAAAAAGATGACTTCTCACAAAACACATTTGCGTAATTATTGTCATTTAACTGACCATGATGCAGCTACAAGTGTGGAGACCTTGTTCTGTTTTTGATCATTTTTGTGGCAACCAGTTCATAAAGGTCCCAGATTATTCAAACACTTTTTTTTATGTTTTTTTTTTTAAACAAAAATATTTGTCCATGGCTGTTCATCCTCAAATATGAGGAAAATAATCCTTCTTCTGTTGTTTGCTAAAAGATCTGATCAAACATTTGACATTTAAAACATCTGAGCATTTGAAAATCCAGGGAGTGTGACTCACCCCAGATGAGAGACACTCCCTGAGCCAGGTATCTGTTCAGTCCACAGGAACCCAGAGTGAAATGAACACGTCTAAGCATATCTGTGAGGCCACAATAACATCAGAGCATAGCACTCGAAGGTCTAAGCCACCTCTTCATCTCGAAAAGGGCAGGGTCAAATACACCTAAAAGAAGAGCCTGTTTAGACCAAGGCTAAAACACTAGGGTTTACACACATGAAAACATCTTATATTTGAGTAGATTTTTTGACGAGAAATTAAAAATGTGTTCTAGGGCTATCGAGTACCAGTGTTGTGTTGATAAAAAAAAAACAATATCATATGTGGCCTAATGGTGTCAATCATTATTGCATTTCGCAGGCAAAAGATGACCATGGGCTCTATGACCATTGACTTCAAAAGTGTAATTAAAGATACTGCATTCACTAGTAAAAAATAACTGCAAAGCTAAAAAAAAATAAATCAAATAATCTCAAAAGAACGCTGAAAAGCCAGGCCATTTTCTGCCCCAGAACAATCATTCCAGCTTGAAGCTTTGCAAGATGGATCTGCCTGATGACAAGCATGCAATTTTGCTCCTTTGCAAGGTCATTTTATGCCGGTGAGCATGATTATCAAAAACCTTGAACCTATGACCTCAAAAACCAGGACATCTTTCAGTGTGAAAATACTAATGTGGAAAGGTTGACAAAAATCCTGCAAGCTTTCTTAAGGTCCTGCATGCACAAGCTAAGAATCACTTGAAACTACATGACCTTAACTTTTGACCTCTGACCTCTAAAATGTAAACAATCCATCCATGAGTCAAAGTAGACATCTGTGCACTGTTTAAGGAAACACATCTCGTAGATATCGCTTTCACAAGATCAGATGGATGGTTAGCTAGACAAATAACAGTTAGACATATTCATGAACAACCTGATCAAACATATCCAGTTGGGTTCTACAGTTTTTTAATCGATTGAAATCAGATATATATCAATCCTCTCACCCCGCTTGTTTCCGTTAGTTTCTGTTCAGTTTTTCAGGAGGTGCTAGGAAGATTGAGGGCCATTTGAAGGCTTCAAAACAGGTCAACTCACAACTAAAAGATATCCAAAATGATATGAATTTATCACTTATTCATCCATATACCAGTCTGAGTAGAACTTTTATTTTACAAGTTTTACAGTAATGCTAGTTAGATTTAGTTGATGCTACTTTGTTTACTTAATTTGGTTAACAAACTAAAAAACAAACACAAAAACTGTGTGCAGCTGTATTTTCTAGATAACTGTAAACATCTGATTGGGACTCGGTATCAGCAGATACTCAAATAAAAAAACTGGATCGGGATTTGGGGCCAAAAATACTGATTGGGACATCCCTACCTGAAAACATGATGCTTCTGGCCTGGATACTCACTGGCAAGGAAGCAAAACGACACACAAACAGGGAGTTTATAGTGAAAGAAAAAATGAGTATTTGCTGAAAGAAAGAGAGAGATGGTTATTTAATTTATGTGCAGAGTGGGGGAGAGTGGCAGTGATACATGGGTTTGTTAGCCAATTGATAAAGGAGAGGAAATTTCTGAAAAACATTCAGCACTGAGAGTTATGGCCACCATACATCACCTATTTGCAAACAAGGAGGGCTAATATTCATGCCACATGCACGCAGGACTCTCATCTTATGACCTAATTAAGCCAAAAGAAAAGACTTTAATTGGAAAAACGACCACTGAACTTTACAGTACACAAAAAATGGCAATCTTGTCCCTTTATTGCAACACTGGAGCCTTTTGTGTTATTTATTTGTTCTACTTGGTTGTATAATGGCCTCAAGTGTACACTTTTAGAGATACACGGCTGCAGTAATAGAAGTGTCGAATGAGGAGGCCCAGATAGGGAAGAGGAATCTTTTGGTCCGGCATGTTTAGTTGAATGTTCTCACTGGAGTCTATATGTTAGGGAAAAGTGTGTTCACACTCACACACACACTCTCTCTCCTTGTAACGTATTAGACGCTGAATCTTTCTGATACATCGCTGCAGGCCAAATCTTTCATCTTTCCCTCCTCCCTCATTCAGGCCACCGCGTGTGTGGGGAGACTTTTAAATTGTCAAGGCTGAAATTTAATTATTTAATCCCATGTGATCGATCATTAGTTAAAACGCCCGATCTGCAAACCTAACACCACCCCCCACCCCCCCCCCAAACCACCCATTAAGACCCAGATGTGTCATTTTAAGGCAAGTTTGTGGTTAGTGGTGGTAGAGAAATCACATCTCATTCACAAAAAAACAAAAAAAAAACAATAAATAGGCTTTCCAACCTTGCAAGTACTTCCCATTTAATTCAACAAACATATAAACAAATAAATTAAGTGCAAATAAATATGGCTGCTGTGTGGGATGGCTGTGGGATGGAAGTGTGTGGATGTGTGTGTGTGTTGGGATGTATTGGGGGCGTCTTTGTTGCGACTCATAGTCCAGATGGATGACTTGTACGGGGGAGTGTATTTATTTTGCGGCGAGGCGACATCAGGAGATTTGTTATTCCCTGGCGTTGCCGGGTTTTTCACATTGCTCCACATCCAGGGGACCATATTTCATCCCCGCACCCCCAATCCCCAAACAGATTTATTTACAGGCTCTCTCTTTCTGTACATATACACCCCCTACACACACACACACACCTTCTCCAACACATACATACATACTGCTGCAGACACATATACTCATGCATATAAGCTATAAACAGCAGGCATGTTTAAGCACTGCAGAACACACCTTTCCTCATATCAAATGTATGAACACACACGATACAGTTTTTTATTTGTGTTCTGAAGCGAGGATATTAAACATTATTCCATTTTACCATTCAGTTTTAGGTTCCACTGTCTCTTCAAGATGGGGCTGTAATTGGTCTCATATTTTCCACAAAGCAGGAGCTCCCTCTCAGCCTGGAAAGAGACAAAATAAGGGCACAAATAAGCAACAATTGCGCTAAATTCAAACTGATAAATGGAGCTACTCAAAAAGACTTTTTTAAATCTTGCTGAAAGTATTGCCACTTTTTGAGGGAAAAGTGTGCAAGCACATGTTCTGATATGGAAGCATAATGAGCTTTATTGACACATTTATTTCTATCAATAATGCACATTAAGGGGCATCTTCTGAAGGACAGCTGAGTAGAAACATAAACATAATGGCCACCTAACTAGGTACACCCATTTAACAACCTGTCAATGCAAATAGCAAATCAGATACAGTGGCAGTCACATGGTAGCAACACAATGCATTAACATGGTCAAGATTATCTGCTTATGCTCTAATTAAGGATCACAATGGGAAAGAAAGGTGATATAAGTCACCCTGAATGTAAAATTTAGGTTGAGTCAGAGTCAGACAGGAAGGTCTGAAAATTTTGAGAAACTTGCTGATCTACTGGGATTTTCACTCATATCTAGGGTCCAGAAAAAAAAATCCAGCAGGTGGCAGTTCTCTGGTGAAAATGCCAGAGGTCAGAGGCCAGAATTGCAGTTTACTTACTGAGGACATCAACACTCACTTACACCTGTCTCCTTGTTAAAGTGACATTGACAAGCAATTCCACTCTGCGCCTTTGGTTAACATGTTGATTTGTTTTCTTTTATGCATGCTCAGATATGGCAGGAGAACTGTGCCACACAGTGGCAGAGTTCCAAGTACCAAGGGAAAAATTGTTTTGCTGGCAGACCCATAGAAAATGAAAGGCATGAAATACCTCAAAGATTGGCTCCAGAAAGGTTTTAGCATGGCTAGATACACATGGACATCACTGAACTTAAGTTTAGATCTACCCAGCTGTACCATATTCAACAGGTCCCCTTGTGTTTTCTACCAGTAGGAAGCCATACAGGGGTGCCAAAGTGCCATTAAGCATCATTGTCAATGAACTTACTATTTATTTATTGTCCCTGACATACCCCTGTCTGTTAACTGTTTGTAAATGTACACATACGTTTGAGACACTGTTAAAACTGGTTACCCTTTGGTATAGATAAATTGCCTTATTATGATTCACTAAACGTACCAATGTAAGTATACTAAGAAATAAAGGCTCACATACCATTAAAAAAGAACGAGCTTACACTTGGAAACAGACAGCAATAAAACAATTTTTATACTTATGGATATATGAGTAATAGTAAGAACTGAGGTAACTATTGCTTTTAAAATTAGGAAAGACCACCCTAAATGACTCTGGGCCCCTGAAAACTTTACCCTTTATCCACTTTTATATGTAGTCTTGCTTGCTGGTGACTCTTTTCCAGCAAGACATCTTTTTATGAGCAACCCTTGGTTGTCAAAAGTTAAATAATTCATGATACCATCTGTATCAGGAACTACTAAAACTTTAGCTAATTTTAGGAAACGGTCACATGTTTAACCTAAAGCTGCCAGAAGAAAGAAAAGTCAAAGAGACAGCACCAAAACATTACCAATATTTGTGCACGATATAATGCAGTGGACCATGCTTCTTTTAGAAATCAACAGCAATCAATTATGCAGTTCTAGAGGACAAGGTCTTGTATTTATGACACCATAGCCTCAACACAATCTGCCATTTTTGGCCTTGTGTGCCTCTAATTTATGAGAAGAGTGGACATAGTCAGAAACTAATGGGAGAGAGTGGGGAATTACATTCAGTAAAGAAACCACAAGATGATATTGACCTCAATCTCCATTAATAAGGCACAACATAACCACGAGAACAGCGACCCTTATATCAAAGTTTGCATCACACGGTCCAACTGTTTTTCATCATTAGTGCCATACCGTCACGTTGATGGGTGCTTTAAACTTTTACACCCACTACAGATGCTACTATCTGCTATTGTCAGCGTGGACACAATTATACAAAACAAAATTGTTAATTTGAGGGGGAGTTTTTTCTTGTGATATTTCATACGCTAAAAAGGTAGCTGTCAGTAAGCTGGTGGTTTCAGCAAGAAGAAAGAGAAAGGAAGAAAAATGTAAATAGAAGATTAAGGGAAATGACAAGAGATCAGGCAAAAAGAAAGGATGAAAACAAAGAATATGAGGTCCAATCAGAAACCTCAACCCCCTTTATTTCAAAAGGGAACCCACAGCTTCAGTTTCTTAATGAAAGGGGGAGGGGGCTGGATATGGTGAAATGCCAGACACTCTGTTTAGAAATGAATAACCTGGGGATATGTGTGTGTGTGTGTGTGTGTGCGTGTGTGTGTGTAGTGAGGAGGAGGATGTTAGGGCTTCCTCGGCCCTGGGTCTCTCCCTATCTTTGTGAGTAATAATTCAGGCTGCCAGTGTGGTGGTGTCGCCCCATCTATAACCATTTACACACACAGGCACACATACAAACAAACACACACTCACACATACACACAGGAGATTAATCAGACAGGAAACAGGGCAGGTGGATGGACACGGCGGCAGGCTGGGTTCATCCATTCAGTCCTAAAAGAGACACGCTGTAAACACACAGGGGGAGCTTTAGGTGGGGGCAGACGCTGAACGACCAGCAGCCTCACAGACAGCCTCTGCAACACACAGGACACCGATATATATATATATATATATATATATATATATATATATATATATATATATATATATATATATATATATATATATATATATATATATATATATATATTTTTTTTTTTTATCACACATACACACACACACACTTTGTCACTTTTAGCCACAAGCTTTCACTGTAGAACAGAGATAAAAAGAGAGACAGTGGATGTGGTGGGTTCTGGCTGAGAGGTAAAGTCAATTGACCCTCAACTAGAAGTACTGGGGTTAAGTTTCCTGCTCTTGTATCCTCTAAAGCAGGGATGTCTGAACTATGTTTCAGGGGCCAACTGTGGCCCAAAGTCCTCTCTTAGTTGGCCAGCAGCAAGTTTCAAAAAATAAAGGGCTTAAGTTTGCCTAAAAACTTGGAGCTCTAGCTTGACTGATGAAAGAAGAAACTAGTTACAGCATTTGATATCAGCATGAATCACTGCTTCACTATCTGCTCTGTCTCAAGGTCTGATTTACAGAGAAAATAGCATTAATCAGCTTTAAGTAGCAAAAGTCATACAAGATTTACCAGCTTTGTGCAGTTTACTCTTGTTTTGAGTCTAAAAGTGGAGATGAGCTGTAAGCTGGATGTAGGACTTGTCTGGGATTAAAAGTATGATTTGGATCAACAGAGAAGGGCGGTAACAAGACAACAACAGACAACAATATCATTTAAGTAGAAAAGTAGCAACCAAACCAAAACAATATGTGGAAAAAACAGTTAAAGCTTCCATCTACACATACATTCATACACACACAAAGTAAGTCTGTGCATTTGTAACTGTGTAAACCATGTTATCAGCACAACCAGGTCCTACAATCATGCTTTACCAGAGAGATGTCAGAGGGATGGTTTGCAGCCCCCGAAGAGGCACTAACAAGCCGGTTTGGGGTTGGGTGCCTTGCTCAAGGGCACTTTGACAATGCCCAGGGAGTTAGCTGGCACCTTTCTAGCTCACAAATCAACTTCCAAACATGGTTCGGTTGGGACTTGAACTGGCCACCCTCCAGTCCCCAACCTAAGTCCTTTAGGCATTAGAACTTGGTTTGCACTTGTATCATATGTAACATACAGTTTTGATGGGAATAGTCAGTTAAAAATGATTGTCTAGGTCACTCATACTCCTCCTACTGTATTTTATATTGTTGGGAAGCCTGATTAGCCACCTTTACAATGAGGTACAACCTGTAAGGATCATGCATTCGAAAAATGAGCAACACAGCTATACATGTGGGTAGTGCTCCAAAATAGAAGAGCCAAAGTTTCCTCTTTCCCTGGAAGAAAGCCTACAGCTCCTTTGTAAAGCATGGGTGAAGAACCAGTTTCCTTGAGGTGTGCATTTCACGGTCTGTCTTTGACTTCACCAGTCTCACAGAGTTTGGTCCTGAGTTCTGAACTGGTACCAGGGCTGACACCAAATAATGCTTACACTCTGCGCACTGAGGCACCAGCTTCTAGTTGCAGGGGATTTTGGCACTTTTGTTGGTGCTACTCACATGTTCAGCTGTGTTGCTTATTCCTTAAATGAGTCATTCTTACAAGTTGTAAAGGTAACTAATCAAGCTTCACAATGTGTAAAATACAATACCAACTGGTATTATTAAAGAGGAGAAGTAACCAACCAAAACAACCAAACATTTTTGAGGAGTATATGTTAAATGTAAAATAAATAAAGCATGTTGTGCAGTGATTGTATAACCGTGATTTAATGGTGTTTATACCATCAGTATGGAACAAGGAATCTCAGCAACCATCACACTTCATAGCAGTGAGCCATGGGGTCGGACCTTTGTAAAATAAATCATAAAATAAAAAATAGAAGAATAGAAACAAATGTTACATTTTACAAATGTAACAATGACTTATGGTGACTTGTATTCTTACATGTAAAATCCACAACTATGATGTGGTCAATCAAAACAATAACATACAATAAAAGGTAGCTGGGAATCATGGGAGTGATTCAATGCTACTCTAAAACCCATTTTCCCTTAAAAAAAAAAAGGAGGAACAGCTTGCAGCCAATAGCAGGGAGTGACCTGGGTCCATCACAGGTAAGTAGCAGAAAACAGTGCTGAATCACAAAGCAATAGTAGCCGCCATTAACAGTTACAGCTCCCAGATCAAGCAGATTACCTTATTATCTAGAGATACAAAAGTAACAATAAACACTTTGTTTATGTTGAAAACTGTTGGGGACGCTTAAGATAATGCAAGAATTCATCTTAAAATATGCTATGTAGGCTTAGTCATTGTCAAATTAATGCCGACATTTCAGTGCAAAAATGTACATGCTACCTTTAAATCTAAAAAGCATCAAATTAACTTTCTTGTTCATGTATACTTGACTCATTTGACACAGCTGGACTAACGTGCAGAAGAATACTTCAAGTTTAGAAGGAAGACAACATATTTATTTATCTGACCTTCAAACGGCTAAAGGCTTCAGCCAGTGCCAGTCTGTGTTTTCCGTAAATGTCTGCCCGGTTAATAAAACAAGCATTACATTAGGTGATGTAAGTGAACAGGAGTCCTGCATAAACACTGCTCCTCTTGTGGCTTTAGAGTAGGTCGAGGTGTGGTCCAGTGGTCAGGGAAATGGCCGGATGACCCGAGCTGTGCTGAGTCATGTCCCAGGTGAGGGATAGAGCTGCTTCGGCTGGGCTCCAGGACGTGCACTTAACCTGCAGTAATTACTGGAAACAACACTGAGAACATGGCAACATGGAAGTCGTGGAAAAGTGGCTCCAAGATTTCAAATTACTCGGAGCCTCCTGAGGCACGCTGCAGGGAAGCCTGCCAGGACTTTAAATGTGGATGCTGCAGCTTTTATTTTTTTATCCTTAGGATTTATCAGGCTAGTGACTCTGAAACAAAATGAAATAACATATAAATAACTTGCAATTCAAATCATTTGTTATCCAGACATTTATTATGATTGTATATGAGAAAACACTCAAAATCGTTCATTATACAAGGGTAATGACCTCACAAAAAGTCAGCATTTGCTAGAGTAAGACCGACTGGTAAAGGGATAAACAAGGAAGGAGGGGAAAGGAAATAATAGGAAATAAAATGAGAGGTTAAGTAAGGAGAGGGAGAGTAGATGGAAACTGAAAAAATGAAATAATAGGTAAAAATAGAAGGAAATGCTATGAAACAATAAAATGAAAGTAGATGTAAGCAAAGAACCAAAGGAGAGGAAAAGAGAAAAGAAGAAAGAATTAACATCACTAAGGGAAAGTGAAGTAAATAAGAGGAAAGGAAAGAAGGGAATAAAAAGAAAGAAAGAAGAAAGTTAGGGAAGAAAACACAAGGAAATTATTGAAAGAAAAGAAAAGAAATGAAAAGGGGGAGAAATGGAAAAGACAGGACTGAGATAAGAGGAGGAAGGGACTTGGAAAGGGAAAGAGAAGAATATAAAAGAAATTAAATAAACAGACAGGCCAGGAAAAAGTAAAAGAAAAAAGTAAAGAATAGAAAAGAGAAGGACAGGAAAGGAAAGGGAAAGAAAAAGGAAACTATAAAATAAAATAAGGAAAAGGAAAGGAATAAAAAGGAAATGACTGAGAAAAGAAAGGAATTCAAGAAAAGGTCATTAGAAGAAGGTACATTAAGGAATAAAGGTAAGGGAAGTGAAGGCAATAAAATAAAAAGAGAGGAAAGGTAAATAAAAGTAAAGGACTGGGGGGATGGATAAAGAGAAAACAAAAGGAAGGAAAGATAACATAAAGAAAATCACCCAGAACACGGATGGAGGGAAAGGGATGGGAGAAAGGGAGGAGAGGAGCAGAGTATAAAGAGAGAAATCCGGAGGAAGATGTGCAGAAGAAGAAACATGCTGGAGAAAACAGGACAGAACGAGTGGAGAAAAGAGGGGCAAGAGAGAGAAGGACCCTGCGAATGAGACCCAAATGGCTGCTAAAAATCATTAATCTTGTGAGGATCTGTGTCAGCGAGCGGCGGCGACACAAAGAGTTCTCGGAGCAGCGCGGAGAGCAGCTCAGTGACCCGAACCCAATTGGCTGAGAAAGGCCCACCAGGCTTTAATAGACTTTTGCTGATCCGACACTTGTTTGCTGGGAGCCACAAAGAGGCGATTGCAGGGGCTGACAGGGGCCTGCAGGCCCAGGGGCTCCCCTCCTGGCCCATGATAAATGACCCAGGGTGGGCAGGGCCAGGGCCAGGGCCAGAGGAGAGAGGGGTGAGAGAGCCAGGAGGCAAGGGGTCAGCCAGCCAGGGGAGGGTGGATAGAAGAGGAGAGAGGAAGGAGAAGAGGAAGAAGAAAAGGGGAAGAGAAGAGACGTTTGATGAAAGTGACCGACTTCTGGGTGAGTTACAACAGGTCCTGACATAAGGACGGAGAGGGACAGTTTTAAAAGCATCCTGAGGAGGAAAGATTACAAGGAAGAAAGGGAAGAGAGAGGAGCATAAAAACCAGAGTAAGGTGAGAAGAAATGAGACAGGGAGATAGGATGAGGGAAGGACAGAGAGGTGGAAACAGGAGATACAAGGAAGAAGGAAGCTAAGATCGAAAGTTAAAAGAAGTGGTAAAGATGGAGAGCATGAGGAGGAAATGAAAGGACCTAGAGAAAGAAAGAGGGAAATGAAATAATTACATAAATGAGGTAAATGATAAAAGAAAGGAAAGGGGGGATTTGGCAAAAAGGCAATAAGTAAAGGAGGAAATAAGGGTTAGAGAAAAGAAAAAAGATAACTCCTGAGGAAAAGAGAGGATAGAAAGAAAATGTACAAAGGGGAGAGGGAAGGAAATGATTAATTGAAATGAAAGTGGGGGAAAGAAAAAGAAAGGAGAGTAATGAAAATGGCAGGAAATGAGAAGTAAGGAATTGGAACAAACAAAGCGAAAAATAAAGTAAAGGGGAAGGAAAGAGAGGGAAAATAGAGGAACCGAGAAACAGAAAAAAAGAAGAAGATGAACAAAAGAAAGGACAGATAACAGAAAGGGGAAAAAAAAGGGAATGGTCAGAGGGACTGGATGTATGAAGAATTGAGAAAGAAAAGAAATGAAAGAGTAGGAAGGGGGAGAAAAGGGAAGTAAGGGGAGAGAAGAACAGGAAAGGAAATGAAAGGAAATGGGAGGAAAAGAAACCAGGGGAAATTCAGGATAAACTCAAGTGAAGAGAAGAGCTCCCTTCCTGCTCCCTGCCCAAAAATGCTCACTTTACCTCCCACCCTCCCTCCTCCAGTACAATCCTGCACACACACTCACCCACTGGCATCAAACTGTCCTGGAGTCAGTCAGCCCATGAGTCTTTCTGGTGATCAGTCAGTGAACTCCTCTCTTATAAACATTTGTTGATGACCCAGCTGACAGGAGCATAAAAAGTCTTCTAAGATATTACACAGAGCCATTAGAGGCCTATTAAACCCTCTCTTTACTCTTAGCTTAATAACACACTGCTGCTGTGTACGCTCTCTGTACATGACCGGCATTTTCCAGGACATTATATGAAGTGGAAATTTAATATTAGCCAGAGATGATCTGACAGCTCCATATGTGGATAATGAGAGGCGACCATGATGCTTTCAGACTGCTGTGTTAATATCAGACACAGGCATGAGTCTGTGCAAATATAAAAATAGAAATGAAATTTGAAAAAAGTTACAGCTCACGTTGGTAAAATTAAGTGAATGTGATTATGTGGAATAAATACAGGTTAGGCAGAGTTATTTTTTAAGGAAAGGAAAGGAAATGAAAGGAAAGGAGAACACAGTATTAGTACACAAGTACACAACACAGCAGAGGTTTCCAAACTTTTGTCTAGATGAGAATGGGGAAAATGCTCTGTACAACAGAGAGGGAAAATACTAACAACTTATCTTTGGATTCAGACACGAAACAAGAGCAAAATGCAAAAAGCTGCTAAAAGTGGAATGAATATATGTGCCTGAAGATGGTCAGCACTCTAGTCATTGCAGATTGCACCTTGAGATGGTGCCAATAGAGCAAGTGAGCAAAATTTAAAACTTGCTAACATAATCGGTGACTCTTTATTAATCAGTCAGGTGAAAAAATGTCATATTCTAAAGTGGGCCAAATTTAATTTTACCTTTTTGAATAATGATATTGGATAATGAATAATGAATTGATAATGGGCTGTGGACCAAAGCTGGTCATAGTTCGGACCCCCTTGCTACCAAGGGACAGGAATAGAAAAGGATTTAGTAAAATTAGATGAAAGGAAAGAAAACGGGGGAAGGCCAAAAAAAAATTAGGGGTAAAACAGGAAAGAGGAACAATATCAATAAAAAGGAAGTTAAATAACAGAATAGGGGTAGAGAAAATAAAGTCAGAGGGAGGAAGAAAACAAAACTTGATTGGGGGGAATTAATGGATCGAAGGCAATGAAAGAAAGGAAACGAAAAGAAAAGGAAAGGCACAGCAAAAAGAAAGAAAGGGAAGAAAGGCAAGAAAGGAATGGAAAGATGTAAAGAATTCGCGTAAAAGACATGATTTAAGTGAAGGAAACAACAGAGGAAGAGGAAATGACAGGATAAAAGAGAGGGAAAGGGCATGAGTTAGGGAATTAATGTTAAGAAAAGGAAAAACAATTAACGCACTTTTAGGAGCTTTTACAATTGTTTTTGAAACCATTCAGCTGTTGCACATGTAGACATAAAAAAATCATGTTATTAAAACAGGCAACGTATGAGATGATGTGAAAAATGCTATTAAATACTTCAGAACTACTTTGCTGTTGCCTAATATTCAGCCAAAGAGAAACTTTTATTTTCCAAACATTATTCTATGGATTTTTTAAAAAGTAATAACATTTTATTGTTTATGATGGTGATAATATTACGCCTATTAAACAGTACCTTCTCCTACTTACCCTTTAACCTTTTTTTTTTACCATTCTAATAACAGGACTGCTTAGTCAGAAAGCTTTTTTTTATCATGACTGAGAGACAATTTAAAGAATTTTCAAGCACTATATTCAAAATCGACAAATTTAACAAAAACTGGAAACACCATTAAGTTCTTACATTCTTGCATTAAGTTCCAGTGTGTAGCCTGTTAGAAATTCTGATGTTATAATGCATGATCAGAAATGAGTGCCATGAGTGTTAGTATTACGGTGGCCTATTATTGACTGAGAAAACGCAGATGTAAACTGTGGTTATGACCAGAGAAAAGGGCCTTTAATTAGATTATACGTGCCACACTCTCTGATATTTGGACCATGTGCTGTCGCCTACACTCAGCGGTTACACAGCCTCACTTTATGATCAGACCTGATGTTACACATACGCCTCAGCAAAGAGCCAGCTGGAGGGGAGCCAAACTATTGTACATAGCATTGCAATTTACATTAATGAAATGACCACAGCAAACGACAGATTTACTGTTCTGCTCCTGCTGGTTTGATGCCAGTACAGAGCACACTGACATTTATTTGTTGTTATATTTACAGCACATCAATCAGGGACATCTAATCTTAGAGAAGGCTACAATTATGTCCTGGCCTCAGCCATCATCTTTTCATATCTGCTCAGCTGCTCTGTCATTTTGAAAAATGTGAAGCCAGATTCCAAAAGAGTTGGGACGTTGCATAAAATGTAAATAAAAACAGAATACAGTGACTTTCAAATCATTTTTAACCTATATTCAACTGTATACAGCACAAAGACAAGATTTTGATGTTTAAACTGATAATGTTTTCTCTTAACAGACGAATAGGCTTCAGCAGGATCTAAAGACGTCCAACTTAATCCCTCTAGGGTTTAGTCTTACTTTAGAGGCACTGGAGAAGGCATATTTAGGTTATATCTGTTCTTGGTACCAAATATACTTCCACTTGGCTGATTTACTTGCATTATGTTGAAGAGCTGTTTTGCCAGATCTATCTGGTTGTCCGTCTGGAACTAACTGTTCTTGTATGTC
The DNA here is from genome assembly GCA_037902135.1 of Cetoscarus ocellatus. Taxonomy (NCBI): domain Eukaryota; kingdom Metazoa; phylum Chordata; class Actinopteri; order Labriformes; family Labridae; genus Cetoscarus; species Cetoscarus ocellatus. Next base: position 409,682 of record JBAMNC010001577.1, read on the forward strand.
TGTCCTATGTAGGTCTTTCTTGAGAGGGAGACCGTATGTTTTAATGTGATGACCTATAAACAATACTCACATTCTGAAACTGACGCCCGCGACACAACCCAAAAACAGTTGGAACACAGCTAAGATGATTTAATTGTCAATGGGTGATAATGCCATGATTAAGCATAAAAGCAGAGCCCTGGAAATGCTTAGTCATTCCAGTGATGGCTCAAGGTGCTCCATTTTGTAAAAGACTGCACCGGCTACTAGTTTATAAACAACGCTCCATAGTGTTGGATTGTTAGGAATTTACAGATTTTATTAGCTAAAGTAAATGGTATCTTGAAAAGAGTCAGGGAATCTGGAAATAATACTGCAAGGGCAAAGCAGCATTGAATGTCTGTGACCTCAACTTCCCAGACACCACTGTATCATAAATTGGCCTAACCTGGACAAAAACCCTCCAGAAAACCATCATGTATTAAAAGACTGTTGCTCAGAGAAAACTCTATACGAGGGTGGGCAACTGGCAGCCCAGGGGCCAAATGCAGCCCTCCTACTCCATTAATCTGCTCCATCCAGTCAGTGTAAAATATTTATTTTTAAAAGTTACTCTTCATGAAGAAAACCTGACAAAATCTGTCATGATGTCAGTAATACTATCAATGTTTCCAGGAAAGTAGAACTGACATCGGCTGTAGTGGTTTTAGTGAAACTTTTGTTTATGCATTTGTCAAAAGAGAAATAACGATGTAAAAAAATTATATACTTTAATAACCAATCATACTCTGTAAGTTGCATCAAATGAATGGTGGACACTGGCTTGAACTTTATATCAAGATCATTAGATTAAGTATAAGCAATTTCATTTAAGCATACATGTATGTATATGTTGATAAAATTATTGCTTTGGCAGCCATACATTTTCTCCTTTCCCTTAAGTATGAGTTAATGTTACTGTTAAGCTGAGAGTATTCCTCAAACTGCAATAACCTGGCCCTCTGGCAGTAGGGATAATTTCATTGTGACCCTCTTGGTAACCAAAGTAGCCTATTCCAGCCATGCCAAGACAAAACTGTGTCAACATCATCCACAGGAGCCACCAACCCAAAAGCATCATATTCACAGTGTGTGTATTTAAAAGTATACACACTCTGCTGAAACAGGAAACGTCTTGTCTTTTTGCTGCGTGCAGCTGAATGTAGGTTGGAGGAATCTGCAAGTCACGTTTTCTTCCAATTCTCATACAGAGTCCAACTCTTACAGAATTGAGGTTTCATTACACATGAGATGTTTGTAAGTTGGAGCAGCGTGCAAACTAAAAAAAAAAAGAAGTCTGCATGTCACAGCTGATGCACTTGGAGTTATTAGCAGTGAGTAAATGCGCCACCAGAGGCGCCCTGTCACAAGAAATAAGCTCTAATTTCCTCTGGAGCACAACTACCTCCATGAGAGCGAGTGTGGCTGCAGTGATAACGCAGCTGAGGAGTTATGAGCAGGAGAAGAAGAGGAAGGCCTGCGCGTGAGGATTATATTTTACAGATAAACGTACATTTGATGCTCACTGTAAAATCAATACTTTTTCATATTAATGAGGCTGCTAGATTTTGCACTTATCTTCCCTTGTTTTGTGAGAGAGAAAAAAAACTCTCGGGTCAATTATCCCTGATGGGATGTTAGTTTCCTCCAGAGGCTGAGCTGGCCTGCGCATGTTTACGCAGACGACACGTCTTAATAATACATGTTTTAAAGCGAGATAATCGATCAGTCTGGAGTAAACAAGAATGCCTGAGTGCGTTCAAGCTGTAAACGGGATATGTTAGATAGATGACAGAAAAGAGAGGTGACATTTCCAAATTAATCGATTGCTATTGTAACATTTTTAATGGCATTAATACCAAAAGAGATCATTTTGGATCAAATGTTAAATCATTTTAAATGCTTTGATCAAGGAAAAAAAAATGCATTAACTGAAGAGATAAAAAAAAATAGATCACATTTTTGAAAATATCTGAATTTAAATACAATCTGCAAAAAACTAATGAAGGCTGACAGACTTAATTCTTCAATAAAACGCATAATCACAACTCAAAAGTTGCGGCAGATGATGTTGTGATAAAACAAAAAAATATATATATTCGTCTCTAAAATCTCATCCATAAATTTTCTGATTAAAAAATCTCCCTAAAAAAATTCTGAAACCTGAAGTGGCTGCAAAAGAAACCCGTTAAACTTTTGGCGCTCCCTGAGCTCTGCGCGTCTCTTTTCTCGCTCCTGCGTCAAAGCTCATGAAAGCAGCACTTCCGAAAAGCCTCCATCGTCTCTCCATCTCCATCTCCATCCTTCACTCCGCCTGTCAGGGGCCTTCCAGCTCGACTACCTCCCGTTTTGTTCTGCAACATTTCCAGGAACGGTCGGGGGGGACCATTACAGTTAATCATTACGCGCGCCAAACGGTCCAAAGACGAGCAAATACAACCAAGTGTTTACCTCAGAGTGGGACAGGGTGCCTGGTTCACAGTGTAAAAAAATAATCCTTTCAGTGGGAGCATCCAAGTTTGAGTTCACTAAGATCCACGCGCTCTTGGCACGGATGCAGCCCGGCCTCCGGACAGCAGGTGCGCGTACATGAGCAGGTCCTGGAGCAGAATGGTGATCCATATTTGTAAAGCGCTATCATGTCTCTTCATCCATCCATGCCACGGGCCTGCGTGAGGGAGAGCATCGGGCCTGCTGCAGGTGTGAGCTGTGGGGAGCTGTGCAGCCGCTGCAGCCTCCATGCCTCAACTGTTAAATGTAACATTTTAAAGGTGATTTTATTTCTGTTATTCATTCCTAAAATCCGTAGGACGGGACTCTCATTAGGGGCGAATAAGCAAGCATCAACACTTTTTTTTCGCTGTCCATAAGCACTCGGATCACTTAATAGATCATTAACCAGCGATATGCTGCTGACATGGACGCTTTTTTACATCTCGTCTCTCCATTACGGCGCGTTATGGCCGAGGGGGGAGAGCCGCCGGCAGGCCAGCCGCGATCTATTAGGCTGGACTCGGGCTATATTAGAGAGCATTACGACCTAATGGGGCTGCCGTCGGGTCGGCCTCGTTGGGAGAGAGAAGCACGGCACGGCACAGCTCGGCATGACTTGCTCGGGGCGATTTTGAAGTTAGAGAAATGAGAAGCTCCTCTGCAGACTTAGGGAACAGAAAAAGAAAGTCGATGTTTAACAAGCAACCTGATTTTTTTTTTCTCTTTTTAAAATTATGATGTTTTTTTAAAGCGTGCGGTGCATCACACCATGCACCTGTAATTCTTATATTTCTTGGAGGCTTGATATTGTTATGCTTTTAAATAGCTTCATCAATTAGCCTGGAAAAAATAATAGAATGGTAGAGTAGGCAAAAGCATTTTCCCAAAATAATAATGCTGATGCGTAAAACACGACCTAACACGACTTAAGGTCAAATTTAAGATAACAACAATGATTGAATGGCAGACAGTTTAGGTAAGAGATAAACACCTATATTATCTGGCGTAAAACCGCCTCTGTAATGATTATGCGTAAAGAAAACCTTAAAAACACCTGTCTTTATATTTTGATTTTATGAGTATTTGAAAATTCTCGCCACTTAATTTCAGTTTTAAGGGTTTTTTTTTTTACTTGTTAGTATTGCAGAAAAATTTTTGGGAAATTTATGCACAAGTGAAAAATCCCTAAATAATCCAAATTAGAATTTAACATAGGTAAAAGGAAATCCAACCTTCATTATATCAAATGTAGTGATTATTTATGGTGACTGATGGCACTTTGCATCCAGACTTGAACACTTCTGCAAACTGATTAAGAAATTAAGCCAAACAAATTCTCCTTCATTATCGGCTCTCATCTCTGGCAGCCTCGCGCCTGATCGATAAGCTGCTGTGTTCGCGGCTGAACTGAAGCGTGGATATGAGCTGGGAACGAAATGATAATCCAATCGATCCTCCCAATTGACTCATTTACAAGCAGTTTCCTTTAGCAGGGGAAGCGAGACATTTACTCACACTAATTCTTGTTTTCCTCTCTCTCTTTTGGCAGGCAATTAAAAATACAGATCAGATCGATGCTGCGTTTTGGAGCACCTGATTCTTTTTGCCCCTCCAAAACTACCTGTTACAGAGAGTCAGAGAGGTGATAAAACTCAAGACACTGGGTGTTTATGAGGCTCAAATGACACAGATTAATTGGTGTCGGTTAGAATTGCTGGATGTGACTTTTAAAATGAGCAATTAGCGCAGAGAGAGAAAATCCAAGCGCAAAATAAAAGGAAATCTTTACAAGTAACAGCAACCCAGCACCTGTGCCGTCCACGCAGGGGCAGCGTTGAGCCTGTTTTCTGCTCCGTGCTCCTGTTTGGGACACTGTTCCGTGTTAAATTGAGCGTCCGTGCCAAGAGAAGAGAGAACCTGGAGGGCAAAAACAGTCTCTGATCGAACTTTAGCCTCTCAAGAAAAAACCGTGCAGAAACTGAGATGATTATATCATGGGCACAGCTACGCACGGATGTGGTCCAAATAAAACCTTAAAATCAGTGCAAACAGCTTGAAAAAAAAACTCTTAAAAAGTTTCATTTGGGTTGATAAGAGAGGATTTGAGAATGTTTTTCATTTAGTACAAAAAGACTTCAAAGTTTGATATCTGCTTTTTCCAGAAAATGCTCTTAACCTGAATGGATGACATCGCGGACATAGTTGTGCATGGCTGTAGAAGTCCAATCAAAATCTCAATTTAGTGCAAATACTTTCTCACAATAAAAGTCAGGATTTGATTTTACCATGACTTTCGGATATTTAAGAAAATGTACTTTTTTAAAAAACAAAAACAAAACAGACACTCAACCTTAAAGGGTATCACAAACAAAATTACGCATGGCTGTGGTCCAAACAAAATCTTAAATTTAGTGCAAATAGCTTAGTGTAAGATCTATAAAGACAAGGGTTGACTTTAGCATGACTGTCCTTTAAAATACGATGCATTTTAAAGCTTTACATCTGCTTTAACGTGTTTGCAAACGCAACAACCACTGAATTTCAGTTAAAGTGAAATGACGTAGTTTTTTCTTGTTTACATTAAAGCCAAAAGTTACAAGTAATGAAAAAAAAATGAGCTCAAAATCGTCATCTGTATCTGCTGCAAAATACAGCAGTGTTATGCAATGTCATGAAAGCGATGCATCTAAGATTATGCCTAAAAGGTAACCTTACACGTCAAATGAGTGGATTCATTTGATTATTTACTTTTTAATCCGATATTGCAGAGTAAATTATGTTATTTTTACATGAAAATGTCAACATAGGAGGCGTTAATTTTGCAAGTTACACTACTGAGAAATCCAACATGTTTGTTCCTGTTATAGGGTCAAATGTTATTATGATTTACTTCATGGGTAAGATTTACTTCAAATCAGATCATCTGGTTGTAAGCCAAGTGTGTTTATCCGCAACATCAGTGGGATAACATAAGTTTCAACAAAAGTTGTGCGACACTAAAACAGAATGAGACTAAAGTTTGAAGTACTGAATATTATTTGCTTCTAAAATGAGACCAGAATACATATTGTGTTATTTTCTCATTAAAGCGCCAAGGACTATAAAGCATCGATGATACAAGTCTTGCAGAAACTGCTGGAACATCCGGCGGCACATTCGTTCTATATGAGCCCTGTTATATAATCTTAAAGTTCAAGCATCAAACATTCATCTGATCCTAAAGTTTACAAGTAGTTTTTTTATCTATTAGAAGTGACTTGATGTGATTTTTTTTTGTTTGTTTTTCCTGTAGAGCTGAATCCCATAAGTTAAACTCCCGTTATCGAGAAACACTCAGAAGCAGAGACGCGGAGCCGTGCGTAACGCCGCGCACAGTCTCCATAATGTGAAGGCATTTCTCTCCTCCACTTTCCTCCCACCTTCTGCTTTTAGGGAACTCGGTCAGCTGACTGTAGCTGTCAAGACCGAACTGAGCGCCCTCCTCTCCTCTCCTTTCCTCTTCTCTGCTCTCCTCCTCCTGCTGCTTCTCTTCCTCTATTTCAGCGCAGAGTCCCGCTCCCATTGGAGAGCAGCGGATCCAGCCCCTTTCAGCTCGACGTCACGGGAGCTATAAGGATAAAGCTGGCAGGGTCCAAGCGCAGTCTGCTGGATACCAGAGAGTGGGAGGGAGCGAGAGAGGCAAGCCTTTAAATCTCTGCGGTGCAGAGCTGGAAAAGCTGCTTCTCAGCGATATTCAGACGCCCTATTTACTCCGCTTTTTCGCTCCTGTTGTTTTTTTTTCCTGGAGAAAAAAAGGACTTACCACCAAGAAACTGCAACGAGGACTGGTTCCCGTCTCAGCGACCAGACGTGGTATTTCCTTGATATTGTAATTATTATTTATGTTGTTGTTTTTGTGAATGCGCTTCTACTGAGAGGACTGAGGTTTTACTTTTTGCACTGAGACGCATTGCTTTCTACCTCCTGCCTGGTCTCGCTGCCAGATTATCCCAGCAGAAGTAGGCTACATGACGCAAACCGTGCGCACCGCATTAGTCTGAAACTTTTTCCTCCACTACTTTTTTTTTTTCTTTTTTCCTTTTCCTCTCCACCAATCACACGGTGTTTCATGCTACAGCAAGTCAGTGTGCAGAGGTGGAGGAGCCAAAAGAACGATTGCATGAAACAAGAAAGGAGAGAAGAGACGCTGATTAATAAGTCAGTTTTTGCGACGCTCGCTTATCTGCAAAAGAGTCGCGACAACAGCATGAGCGCAGCAGAGATGAGCATGGGCCCGGAGCTACCCAGCAGCCCTCTGGCTCTGGAATATGTCAATGACTTTGACCTGATGAAGTTTGACGTGAAGAAGGAAGGCCTGGCCGGGCTGGAGCGCAACGCTGTGCGCCAATGTAACCGTCTTCAGCCCCAGGGCTCCGTGTCCTCCACCCCTATCAGCACACCGTGCAGCTCAGTGCCCTCTTCACCCAGCTTCAGCCCCACAGAGCAGAAGAACCACCTGGAGGAGCTCTACTGGATGCCCAATAACGGGTACCAACCGCAGCTGGACCCGCAGACCCTGTCCCTGACCCCAGAGGACGCGGTGGAGGCCCTAATCGGAGCCACAGCCCACGGCCACCCTCCACCTCCACACGTCCAACAACAGCTCCAGCAGCAGGGCGCTTTTGAGGGCTACAGGGGCCCGCACCACCATCACAGCCACCACGGCCACGGCCAGCAGCACCATCACCCGTACGCCGGAGGCCTCCCTCACCACGCCGAGGAGCTGTCTGGGCACCCGGGCGCGCACAACCACCCACACAGCCAGCACCACCACCACCACCACAGCCAGGACCCCGACAGCCCGTCCCCCGTGTCTCCAGAGTCCCACCAGCCGCTCCACCACCACCGCCACCACCATCACCACCACGCGCACGGCCACCTGAGCCAGTCCGGTGCGCACCACGGCTCCTCCGTGAACGTGGAGGACCGCTTCTCCGACGACCAGCTGGTGTCCATGTCGGTGCGGGAGCTCAACAGACACCTGCGGGGCTTCACCAAGGACGAGGTGATCCGCCTCAAGCAGAAGAGGCGGACCCTGAAGAACCGAGGGTACGCGCAGTCGTGCAGGTTCAAGCGCGTGCAGCAGAAGCACGTGCTGGAGAACGAGAAGACGCAGTTGATGAACCAGGTGGAGCAGCTGAAGGCGGAGATCAGCCGGCTGGCGCGGGAGAGGGACGCCTACAAACTCAAGTGTGAGAAACTGACGGGCTCGGGGGCCAATAACGGGTTCCGCGAGGCCGGATCCACCAGTGACAACCCTTCGTCACCAGAGTTCTTCATGTGAGTCCTTTTCTTGTCAACAAACTTTTTTTCCCCTCTCCACAAAAGTGACTGATGCGCAAAAATCCACCTCCCATCCTGTTTATGACTATACTAATAACAATACCGATTATATTCATATTAGAAGAATAACCATCAATAGTACTCTCATATATACTCATGTCTCCATCCACGTGTCAGCTGACATACAAAGAGCCACATAGAGAGTCTGATCAGCAGCATCTTTGTAGATTAGTCGCTTGTAGTGAAGAGACTTTTTCATCTTCAGAGAGGATCAGCTGATGAACTTTTTCTTATTTTCTCTTTCCTATGAGGCTTTCTGATTCTCTGTACAAGAGCGGAGATGTTGTGTCTCCAAAACTACATGACATTGTTCTAAAAAGGCCTCGCAGCCTGAAACACACTCAAACAAGTGGGCCCTATGTGTAATCTGAGGGGGAAATAACACACTTTATGCAAATTTCACTTCACAGAGGGAGGGAAAGGGTGAGGACATTTTATGCTACATCTCATTGATTTATTGCCTGCTTGGTTATATTCGAATATATATTGAAACAAAAAAACTGCATTAAATATTAATCCTGCATGCTGGACATGTACGGTAATTCTATTTTGTACTTCATCTTCTCGTGTATATTAAGAGCATGTTGTTGATCTGCGCTTCTCCATAGTTTTGGTTGTTTGGGGAGGGGGGGTTGTTATTAGAGAAATGCAGCGGGGACAGAACAGGAACAGCAGGACTGCCGGTGTAGTATCATATTTGGGGTTTTTTGTTTGTTTTTTTTTCCTCATTTTAAGGGGCTTGTAAATATTATGCAACCGCAAAACTGCACAACAAGATAGAGGAGGCTGGTTTGTACTTCTTTCTTTCTTTAAGTTGTGTTTTATCCATTTATTTTTACGATTTTTTTAACATTTCTGGGTATTTGATCAAGAGAGGAGTGCATTTTTTTTTTTTTTTTACTTTGCATTTACTTTGTGTGTGTGTTAAGTGCACTTTTTTTTGGATCATACGTTTTCATTTTGAAGTTTGCGCGCACCTCCCTCCAGGAAGACATACTATGAGTCTATATTGTTCAGCATATAATCGGCCTGGGTGCTGAGATTCTCTAAAATATTTTGGACACGTGTTTGGGGAGTCGAACATGTGGCCACAATATTATTGGAGCCAGATTGCGCACAATAATAGGCTTTTATGCATGAAGGCGAGGTTTCTGCATTCTGTGGAGCACACACAATGTGGCTTAATGCGCTCTGTCTTTTTAATTCAACGTGGCTGTTTGGACCACTTGTTCTTAAAAAAAAAAAAAAAAAGGAAAAGTGCTGTAACTTTTATAAAAACACATTAAACCCAGGAAAAGCTCATTCAAATCGGCGGCCACCTGTAGCACATAAGGCCTAATATTGATGATACTGTTTATATTTTTAAACATTATGAGCAAGATCTCACTTTTCAGGGGTTTATGTAGAGTTCGTTTTTAAATAACGCGAGCATTTTAACTAAAAGTGGAACTTTTAATGGTCTATGTTTTCCTGATTTTTTTCCTGCCGGTCAGTAAAAAAAGGGGACTCAGGTTGTGCAAATTCTCAAAATGAAAACACTTGTTTATGTTATGTAATACATTTGTTTATTTTTCTGTCTGTTTTATTATTATTCGATGATTCTGGTTCTGCTGGCCAGATGCATAGTTCAAAGTTTTTATTTTAATGATTTAAATTAACAAACTGTCAGATCATATCGAATAAAAAAGCATGGTGCTTGCATTTGAAACTATTGTTGAGAAGTCATGCATTTAACAATCTTTTTTGTTTTATGTTTTTTTGTTACTGATTCAACTGTGTTGAAATCGAATTGAAACTGCAGCAGCGGGTTGTTGTTTTGTTTTCATCTGTACCATGTATTTTGCGATTGATGGGGATCAATTTTCAATCCTGTTTATATAAAAATGATAGTTAAACACTTAAATTTGAACTGTTCCATTCAGGCTGGTTTCTGTTTTGTCTTATTTTTGGTTGTTTTTGGAAGAAATTGTTTCCTATTTTGCTTATTAAAGTCATTGAAATGGCAAAGAAGTATCTCTCAGACTTTTATTTTCTAAAAGTTGTGTGATATATTTGGATTTCATCTCAGACTTTTATTTGAGAAAGTGTATGACGCACGGTGACTCATGAACAGCGTATTTGCAATAATTAATTATCCCACACACACTTGGTGCCAAAATGAGGAACGACTCCAAAACTTGCAGAGAAATTTAAAAACAACTTTCAGAATATAATCTATTTTTTTCTTAAACCTGTGCGCTTCAAGCTCTTGAAATTGCCCACGTTCCACTCGTCCTTTGCCTTTAGGCTGATTTTCAGACTTGAAAATGATGTGGAAACTTTGGATCCGAGCCATGCACTGGCCCTGCTGTGATTAGATCACCGGCTCTGGCCGTTTATGTGGCGCTGCAGGGAGATTCCTATACGTGCAGCATGCCTGCTTCTCTCTGCTGGCATGCTGACTCTTGCAGAAACCCCGCCGTCACGAGAGCGCACGGTAAACGGAGATCTTTGACCTTGCAACACAGCAGAGAAGAGGCGAAAACATCACATTTACATTAAGTGGCAAGGGGTGCAAATTTCTATTTCGATTCTAAGCAGTTTCTTTACAGTGTTTTTGATAGATCTGACTTATTGGAACACATTTTAAGGCTTAAATTTTCATGCACAATGCGAGTTTTAATGCGCAAAACCAGACTCCATTATAATCACTTAAGCGCCTGCAGAGCTTACATCTTTATGGTTGGCTTTGCTAAAATTTATGACCTAGATGTGTCAACACACTTGCAACATCTTGCAGCCATTGTGTGTTGATACTGTGCATATTTCAGAACAACTATCAAGTTCAGGGGTGTATTTTAAACTGGCATATAAATGGAAGTGCAGCCTACAGATTCAAACAAATTTATTATTTTTACGCACAAAAACTGTCAACAAACGTCATTTTATGAATCTGTAAAAGTAGAAGAAGATTGAAAGAAGGAGGAAGGAGGGAGTAAGTGTTGATCTAGTCCCGATCTAGAGTTTCAGGTGTCAGAACATTATCTGCTCCGTGTCTGCACATTCTCAAGGACAAAACCGCTACGCACAAAATCAACCAATGAGGCCCGGGGAAGGCAAGGCTAGTTTACATTCTCTTTCTCTCTCTCTCTACCTCTCTCTCTCTCTCTCTCTCTCTGGACAGCTTCTGCAGCCTGAGGGCATGAGTGCAGCTGGGGTGAACAAGGAGAAAAGAGGCCCATATTTACAGTTGGGACAATAGCACAAAAATCACACAAAATCTGCAGTTTTGGTTGTGTTTAAGAGATTTTTTTTTTACACCTTTACTTTTTATTGCCTCTAAAAGCCATTCTGTGTGATGGAAATTGGCATAAAGGAATCTGCGGTTTTGTGTATCATATCATATGGCCCGTGATGACTTCAGAACTCAACACACATGTTGATGCACAGCTGGATGCACACAACTGAAGAAGCAGGAGTCTGAGATCCATCAGCCCAGGAATGAAACATGACCAAAAAAGTTATGTCTGTTTAGTGCTGCAAAAAAAAAAACAACTCTAAAGGTTTTCATAAAAGAGCTTTCAGTTCTTTTTACACAAACTTAAAAAAATAAACTCTAATATTGTATCAAGCCTATAGGCAATCTAATGTGTGAGCTAAACGCACTAATTGTTTCGATGCAGTGCAGATTTGGCACACTTGGACACACACAACTGAAGAAAAAAGAGCGTATGAAATCTATCTGCAAGGCATAAAAATGAACCAAACACCATGTCTGCTGTTGTAAAAAGTGTCCAAACATTTCCATAAACAGCTTTAAGTCCCTTTTGCATCTTTTTTTTCTATCTAAAATAAAAAAATAAACCTTAAGACAAGTCTATCGGCAACCTCTCTGATAAGACAATACATACAAATTGATCTCATGAAAGGCAGATGCACAGTGGCGCTGCTAGGAATCATGGGCCATATGAAGAGATATCACCCTGTTCCTCAACGGCAGCCCAAACCAACTCTGCACAATTGCTTTAACTACACTTCAGGGTATGTGCTGAAATCCAGTACCAATGTATACTAGTACCAACACATCTCCTTCACTATATCGAACACAGATTTCATGGCCTCATTTCGATACCATTCACAAATGCCAGAGTCAAACATAATCAGCCTTGTCTGCCCTCACCTGCTCAGTGAGTTTCTGGTATCACCTCGTGGCTAGATCAGCTGGTGCTTTATCTTGTGAGCCACAACAGAAACTCTTAAAAGTGTTATTTTTTTAATTTTTTAGGTACCAGCACGGTTTAAAACTGTCACTTTACCACTGGTACAGAAAAAAACAATGCCCAAACACAACTACAACTCTATTTTGAAAAGAAAACAAAATAAAAGACAACTAACTGACAAGTTTACACGCCGCTTAACTTTTCTGAGTTACCGGAACACTTTGTTACACTGATATGCACATTTGTACCAACAAGACTTTCTTTTTAAAGACAACAAAACAGCTTGAAAAAGTGGAGTCAACAAGACTGATATTTAAACTTTAAAATGACAAGCTTAGCTGTGTTTTGACATAGTACACATTTTAGAGGATGTCAAAGGTGTATATTATCAGTATCATTATTATAATAATAATAATTATGATAATTACTGTTATTATTAAGTCAGCTATCATGAACTTTGACCCTGTCACATTAATCATTTTACATTATCGGGGTGTGTATTGCCAAGAATCTTGCACTATAAATCATATCCTCTACACAAGTGACAACATGATATGTTATGTCATATCAGGATACAGTAAGCAGGGTAATATATATTGTTTTTGTTTATTTTTACCTAACTTATTTACACATTTCTTGAAAAAAAGGATAAAAACAACAATGATATATGCATCATAAAAATAATTTCCAGCCGGTGTTATTTACATAAAACATGGCCCTGCATCATGAAGAAGACTTACTGTCCGTCTTAGTGACAGAAATAATAAAAAATGTTTGTGAATCAAATGGCTGAATGCCTGTTGCCAACTAGCAGCTGGGGGCTGACCTACAAACTATACCTAAGTTACACCCACTAAAAAAAATTCCAGAATATATACATATTTATTTATTTTTTTCCAAATAAAGCATTGATATTGGTCTATAAAATATCAATACAATATCACGCCACAAAACACTGCAATATGCATCAATATTTTCTCACGTCTCAATTTTAACATATCATTCAGGCATCAATATCTTCAGTGTGATACTTGTGTATTTTTAAGCACGGTTATATCCTCTTAATAAGGTTCTGCGTGGCTTGTTTTGCCAGCTGAATAATTATTTTATGAAAGTTTGGCGTCACAGAGGCAGCCTGAATGTTACCTTCCATCCAATAAAAAGAAATAGGTGTTTTTTTTGGGGGGTAAAGAGTGAAGGAAGTAATCTGTCACTGAATGTGTACAGCAAACAAACATTGCTGATATCGTAATACATACAGTACAAGGCACCCGTCATGGCCCTTATAACAGTCCTAACTTTTCTCCCACACACAGCACCACCGCATCTGTGACTCACCTGGACGTACAAGTGAAGGCGCAGGAACCTGACATCGTGTGTCTTTAATCCATTATGATGCTAAACTATTTCAGAAAAAGAGAACTGAATTCCTCTAATGGTTTTATTATGATGTGTGTCATGGGGAAATATGTGTAATTATATTAAAAATCAGCGGCAACAGTGTACTAACGATTTTGTTTATAATCAATACACGCAAATTGATCGACTAAAGGTGTGTTCGTGAAATACTGTGCTGTAATATCACAGCTTTGATCCAACTTGGATGATGATTTAAAAAAAAACAACACCAGATTGACAGATTTACACCTGCATGGGAGATTTGAAAAAACACATCTATTCATTCCTTTTTAGGGGTTTTTATTGCTTGTATGTTTTTTGCACAGAGACATGAATGAAACAAGTAAACTGCACCACACTCCAGTAGTTATAGCCTGAGTTAACTTTTATCTGGGCCATTGAAACAGTTCAAAGTCAACAACATAAACAAAAGAAACACAGGCACAGAGCTCTTCGCTTGTGATTGGATGGTTGAAATTTGTATGAAAAAAAGAAAAGCAAGGAGACAGTATAGGGGAGAAAAAGGCTCAGGGTAGGGGGTGGGGGGGGGGGTGGGGGGGGGGGGAGCACAGGAAAGCACCAGCCTTCCTTTTCTCAGCGGAAGAGCCAAGGACACAGTGACCAGGCTGTACTGTAATGATTTTAGTCTCCGATCACACATTCAAGCCCCCCCACAGAGATCCTATCTGCATTCAGCCCGCTCTGCCAGCCTCCACCTCCAGCAGCAGCAGCAGCAGCAGCAGCAGCAGCAGCGGCAGTGTGAGTGGTAAAGAGTGGAGCACAGGAGCTCTGAGCTTCTGTTCATCGCACCGGTGCCCTCTAAAGTGACTCCAGGTGTTGGTCTGAACCCGAGCACAGGTAAATCAAAGTGACTTTAAAACTGAAATGACTTGCATGTAGCATCATTTTCAAGAAGCTGTGTTTCCTTATGTTACAGTATTTCTCCCATTCATAGCTCTTTAAATGGTTATTTGAGTTTTTACAAAGTTTCTAAAAAATCAGTCAGCTGCTGTTGGCAACATTTCTTGCTGACTTGGCACTATTAAGCATGAGTTAGTACAAACTTATTTTATCCTGTTAATATGTTTACATGTCATTTAGAAACACAGCTTTAAACATCCATCATCTACTTCGTTTATCCTTTTCAGGTTTGCGGAGGGTTGGAGTCTTTACCATCTGACATTGGGCAAGAGGGGGCACACACTCTGAACCGGTAGCTAGCCAATCACAGGGCTACATAGAGAGACAGACAACTGTTCACAGCCACGCTTATGCCGAAGGGCAAATTTCCGTCATCACTTAACCTAACAAGAATGTTTTTCTACACTAAAAAAAAATGTGTACTTAACTCACACAAATGCTCAAACAGCTGCACACAGAGGAAAAGTCAGAGAGGTAGGCAAAGAGCTGTATGTAGATCTCCAATTAAAAAATACCTGATATTTTTAATCCATCAAAATACCATGTACAGAGGTGATTCAGTGATTTTTTATTTTACTTTTATCTTTTCCTTTGGTGCAAAATAATTCTAAGCTTTGTCTGAGAGTCCAACTAGTCTCGTCTTTGGAGAAAAAGAGACTGATCTTTACCTTGAAAAGCAAACCAGAAGTCTTTATTCATTGATAGGCAGGCAGGGTGTATACAAAGCAAATATCAGCAAAAAGAGGGTGTTTAACTGACCAGTATCTATCAGATTATGGATAGATTGTTATTCATCTGCAGAGTGAAGTATGCTTACACTCTTGTTCATTTTCTGGTATCTAACTGTTCAATTTCATCACAGTTATACACACGTTCATGCACAACGCCTGGTAATGATATTGACAAGCTATCCTTTATGTCATCTTTTGTTGTGTTTTGTTTGTATGTTACATTGTGAATGCTTAATAAATGCATAAGGACAATCATTAGGATTAGTACAATAGTGGGCAAAAAATGCAGAAACTTAAGTCCAAATAATCCCTATCAACTCTTTAGTAAGTCGTTTATATGTTTTGAAAATTAATCAATCACTTGCAGAGAGAGACAATAAAGAATTAAACACATCCCAGACGAACATAATTAATATCAATAATACATTTGTAACTGTGTTTATAAATAAAATATAAAATAATTACCTATGGGTTACAAATGATGAATTAAGTACTTTAAAGACTTTATTAATTCATCCCTAGCTTTTATTGCTTTACTGTTAAATGAGAAACAACAGATAATGCTTTATATATGGTAAGTGAGTACTTACTAATGCTTTACTATTGTACATTAGTGTGTTGTTATTGTTAAGTGTGAGCAAAAAGTCTCCCTGTGTCAATTTAGGCCAAGCGAAAGATAATTTAAAGTGTCTTTAATCAATATGATACACATGAATATGTATTATATTGAAGCGTCACAAACAAATGTGCATTAACAGTGAGTCATTTCTGGATTTGTTAATGAATTAACAATGTTACAGTTTAATATGGCAGATGCTTTTCTTCAAAGCAACATACATCTGAGGTAGACAGGTAGCGCAGAGAACCTTGTCTAAGCGTCCAGCTGGGATGACACAACCTGACAGGGATTTGATCCCTTTACCTCCTGCTAAGAGACCAGTGGTTTAATCCACTAGCTATCCAGTCACTATTTTTAAATCATTTTAGTAATTCAGTAATTAACTTGTTAAGTATGAGTTTGTTCCTCATAACTCTAGAGTTCTTAAAGATCATCAATAAGCTCATGTGTACCTCTGCATTCAAAGGGACAAGACAACTCATTTGAGTGGTTCTCCTTACTACCAGCATCACTTCATCGTGACCTCGTCATTTTAGTAGATGAGTTGAAATAAAGTGACGCAGAAAAATTTTCCAATTTCCTGAACATAATTAATAACCCACTGACTCATGATGATGGAAACATTTTAGTTGATGCATTAATTAATGTATGAAGTCAAGCTTAAATCATTCATGTATACTAATGAGGTTTTATCATCAATACATGGGAAAATCATGCTTTAGAGGCATAGGTCATGCATGAAATCCGTGATAATTGGTTGACGCCACACTTAATTGACATTTTAAATATATTTTAACTGAGAACAAACAAAACTTGTTTACATGCAGCATAATTT
Organism: Cetoscarus ocellatus; assembly: GCA_037902135.1. NCBI lineage: Eukaryota > Metazoa > Chordata > Actinopteri > Labriformes > Labridae > Cetoscarus > Cetoscarus ocellatus. The sequence goes on from JBAMNC010001577.1 coordinate 426,278, forward strand.
CTAAGAGTGTGCGTTAGCTTATGTTACAGTATTGCGTCCATTCACAACACTGTATTATTTCACTGTTAAAAAGCTCCTAAATGTTTATCTGTCTGAATTATCAGGTAAATGTAATTAATTAAATCTCAATAAAACTCCATTTGGGTCTGATGAACACACCTACTCTGAGAATCACACACACATTTTTACACACAGACACATTAGAGCAGTCCAGCCCACTGTTTCACCAGCGGTCCGTTGACTTTCATTGGAAGTGACTTCCCTGTTACTCTAAATCACAATGATTTCCCAGGGAATTAAAGCAGGCTTTCCCCAAGAGACACACACACACTTAGAGAACATTAACCAGTTGCTGAGAGGGTTTTCCTGTAGTGTGTGTATGTGTTCAGTTCCCAGTGTAAACACAAGAAGAACAGGTGATAAAAGAAATATGTTGCTCTAATTGGTTTCTGTCTATTTGTGTTTTATTTGATGCTGTTAACTGTCTTTTACTCTGCTGCTCATGTTTTCCAACAGTTCACATGTCTGTAGGTGTGTATGTGTTAAAGCTGTTGGAATCTCTCACCTTTCAGAGCTCTGGACATGAGTCAATGGCAATCAATCTTCACCGTCGCCTGTCCCAGTCTTTTCTTCATCCTGCTCTCATCCACCTTTTCTTAACCTGCGAAAGACAAATATAATTTCATCTTCTTTTTACAAACAGAATACAATCATGTTGTCATTCAAAACAGCAAATGTAGATAAAAACTTGACAAAGTTTTGTGGAAATATTAATGAATTGCTTTACTTTGTTAGTTAAATGCAAAAAATCCTGTTTTGTGTTTCACTTCTATTATTTTGCAAATCTTGCCAGTTCCTTGATTTAGCAATCACATGAACGTAAATATAAGTATCTTATGATGTTTCATTATTGAAGTTAATGCTGTACTTTTAAAAGTGCAACAGCGAGTTTTAGATCACCTTTTTCTGGTAAATAGCATTGTTTACATCCAGTATAAGAGAGAACATGAACTATATTACCCAGTGAAGTCCAGTGATGTCGAGTCATTGCGACAGCGCTTGCATGCTGTAGGGGTTCCAGTAACGTTTCTTTTTCTGTGAAAATAATTATCGATAATTAGAAATTTGCTTTAAAATGTTATTTAAAGGTCACACATTGTGTGAAATATAGTATTTTTTCATGGTTTCATACAAAAACATGTCTCCATGGCCTGTCTACAAACAGACTTAAACCTAAAGAAAACCCTTCCACTTCCTCTTATGCTTGCTCCACCTTTCAGAAAATCTAGCTCAAAACATCTGTTCAAAAACTGTAAGTGCTTACAGAGCACAAAACACTGCCAAGGTCTTTCTGACATTTATTGTAGTTATTTTCAAAAATATGGAAATCACAATGTGAACAAAGATCCATTGAAAACATTTTGGATCAACATCCAGCTCTGGATCATCACCCAAAATCCAACCACTTCCTCATCATGCAATGACCAACAACCCCTGAAAATGTCATCAAAATCTGTTGAGAACTTTTCAAGTTGTTGGAAAAAATGTGGAAAATTGCCCTACACCACAATGTTAATAGATCCTTAAGAAAATCCCCGGATCTTCATCTGTATTCAGAGTAACACCAAAATGTAATTACCCCCTTCTTTTGTCATGGCATACAATCCCTGTTTCATCAAAATGTGTTGAGAACTTTTAAAGTTATTTTGCTCGGACAGACAAACAAACAAATGGGAAAATGCAAGAAAAGCCTTCTAAGCTGAGGTAACTATCCCCTAATGATGTCATGTGGACACGTTCTACCCCACAGATAAGACATCTCTCACAACAAGTTTGAAGGTAACATGTCTGGATATGTTTGTGTAGCCACAGTAAACATTAGAGAACAGCTCTGGAAAGTCGACACTACACCCATTACCTATGAGAGGGGTGTGGCTGACATTTATACTAAAACAGCATTTACTGGGCAGGGCTGAAACAAGGGGGGTTTATGGTTATAGCAAAATCCAATACAGAAGTGGAAACTTCAGAATATGTTCAATGGACATCCAGGGCCTTTGAAAACTTGCTGAAAATTAGCAACATATGTGATCCTTAATATGCTTACACTTCACAGTTTATACCATCTTCAGCTTAAAGTGATTTTCGTCCTGTCTGGTTTAAACTGTTTTTTATTTTGAAAGAAAATTAGCCGTAATAGCTAATGACGTTAACTTAACCAGGGAAAATGAAACTGGCCAGCGATCAATGAGTTCTTGAAAATAACTAAAGAAGATGGTCAAAACAGGGAAACGCTTGATATTATAAGTTGCAGCTTACTTTTGACTTGTCCACTGAGCTGCCCGAGAGGTTTCTTAATAAAGTGAAACGAGACATTCAAAGGAGAAACCACATCCCTAGTTTACATCCCATGAAAGCACGGGGACACAAGGGTGAGTGGCATCTAGCTGCTCCCTTGCCACAAGAGCTTAACCAGAAAGCTTGACCTGAAATGACAAAACACTACGATATCAATGCAATAAAGATAAAAAAAAAAACATATCAAGATCTGGCCTTTATCCCACAACAGTGAACACCCTCACACTGCCAGCCATAATGAAATTGTAGCCTTAAATCTTTTACATGTATTGTTGTTGTTGAGATATTTGCCTAATTTTAACCTGAATCTTTGTCTGACAGAACAGCTAATGCTTGCTCAGTAGTTATATTAACTACAAAATGAACAATAATTTTAAGCAAATTCATCCAAACTTTTCTCTGTCCCTTTTTTCCACTTAATATTGGATTAATGTTTCAGTTGCATAACGTTCCCCTCCTGTCCTCTTGTTAACATTTTTTAGAAATAAGAGACTGGCTAATGTAACACTCGAAATGTTGTTTATATCTGTGCCTTAAGAAAACAATAAAAATGAAAATTGAAAAAAAAAAAGGAACAATCATTTCTCTTCATGCTATATCCTACCCACTTTAACATAAAATGATACAGTCTCAAAGGCTCCTTTTCGACATGGTTGCAGACCAGAAGAAGACACAGATTTCCGCTGACCTCGTCCACCCGCAGACTCTCGCTGTGATGAATCTCCACCTTCATGGTCACAACCAGTCAATGGTCTGTATGATGGATACCTATGGCCATGGCCGCAGCGAGTCGATGAAAGTGACCCATGTGTACATCTCCGCTTCCGGGATATGAAACCCAATTCCGGGTGGGATTGATCCATGTCTGGCCGCTGTGGGGATAAGGCCAGAGGGAGGAGATAAGAGCAGACACCGAGTGGTCAATGATACATTTGAACCATCAACCTCTAATGCAAACAGGACACTATACTGTTCCTACCTGCTGTCGTTTATAGGTATACAAACAATATTTAATACCAAAGTGCAAGAAGACACATTTAATAATCTGACTTTAACTGGAATAGTTCATTGCAGATTATATTTACTTAGTTTAAAAAAATTAAAGCCACTGTGAGGAGGTTTTAGCTGGTTACAAAAAAAGTCACAGTTGATGAGATCTTCTTTATAAGCTACAAAAGCAAACAAAACCAGCAGCTGTAAGACCAATTATTTTTATTTAGATCAGGTTTGGCTGCACATGCCTGGTTTGCACTTCAGCATTCATCATTCCTGATGACGTCTGAACCACCAGCGATGTTAACTACTTCACTCGGAGGTGTTTATGAACGATGGGGCTTGAGGGCGCAAAAGTGCAAATTCTACACCCAGAGGCTCCATGGGGCCTACCAAACCCTGACAAATCCTGACAAAATCTGCCGTAAAAGCATTAAAAAAAACAATATTTAAAAGTAATGCAGCCATAATGGTTTCAATGAAACTACATTATATGTGTTCATTAGTAAATAAATAAAAATGTCAGTAAGATAAACTTACGTAACCACAAGATGCTATGTAACTTTCATGTAAAGGTGGCTGATACTGGCTTGAATTCACTGTTTAGCTCATTAGCTCACATATTGCCATTTGTATTTGAGCTTAATGTGTCTATAAATTGCTTTGATTGCTTTTGAATAATTGCTTCTTATGATAGCTATATATACCATCCATTATGTTCAATTATGAGTAATTTCTGGCTGTCAAATTGCAACAATTTGACATTTTGACAATGAAGATAAATGTAATGTGGCCCTCTTGGTCAACAAAGTTGCCCATCCCTGATTTAGTTATTTCTTATGTCTTAAATTGCTGTCTGTATGTATTTGATTGTTTATAATAAACCACCCGATACTCTCTTTCTTATATTGACTGAAAAAATATTGAAATTTTCCACTAAGCATGGGTTCATAGGTATAAAGCAGTCATCCTACTAGTCAATTAACTCAGCGGTGTACCTCAGACTGTCTTTTCTGTGTGCTGCCACTGTGCTGTATCATCTCCACCCTGTGTACGACGCTCTGGCCCGTTGTCGCCCTAAGAAGTGAGGTAAATAATTGAATGGATCCATTAATAAATAAAGTGCAGGGGGGAGGAGAGGGAGAGGAGGGATGGAGAGAGGAGACTTGAGAGACAGGTCACTCATCTTTACAATCACCGTGCAGGGAGTGGCACAACGACTAACGCGCCCCGGCACTCCTCTCTCTCAGCTCTTTTATTCTCCCTTGGAGGTGTCTGGACATAATAAGCATTAGCCGTAGTGAACTCTGACTCTGAGCTGGGAGCAGGATGTGGAATTTAAACACATTTCCTCTCTGATCCACCGGGACGAGGCTACTTCCTGTTAAACAGGTGGCGGAAGGTAATGTGGGCCGCCAAAATCTACCTAAAGTCCAGCCAAACAGTTTCCAGTAGGCCTTGGTTAATCCTTATTGGTGGGTGTTCTTTATATAGACTGTTGCTTTCAATTTAATATAAAATTCTGCCAAGGGAGCTGTAACTGGAAAAGTGAATATGAAGTTGTGGTTTGAACCATATAGAATTTAAGAGGACTCCTCATCAGCTCTTAAACACTGCAGTACTTTGATGAAAATGTATGTTTCATGTTACAGAGCTGACTCCTTTTGTGCTTTCAGACTCTTGTTTCTCCTCAAGAGCCACAAAATGTCTTGTCTTAGTGTCTACTCATGCCTCTATTGATGTGCTGTAATTCACCACAGGCCTCATTTCAGGTATTTATCCAAACAACTATTCTAACATCCTACATGCTTTTGGCCATAGGAATCGTAAGTGCTAAAATGTTAACTCACTTCTGCATTTTTCTGTGTTATCATTTTTCTCTTTTAGATCCAAGTGTACAATATTAAGAAATTCTCACCACTGTCTTGATCTTACAATATAATAAATGCCAAAAAAAAATTTCTACAACTATGACAGCCTAAAACGTTAAATAACTGCCAAGAGGTGTCACTCACAGTACACTGTAGGACACAAGTTTTGATATTACCTTTTATCAACCAATTTTTCATAATGAATTGTATGTTTGAATACTGAAGGTCATCGGGATCAACTTTCTGTTCAAAACACTTCCTTCACTAATTTCCAATAGCACAGAATCAGCAAAAAAAAAAAAAAAAATAGAAGCTATCCCATCTCAAACTCTTAACAAATCCTTGAAGAAAATCCTGGATCCACATTGGATTTGGGTCACCACCAAAATCTAATAACTTCATGTCATTAAAATCCATTCATAACTTTTTGAGTTATCCAGTTAACAAACTAGCAAACAAACAAAGTAGCTAACAAGCGCCTGAAAAATATTACCTCCTTGGCAGAAGTAATAAGGGGCACCAAAGCTACTGTTTTATTGCACTTATAGGACTCATAACATCAGTTTCAGTGTCTCATCATTGTTTTATGTTCCTAGGTCACAAGTTAAAGTTAAAGAAGTTAACTTCCACTTCTCTTGGTAGTATCCATAAAATCCCCCAGAAAACATGAAAAAAGTCGAGGAATCATGTCCTACAATTAAAAGAAGTTAAAAACTAGGAAATTCTTCCCTTGAAAAGACAGGTCAGATCACTTTCTCTTGCGCCACTGCTGTTTAAGAAGCAGACATCAGACGTCTTACCCCCTCTTGATTTCTATTAGTCTAAAGGTGGAGTGACTAGCATAGCATTGTTCGAAATGCCTACCTGCTTTTTCAACTATGACCACTGTACTTTGTGACAAAGAATTAATTAACTGACAGCAAGCTCAGCTGTGGACACAACATTAGCCAAACCAAAGGGATAAAAGAACTTGCTACAGATCATCAAAGTGAAAAAGGCTAAAAGAATGATAAAAATAAATAAATGTTTGATATTACTCGGTGAAGATTACAGTTGACTTGTCCACTGAGCTGAGCTGAGCTGTATTTTTAAGAGAAATAAGACATTCAACGTGGTAGGGGGGCATTATTCCCCATCGCTATAAAAGCAGAGATGCTTAGGTGAGTAGCTGCTGCCTGACTAAATTGATAACTGTGGTGAGCCAGAAACCATAAAACTGCAAACAGTTATTGCTTTTTGACAGATATCTTTAGTTTATACCAGATCTTGTTCTCATCCAGACAAACACTTTAACACTGACATTCCAACTTTTGCATAACATCCATCCTTCACAAACAAAATACCAAATTTAAAATGTACAAAATTACTCATGCCAACAAAGTTTATAATTCAGTCTCTGGACAAACTGTATACAACTGCTCATTTCTCCTTGCTCTCTTTCTCAACCATTCAAACCCACTCTTGCATTTGCTCCCTTGTCCCCCCCCTCCTTGGTTCCTCTCTCTATCCCGGCCTCTCTTTTTTATTTCACTGCCTGATCTCTATTTAGATTTCCTCGTTTGGAGTTGCCACAACGCTCCCCGCTGCCAACATCTGTAAGTGGTTTGGAGGCAAGAGACACTATGGAAAAACATCGAGAAATAAAAGAGGGGAGCAGAACTGCGCTCCGCTCACAGCGTTCGATGAAACAGAGGCAGTGAAAGAGGAGACAAACTGCTCTGGGATCAGAGGCATACGCAGGCAGCAGGCCGGGCCCTGTCTGACTGAAAACAAAGCGTAAAATTGGCCGTGGAAGGAGATACAACATAAATATAACACCTGCATGCACTGTACTTGAGCTTGGATGGGTGGGGGTGGTGTGCTAGAGTTCTAGGGACCCCACAGTTTGGGCTTTACTGCGGATTGACCTCAATCACGTGTCAGGTTTTAGGCAGATTGGACTTAAGCTGCAGCACTTTTAAAGAGATTATGTTATTGTAAGAGATTAGGGGAAGTAGATACATTGAAGAGAGCTAATGAGGGGTTTCTCCCCTCCCCAGCTGCCAACCCTAATTCAGTGCTCACTGTCCTGTTGATAATACACACTACAATAGTATTACTGTGGCATTAGAGGCTTTACAGTGAGACCCACTCTGTTGACAGTGTGGTAGAGGTTCAGATGTTTGTGTTCTGCCATCCTGCCTGCGCATGCGGCTGCTTTTTAAACACATGGAGGGAGAGAGAGAATGGGGAGCCTGTGTGTACAGTAGGGTCTCATTAGGTAATGAGGATGATTACGCTGCATTAGGTGGTGAAGGAGAAGAGAGGCAGCAGCCACAGGGTGGGAGTGGGGAGAGAAGAACATGTGTCTGTGATTTGCGGCATAAGCACATACCATTTAATTGACACAAGCCCTCTCTGGCTCCCGATTGGTGTAGAGTTGTCCTCTGCGTGCCTGCTTGGCCTGTGCTGTCCTTGACTCGGAGGGCAGAGAGACAGATGTGGTGTGAAGGGGGCGGAGAAGAGGAATATACAGAATAAAGTGTGGAAAGGTACTGAGCTGAGGGTGCAGGGGGAGGTGGAGAGTGGAATATTGGACGCATGGAGAAGTGTTTTGTAGGTCAGACAGTCGCTGGTTTTGATGGAAAGGTTTTGTCTGGGAGTCCTGTGGCAGATAAGTTAGGTAAGTGGTTTACACTGGTAAAGCCTCAGGACCCACCAACACCTCCTTAATGAGAAAGTGGGACACAAGGTTCCAGAGTTTTTGGTCGCTCACATTTGCTCAATGAAAATGTTGTGGTTTGAAATTTATTGGCCAGATTTTAACCCAATGATGTCATTGCAGCCTGTCTTCAAGGTTTTGTCCCTTTCATGGGCTACGGGAATCACAAACACTCTTGTAGTGTGACATAATCTTGGATGCTGTCAGGACACCCAAAGACCCCAATTTGACAAGACAAGCAGGTCAGAGTTTTTCTATGCATCTTGCAGCTAGTTTGACACCCTGACCTGACATCGAGGAGGACTCCCTCTGGACCTTTTGTGTACATACAGTACATACATACTGTTGGACAGCAGCAACAGTATTTAGTGAAGTTGATTTGGCTTATTTTTTGTAACATGATTACATTCATACCTGAGGTTCAATGTGAAGGATTGCCAGTGGATACTGTTCTCTCTTTGCAACATAATGGTGAGTCAGAACAGAGTTTTTCTCAGAACAAGATTGTTGTAACATCACACACAGTATTTCTGTTCCAGCTGTTACGACTATCTTTGACCCAGCTAACAAAAACTATGAACTCACAGTTATAGAGATGGCAGATAATGTCAGCATATGATGATTAGTTGGGATTACACTTGCAGTCTTGCAGTCTGTAGGTCAAGACAGGACAACATATGTATTGTAAAATTGTAAAAGTAAAAAGAAGAGTCGAGTTGTCTGATCTGGTCACTTGATGGAACAAAATCACGACTGCATTAAGAAACACAGCAACCCTGAATTAAAAAAAAGGTGGAACATTACAGTAGAGAGGAAATTCATGTTCTTATTTGATTTTTTTCTGTTTTCTGTCATAACTTGGATACAAGCAGTTGTCAGCTGAAAAATGATTGGATAACCAAATAGTGTAAAACAGATCCACAGAACTTATGATTTAACATTTTATTAATATAGGCTCAAAATGTCAACCAAACAGTCTTAACTGTATCCCTGTTGCCCACCAATACTAGCCACTGTAGCTCTGCTAGATGGCCACTGCCTTGCTGCCGTACTGCTTTACAATCCAGATGTTAACAAGGAAACAAACAGCCACTTATGAGTGTATGAATAGCAACTCACAGCAGCAGTATGGTTTGGTAGTATTTTGATCCAGATAATAAAGATAAATTTGCACATAGGCTGTGTCAGTTTACAAACATAAATTACCACTTGATCAACATAACAAGAAACCACATTCAGTACAGCGTTGACAATGTGCTACAAGGATTGAAGGTCAGCAGGGCAAGTGGTGCAAATGTTAGCCACACTCTACTCAGCGAACCAGCTTCACATTACTGATGCTGATGCTGTGATCTAGTGTTGAATGAAAAACTGAAAATTGCATTCTAGGTCTAATGTTCTACTTTCTTCATACTTCGAAGGGTCTCGCCTAAAAATCAAGCGAGATATTTGATTCTGGCATGCACATAAACCCCTCTGTTTCAGCCCTGTTCAGAATCAGCTGTTTTGGTGTCTCAACTTTAAATCTCCATCAGCTGTGTCTGACCATGTTCCTCTCAGGGAGTCTGTGTCACCAGCAAGGAGGAAAAAGCTTGGCTGCTGGGAGGCAGATTTGTTTGGCCAAACAAACACCTGGCTTTAGGAGCTTCTCCCATCTGAAGAACATGCCATAACCTGTCAAGACATCACCAAATGAGCTGTTCAGGCACACAGTTTTAGAAAGATAAAGAAAGCAACAGAGGAAAAGAGGTGACTTTCAACATGTTGGTGGTGGGGTGGGGGTCATAATGATTAACATTAAAGCTGTGTCTTAAAATGTAAATGTTGGTTGTTTACCCAAGACAAATTTACACACTATCATTGGAAAACCATTTTAGTTATCCAAAATGAACTAGATAAATCAGCCAAAACCTCAAGACAAGATCAAAAATCTACTTGTTTTCATGGAAAAAGGGAATACAATAAAATACAGGGATACACCACATTTCTGCTTCCATAAATCATAGACCCCTTTTTATACCTTTTTGTTACCCAGAATGAGTGCCCATTGCCTTAAAACAACTAAAACCCCATTCATATAGACAGAAAAGTCCTAAAATATCTTGAATTTAACAGTGTGCACTACATGTGTAAACACAAACAGCAAGGTGACACAGACCTTTCCTTGTAATTTTTCTTCTGTCCCCTGAAGTGACTACAGCCCTTTTTACACATGCAATCCAGACATTTCAAATTCAGAAAATTTTAGGGTAACATAGTAAAAAAAAACTTGTTCACACTTGTTCAAGTAGCATGACATTTTCCTGCATGTCAGTCAACAGAGGGGTGAGTTGGAAACAATATACCCCAGTTTCATGGGAGAAAACCCCCAAATTTTCCTATTTTAACTCAGGTGAGTGGTGTGTGTGAATACAAACAGCAGGGGTTTTTATTGTCTGGATATTATCCTGAAATTTCCCAGCTAAATTCCCAGTATTTCTCCCTTCCCCATTCCTTTAGTGTCTGCATTACAAACTACAGAAAACTTCCTGCTGTGAGGGATTAGTTTGAACAAGCAAGTAAGGGCTTCTTCAAAATAATATGGGCAATTTAAATGGTGTATGCATAAAATGTAGAGGAGTGACAAGACAGCTCAAGGAAGCTACATAATATGTCTTTGAGCTTTATAATACTCTTATCAATTCCTTTCTTTTTGTTCTGCATGCCCTTCAATTCAAGGATGTTGTGCTCTCATTAGAGGCAGGTGGCAGAAACAGTAATAAGGAAGCTGAAGATTTGATTAAGGCAGACAGGAGGCAGAAGTGATCAAAAATATGGATGGAATATGGATGGATTTTACACAAAATGATGCTAACTGCACAACATCCAGTGTCAAGAAAGGGAGGAGACACCAACAACTTGTCTGTGTAACACAGCATTAGATATCAGGAGTGCCATGTGTTTGACATTGTTGTCTGTTAAAACATATGAAGGCTACCTTTTTATCCATTCAAAATCAACAGGGATCAATAAGGGAATTGATACAGAACTAGATCCATCAGCAGAATTGATATCAATAAAATCTTAGCAATTCCCACCCCTCTTAAAAAAAGGGATATATTTGGGAGCTACTTGTGTGGTTTCAAGGTTAAGTCTTGGAACGACATCTTATAGTTCACCTGTGTATGTTTGGGACATTTTCAGGATTTCATGCATGTGTGAATGGGGCTTGACAGGTAAACAGAATTTAAAATTTAGTCTGGAAGAGACAAACAAGTCTAGAAATGTTTTGGGTAGATCACACAATTTTCCAGAACTATTTTCCAGAATTGAAAAAAATAAAAAATCAGAGTTGTATGTGTGAAAAGGATTTGAGTCTGGCCATGCTGACCTGAAACAGGAATGAAGAAGCGGCGAGCGCATCACCCAGCATAGAGGAGCATTTGGCTGGATGTGTGAAGACAGGTTTCCCTTTGCATGGAGCTGCCCTCTCTTTTCCCCTCTATAAGTAGGCAGGTATTTTTACCCAGCATAAAGTGCTGACCCAGTCTCAGGTAATTACACCCCTGTTGGGCTTTGGCACAGACATGTCAGGGCGGTGCTGAGTGCACCTTACACCCTAGCTACGGGTAAACCACACTTATCTCACTATTTACAAGCAAATATAGAGCCCTGCTCCACATGAGAGAGAGGGAGGAGGGCATACCTTGGCAGAGCAAGGAAACCTTTCTGCTGGCAGAGACCCACTGACACCCCATCCCCCATCAAAGAACCCAAAAGGACACAAAAGAAATTAAACTATGCTCCATATTTATGCAGAAGGAGTAATCAAAGAGAGGGGAAAAACAGCATAAACAGTGAACTGAGGTTTTCTGGCAATGTTGTGCTCGTGTGTGGTACTTTTCCTGGCAGGAATTCAATCCAATAATCCCTAAGAGGGTTAGGCATGTTCTAATCACTTCTAACACAATAATGGTGAATGATCATGAATGATGCATATCTTTCTTGAAAGAGCTTTTGAAACAAAACAATGGCTCTATTTACAAGTCAGGACATGTCATGCTTCAAAATGATTTTATGGAGCATCACACTGGCCTTTTTCACAGAGGTGTTAATAACTAAAGAATATAACACCGCTATAAAATACAACACAAACATACAGTTCATGAAGGTATTTAAGGCCCAGATCCAAGGCCAACAGAACCTAACAGTGTATGAGCGGAGTTTATTTTTATTTTCAGGCCAAAGTCTAAAACATAAATCACACTGCTGATCATGTTATGTTATGATAAAATATTGGGTTCATTATTACACTGACAAAGTTAGGTTACATGGAGCTCACTTGGTAAGTTTTGCCATGTCTTGGCACAAAAGACACAAGTAATGACAAATCCTGGAGCCCTATTTTATTGCTCTTGGAAGACAATTATGGACAAACTCTAAAAGTTGATTCTGTTAAAAGACGGGAATCAAGAGCTGATTTCAGTTGAGAATCAGTTGCAACTAGTTTAAATAAATGACATAATTTGCCTTTTTGCTTGACAATTCCCTAATCAGTTCCTCCAACCTTGTTCTTGCAAAACAATGATTTAATGTTCCTGTGAGAGTGAGCCAGCATATCATACAGAAGACAGGAGCAGTCTAAAGTGTGCCAGATTTATACAAAAATCACATTAACAGCCTGATGTGCAATATCTGCGTCTATTTAGTGATGGAAGCTCTGACAACGTTTATCAATATACAAAGACACTATACATTAAGGATGCCATGTGTTTGACATCGCTGACACAGAAAAACCAGTGTAGGCAGACTACTTCACACACAGGAATCTGCATGAGTCAATTAGAGAATGATTAATTAGATGATAATTTCATAGGTATTTATAAAATATTATCCATTCCCATCATTACCCACGTTCTTTGTCAGGAAATTGTCATTATAAGAATGATCAATGTGTTGACTTTCTTACATTAAAAGTTTCTACTTGTAAAAAAAAAACGGTCTCATTAAGACTATTATGTCAACTTAAAAACTTCTTTTTCCATCATTTTTATTGGTTATACTGAACCATCACCACTGTGGCTCATCCGAAAGCCATCAAATGAAAAAAGAAGAACAAAGCAGTAATGTCAAAACTGAGGTGATAAAGAACAAACTTAACTTTTCTGAACCCAAGAAAAAAATACTTAACTGAACATTTCAATATATAATGCCAATTTAACTACTATTTATCTTTATTCTGTTTCCAAGGCAAAATATTAGCACGAAGCAACGATAAATCTGCTAGACTGTCTACAGCAATCTTGGTAATGTGTTAGCACCAAGCTAACAAACTCAACATCGAGGTCCATCTCTTACATTTCAAACACACAGTTTTGAGAACTCAGAATTTCGTCTCTGCTCTTTTCAGATTATGTTGTTCTGTTGGCAATCAATTCCCTTATTGATCCCTTTTGATTTTTGAGGAATAAAAAAGTAGCCTTCGTATGTTTTAAGAGGCAACCATGTCAAACACATGGCACTCCTGATATTTAGCTAGCTGGGATGAGGTTCAGTACCTCAAAGTCTCAGGCCATGGTTGGAAAAAGGTGGACTGCTCCCTCCAGGTGGGGAGCAGGTCCTTGCCCGAAGTAAAGGAGTTTAAGTATCTCAGGGTCTTGTTCATGAGTGAGGGTAAAATGGACCAAGAGATCGATAAGCGTTTTGGTGCAGCATCTGCAGCGTGCAGACTCTATACCGAACTGTATTGGTAAAGAGGGAGTTCAGCTGCAAGGCAAAGCTCTCAGTTTATCGCTCCATCTTTGTTCCACCCTCACCTATGGTCATGAGCTCTGCGTAATGACCAAAAGAATGAGATCATGGATACAAATGGTTGAAATAAGATTCCTCAGGAGGGTGGCTGGGCTCAACCTTAGAGATAGGGTGGGGAGCTCAGAGATCTGTGGGAAACTCAAAGTAGAGCCTCTTCTCCTTCGCATGTAAAGGAGTCAGTTGAGGGGCATCTAATTAGGATGCCTTCTGGTCGCCTTCCTGTGGAGGTTTTCCAGGTACATCCAACTGGGAGGAAACCCTGGGGAAGACCCAGAACCCACTGAAGGGATTATACATCTCATCTGGCCTGGGTACGCCTTTGAATGCCCCAGGAGGAACTGGAAATTGTGGTAGGGGAGAGGGAAGTCTGGGCTGACCTGCTTGGCTTGCTGCCCCCGTGACTCGGCCCCGGATAAGCAGTGGAAGATGGATGGATGGATGGATGGATGGTTTGGGAAAAGCACATATATTTAAGAAAAAGCATTTGCCTTGTAGTTCTCATGAAATGGGCTTGTAGCATCTGTTGGTTCTTGTCCAATAATAGGGGGAAGATGGGAGGATTGACTCAACAAGTTTCATTCACAGGTTCAGAGTTCAGAGTGAAAAGTTCAGAGTTAAAGATTTTACAGTGACACCAGTGGATCTGACTTACTGAAACCAGATTGTTTTTGACACCAACTCCTTTTCAACTGAGAGTATATTTTTTTTAGGAATTTGACTCTGTCCAGAGAATAAGTCACTCTGCCCTTGCCAACATTTTAACTGTTCTCATATTGCTGTGCACCATTCCTTAATTTGATCACTGCAATCTCACACCTAATTCACATAAATATGTACACACCCACACACACACAGATCTTAACACACACAATGTCCCTCAGCTCTCATTCCCGGGCAGCTTTAAGTCCATCCATCAATTTCCATTTTGGACTAAGTTTTACATCCGGTACATCTCTTAGAATCATTTTTAGAAATTTTCCATTGACTTGAACAGAATGAGCTTTACAGAAATGAACGTCCCTGGTTTATTTTAGAGCACTTCTGAGTTTTCCTTGGTCATTGTCTGGTCACACAATATGGTATTTACTTTTGTTTTTAATATTTGAAGGAAAAAAGAAGGTTCAGCATGGAAAAAGTTGGCTTAAGATTTAAAAGCCTTGCTGTTTTTGTTGTGGCAAGCCCAGTTCTGTTCTTAATTAGATCAGTGCTGGAGCATCCTGTGCCTTTAAGAAGTTTCTTTAGACAGGCTGCTGAAATATAGACGTTTCAAATTATGATCACTTTGAATCCTCTTCTTATAAACAGTGATCACTCTTTGTGTAAAGGCCGGACCAAAACCAGAACTTTAAAACATTATTCACCACCACAAGGGAAAGTCATTACACTGGTGATTCATTTATCATAACTATACTCTGTATTTAATGTTGTTGTCAGCCTCAGTTCCATGTCCAGTCTTCTAAAACATGCCTTAAAGAGAAAAGACTTCACCAAAGCCACTGAACATGTGTTTTTCTGGCTTTGTCCATGAGCAAAGCGGGAACTCTTTAGACCCAGCTGTCTTTACAAGAGACTTTCTCAAGTATCTATATATCTTCTCTCCCATTAAATTCATCTTGTATGGAAACTATGTGCAGTGTGTTGCTGGGGAAATGGCTGTGGTCAGACCAAAGTCCTTGAAAGAGAGAGGCAGAGGAAAGAAACAGGAAGACAGAAAGGGGGCGGAAGAAGAAGAAAAAACAGAAAAGTGCAGCACTCTCTGAATTTGAATAATTTACCTTTGCATGCATTCACACATATGTGCCTGTGCACACACACATACACATACATGCAAAAACATGCATTAGGACTGCTCCAGCTGAGGTGCTGTGTGCAATAATATGCTGGTGGGAATGTGCCACTGCACGTTAATTCTCCCTTCACGCTTGCGTTGAGGAACACAGAGCCTCTAATTGATTCTAAACAAACTGCTGACCCAGACTCAGGATGAAGGTCTGTCACTGATGCACAAGCACACACTGCTGAACAAACCACAAAATGCACTATTTGCCCCAAATTCACAAAAAAAGAGAATATGCACAACTCTAGCTGAACAAATTGAAGGTTTCCTAAACTGTCACACTTTTTATGTGCTCTCTAAGAGGCTTAAAGGTGTAGGGTGGCACATGTAGAAGAATGAGACGCCTAGGTGGGCAATCTGCAGTGCCCTTGGCTTTTTGGAGGTACATTTAGGGGTGTGTGTGTGTGTGCGTGCGTGTGTGCCCGCCTGTGTTGGGAGGACTTCTGCTGGGAGGGGGGCTGAAAAGGTAAACTCCTACTCATCCTTGTCTCACACAAATACAGGCATACATACACACACACACCGGCCCCTAAAGGAAGCTCCAGGGAGGCACAACGGTGCCTTTGTGCGGGCCAGATTTCCCATGTCTCCTTGCTCCAGCACACAGATAGATCATCTCAGTATAGCCTGCTGCATGAAGGGCAAGTGCATGCACGTCGTGCAGGGAGAGAGAAAAAGAGGGAGGGTAAAGAAGAGTGGGAAGAAGTTATAACCCAAACTGCCTCTCTTTATTCTCTTTTCACACTTCCCCCTTGTCTCACGTCTCCTATGTCTCTCTTTCTCTCCCTCTCTCACTTTCTCTCTCCATAGAGGAATCCAGCCTCTCTCCATTGGGATCGCAGCTCTTTGAAGGTGATCCAGAACTGTACTCGCTTGCCTCTGCTCTCCTCCTCCCCGCCACCTTCAACCCTCCACCCTCCTCTTCCACCCCTCAGCCCTCAGGGGGCCTGGATCCCGCTCAACAGAGAGCAGCCGTGCTCCAAATCCAGGCCCGGGCTTAACGTTCCTGCCGCAGGCCTCTGCTCTCTGTTCCACTGCAGCATGGAGAGGTGGGAGGCCTGGGAGGAGAGGAGCAAAGAGGGGGAATGACAGAGAGATGGGGGGTAAGAGGTGTGTTTGGTGACATTTTTCTGAAGGTGCGAGGAGGGAGCACAAAATACTGTCATCAAGTAAAAGTACGATTACTGTTTCAATTCTACTGAAGTACTAAAAAGTAGCTCTCTTTAAGTCTTCTCAAGTAAAATGAAAAAGTGCCTTGTTTAAACTGCACCCAAAGAACTGAGTGTTTTGGGCATACTTGTGTATTATGTGCAAAAAGGAAAAACGAGGAAGATGAGTCAGACAATTTGTTAGTTTCTCTGCATATATATCAGAATTGTACCTATGTTGTCAACCTGAGGTCCAGCCCCGTCACCCCAGTAACAAATGAAAACAGACCTAATGCATACTGTCTTCAAAGGTCTTCTGCTATGATGTGTGTACGTAGGTCCATACTATCTGGATCTAGAAGTGCTGCAAGAGCAAAGACCTGCACCAATGCTTTTCCGACACTGTTAAACAAGTCATGGTAAAAAAAACAAAACAAAAACAGAAAAACTGCCCTATCTCCCAATGTGAACAAATCCTTGACAAAATTCCTGGATCCACACATTCAGATCACCACCAAAATCTTATCACTTCTTTCTTGTGCCATGACAAACATTCCCCGAAAATGTCATCCAAACACCTCCAGTACTTTTTGAGCTACACTGTTCACAAACACAGACACTAAAAAGCACAACTTTTTTTAAGCTTTTTATTTATTCCAGTTTGTTGGTTCTAGGATTTATTGCTTTGCCTTTTCTCTTGATTTTATCAATCTTGTTTTTATTGTTTCTTTTATTTTAGCTATTCTAGCGTGCATTAGTCTTTAAATCCCTCTTGACAACCTGCTATCATTAAAATCACAGTAGAATACTTCTTAGTAGATAGACCTCTGCTGAGTGTTTATTTGCTTATATATATTACTGTAAGAAAAATAAATGATTATTATCATTATTATATTTTATTTTTGTCAGTCTTTTTTCTTCCTCTATGTAAAGTACATTGAATTGCATTAAATTTGTATGAAATGTTCTGTATAAAAGTCTGAGTGATTATTTTATTGTATATTGTCACTTATCAATATGTTTTTCCATGATGTTTGCTGCTAACCCCTGGCCAGGTCACCCTTGTGAAAGAGATCTTGATCTCAATGGGTTTTTATCTGGTTAAATAAAGGCTAATAAAAAAAAAAGATGAATTGATTTTGGATGGTTTGGAGTCCCCCTACTCAGTTCTGTGCTTTGGTTGGATGTTTTCTTAAAGCTGTCTTAAAATAAGATTTTTAACTTAATTGTTACGCAAAACTGGCAGCCCGAAGCAGTGAGGCATTGTCGTGAGCATTTTATTGCCCCCCCGCGGCACTGACCAGGCATGACGTTTTGTGGGCAATCCCATAGAATCCAACTGTAATAATTATTAATCTAGTACAGTGTCAGTTCCAAAATGTGACCAACCCTTGAAAAGGTCCTGTTTGTGATCCACGAGGTACTGAGTATTGTACCAGAATAGTTTCAATTTCAGATCAGTTTGTAGGATTGGGTGTTTCTATCCCTTGGTTGCACAAAGAGACACTGTGAGGTGCTTGTGTAAGCGATGGCACCCTTTGGGTCATCAGGCAGGCACCCTTCTTTATTGGTGTTTCACTGAATAGACACCCCAGAGGATTCAGTAGTGCTCCCAAGCTCACCCCCAAGGTGCTACAAATCACCTGTTTGCCCAGGTGGAGTCATTTCTCTTTCTCCACTGTCACTCCCCTTTTCTGTAATCTTGGAGAGGTCTTTGATCACTTATCAGTGAGCCTTCCCTTGTACTCCTATCTCCTGCAGCAGTCTAGATACTGAGATGGCTATAAACCCTCTGCAGCATACTTCTACCAGGCGAACCTTAGCTATCAAGCCTCGCTGTTGTACTTCGGTTGCAAGTTTGGCATTAGGCTCGTGGGCCTCACCTATGGCAGCCTCCCAGGGCACCATGAGCTCGATGATGTTGGGCTTGATGGAGCCCAACCACAACAAAAGGTCTAGCCTAAGGTTAGTCATGAGGTAACAAATCATACAAGTTGAATGTTGTGATATTACACTTGGCAGCTGTATCAAAAGTAAAACGTTTGTGTAGTAACAACACAAACTGATGGAAAAGCCTTCATCAGTTTCAAAAATGTTTTTGACTCAGTTCTGTGATTAAATGCAAAATATAGAAAAGTGACACTTCAGCCTGGAATTACCCAAGTAAAAGTAAAAGTAAAAGTGCTGGTTTAAACTCTAACTAAAAAAAGATCAAGCACACAAGAAAGCCACTCGATTATTCAAATGTGAATGAATGCAATTAGTTACATTCCACCTCTGGAATGAGATGCTACTTATTCTTCCCTACATCATATAACTGTTTATTTTCTCTTTCTTTCCCTCCCTTTTCCCTTTCCCTCTTTCCTCTATCCCAAGGGCGAGCTCCTCACACACTCGTCTGACTGGTTTCTTTGGCACACCTCGAACACACAAACACACACTGGGATGCCAACATACACCCAGACGCATACCTCTTTGCTTTAAAAAAGAGGGCCCTTTACTCAATGCCTCAGAATTGAACAGGAAAAAAAAAGAGAGAGCAAGAGAAAGAATGACAAACAGAAAGACGACAGAGGGGTAAAAAAGCGGCTGATAAAGAGAGGGAATGAACCCGAGGAGATGTGCATTCCTTTGGCTTGCCTGGCTCGGGAGTGCAGGAGACGTGTTGCTGGCTGTTTGGTTTATTATCCCCAAGCCATATGGGTTGGCAGGCTTTTGGGGCGTGGTGGGATTCATTTGTGTGTGCGAATGTCGGGGTAAGGCAGAGGGTGAGATTATACTTACAATAATTCTTTTATCACCTACACAGAACGTTTCTGTGTGTGTTCCAGGCCACAATAACCTGTGGAACCACACATCCAGATTACTGCTTCCAATAAAATGTAAGAGCTTCCAGGACCTCTTCTACCACATTTATTCACAAACACACATAAGGAAATGTACAAATGCCAATTGTGATGTAAATGCAAAGTTACTCAGTTAATTATTATCACATGATGCACTGGTGCAATAAGAGTGTTGTCTTGAATTCACAAACAGTCCTCTCCATTTCAATGAAGTTTGGAAATTGTGTAATATGTTAATAAAAACAGAGAACAATGATTTGCAAATACTGTACTTGTTGACCTATACCCAACTGAATACATTACAGTGACACAATATTTAATTTTCAAACTGTTAAACTTGTTTTTTTGCATATATTCCCTCATTTTGAAATTTAGGTCTACAACATCTTCCAGAAAAGCCGGGACAGAGGCAACAACATGTCAGGAAGTTGAAGAATACTGAAAAACACCTTTTTGGAAAGTTCCACAGATGAGCAGGTTGACTGGAAACAGGTCAGGGTCATGACTGGGTATAAAAGGAGCATCGCTGAAAGGCTTGGTCCTTCACAAGCAAGAATGGGGAGAGGTTTGCCACTTTGAAAACAACTGTGTGAGTAAACAGTCCAACAGATTAAGAGCAATGTTCCTTTAGGGATTTAACATCTACAATCCAAAATATCTCCATATATGATGATGGAGACCCAGGACTGTTGAGCAACTAAGTTGTACATAAAGTAAGAATGGGAAAGAATTCCAGCTACACAGATTAAACATTTAGTGTCCTCAGCTCATTCTGTGTTGTTAAAAGGAAAAATGATTTGCAAGTGACTGTATTCTGCTTTTGTTTACATTTTACACAACATCCCAACTTCATTGGAATTGGGTTTTGTACTTTAGGAATTTCAGCCTTGGATATTTAGGGACATGACTGACAGTACTGCAAGTCCTAGAGATGTTAGTCAGGCGGCCTCCATTAACACCTCAAACCAGCCTCTGTTTGTCAGTAGGTTAATCCAAAGTTAGGTTGAGAGGATGGTTACAGTATGGCTGCTTCAACTACACTTCTTAATTAACTTGGCTTTATCCGGTTCTTTCTACATTTAATGACTGACTAGTTTAGTTTTAAAATAAGAACTACAACACTAGAACCTAAGATCTTAAATTAGGTTGTGGATCAGGGGTGGGGTTCTCTCTTAACTGGAAGATCAGATTTTTCCCTACCTTCAGTCATGTTGACATGTCCTTGGGCAACACACTGAACACCAGAGGGGGACCGTCAGAGACTTCTAGACCCCCACAGGCCTAAGTATTTTAAAAGTTACACTTGAAATTATAAAGTAGTGGTAAAGTAGGCAATGAAATCACAAGCAGATGCAAAAAAGGAGAAAAGTCAACGAAAAATAAAGGTGGCACAAAAACTTACATCCAGGACAAATTTAAAAGAGTGCTGCGCTCTGCTCATAATAAACCTTCGTAATCTTCCTGTGACTCTGCAGTGATGTATAATATATGGGTTAATTACCAAATGA
This sequence comes from Cetoscarus ocellatus, assembly GCA_037902135.1. Classification (NCBI taxonomy): domain Eukaryota; kingdom Metazoa; phylum Chordata; class Actinopteri; order Labriformes; family Labridae; genus Cetoscarus; species Cetoscarus ocellatus. The sequence continues at coordinate 447,330 of JBAMNC010001577.1, forward strand.
AAAAACAGCTGCTTAAAAACTTTATCATGGCTGTAATTTTATTTTTATCACAATGTAGCCATGAGAGCTTTTTTTCACTATATAAATGAAAACTTAATAAATTTGTTATTCAAACATCTGGGTTGTAAATATGGTGATTCCCAATAGGTGTGATACAGGAATGAGGCTGAAGTTGTTCAAAGTGAGCCAATCAGCAGCTCAAAAACCGGATCTTTTATTTCCTGCATTCCTCAAATATCCTCTCCATCCATTGAAATTCCTCTGACTCTGTTACTTTTCGTCTTAATCACCTCTTTCTGGTCTCTCCCTGTTCTGACCCTTAAACGTCACAGGGGTCATAGGTAGTGTGTGCAGGGGGTGTGTGTCCGAGTGCGACGGCTGCAGAAAGCGTGCGTGCCTTTTGTGTAAATGTGTGTATGTGGAAGGAGCAAGCTATCTATAGCCTGTGTGTCCCCGGGGATTTGAGTCTTAAACTCCATATTCATGACACATCACTGTGGGGATTAGAAGGGCATCATCAGATAGAGGGGCTTACGTCAGCGGACACACACACACACACACACACACACACACCCACACACACACACACACGCAGACGCTCATATAATAACTGACACACACACACGCTCTTAGCAGCAGTCTCACTCTTGAAAGCTCAGAATACACACTTTCTAGGAAGTTTTTCTCTGTATTTATTTGTGAAATGAGTGCCTTTCTTTGACAAGTGTCAGCTATTTTGTCCCACCAGGATTTTTCAGGGTTTTTCGTTGATTTCTGCAACCTTGAAAGTCTGACTTTGCTGCTGCTTAAAAAAAACACAAAGCCAGTTAAAATGTTCAGAAGCTTTTTTGTGTAATATATTCCAAATTACAGTAATTACAATAACTTTACTAGCATACTATTTAAAAAAAAAAGGTTTACAAAGTGCTTTGACAAAAGAGGCTGTAGATGTCTTTGTGGGGGCTCTTGAATTGCTGAGTTAGGAGGTTTCATCGTTGGTACTGTCCGTCTTCTGGGTTAAAACAAAGATCCAGACATTTGGGGACGCCTTGGATGCTGCCATCAAATCTGTGCCTGCAGGTAGTGAGAGCGTGGATGTTGCGGAGCAGTTTACTTATTTTTGGCAGTGTAAATCATCGATCCATTAACTGTGAGGCTGAGATCAATCACAGACTTGGCCTTGGAGCGATGAGATCTCTGGACGAGGTGGTATGGCGCCTATGGTATCTCAGCATGCAGACGAAAGTCAGAGTCTTTAGGTCCCTGGTCCTGTCCCTGTTTTGCCATACTCTTGTGAGGCCTGGATACTGATGAGTGACCAGAGATGCCGGCTGGACTCTGTTGCGACTACTCTTCTTCAATGCATTTTTGAGTATTGTTGGTAGGGCCATGTGTCAAATGCTGACGTGTTCAGGAGGGTGGGAATGAGAAGGATCAGCCACTGGAAAGAGGAGCGGAAGCTGGGTTTCTAAGGGCACCTGGTGCACTTACTTGAACCTGATACAGCTCACAGCATACCGGGTGACCTGGTAGGTTGGACCAGGCCACATGCAATGTGAAGTGGTCAGAGATTATAATGAAAGTGATTATTTTTATTTCACTTAGACCCAATACCAAATGATACACTACTCAGTGACAGTCTGCGGCCCGGCAGTTTGGGACCTCAGTTTAAGGCATTATTGACAACTTGAAAAGTTTTCTATATTGAATAAAAAAAGACTTGGTGCAAATAAATCATGAAAATCAGTCTTATTGGGCAGATTATTGGCAAAGTATGTCTGAGGGATGGGTTAGTTTACATTTCTTTCCGCAACCTCCTAAGGGACTGATTAAAAGAAGAACAGAAATGGCACTTCAGCAGGCTCATTTAAACAGAGCAGTCAGGATTATAGAAAATCTCAGTGTCCATTTAATCAGTGATTATTACCTTCATGTAATTATTTGATTATATTACTACAGCCTCCAGTATTCTTTTCAAACATCACCAATATAAGTAGTTCTGTTTGGACAGCAGAGCACACATTGTTGAGATTAGAGCAAAAAAAAAAAGTGTGAGGTGTAGGTGGGGTGCACAGGGGGTTGAGTAAGGCCAAACCACGTTGAGGCTGATCAGCGGGGGAGGTGTAGAGGGAGGGGGTGTTAGCTCAGGCAGCATGGGTCTGTGTTGTGACTGTTTGTCCTGTCCCTGTGTGTGTATATGCATCCATGTGTGTCTCCGTGAGCGTGTGTGCTTGTGCTCTTATCTCCTCTGGTCCACAGCAGCAGGAGCATCAGAGGAAGCGTTGCCTTTCCTTCCTGTGCCTTTCACACTGTCACAACACACGAGCCATAAAAACTCCATCCAACCTATAGAAAAAAAAAACTGAGAGAGAAAGAGGGAAGGGAAAGAGCAGGGGGCTTTGCTTGTGAGTGCAGAACATGTGTGTGTGATTTGTGGCAAGCAACACATACCATTTAATCGACACAATCTCCCTCTTCTGCGTGGCGCAGGGTTGTTTTCCACTGGGAGGGAAACAGGGAGCAGTTTGGGGCAAGATGCAGAAACAGCTAAGGTGACAGAGGAGGAGAGGCCTAGCAGCAGCAGCAGAGGGTACTGGGACAGTGGAGGCATGGGCTGGTGCTCACCATGGAGAGATGAGGAGAGACAATCCTCTACCCTATATTCTACACCTGGTGCTGGGTTTAGAAGGAAGCCATTACCCTGCTTACCTGTTTTCAGTCTGTGCTATCTATTCCCCACTGTACACCACCTTAGTTTGACTCTCATCTATCTCCATTAGAGGGATGTTCCTTGGCAAATAACAGGTCTGGTTAAATGGGAATTAAAGATAAAGCAACTCATGGCCTTCAGTGCTCCTCGAAGGTTGATTTCCACATATCTGTGCTAAACCTGGTCACTCCTTGCTTCAGTGAAGTGGCTACGTAATACATAATGTTTTCCAAGATTATAATACTGCCTAACCAGTACTGACCTTTTTCTACAAGATGTTTTCTATGCATTCACTGTGCTTGTTTACATCCATGCTGTAGAACAACACAGCACCAATGCAGTAGCCATAAACCAGAGCCACTACAGCCACTAGTTACAGGCAGCAGAGTTGCAAGTTAAGCCCAATTCATACTGGCGTTTTAAGGCGTAACATTTACCTCTCTGTGACGTTTTTCCGTGACTGTGAACGTCCTGGAGGCATAACGGGGGTAACAAGTTGATGCCCTCTTTGTTCCATCTCCAGAGGTAGTAACAGAGGCATGATATTGAGGAAAAGGGGGGAAGCAGACTCAGTGTCAGACAGGAGCACTGTGAGTGAGTATCGCCTTAGTGTATATGCAGGGGCACATGCCATGTCGTGTGCATGAAAGCCGTATTGCAGTGTGAATTGACACAGATATTACGGTCTCGCAGAATTGATGTGATGTAAATGTAGCGGAACCTTATTGTAGCACTATTGCGTGAAGGCACTGTTAGACTGAGCATTTGACCAGGAATGCATTCAAACATCTTTATCCATGTTTAAAACAATAATATGTAACTTTTCCCCCTTCAGAATCGTGCTTGGCTACTTTCTAGTTTTAGTTTTCTCTTCCATCTCTTATTCTGTTCCAATGCATCAAACAGTATTGAGACTGCTGTCAGCCCTCTTTGTAGCTAAAGGTTGGTGTGTGAATGGCTGGTGTGCCATTAAGCTGCACACCAGCATCAACAACCACATTAGAACAAAGACCATTTTTTTCTTGACAGACACTGTGGAAGCTGAACATTAAATGAAATAAAATTAAATTGAAATTAACATGTAATTGTTTAATATGTTTTGGTTTTTTTTTTTCTTTTTCCAAAATATGTGTAAAACTTAGCTTTTAAAAGTCAGATCATTCTCCATCAACCATACTGCTTACAGACATATCAGGGCAAATGAGTACCACAGCCACCATCCAGAGACAGTACTCTGATACAAACAGGCACTCATAAAATAATGAAAATAATGATGACAGAACTTCATTTTCAAGGAATAAGTGACAAATTGAGCACTCTGCCTGTACAAATTCCTGGTTAAAGCAGCAACACCTACTTGAAAAATGCTAAAGAAAGTGTTTGATTAATTTGGTTGTGAAATTCAAAAAAATATGTTTTTGTTTATATTTATTATAGAAATTACATCACTGTTATCAGTTGCAACACAGAAGCATCTATTAGGATCAGAATGCTTTTAACTTATTGGATGGTGAAACGAGCTTGAATGATTTAAATCTGTCACAGAGCAAAGAAACTCTATTTTCACTCAGGGATCGTAAAAGTGTTAAGAGAATGGTGACTGTTCTATTTTAATGAACTTGGAGTGACTGTTTTGAGTTGGAAAGGATGATTCAGCTAGGGTTGAGGCAGTTTATTTGAGTGATGGTTAAAACACATTAGAGCTTTGTTAAGATTTTAGGGAATAACGGCTGTCTCCTCTGTCAAAATTCTCAATAAAGCAATGTCTTCAACAGAAGCAAGCCTTGTATTTGTTTTTATTGGCTCCATTATTGGTGTTGATCCACCATGGCAGATAGAAGTAATACAAATCACGGAGCTGTATGGACCTTAGAGAAGCAAAGTGATGTGCTGTTTATTTCTTTTCTCAGTTCATGACATGTTTTGTTATCGTAACTCACACTGGGATCTTGTACCCTGTGGCAATGTTTCCAGCCTTTCAGTCGGAGCAAAACCGTGGCGTTTTGGTGCGCGGTGCGTCCGCTTTATGTAGAAATCCAGGGTGAGGCTCCAAGTATTTCTTGTGCTGATTAGTTGAAAAAAAAAAAACACCTGATGGGTAGGACCATAGGCCTGATTCTGACCTCTGAGAGGATTCAAGCGTGGGGATGACGAGCTGAAATCAAGCAGCAAGTTCTGGGTCTTAAAAAATAAGCCCATGCAAAAGTGATAAAAACTGTAGTACTTCAAGTGTACACTTGTGCCTGCCTGCAGGAACCCAGGTTATATGATTGTTTGCAGGGAACATATGGTCTTTAACAGCCTAAATAAACATCTTTACAGCATCGTCCAGAAAACAGGTGTAGTCTAAATATATAATACATCTTAGTGCTCTCACTGTACAAGGGGTAAATTGTTTTAATATAGTGCCTGTTTTATCATATTGAGGATCTCTGGTTTTGGAAATTAGGGACATGACTGATATGGCTACAAGTAAGGGTCACTATTGGTCAAACAGACTTAAGTCCTCCCTCAATACAGGCTCTATAAGTTTGTAAATAGATAGAGCTAAAATTTGGCTGAGATGACAAGTCTGTTCCAAAGCCTCCTCTGATAATCACACAGCCGATGTCACATGGCTTCATACAGTGTTTACAGTCTATGGCTGAAATGCAGGTGATATGTTGAAGCTGTCAGAAAAACAAATATTCCTCTTATTTCCCCAAACTACTGTGAAATATCACAAGAAGGAATTTAAAGCTAAAGGGAACATTTCTTAAAATAGGACAAACACAAAAAGCTTTATTTACCATGTAAAGCTTTCTGATGCAAAAGCATAGCTGATTTTCACATTCTGTCTTAGAAATTTTGGTAAGACATTAGCACAGTCTGTTCCTAAAATCTGACTATGTCGATTATTCACACATGTCCAAAAGAATGTGATGATTTCCTTGTATGATAGGAGGATGGAGGGGTTTAGATGTGAACAAAACACTAAATGCAAAAGTTGTCTACACATATCCAGCATGTAAAGGTCATAAAAGTAATAGAACTTCATGTTAAAAGGGTCAAAACTATGTTCTTACTGATGTAAAAAAAAAAGTTAAGCATATGATACTGTATGAGACATAATTTTACCCAGCACACCTGCATAAAATTGCCAAAATCAGTGTATGAAAAACTATGGGAAATGGGTGATTTATGTTCATGCAGGTGGTGCTGTGAAGCACACACACGTGCACACACATAAACACTGTTTCCATAGAGTGCTGCGGTGGGAACCGTGCCAAACCAACACTTCATTTCAATTTCAAATCCAAGGCCTGACTTTGACCTTTCAACACAAAACTAGTTATAGACTCACTCTTCGCTCCTCTCTTTCTCTCTACTCGCCTGTTCTCCTGCTTGTAAATACACACTCCTCTCTTTTATCTCACCTAGAATATCAATCAGTTTTCCTTTACCCCCATTTCTGCATTTGCATACATTTTGAAACCACATCTCCCTATTTCCTAAGTCTTATGAGCAACCATATGTGACTTGTCAAGCTCATCCTTGGGAACTTCCTGCTTCCTGTGGCCTTTGAGCACCACTTCCTGTAGCTGCTGGTTCTGTGGAACGTCAGCTTTCATCATTACGGGACACTGACACATCTGTCGCTGAGGGATGTGAGAGCTTCTCTCTCTGCTGTTTAACTGTCAACACTGACTGTGTGAAAAAGAGAGGAAAAAAGAGGCAGGAGAGAAGGTGATAAAAAAAGGGTGTGGAAAAAGGAGTGAACCGAGAAACCGAGAGGACACCTTTTAATTATATTTGTTTACTTGCATGCACAGTCTTCTCTAAGAAAACAAAAGCAAACATTTGGGGAAACTTTAATTATTCAAGGGTGATCGTGACATAATCAGTGATGTAAGACCATCAGTAGTATCACAGAATGAGATTTACAATCATGTCTCACTTCGTCCTCCAAAGTTTTCTCATCACCAAATGGCAGTTACTCAACGCCAGTGATGGGGAGGGAGTGTGTGTTGCTCATATTCAGGGGAAGGGTGTGTGTGAGTGTAAAATAACACCAAAAACCTACACCAAAGGAAGAGAGGAGATGGAGAGTGGGAGGAAAGTGGGGGTGCCCAAGCGGGTGTTCCAAAAACCTGTCAAGGTATTTCCTTCGACAAACACTGAATCTGTGGGTCTGTGCAGAGAGTCGTGCCGGCACACACACAGATACAAACACACGCAGAAACCAAGTCCAACTTACTGAGCTATAAATATACAGCAGTGGTCAATGGTACATCTTTGATTTAACACATTTTTTGATTGGGAGGGTCTCAGGCCAACTCCTTTTTTCAGTGCAGCAGTGTCGAATATACACAGCTGTGCTGACACACACTTGCTGAGGCCTTCAATACACCCAGAAGCTCCAGATACTGTGAGCATCCACATCAGAGCCATTTTTATGTTGTACTTTTAGGGATGTGTTTTTGAAAATTCAAACAGTTTTTAATAAAACAATTATTGGGACCACTGACTTTTGTTATTTAGATAGAATTTTGAGCTGTTATACAGACGCTCGGTTGGAATCGTGACTGCTAACAGATGTGGCTTCAGTCAAGCGGCAACCTCCAATGTTGATTAATAAAGCTTCCACAGAGCTACTACAAAGCTGCAGCTCCTTGAGTGGCCACTTGAAGCTGACTGCATGAGCACAGGATGTCACATACATACACAATAAGGTGGACTTTTAGATAGTAGTAGTACGAATAGTAGTTACCTTGTAGAAATTCAAAGAGTTTCTGTGACTATGTCCCGTCATAAAATGATCTCTTTCCAGTTCCATTTATTTTCAGTTGTGCTAAGTAATAACTCCCTGTAATGAGCAGAGTGGGGCTGTATCATAACTAAATGGCATAAACTAAGCCACCAGCAGAGAACAAAAGAAAATGAGAGATGCTAAGACATTCATTTAAAATCCCTAAACCTAAGAGACAATTCCCTTTATCAAATATTACTGAGAAAAGGTATTCAAGAATGTATTTTACATGGTGTTGTTGAGCAAAATAGTTTCATGAGTTTAAAATGAGCACAACCAGACGATATGGCAATTCTAACTGCGTTAGCATTGAGTTAACATGACGAGACACACTGCGGGTCCACCTTTGGGACATAAGTAGGAAATACAGAATATTTTTCACAACCTGAATCTGTCTTAAGTGTGTGTTTAGTCTGTTCTTGTTTTCTTTTTTTAAAATCTGAATCAACTTAATCTCCTTCTCAAAAGAGTTCTACATAATTAAACCTTTCCCTCTTTCTATGTGCTACATAAGACAGTTTTTTCAACATGGCTGCCACCACAGATTAGACTCTAAAGCCACCTTTAGTGACCCAATGGCTCACGTCACTCATGCCTTGTTCAGTATTTTCCATTGACAATACTATCCACATCACATCTGAAAAGAAATCTCAATAAATAAAAAAGGGGAAGAAAAGTGAAATCAATGAGAGGCTAAAAAATCTTTAAAAAAAAAAAATGTATAGGCTGTATGTACAGTCCATTCAAAATACTACTGTCAAAGAGCTCGTTTGTGAGGTTGAAAATGGTGCAGATTAATGATCCATATGTTAGCCTGTTAACTGTAGTTTTTATTGTGTGATAATGTAATCACATTGTTTGAGGAAATCATTTGAGGTTAGTTTCTTTTAGGAGAAAGAGTGACTGGTAGGCTGACAGAAGCAGGACTATTACTAAGAATATTAGGTGTGCAGTGTTTGACTCACCAGCTTTCTTTAGCCACATCTGGGTTGAGGCAGACAGTTTGAAGTGGAGTGGAAGCCACAGAGAGAAACACCAAGATGGGAAACACTGGAGACATTGAGAAAAGGGGTTAAGGTTATGGGTTTCACATCCCTACGTCACAAGGATTCATTTGCACCTTTTCAATATGATCAGCCAACAACCAAGTGCAGGCTGGTCTGGAAGGAACATGCCATCTTTGGGTGTACCATGACTAAAGTTACATGGTAATAAACCATCCACAGACACACACCCACAAATGGGAGAGTCTTTGCACTAATTTTGGGAAGCTTAGCCAACCATGAACATAAATACATCATTTGAAAAGAGAGGCATCAGGTCATGGGCTCAGTTGCCTTGCGGTACTCTTCTGCTGTGATTAGTGTTGCAGCGTATGAGACAGCAAATAAACTCAAATGTACATCCACCTCCATCTGTTAAAATCTTTCAGTTTTCTATAAATAGTGACCTTTGACAGGCAATTTTCCCTTAAATGCACATTCCTCCACATACACAAAGTCACTCACACATGCAGACACACACATAATTCCTTCATTTGGTCAATGTCATCCCACTCCTATTTCTACCACGCACTTGCTCACATAAATATGCACACACCTACGCACACTCTAACACACACCATGTCCCGCTGCTCTCCTTCTACACCCACTGTAGTCCACCCAGTGTGTTTACACAGTCTGCTCAACCAAGACAAGGAGAGAGAGAGTGAGAGTGAGAGGTTGTATTGGATGGATGGAGCAGGGCCGCTCGTCTGAGGGGACTTTCCTGTTCTCACAGGAAACTGTAAAAGAGGGGGAAACCAGAAGCAGAAGAAGGGAAAGCAAGATGAAAATAAACCAGACAACAAACCAAACCACAGGAGAATGATACCCATGCAGGAGAGAAAAAGTGCCTCTTAAAGAGAGGGACATGGTGGTGATGGTAGAAGATAAAGAAAAAAAAAAGGTCAAAGCTGCTCGTGGAAACATCCGCCCTGCTGTTTAGATAAGCCACAAGACGGCAAGTGCAGGACTGGAAATCACTATATTCTCTCCCCCTGCTGCAGGTTAGATCGCAGATTAGACCATGATGCATACCTGCAGGGTATTATAACGGAGATGTCACATTTTGAATTTTGACTTTAGCAGCTGTGGTTGTTGACTCACGGTTAAAGCTCAGTATGGATTATGGGTGTCTTTGTGGCATATCTTCTGGCCTTTCCTTATCAGTTTTAAAGCTCTTGTGATGAGTTTTTTTTATCTGGTAATAAAAAGACTACAAATAATTTTGAAGTCTCTTTAATTTTTGTAAGCCAAACAAGATTATCAGGAACAAGACTGACCATTTTAAATTGTTATTTTAAATGCTTGTAACTGTAGCCACAGGGTATGAGTCTGACAAAGTGAGATATAGGCTATGGCCACATGCAGGCATTCTGGCCTTCTGTCCACATGTAAAGGGCAATTTAGGTCATTGAAAACTACTTCCAAGGTTTTGAAAAAACTTTGTTTATGTTGTCCCATTTGGACAGGGAAAAGTACAGTTTGGGCCCAAAACATCACCCTCTGTGCTAACCTCTGCTCCGGGTGATGACACACTTGGTAACATTATTACTCTTGTTTACATGTGTTGCAGCAGATGTTGCGAAACTGCTGCTGTTTAACTGTTGCTGACTTGACTTTAACATGATCACTCAGACTCTGTCCTTCCCTCACTCAAACAATGGCAATGTTAACTAAACACTGCCGGTATTTTGCATGAGACCTGGAGTTATGTGACCAACAGGTTAAGTGGCCATGCTCACTGGTGACCCATTACTGTTTGTGTCTATGGTTGCCATGGTTACAAGAGATGCTGAAACCAACAAGAGTACCCACAAAACTTTTAAAGCACAGGATAAGATCAAAATTATAGGATGTGTCTCTAAGTGAAATATTAAAGAAGATATTTGGACTCAATACACCTGCCAACACCAGTAAACACAGTGACAAATTAAACCATAAAATCAATTGGACTTTAGATAAAAAGATGTTTATAAACACAAATATAAATACATATAAAATAAACATAAATAGAAATTAAAAATATGGTTACTGGCTGGCTACTGCTCCTCCCCGTCCTCTGTCTTCCTGTTACTCTTCCTCCCCCCCAGTGAGGAGTTGTACAGTCTGATGGCCTGAGGGACAAAAGAGTTTCTCAGTCTGTTGGTTCTGCACTTGTGAAGGAGCAGTCTTGGGCTGAACAGGCTCCTCTGGTTGCTGATGACAGTGTGCAGACGTGACTGACATTGTCCATGATGTCCAGTAGTTTGTCTAGTGTTCTTACCTCTGCCATCGTCACCAGAGAGTCCAGTTTCATGCCGACCACAGAGCCAGTTCACCTGATCAGTTTTGGACAAATGAACATAAAACAGAAGTTATTTTTGGACAGCCAAACCTGATTGACAAAACATGTGTTTTTGGTCCTCAAGCTCCCAACTACAGCTCATCTGTACAAAATCTTGGTGTCATTTTTGACAGCTCATTAAAAATTGACAAGCAGATCACCTCTGTTGTGAAACCAGCTTTTTCAAACTCAGACTACTTGCTAAAGCGAAGCCTTATTTAAATAAAAGGGGCCTTGAAAGAGCACTTTATGCATTTAGAACCCCCAGGCTTGATCACTGCAACTCGTACACTGGTCTGCACAAATCTTCTCTTTACTGTCTCCAACTCATGCGAAATGCTGCTGCACGCCTCCACACAAAGACAAGAAAACCTGACCGTATATCACCAGTTTTTGCATCTCCCCACTGGCTTCCCTTACATTTTAGGATTGGTTTTAGAATTGTATTGATTAGGACCATCGTATCTAGATGATTTGGTTCACCCCTACCCTCCAGCTAAATCTCACAGTTCATCAAACCAACCAACTGCTTTAGGTGGTGCCTCGATCTAATGTCAGAACCAGAGGAGATTGAGCCTGCTCCCAGGCTTTGGAACTTGCTCCCTCTCCATAAGAGATCTTCCCAGTCCTTTATCACTTTCAAGTCACTCCTAAAGACCGATTTCTGCTCTATGACCTTCAATTAAATGTTTCTATTATTTATTGAATTGATTTTATCTTGTTTGCCCTTAGCCTCTGTGCTTTCTAGTCCCATTTGGCTATTTTGGTTGGTTTGTTTTATGCCTTATGGTGGTTCTCATTGCCGTTTTCTTATCTTGTTTGTCTCGACAAATGTTGTTTCTAAATGTACTACATAAATCAATTTTGACTTGACTTGACAATGACCAAAACAGTTTATGGATAAAAAATGAAAAACAGACATTTTCATCAAGACACATTGTTCATTATGAGATACTGTAAGAAATACAAGGTTCCACAAAGTCCATCAGGGGTGTTGAAATTGATGCAAACCTGAGATTCCTCACAAGAGGTTTAAATGAAATCAGCACACAGTAAATAGATGTTAATGACTTACCTTTAATTGTTGTGTTCCCCTTCCTTTGTGTGTAGTTTCCGCCCGCAGGTCATGGATGGGGTTAACACAGTGTCTACCCTGGCTGTCTGTCTAGACACCAATAAGTGTGTGTCTGTGTATGTTGTTTGATGATGGTGCTGGTGGTAAAGGAGGTGTAAACAGCCATGAATCACTAAATATTGATTTAAAGCTGCTAATTACTCCTCAGTGTCCTCAGGTGAAGACAGCAGGAGTGAAAAACCTGCTTTCAGACGATTTCAGGCCGTCATCCCCTCTTCCTGGTCCACTGATTTCCAATCTATTTATTCTGCCGTGGGTCTTTACAGTTTTTATATAAAGCAATGGTAAATTTTATTTCATACTATCAGCTGGTTGCTTAAAGACCAGACTACTTAAAAATATGTTCCAGCCAGATGATTTCCTACCCTTAAATATATATAACACAATATGATACGCCACAATGCGTGATGATACTATATGATACCTTAAGGTTGGATGAATTTAGATACAATACAATTAATATAATGTGATATAATATCACAGGAAAGGACACACCAAGATACAATACAAAACAAATCAACACAATATCATTCAACACAGCATGATATCACAACACAGGATAAGATAAATAATGATAAAAGAAAACATGATACAAAACAATGTGTTAAGGTGCAACATAATACCACAGAAAGCCAAGCATTACAGTATTATACAGTCAACATTATATGATACAATACACTGTAATATGACACGATACAAGGGAAATCGTCAGCACAAGCTAATCTTATGATTTTATTGATAATTTATGGATTTTTTTTTATCAGTTTCTACCCCTGAATCAAATTCTTCCACATCAGGAGGTAGAACACTTTCATAAGCCTCGACTGTCCTCCAGCGTAGAGTCGAATACATTTAGCACTACGTCCGGAGCATAAGTGATAAGAGTATATTAGCACAAAGTGTAGCAGTGAATTTATCTCTGGTTGTACTTTTTCATTCATCACAGTGGTGACATGGACAAAGAGCCTGAGTGTAAAGCCTGAACAGTTAATCTACACAGGCAGACATGCAAAGATTCAGCTGATCTTTCAATATAAAACACTGCAAGGTCTTAGCTATTCAAAAATGGGTAGTCAAATTAATTATTTGCGTTTCTCTACAGGTCCGGTGCCAAATGATGTAAGATCCAGTACCAGTCTGCTGCCTGGTGGTTGGGTACCTCTACATAAAACTTTTAATTAACTCCGCCAAGGAGGTTATGTTTTTGTTGACGTTTGTTAATTGTTTGTTTGTGATCAAGATAACTCAAAAAGTTTGGAATACATTTTGACTAAAATTTACGGAATGCTGGTCATGGGAAGGAAGAAATGATATGATTTTGATGTGATCTGAACCAGAATGTGGATTCAGGAATTCTTTAAATGATTTCTTAACGGTGTGAGATAGGGCAGTTTTCCCCCATTTTTGACGATAACTCACACAACAGTGTTGGAAATTCCTCGGTGGAGGTCTGTGCTCTTGAAGCACTTCTAGTTTGAAATGCAGTTTGGATTCATTTAAAGCTTTTCACTTTAACTGAATGGGGCAGAAAATGTCAAACCTCTTCCATTCAACACTAAGACAAAAAAGTGTGTAGGTTGTAATGACTATGATAACGATTATACTTTCAATTACGCATTTATAAAATTTCTTTAAAAACATTATTGTAATATGTAATGTTATAGGGCACAGGAAGACATGGTACAACATGATATGAGAGGATTAAAATATGATAAATTACATTCTCCTACTTTACCAATTATTGCCTCCTTTGAGATTTTTTTTTATCCTAGGTCCTCACATAATGTGCTGCTTCTAGTTTAATACACATTAAGACAATTGGAACCAGAACAACAGAAACAAGCAAAAACTCAACTTAGCAGCGTCTTGACAAAACACCCTCATACCAAAAAAACAGCCCATCTAATTTAACAGATACTTTTGGTTGTTGGCAAAGCTGAAGTCAGTAATAAAACCCCCATAAACTGAGTGAGTGTGCACTTTCACAGGCTAGTTTTGGTTCCAAGTTGTGTGAGTTCAGGGCAGGTGTGAGTTTTTAAAGATTTGACCTGTGTAAGACTCTGTACATCCCCTGCCTGTTCTGTGGAGTCATTTCCTCTGTGGTGTTATAGAGAGGGGAGCCTGAGGACAAGAGCTGTCCACCTCTTACTGGAAGGCACTCCCCCCCTTTCTCCCCCGCCATACAAGACTTAGTCCCTCCTCAGAAAGGCCCTGCTTAATCTGTTACGCTTCCATAATGTTTTTTATACATGTTATATTCTACTTATGCTCTCTTTTCTGTTTTCTGTATATCTAGCAAATTAAAGGGCCTCTCTGCAGCTTGTTTAACCTGTGATGAGGATATGGGGCAATGGGCACACGCTGTTCCCTTCTCGGGGCAAATAAGGAAAACATACACATACTCAAGATAGACATGAGAGAATGAGGGAAAGTCAGGGAGAGTCTGAGAGTTAGAGGTGGTGAGGACGAGAGATGCGACGTATAATTGTACTCTAATGAAACATAAACAGTGCCGTCTGAGGGAGTGCGTCTGGGCAGGGCCCCCGGTTGGCCTAAAGGCTCTGCTCTCTTAGGCTCTTAATTATGACTGAGGAGGTCAGTCATGCCTCCTGTAACCCATCGCCAAATACTCTAAGTATTGTAAATATTGTGTTTGTGTGTTTGCGTATCCCTCTGTGAGTCTGTGTGTTTATGTGAGCCATGTGCGTCAGAGAAAAATACAGAGGATGTCGACTTTGCGGGAACCAACTGCTCCCAGTGTTCTCTGGACTTTTTTCACTCCAACTGTACAACAATGAAGCTAAATGTGGAGGCCCACCTGTCTTCTTAACTGTCAGTAGTGGACACATTCAGCTGGACTACTGTCTCTTTTATTACGTTTCCTTTCTCTTCAAAACAGTTGTCGCATACCTCTGTTTCAGGGGCCACACTTGTCTCAGGAACATGCCTTTTAAGGGCCTCCTTTTGTTCTTCCTGCATGCTATCTGTGAGACCAAGCTTGCACTAAGCTTTGGTATCAAGGTTCAGAGCCAACTTCGAAACACTTCTAAATTAATGAGAATTGTTGATTTAATAAGAAACATGAATCGCAGCTCTGCTTGACTTTAATCAATCAATCAACCATTTTTTGTATAGGGCAACTACATACCAAAAATCTCACAATACTTTACAAAAGATTAGGCCTAAACCATACTGGTCACTTATTTTTTCTTTATTTTTCACAATTAATTCATAATAAATACCCAACATGAGTACAGCGCTAAAACATTGGTTTTATGGTTACAATAAATATATGGCTTCTGCAAACCATAAATTTGTGCTGATCATATTTCTCTCTGTATAGTTATAATAACTTTTATCATTACTATTATTGTTATTGTGCGTAGTATGAGTAGCAACAGCAATGAGTAGAGAAATCATTCAAATATTAACATTAAGAACTATAATGACTATGTAATGGAAATGACTTATATCGGGTATTATAGTTGTTACAGCCAAGCTGCTTAAAAGTTTTAGAGCTGTAACAATGAAAATAGACAGAAAATTGTGTTGCTTAAGTTGCATAACGCAGTTTAAGTCAGGCGGGTCCACAGCAGCAGATCATCCATGTCAGTAATAATGGTTACAGTCATATATGAGTGGCATTTGCAGAAACTACCATCTTTTTAAATGACTGAAGATTCTGAAGTCAATATTACGTTACATTACATATGATTGCAATTGCTCAACATATAGCAACTGTAATCATAATCAAAAAGAAGGCAATAAATGCCTAGAATATTGACAATAGTAGTTAAAGTTATGCAGGCCCATGGCAGAAAGCCAATCACTTCAACGATCCAGAGCAGCCTAAATCATTAAACCTCAATGGGAATTTAGCTTCCCATAAAAGTTTCACCCATCTGCCAGGTCTTGGTGTTTTTATGTAATACTACGTCATTTGTGGTCCAACACATTTACATTTCTATTTAAGATAAATAATTAATGTTGACAAATATTTACAATTTATTTTTATTGTATGAGAGTTTAGAAAGTGCCTTTTCACCTCTCATTAAAACAAAACAAAAAAAAAAACCCTGTAGTGCAGAAACTCTGTCCACATTTCCTATGAATGAATGAGATAAGATCGTGGCCTATGCCTAGTATCAGAAGTGTAATAAAATGGGAGGGGAGTACACAGAGCCAATGGGGAAAGCCAGCACTGTTTGTCTGCCTTTGTGTGCATATGCAACAACAGCCAACAACCTCTCTTCAGACTCCCTCATAGTATTGCCTCATATTACACCGCCAGTTGACACCAATACAACGTCTTTGCAGAGTCAATGTGAACCTTCTATGGCATAACAGCAAAGTTTCTTTACAGCAAGGAGCAAGGGGCAGACAAATCTTTGCAACTGTCAGCAGAGTTTAGGTATGCAAAAATCAAAATAATTTCACCCTTTGTATCCATAGTAGTCTCCATAGCTTCAGCCGTATTCCCTGTTTAAATCATAAATGGACCAACAACAATGGAAAGGAGCTTGTTACTTTTTAAATATTCAGAATAATCGGAATCAAGAGCTGACAAGAACTAGAATTGGTGACCAGAACCAGGACCAGATTTGGAGCAGATAAAACCAAAAGAGCACTCAACCCTACCTCGTATCTCTAATCTGCTTTATTATCCTATCAAGATCTTAAAATTCTTGAGGAGGTAGCAGGCTATAGTTTGTTCTGTAACCACTTTGCATTGTTGCTAACTTGCGGCTGGTCTGTGTCCATAAAACATGTATGTGTGGGACTGTGACTTGTGGCCAAAATAGGTTTAACCAACAGAGGGTATTCTGAGCCAAGCAGTCTGGCCACAGAATCCAGACTTACTAACCTCAGTGTCTGGATGGCTGGTCTGAACCTTTCCGTCAAAGTCCTAATCAGCCAGCACATTACACACATTACACATTATTACAGTTACCGCAGGACAGAAGGAGGGGGAGGCATGAGAAAACAACAAGAAAGATGGAGTTTAATATTTGGAAAAGCAACATTTCTAATAGCACTGTTTTCTTTTCTTGCCATGTTTCTGCAGTGCAAACTGTAAAAGATTAAAAATTATCCAAAGACAGCTGTTTCCTCTCATGTCTTCACTTTCTCACACTTGCTCTTTCTCCTCTCTTTCTGTTGTTCCTCTCCTCTGTGAACAGACAGGTGAGACATAAGCTCCGGCCAGGGAGTCCTGACCCTGGACCTCTCCTTTTTAACCTTGGATCATCAGCTGGGCTGCTCCTGGGGGGCTGAAAGTGTTGACCTGACCTCAACCCTCACAGTGACCCAGGGTCACTGACAGTTGTTAGTTGACTGCAACAGTTCATAAACAGCCCGGGAAAAAAGACAGAGGGAGAGGAGAAGTGAATCAAAAACTGTTTGCTGTTTTTCCTCTTTTGGAACTCATGTAAGGGTATCAGTTAATGTCAAATCATCCTTTGTGCAATATCTGATTAAGCAGTATCGTTTCCTTATTTTAAATATATATTATTGATCCCATATATAAATGTTTAAATGACAAAATAAAAGGTAAAACGCATTTGTGTCGAGAAATCTACAAAATGTTCAGATACAGAAGCTGCTCTCTGTTACAGACATACGCAAGGCACAGTAAAAAGAACATTTTTTTTTACAACAGCAATATTTAAACTTTTATACGTTTCTGGGCAATAAAAACATAGTGCATTTTTGATACCAAAGCAATAATGTTAATAGTCTTAAAAGCCAACACTTGTCAGTTTTTGTTTGTGATAACAGAATTTTGCCGGAACAGTCCTGCATATTATATAAGCTGTCCAAGAATCTGGCAATGTTAAAAATGCTTTGGTGCAGAAATCTAGATAATCCTTGCCGAAAAAAAACAATATGAGCTTTTCCTCTTCACAAGTTATTCCCAAACCTCAAATTCGACCGAGGAATTTACCAAAAGCAGACATATCATTTTCAGAACATACTGCAGTAATGAACACCTATACTGAAGAGGAAATCCCTTACAAAGGTATGTATTTTTTGTATTATTATTTGAGAACCTGATTGAGCTTCCTCAAATTTTGCAATCTGATCCAAAAGAAAATGACTGTAATGGTTGCTGACCAGTGTGTCACTCCCTTATCAGGTTAAAAAAAAATCACACTACAGAACTTTCTGGGAACTCTCGCTCTATCGCCAAGGTCAGAAGACATATTTTTGTGTCTGTTAGGATGGTCACTGATTTAGATGAGGAAATCACAAAGCCTTGAAGTAATGCTGTGAGTTGACCAACATGCATGACAGACAACAGACATGATGGGAAACCAGTGTTGGTGTAGCAGTTGAGGAAGTAAACCATTAGGGTAGGTAGTAGAGATCTTACTGTGGGCAACAACCAAGCAACGTGAGTGTGTGCGCAAAGTTAACACATTCAGCTAATAAGATGACAGACGGGACTGGAAAACAATGTAAATTTCTCTATTTTGTTGGATTTTAGGTTAAACGGTCAAGAAAAACATCAACATGAAATTAAAGATCGAAACCTTGTCGTGTTTTATCAATGACACAGCTGTGATGCACTGTTGTTTCAGTGAAATGGGCTGAAACGGCAAAAAGAGGCAAAAGGCTCGAACAGATTTTCATCCTTTTTTGGCTTTGCTGTTTGGTTTGTTTACATCTGTGACTTTCATGTGCCCTGTGATCTCATTGGTCAAAGTCCATGGCGTGATGGAACAAATCAATGGATACAGGGCAAAAATCTAATATTCTAAGATTTCTGTCGAAAAGTTGTGACTGTTGTTCACTCTGACACTACACAGAGAGTTTACTACCCCTAGCCCACAAAAGTCACATAAAAGGTGCTTAAAATTGAAAGCTCATAAAACTTCAAAGTAACATCTTATGATCATTTGACACATGACAAGAAACTAAGAGCTTATTTTGGTTGGTTTCCAAGTTTTTTGAGAAGCTACAGTTTATCTCAATATTGTAAAACAAAACAGCTGTCTTGAAATTAGTGTACAAAAAAGCCAGTCATGTCCTCTCAAATTTGGGGTTTTTACAAATTATAAGAAATGACTCCTCTAAGAACAAAAGGCTACACAAAAGGGTGATTTAAATGTACTAAACTACAGAGTTTTGGTAAAAGTAGTTTGGAGGGAGGCGAGATAAACAAGCTTCCACAACACACATGCTGAAAAAGTGTGCAAACTGCCTCTTCTACATCTGTAATTGCATGTTTTCTCCCCACATACCTGTAATTATGACCTGCCTACCACTCTTTCCCTCTCTCTGAGGCAACACTTGTGCTAACCATAATGAAGCACAGCTCTAATGATTTACAACTGCCTAGCATTAACAGATACATTCAAGGCTACAGACATTACCAATGACAGTGAAATTATAACTTGATACAGCCAAATCAAATTATATGAGATTTAGAAAAACAGACATCTAACAAACAGGGAGTGAGGCAAGACATTTGTCTAGCATTTGACGGTGAAAAGAGGAACACATCTGCAAATATCGTGGGGGATCAAGCACATCAGGCAAGAGCTAGAGAAGTGCAATACTGTCTGACACCTCACACTACCCATGTTTTAGATATATTGGTCTTTCAATTCATCAAGATGAATAAATGTTATAGTAACTACAGTGACACAAGTTTAAGGGCTGAATAACAGTTGGTTTAATTTTTATGCCTTTGTTTAAGTCAGGGCTGGAGAGACTTCATTTTTTTTTCAGGGTGTCTGTACATCCATGCCAAATTTCTGAATGCAATATCTGTAGAATGCTTTGAAGACATTTTTTTCCTCAACTTGTATATTGTCGATTTACAATAAACATATTTGATTTTGACATTGCGACTCCTGTTCATACTTTGCTTGCAAGCTTGATATTTCAAGAATGTTTTTAGGATTTTTTATTAAATATAGCACAAATGTCCACTCCAACAAATGGATTGAATTAAAAATATTTAGGTAATAGGTTGTGGTCAGTGTTGCCTCAAATGTTTTAAGCGTAACATTTAAGCAACCTTTTAGAGCAGTTGGATCCACAGGATTCCATGTCTGTCATCAGACAGATTGATCTTGCAGAGGTAATACCCCTGAGCTCAGTCTAATAGGCTCAAATCAATCGGCATCTGTTGAGGAGCTCTGGGTGCAACAACAGCAAGAAACTGCAAGCCTGTAAACAGCGGCGGCTCATGAAGAGACTGGCGAGCGTGCTGCTATAGGGGCAGGTTTGTTGAGGTTTGTTTGACGTTTCTTTATGAAAAACAGAGAAAGGAACAACACTGTTAGTTTGATGGACAGATATTCCCTTCTTCTTCCAACAGATTTTGGCGAGAGGTCAGATAACTGGACTGACAGAGCAATCATTCAATTAGCTTTCAAGTATCTTTTAAGGTTCTGCCCTTGGGCTTCTGCCAAAATGGGCAAGTGAAATATATCCAACGAATAAGTGACACAGTCAGTCTGGGTATGAGAGGCAGGGTTTACCCATGGCTGTTCACCAGCCAATCACAGGGCTGACATTAAGAGACAGACAATTATTCACACACACTCCCATGTTGGGCCAATTCAGAGCCATAGTTGACCTACCAAACATGAATTTGGTCTGTGGGAGGAAATCAGAGTCCCAGGAGAAAATCTATGAATGCACAGCAAGAACATGCAAACTCCACAAAGAGAGGCTTCGCCTAACCAAGTCCAACCAGTAACTTCTTTCAGCACTACCTTACATACCATCATGCAACCCAACCGGTTTTATATCTTACATAATTTAATTTAGTGCAAACTATATCCTCAGAGAACGTGGGAACCTTTTATTTGTGCTGTATAGAGCTCACTGTCTGTCACAGGGATGTTATAATGCTGCTTGTAGTTTCAAAAAAGGCGGATGAAGCTTCTTTAAGTGGCTATTAAAAATATATTTTACATTTAATTTACATGTACTAAATCCTTAGAAATTACTTTGATTTTACCACAGAATGTCAAGAATCATTTATAATAGACTGAAGTTTTTGTCTTGTTAATGTCTGTTTCTAAAGTCAGTTACGGGTACATTCTAATACCAGAGAGTTAAGGTCTTAACAATTAAAAAAAATGTGCATATACTGGTAGTAGTATCAGCTTAAATGAAAATGGAAGCATCCGCAAATATCCAATATCCCGGATCCCTATATGAGTGTTACACAAGCACAAGTCAAGCTGTGTAGGCCCGCTGTGAGTGTCACCTCAGAACGACAAACATGCGATGAAAAAGTGTTTGTCCTTTTGATGTATTTACATTTGTCCTGACTGACTGCATGTGCCTCCCAAGGACAGAACTTCAGAGACAGAAAAGTGTGCGTATGTGGATTCATTTGCATAAGTAGGCCATTGGTTCCTAATGGAGGCGTTTTGTTGAGGCGTTAACAAGGTGTCTCGCTGGGGCTCTCGTTCATTCTCTCGTCCATTCGTTCCTTCCTGTCGTCCGCCGACTCTGACGTCCAGGCAATCAGCGCTGCATTTGGGCTCTCTCTTTGTGTGATTTACGACCTCCCAGATTCATTTAAAAGCCATTGTTCTCCTCTGACGGATACCGCGGCCCCCTCTGCTTCCACACACACACATTTTCACACAGTCGCCGCTTACTTTATCTCTCACTCACTCACCCACTTGCTCAATCACTCAAGGCATACACACACAGCGCCCATCTATCATGGAAGCGATGCAGGGGGAGATTGTTATCCCGGTAACCGTATTAACCCACGGATCCCCAACACGGGGCCGCTCTGAGAGTGAATTAAGACACGGGATGGGGGAGAGAGAGGAGTGATGGAGAGGAAAAATTAAGAAACAAAGTAAAAGAAAAGCAATATGTGACACATTTGTTCTAATTTAGGTTTTCATTCATATCTGTCAAGCGCTGCCTCTCGCCCGAAGATGATAAAAAGATGCCCAAGTGTCTCCTGCCTCCTCTGCTCTATTGTTTTGGCGTAGAAGATTGTCTGTCAGCAAGGCGTCTGTAAATGCATCGGGACACACCTGCGCTTGATTAAGTGTATTTAAACTCCAGATGGAAGGAGGAGAAAGAGGTGGAGACAGAGGAGGAGGAGGTGGGGGGCAATTTAGGGAGCAGAGGTTTTATGAGAGTAATCATCTCCAATAAGGCCTGCTTGGGAATCTCATGCCCCCGCCCTGCACACATGCACTGCGCTCAAATGAACGCCACACACACTCTAACATGCATTTACACCTTCTAACCCTCGCACACAGAGATCTTTAACGCCTCTGTGTTCATTCTGGATTTTAATAAGAGCCAACTGCATTTTAATCTCATTCCTCATAAGTGGACAACTTGTATTAATTCTCTGAGATGAGGACGAGTCGGCCTCCCACAAAGCACCCTGCATGGAGTTACAGCCTCGGCTCAGCATTTGTGTGGGAGATTAACTTCTTTCTCTGAGTTAATATTTTCATCTGGGTCCAGCTCTGGCCACAGGGAGAGTGGTAAAGTGAAAATATACAGGGAGGGGGGAAGGGGTCAGGCTTTAAAGATATGATGTAGTGGGATCATTTAAGGATATTAACTTATGAACACAGCACAGAGTAGGACAGAAAATATGATAAGTTACCACAACTGTTGGGCCACTAAGTAACTTTATGTGAGAAGAAAAAGATAAGAAACATCAGCCTGTTACAAGTCAGCACGTTCTAGGTATCCGATCACACTGACATGCATTAGGATAGGAGCAGCTTCCGCAAAAAGGCCTGAGCACCACTGAGAAAAGAAATGTTCTGAAGGTCAATGGATCGGGCTATGTCCTATATGCACAACTTACAAGAAAGAATTAGCGCTCTCACCATTGCTGAACATGAAGGACAACTGCAACACAATATGTGGCTCACAATAATATCATAAAGCAGAAATTCTGTCATAGTGGATTTATTACTAGGGTATCATCAAATATTACAACATAAGCTAACATGATGTTTTCTTCCTCTTCCTTCTCAGTGTTTTTACTCTGAACGTTGGTGTCAGTTTAACCTCAAATCACAATCACCATTTCTTATTTTTTACAATTGTATGACATTATAATACAACCTTACGTTTTTACCCCACCGTGCACTTCACCTTTGGCTGATTTATTTTTTTCTTTTGTCAGATTACCCTCATTCATGTCATAAGAGCACTATGAGAGGTCATGAAGAATTGACATGGGAAATTAAATTTGTGCAAACAACTACTTACAGCCCCATATTATGATTTAAATACTGACACCAGCAATTTGATTACTGTTTCACATAAGTCCGTATGCTGTATTAGTTATTTTCCCTGCCTCTTACTTTGATATGATTTGATTACAGCAACATCAATAAAGTTCATGTGCTATTGCAAAAAAAACAATCTTGGGTAAAAGTAGTTTTTACTGCAATACTAAGAAATTTTGTTAAGTTAGAAAAGAATACTTACAGAAAGAGCTTATATTTGAAGTGAGTGGTAAAGTGTATAAATGAAGTTTTAATGTACTAACCAATTACAATCTAGTACATACATAGTTGTATGTATGTTATGTATATTAGGGAAGTTCCCAGGAAGAAAATTTCCACTTCCAGTTCAAATCTAAAGATTTTTTCCAGTTGAGTTGCAGTTGAAATGTGGCTAATGTGAATGTTAGCAGTGCTCCGCTAGCCCAGGGTTCTCCTCTAAGTTTTATTATCCATATTTACATGCTGAATATGTTTACTCTTGTGGGGTGTTCCAGGTATGCAGGGGTAAGAATCTATCCAAAGTGGTCCAAGAAAGGAACAACGGTGTGCTGGCAACAGGGTCACTGGTGGCCAAGGCTCATTGCATGTGGTGAACGAAGGCTGGCTGATACAGTTATGCCGAATCACAATATTCCTACAATATGTTACAGATAGTATGCATTTGGTCCGTAGCATTCATTTACTGTCCTTGGTGTACTTCCAAGATGAGGGCATTTTGAACACAAAGCAGCAGGCATTAAGCAAAGCTACAGTGTTTACAAGTGGAAGCTGTATTACAGTTCAGAGAGAGCATTAGACCGGGATATCAAGGAAATGTTTATTAAAAATATAGAGGTATTTTAACCAACTTGAAACTCTGGTGTATCATTTAGCAAGTCTAATGCACACATCTTCATCAAACACTTAATTACTTTTCATTCCTAAGAAATCACTGGTGTTGTCATTAAAAGTCATACTTCAGGGATAAAAAGCACATATAATATTGTTCATCAAAAATTGGGGACATCAAGTGTTGTGCCAAACTTAAAACTATTTCATGATTACAAGAAAAGCTCTTTTGTAATATCCCAGAATATCTGCAACGGCAACAAGTGTGTCTGTTTTCTCCACTCTCCTCTCATCATGAGCCTCACTTTTATTGCAAAGACAGCTTTTGCAAGCCACACTCTAAAGGTACTAGTAGTCCTGGTGTGGTTCCTCTGAAGGGGCTGTTCAGTTTCTTTTCCTTTATTCCTGTGTATAAACAATTCCCATACCTTCACATTTTTAAGAACACTACTCTCCAAGGATTTCTGCCCTCACTCATTCCATTTACACTGGACTGCAACCTCTCACTGATCCTTTTGAACTCTCACAAAAACAATTGTGCAAACTTTTATACCATCAGTTACAGTAAAAGAGAGTGCGCATGTGACTACTGGATCTGTTACAGCCTGTGTCAGCTAAAGTGTGTCGGGAAGACTGCCGCCAAAGATCCCGTAAAGCGCACGAGGCCTTGGTGGTGCTGGATTTTAGGGTAAGTGGGCTGTTGACAGCTTTTTGGACAGCTAGTGCTCTGCTCTAACAGGCCAGGAGTTATTATCCAACCTGAGACAGCCCAATGGCACTGTTCAAACCCTCAGCATGCTCGCTTTCAAAAGTGTGTAAGTGTGTGTATGTATGTGTGTGTGTGAGGGGCAGAGAGTCATCCAGTTAGATTTACTGTGTCAGTAAGCAGCTGTGTTTGTCGGTGTTGGCCCGAGGCCTTTCAATGTTATCCAGTCTGTGTGATTATACTCCTGATGCTATGCCCCTCCCATTTCACTCTCTCCTGCCCTTTTCTGCCTTAAAACACAAAACATGGAGTCATCTTACCTGTTACACAGCGTCTGGAGGACTTAAATCAAAACAAACGCTCCAGCACATATAGCACATCGAAACACCTCAATGAGCAGCATTTTGTGACTACATAGGACGGTTGGTCGGGCAGAGCACTTGTCACAACTCCGCAGGTGTTCAGGCTTGGTTCGGTTTGAAGGGATTACAGGGTGGAGAAGCTTCAATAAATACAGTTTTTGCAATGCATCTGGCTTTCCCTCACTGTAAGTGTGTATCTGAGATCATGAGAGAGGACTAAACGTGGGAGTGTAAAGATATGTTTGTGTTTTAAATGTAGAACAAGGCTTCCTCTTACTTTAAACTATTTGATTGTTTCTTTGTTTGCTGGTCTTAAGTACTACAAATTCATTTTATAACTAGAGCAAAAACCTCCACCAAGGCATTGTCAAGTGAGTTGTTGCCAAAAACTGCCCCATCTCCTACTTTGAACAAATGCTTGAAAAATTATTACATTTTGGTTGTGCTTGTATCACAATTTTTTGATTTACAAGCTAACATGTTGAAAACCACCCTATCTCGAAATATATAAATCCCTTACCTTTTTTCCCCTAAAAATGACTATTTATGCCCCAAAAGGAAGAGATATTGCAACATAATTTCTTTCAATATCATTCAGTCATATTCAAGAATATCTCCTTAACTGGATAAGGTTCATCATTGCATTGATCAGTAAAAGGGTTTTAACATTTGATGCGATAACCTAGGGCAGTAGTTTTAAGACTATTTTGGCCCAAGGCACACCTACTACCAAACCAAAACCTCAAGGCACATCTTATTCATATCAAAATGGCCTGATTAATTCATGTTCTGGTATCTTATCAGTCTATTCTGTATATGTATTTTTGTTTATTGCATAACTAATGAAACACTCACTAACAAAGTAATTCAGTGTTTATATTTAGAGTGAATTTAACACTCATTCATTAGTTGTTGGTAAGTTGCCACAACATTTAAGAACCACTGGTGTAAGCCACTGAGGCAATAGCGGACCTAACTCTTAGTCTACTGCTTTTAGTCACAGCTGCGAGACACACATTAGAATGACATACATAGCACATTATTTCAACTCTAAACACAGAGAGCGAAACTTCTTCCAAGTCTCGAAAACTCTAAACACATTTTCTGCTTTACAAACTTTTTGCAATTCAGAACTGAACATGGTTCTCTGCATAAGACACAACAATCTGACATAAAGTCATTCGTGCCATTTTGAAACACTGCCATTCAAAATGACGCTACATGAGCTAACTGGCCAATACATGTGCCGCCTGGCCAAACACCTCAATGGTTAATTGTTACCACTTCAATCAGGAAGTAGGCACTAAAAAAAGACCCTCCCACCATACTCACCATTTCTGAACCCCATAGAAGGGTTTTTTTTTCGGCATGGCAGTGGAAGGTATACGACCAGCAGCCCTTTGTGCACATGCCTCTTGTGCAGGCTATGGAAGAGGCATGTGATGAAATTGATGTTGGTGCGATTTTGGGATGGATAAGGCACTCAAGGCCCTTCTTCCCTCGATGTCTGACAAGGGAAATATTGCCTGCGATGTGGATGAAGCGTTATGGCCAGACCCAGCTGTGCGGTAAGATGCTGCCTAATTATTTTTCTTGTCTCTTATTTTTTTACTATTTATTTTTTCTGGACATTTTTTCTTCCGTTTCTTTTACTGTTTACTGTTTTTTGTGAGTATATTTTTGTTCACTCCAATGTAAATACATCTGCTGTGCATATGTTGCACTGACTTGTTTGGTGAAAAATAGAAAAATGAATGTTTCAACAACATGTGTATGTATCTGTAAATTTGTCTGTGCATGTAAACAATCGGATCGAAGGATTTTCTACAATTTGAACTTTTTTATATTATGGCAAAGCCTACTAAAGACGGGAGTGCTTTTCATTATGCCCAACAGTGTGTAGTTGGTTAGACAAAAATCTGGTAATATGAATAAGTGTGTGCCATTTGGTGCAAAGGTTTGATTTTGATAATGCTATTTGTAGTTTTGGTTGCAGTGCTTCATTTTGCAGGATATATGAGGTATTTAGTAGTTTGGGTGTGTGGTTTTGTGATTTGTGTTAAGTATTTTTGATAAAACCAGCCTAGTTTGCAGGATTGTGTTTAAGCAATTAGAAAAAGCTATAAAAGTATAAGAGAGTTTTATGGGACTGCAGAGCTGATGAGAAGAGGGGTTTTGTTACTGTGTCGGACATCCTTTCTGTGTTTGCTCATGTGTTTACAATACTCCCTGACCATTCTGTTGTTGGCAGTGTCTTGGAGTCACATTTTAATATTAAATCAGCTCCTACGGAATTTCTCAAGAAGTGAAAAAAAGTGAAACTGCACCATTAGTCCTCTCATCTATGTACTGACACTGACCAAACAGAAACTTCTCACTTACTTCCTATTGATTCATGAGCACCAGCTGCACTATACAATGTCCCTCCAACAGATTCAAGTGAATATTTGTTACATTAAGAGTGTTGTTGCTTTGACCCCCCAAATGTATTAATTATTCTTCATCAATCTGTTAATTGTTCATCACAAACACACACCTCCGTACATCAGATGTGCTGTGGGTTGTTAATTATGCTGAGAGAAGAAAACTTGCTCTCCTCTTACAGTCATTGTGAGTCATTTTAAAACAAGGCTCTAGATTTTGTATAGTCATATTTTGCAATTTAAATGTGCACATGTGTGATTAAGCGGTGAAAACGTGAAAGAGAATTGTCCCCTGAATTTGCCATGTACGAGGCAAAGAGACATTATAAAGCTTTGAAAGAGGCCACAGATGTGCTTCTGTAACTACACAGGATATCAGGGGTCAAATTCAGTACTTTTGAGACAATTTTCAAGACCCTTTTTTATCCATCAAGACCCTAGTGTGCCTTAACTCCATAATCAATTGCATTAGAGGAAGAGTTAGAATACATATTGTTGTTAATGGGCGGCACAGTGGCGCAGCAGGTACTGCACGTGCCTCACAGCAAGACGGTTGCTGGTTCTATCCCAGTGGTGGTCAGGGCCTTTTTGTGTGTAGTTTAAAGTGCCCTAAGGTGTGAGTGGGAGTGTGAGTGTGAATGGTAGTATGTCTTGCGATGTGGCCCTGTGATCAGCTGGTCCTTATCCCAAAAGGGATAAGTGGTATAGATAACAGATGGATGGATGGATAGTTGTTAATATTCATAATAAATGAGAAATTAATCTTTATGACCTTCAGTGAATTTTGATAAATCTTACCTTAGCCATTAAAGAGACTTTTGGTGGGGAGGCACTTAGAAGTACCATCCTCCACAAAAGGGACAAGAGACAAGAGGCACAAGACAAAAACAACTGACAACCACTGCATCAGAGACACAGTTGTACTCTTTACCCTGACTGTAAAATAGTACAACTGAACAGTATTAGTTGGTGATATTTCCATATGATCGCAGTCTAATTCAGAGTTTGGGCTGAGAGCAAATAAGTTTAGTAAGATTAGAGATTAATTTAGAGAAGAAAACACTTCATAGAATCCAGCAGAAGACTCAATATACAAACATTAATATTTTAGCTACAGGCGCAGTGCTTCACTCAGATGTTTTGACAGGTCAAAAGGCAAAAACATTAAAAAAATCAAACAATGTGACAGTAGATTTATAAGATTTATATCCGTATTCCACTTGGCATGTGATCAAAACTCAACATTAAAACCAAACTCAGGAAAAAACTTTCTAATTCATGTACCCCTGCATTTGAAAAGATTTAATAGTTTTTCAAGCCTTTAACTGTTACCAAACTGATTAATCAACTTTAACTACTTTTGATGACCCTGGAGACACCCTGCTACTCAGATGCCAACATCTGAAAATGCTTTTACATGTTTATACAACTTACTTCTTAATTGTTTGAACCTAAAAAACCAAGAGCAGTTCTTCATATCTGAAATTGTGCTTTGCAATGACAAAAGCCCTTTTCTGATTCTGATCATTTGAAGTTGCTGGTGAACATGACAGAGCACTTCAGCAATTACGCAAAACATTACTCGCTAAAGCAGAAGTTTTATAGTTGATCTGATTCTAAGGACGGGAACTGAAAGATTTTATTGATACCATTGCATATATGGATTCTGCCTATCAGTTTAATTCTTTATCAATTCCTCTGAATTTTCTATGTGGAAAAAGGAGACCGACAAAGGTGTTTATAGTCAAAAATGGCAATCACATGGTACTCCAGATATTTGATGCTGTGCTGTGTAACCAGTGCTTTTGCAAATATCTGGTATTCCAATCTTGCTTGGAATCACACAGGCACTAGATTTTGTGCAGTTAGTGTCATGTGTAAAATTAAGCCACAGTTTTAACCATTTCTAACTCCTGCCAGCCAAGATTGACATTTGATTTAATGCATTGTTGTTTTTGCTGACTGCCTCTGATGACAGCATGACACCCTTGATTTCCAAGGCATACAGAACTAAATGGAAGAAACTGATAAGGGAATTGTTAAGAAGAAGACTGAGGATATTGATTTCTTAAGCTATTTGTTATTGATTCTTAAATGTAATTGGTTTTCAATTCCCATAGCTATGTGATACACCAATATGACAGGGTTATTGACATCCATCCCATCCCCACAGAGTGCCCCAGTCACCTGCGTTCAGCACTTTGTAACTTGGCAATAGCCACTGTTCTCATTCTAGAGGTGCATACAGCTTTACTGTACTTGAAATACACCAACCTTCAGGTCATAAGAAGTCAGTCAGCCCTGTTTGTACTATTTAATGCAACAGTTGATGTTAAGAGAAGAGGAGATAAGGGGAGAAAAAGACAGAGTGACAAGAAATAAGATGAACAAAAAAGTAACAATCAGTGAATTTCCAGTTATTTTGATTGGTTTGATTTTCATGTAGTCAAAACTTAATCAAGTTCATTTGTAAGAAAATTGAGGAAAAGGTTACCTCACAATAAAAAAAGTGTATAAAATTCTCTCACTTCTCAGAAAAACTGCTCATAAAATTCAGCTTTCTGCGTCAAACATTCTGCAGAGTATGTTGCTTGTACAATGTAGTCTTACTAAAAACCATGCGTCCCCTCCTCTCTCCTCTCTGCTCTCCAAACTCGGTCTCCCCTCTCCTCCCCTCCCCCGGGCTAATGGTTAAATAAACAGCCTGGTGTCTGCCCTGCTGTGGGAACAGTCCGAGGGATCTGGGAGTGTGTGTGTTTCTCCGCACACCTCTGCACCAATGCTGGTCAGAGAGTCACGGCCTGTGAGCTGCATGACTCCTCTGTGGGTTGACAGACGGGGAGAGACAGACAGTAAGGAGGAGGCGAGAGAGAGAGAGGAGAGGGTGAGACAGATCAGCTACTCAGCATTGAGAAAGTCGTTAACTGTTTCTCATCTGGTTTGCTCCCTTCACAAGCCTGCAGAGGACACAAAGTAAGCAATTTAAGCAACTGATTCCTCATCCCTGCTGCCTTCTTTACTTTTCTTGTGACTTTCTGGTCCTTTTCACCCCCAAAGGTGGCCTCTCTAATTTATTATTATTATATTACCTTTTCACATATATTGCAGGTGAAACTTTTTTAAAACCACTAAAATACTAAACAGGGTAAAGCCAAAACAAATTCAAGGGCATACAGTTGAACAGTTATACAGTATTCTTTCTGCAAAGACCAATCTCTGATTCAACATGGAAATACGAATCAGTCACTGAATATGTTTTCTTACTACTAAATCCCTCAGGTTGCTTGCCATTCAAAAGACTTCAACCTGGAGCAGAGAGAAAACAACATTTTTGAAGCAGTACTTTCACAAAGCTTGTAGAAATACAGCAAAGACTAAGAATCCTGATCATAAATAAGTGAGCCCTTCTTTAAAATAATGAAAAATGACAGTGCAAACAGGAATCTTAAACCAAAGAGTTCACATTTAAGTCCCACACAGATTATAATAACATTTTTCTTGTGTCTCCTCTCTGTAAAATTTCACAGTAAAGACTCAGCTCAGTTGGGGCGGAGGCTGTCACTGTTTGGCCTCACTCCAAGTAAAACCATAATATTGCAGGTCAGCAGGGTTATCCCCTGCTGTGGGGGCTCAGTGGAGATACACATGATTACAGCACAGTCTGGCTATAATGTCCCATACTTGTCTGAGGGACTCATACTTTTAAAACTGATGAGTTCCTGCAAAACCAGATTAGTAAAAAGGCAAGTACCACGGGACTTTACAAGGCAAAAATCCTCCACCATCTCCCCTCTCTGTTAGCCCATCATAAAAGATGGTTCACATGCATCTGTATTTCAAAAACACTGTCACAAAGTAGAGAAAGACACATCTGGCTGTAAATGTTCTGATTTATGCTTGAGTTGATTTTGACAAATATTTGACTTTAACGTTCTTAACTTGTTGTCTTTTTAATGTGTTGAGTCAAAAAGCTTTCATATGTTTGTATTTATGGCTGCAAATTGTTTTGTCAGACACTTTGTCGCCTGTGCTGCTGCATGTCATAGCCAAGATACTCAACAATCTCAATGAGTTGCTCCCTGGCAAGTAAGAAAAAAAACATCCATGGATTACAAATGTTTCAGAGAAAAGGAAACTGAAGCAAGAACTAGTCTATTTTGGGTGCACCATTAAACACAACAATCAGAGTGTCAGCGCTCAGTCTCAGAAGAAAAGTGTGCACCTGCTAGCTGCATGGTATTTTGTTTTATTACACAAGGTACTTTAACACTTGGTCAAAGCACCAATATAATTTAATTATTTGAATTTATTGTGCTGCTCAACTCATGGAACACAAACAGGACATTTATGAGGAATGTTGATTTTTTAGATCTAAGTTGTATTTCACAGAACTTCAGTAATAGCAAAAAGACATGCTGGACACTTCTATATTACACACTGAAGCATAACCTAATTATTTATCAAAATATAAAGATATCCTACAGGGCTGAACAGGATCAATTGAATTACTCCTCTGTGGGCTCAGCCCAGAGTCAGGTTACAAATAATGATAATAATAATAATCATTTGAATTTATTAATAAATGAGCTGATATTAAACTGTGTAGAAGTATGCTGTTCTGCACCCTCTCTGTGAAGGGAGCGCTCTGCTCTCTTCAAAAAATGGGGATGAAAATCATACAACAGGCCTGAAATTTGATTAAAGGGATAGTTCAGTTTTTCTGAAGTGGGGTTGTTTGAGCTCCATATAGCCACTAAGTACATTAGATGCAGTAGAACATTCTCTCCTCTCCCTCAGTAAGCCACAGTCTGTAAGAGTCTGTTATGTAGAACTAGCCGTAAACAGGGAAGTACTATACCAAATACAAAGGGTATTTTCTCCTCCTACAAGAACTCCCATCAAAAAATAATACCACAGTTTAAGAGTACGCTACCTATACATGTTTTTAAGTGCATTAACTTTCGGAAATATAAAGTTTATCTAGAACTAACCGACTCACATTACGTATTCCTCCTGCCGAGAGCTGCGCAATGCTAATACACAACAGTAATGGTTGTGTGTGTGTGTGAGAGAGAGATTCACACGCAAGTAGTATGCAATGTTATAGTAAACAGCCTCCTCTACTCTGCTTGTTTGTCTCTGACAGATCATTGTTACTTACTTTTAGGATAACCTGTCATTAGGTCCTTCAGGTTTGGGACGTTTTTTCTAGTTTATCTTCGGGAAATTGAAGAATGTCCTAAAAACTTCAGGATTCAGAAGAGCAGAAAAATCTGTATGAGTGATACAGACGAGTTTTGGTCTGTAACCAAGTTCCACTCATGGCAGCAGTAGCACTCGGGGTAAGGCCTGTACAGTCTCCATATGCAGCAGCTCTTCTTCTGTGAACTCCGGTTCATACAGATATCCTCTTGGCTCCAAAGTGAATGGAACTTTATTGTCACTGTCATAATCACTCATTTTTAATTTCCTACATTGTCTCTTCCTCGCACCGCTAAGAATCAGAACAAAAGAATTACAATACTTGATAAAAGTTACACGAGGCTACAACCGGTGTCTGAAGTCTTTAGCTTGTTATGTTTACGAGAGCGGAGAGGGAGGCAGAGTGATTCGGCGGGTCAGAAATACGTGACGTGAGTCGGTTAGTTCTAGATAAACTTTATTTTTCTGAAAAAGTTAATGCACTTAAAAACAGCATACACTTAAACTGTGGTATTATTTTTTTTGATGGGAGTTCTTGTAGGAGGAGAAAATACCCTTTGTACTTGGTACAATACTTCCCTGTTTGCGGTTAGTTCTGCGTAACAGACTCTTACGGACTGTGGCTAACTGAGGGAGAGGAGAGAACGCTCTACTGCATCTAAGGTACTTAGTGGCCATATGGAGCTCATACAACCCCACTCCAAAAATACTGAACAATCCCTTTAAATGTCTACTCTCTTTGGCAGAGATTTATTTATTAGGTTGAAAAATAAAGCATAACCTTGCTGGATCCATCTGATTCCATGTATTTTATCGGCAGATCCACCTTGTTCAGTTTTAAGCTGAAACGACTGTGCTTGCTCTCCAGAGGTACTGACCAATCAGCATCCTTTGAGGACAATGAAACAGGGAGCTATGACCTTGACAGTAGTGAGATGCAACTGCAAGCTTGTACACAATAAATGTTCGTGATGAGATTAGCATGGATGCTGCCCACTAAAGTGGCAGTTTTATCAAAGCTGGACAACATTTCCTCATTAAATTTAGAACAAAGAACAACAAAAACTTGTCTCCATGAAACACTTCTCTCCTGACAGGTTTAGTCAAGAGTTTGAGCAGTGAGCTGGCTCTGGTTATGAATTTTACTTATCTACAGTAGTTTCTGCTAACTACACCATATGATTGGCTCATGATGCATGTGATTAACAGAATAAGTATCCATTCACCTTCTGAATATGTTTTAGAAAGTTTTTGCCCTCTAAAAACAACTTCAGTGGGCCCTTGCCCAGGTGGACTTGTGAAATATAGCTGTAGAGACACTGAATCATCTACCTGGTGTCAGGATAAAAACTGCATAAAGATGCTGAAGATTGTCCCACTTTACGTAACTTTAAGTCATTACTGACACTAAAGCAAAGTGTAATTTCATAAATTAAATTAATTTTAATTGAGATAACTCATATTAGGTGGTTTAAATTATTCTTTGTACAACCAAAATAACTGATTAAGTAGGGATATAGGACAGGTTTAATATAGTTAAGTTTGTGACTTGACTGTTGGTGAATAAAACGCCAAATAAACAATCAAATATTTGAAAGGTGTTTGTGGGTTTGTCAAGTATGTGGCAATGAGAGACTGAAAATGAAGAGAGAGACAGACTGAGAGACAAAGAGAGAGAAAGAGAGAGAGAGAGAAGTAGGCCATGACACTGAATGGTGGCAGTGTCATGTCTTTGATGTCAGTTTGTGTCCATATCCCACACGCCTGATTGGTCGGCTCCAAACAAACCGGCAGGAGCTCAGTTCAACACTTTGAGCACGCAAAGACAGAGAGACCCTCAGAGGCACAAGTCGGTGCCATTCATAATTCATTTTAAATCAGCTGAATAAATCTCACTAAACTGAGGTGATTCAAAGAAACTGTGAAATACACATTTTCCTCTGATTCATCCATGTGAAGCGGTCATTTGATAAATTTCAGCATGATAATTCATACCTGACATCTCGCAGGAGTTTAAAAGATGCACTTGAAAAACACGTCTGGTGATATTCTCATTTTTCTGAATGCTTAGCTGGAGGAAAGTCAAAAAGGTGGTATTTACTCTCAGCGTCTCATCATATTTCATGTATGGTTGGTTAAAGCAGAAAAACAAACAATGAACTTATCTCTTGAGATTTCTTGTTTAAAGCGCGCACACAAACACACACTCACTCACATAAACACACACTCATGCAGATGATACTGGTCTCTCCAGGCAAGATGTTTACAAATGCAGCTCCCCAGTGACTGGGCCTGCTGGGGTAATAAGACGTAAACAAAACAGGAGTCTGCAGGGAAACTCCACAGATGCACTCACATAAACATGAATCACATACCGTTTATGTATTTTTGTATGCATGCATGGGGCAATGGAGAAGCACTCTCATGCAGTCACAATTTCTCTTTAAAGAGACATTTTGCCATTGTGCAGTTAAAGTAAAACTCCAGAAGAATGCACATTTGGAGTCTCCTGAGATCACACGGAAAGTTTTGATGAACTTACTCGATTTGGGAATGGAGAAAAACAGAGTAGATGAATTTACAGATAGATAATGTAGAGGGTAAGCAGGAAATCAGGACACATTAAAAGACATCTGTGTGGATTTAAAACTGTTAATTATTGATTAACACTTCAACCTAGATTCTGTTTTTTAGGAGGAATAATGATGCGTCTTTATGACTAAATGACAAAACAAAAATGTACAATTTAAATTAATTCCTAAGCAAAAAGGATGAGAGAAAAGCTGTGTAAATAATGCTCAAGATACTCTATAAACCAAACACATAGCACAGTTAATATATGACATAAAACAGCAAATCATTTCTTCTCCATGGATTAACTTAAATGTCATGTTCTTCCAAAAAAAAAAAGAAAAAAAAAAAAACAAAAAAAAAAAAAAACGTTTAAAGCAGGAAGAGGTGGGATCTACGAGCAAGACGACAGCAGGAAGTGACTGCTCGTACACTGATTAGCATAGATGCTAGCAGCTTGAGTAGTATATCAGATCTGGACCATTTTCTTATTTAATGAAAAACAAACAACACTGAAAGCACTTCTTAATGGAAAGGATATTTTCGTTCCTCTTCGTTATGTTTTGGCGAGAGTTTATTCTACTTTACAACTCGGCAGTAACATCAGCCTTCTTCATTATCTGATTGGCCCACAATGTATGTGATTGGCCAAACAACCACCCAATTACCTGCTGGATTTGCCACTGAAAGGTCCTGCCCATTCCCAAACACTTACTATGGGCTGTTGCTCAGATTGACTAGTGACATATATGGAACGGTCCACCAGTTTTTCTCTTAACTTTACAGGTGTTAAATTAATTCCTGTGCATCGCTCCTATTCTTTTTTCTGATATGCCATCTTGTCAAACAGCATTCTAAAATACTACAGCCCCGCTTTAGCAGCACCACAAGGTGAACATAATGGAAAACTATCATATCAAGAAGTGGTAGTCAGGGAAAATCTAAGAATCAGACAAGGTAACAACTGTTTGAATATCCAAAAGTCAAGTGCCAATCCAAGCAATTACTAACATGAACAATTTTAAAAAAACACTGACATCAAGCCTGTTTTTATCAGCTGCTGTCTTGACAGTTTTTGTACTTTGTGTTTGAAATGTGTTCAAAGTTGGTTTCAGTAACTGTTTAAGCTTTCTTAAATAAGGTTGTTTTTTTTGTTAATATTTGGATCAGGAAAAAAATATCCACAGTTGCAGGGGTCATGCTTTACGTTGATAAAACTGATTAGAAAACTATACATGTACAGTAGTGTTAGGTGATCATTATACCATGAGATTTTTTCAAGAAAAAGAACGTAGATAAAAAAAATGGCAATAAATCGTCCTGAGGTGTATAAAGATGTTTTTTGTTACCCGGTACTATGATATGTATGATATGACTAGATATTTGCATGAAGACATCCTTAATGCATGTTGTATTTGACATTCTCCATAAAACACAGCTCACGTTAAGTGAAGTGGATTGCTTGCAAATTAAGGACATCATGCTCTCATCAGAGGCACTCAGAAAAAAACCCCAAAGAAATCAAATATCAATCATGGCAGGCAGGAGGTAGAAGTGGTTAAAACTGTGGCTTAATTTTACACAATATGACACTAAAGAGGGATAAAAAAATGCTAATATATAACAGGACATTAAGACAGTTAACACTGCAGACACATAAAACTAAACAATGCTGAGTAAAATGGACAGGAGACTGTGTGAGGAGAACAGATAAAAGTGTGTTTGTTAGATTAGAGTTGAGGGAGTAGCAACATGATAAGATTTAAATGGTTTTTAAATAACATTGAAATGAGGTGGAGCATGAAGTAATGTCAAAATGCAGAAATCATAAATAACTGTATAAATAATAAAGAGACAGTAGAGCATTTTTTCTCGCATTGTCAATACATACAATTAAAAGGGGTCATGTTAGTTGCGTGTCATAAACATATACAGGGGTACATACAATTCTAAAATCAATCAAAAAAGTGCACCCTGAGTTATTTTGTGCCCAGGCCAGAGGACAACATCTGTGAAAATAAAAGTTACCCCTGTGGCGTTTACTGGAATCACAGCTTCAGGGAAGGTTTGTGCAGCACATTGAGGCTACATGATACCAATCCTAATGTCTGCACTTAAATGTAACTGAAATCAGAACACGCAGGTACACATGGGAGCAGTGTGCCGACTACATGAGCACTATTTAGGGAGAGTGCTTATGCAGCACAGCGCAGCACATTCTCAGTGTCAGTCGTCTTGGCGAAATAAGGTTTATGGCGGGGTGTGGTAGAACAAGGTGAGGCCCAGAACAATCATTGTTTGTTTGTTGTTGTTTTATTGGCAGTGATAATTGCTCCCCCTCCCCTTTAAGGATGCCTCCAGATACGCAAGCAAGCATGCCGGCACACACATGCACACACTTACATACCCACAGGAATGCATCCACACTCCTGCAGGCATGTGCGCACGCACACACAAATGAGACACATGCCGACTGGTTAATGAATATTTCTACATGTGCAACAATTTGCAGACGTTCTTCAAAGATTATTTTCCCAGTTACAGAAGATGTTGACCTAGAATTTTGAGGTGAAACCTGATAATACGTCTTTGAAGAGATGACACCCTCTAGTCAGTTGGAGGAAGAGCTGTTATTAGACCAACATCTCATTGTTTAAACAATTTATTGTTACCTTTTACAAGGAAGAAGAGCTTAACCCATTATTTAAGCTCTTCTAAGTGCTGTTTTCAAAACGGAATTGCTGATTTCAAAATAAATTTTGAATAATTTTACATTGTGTTACCTATAGAATGTATTGCCAAGTGAAATTTACTTAAAATATATAATACGAACTGTCAGATTTAACCTTAGCTGTTAAAACAACGCACTCAGATAGATACAGAGCCATCTGTTTCATTCTCTTTGCTACTTCACTTTGAACATGTGTTGTGCTCACCCTGTAGATTTCAACTATGATCTCTAACAGATTATGGCCAAGATTTCAAAGCCACATAATTCTTTTCAAGAATTGAAAAGATCTGTCCAAGGGGCCATTTTGCACAGGTCTAAGACTTGATAATAACTGAAATGAGCAATGTGCTCTACCTACATTCAGCCCACATTAGTCTTTGAATCAGTGTCAGCAACCTATAACAGTCACTCTAAACACAGTGGTAAAGTAGACATTTTCACATAAAAAATTTCCATCCAGTATGAATGAATGGGATCTTATTAAGTTAAATGCATAAGCACACACATATAAATGTTCTTAAACACATAAACCCCCAAATGAAGTGTGACTTGTGGTTATAAGAAAATAGTTAAATATGTCTTCTTCCTTTCATAAGACTCTGACAACAAGATAATTACTGTGTGCTGCAGGGTGGCACAGCACCTTTTTTTTTTAATATGTTTTCTCTCTATTGATTTACATTGGCTGATCCTATTTTAAAGTTATATTATTATTGTGAAATGCCAAAAAATATCACATTCAGAATGGTTTCTGACTCACAAGGCTGTTGAACGTTATTGCTGCAGTGCATCTGCTCACGCTTTGTTTCATGTTGTTGATACTTGCTTGATTTTCTGGCTTCATGTCTAGTAGTATTTCTATGTAGCCTTACATTTGGAAAACTGCCATTCATCAGATATTTTTTAGAGCGTCCTTTCCCTTTTCTAAATGACCAACTGTCAGTGTCTGGCTTTAATTTCAGTCTAACATGTTTTTCTTTGGTTGATTACAACCCTGCATTTTTATATACCTTGCTGTCATTTCTACATTTTTACAGATTTAAACAAGATTATTTAAATTCTTCCCTAACTCCTTAGGACCTAAATAAAAAAAAGAAAGAGATGGATTAATGAACAAGTTACAGCACTGTTTTCAATTGTATTTAATGAAAAAGACAAAGTCTGCATACTGTGTTACCATGATTTAAGTTTAAATGCTTAAACCTAATTTTGACTTCCTCAAAGCTGACAGAGACAGCCCCCACACCCC
This sequence comes from Cetoscarus ocellatus, assembly GCA_037902135.1. NCBI lineage: Eukaryota > Metazoa > Chordata > Actinopteri > Labriformes > Labridae > Cetoscarus > Cetoscarus ocellatus. The sequence continues at coordinate 486,651 of JBAMNC010001577.1, forward strand.
CAAACCCCAACCCTGAAAGGTAAATGCAAATCCAAGTAAAACCCCAGGTTTGATACAGTCCTTTTAGTACAAACCACTCTTGTAAGAATGCATCCTGGCTGTGTCACTGCAACCAAAAATCAGTTGTGACTTGAGAGGAGCCCTCAGCTCACATGAATTCTTCAAAAAACTGCATTGTGATCTTTTAATTTCAGCACACGGACTTTCACACACATGCACACACAGACTAGGAGTGTTTTCCTACGAGGCATAGGTAAAGACGGGCAGGCTCCAGAGCATAATTGAACATGTAGCTACACTACCACAGGGAGTTGGCAGTGCCTGGAGAGTAGACTTGGCTCCCCCAGAGAGGACTGGAGCCTTAACTAGGGCCGAGCTGTGCCAGGCACTGTAAAAGACACACAACCCCCCCTCAAACCTCCTTCTGCTGTCCCAGCCCTTCAAACAACACCCCTCTGCTCCATTCCCCTCTCCTTTGACACTTAACTTTTCAGATCTCATTTCTTCCATTTCACTGTTTTCGTCCCACTTTTCTTTTTATTTAAATCCAACATCATCCTTAAGTGGGGTCAACAGGTCGACACACATGTGAAATTACGTTAAGACCCGTTTCTAAAGTTCCCGAAGAAAGTTCCTCTGGCGCTCTGCCAGGTCCTGTTCGGTTAGTCAGGTGTGTGTGAGTAATTGTGAGAACCGTGTTCTGTCTTGTCTGATCAGCAGCACTGTCAAAACCTCCTCCTTCGCCTTCACATGACACCGTCTGCTGCTACAAAATGGATTCCATATCAAATCAAACAAGGACTTACAAAAACATTTATTCAGTATCAGGCGGTAAAGTTTACACTCATGTGTATAAATACAGTCACGCATGTTCGCATATAAAACAACATGCACAGATCAAGAGATATGAGAACATGCATATTCAAACAAAAAAACCTGGCAGGCTTTTCCTGTCATGAAGTGGTCAGGAGGGACAGAAAAAGAGGGAAAGTCTAATTTGAGATACCAAAACAGCAAGTCAAACAACATCACATCTACACCAGAACACTCTGGGTTTCTTGTAATGTCAGGTTCAAGGCTGGGTTTTTCACAGAAGTAACTATAAAAGTTCAGTTGCACTCCAAATGCTGAAGTCTTTGAACTCTACAAGATTTAAATATTTTGAACGTATTTGGCATAAGTATGTCTATTTGTAAGATTTTGTATGACCCATATGTAATTGATGTGCAGCGAGAATGTGTGTTATGCCAACATCAGGCTGGTATTTACACTTCCCTTCCCTTGTACACTGCACTCTTTCACTGGCTCTCTTTGAAGAGCCTTACATAAACAGACTTCTCTGGCTTTGAACCAACCTCAGCCCAACTCTGACCACACCAGAGGCCATGGGTCCGAGCGGAAGAGTGAACTAAATGTGTATAAGTGTTTGACTGATGTTTTTCAGAGTCTATGTGTAGAGCTAAATATTTGACCATTGATGAGGAGTGCATCAACCTATAACATCTCTGCTTTCATGCTACTGGATAACAAAATGGAAAAATTGGTAGACCATAGAGCAAAAACGTTCCCAGAATTTGAATAACATAACATTGGACAGGACATGGCATGCACCGTGATCCACCGTGCCACCTGGACACACCCCTCACAGGCAAGTCACATCAGGAGCTGCCATCCAAATGTCATCCCTCCTTACATCTCCGCTCTCCCTCTTTGTTTTGATTGGTCTAGTATTTTTCCCTCTGTTCTGCAGGGCTATGTAATGAGGCCCAGACTGTAATTGGGCCAGTCGTGTTATTTTAGGGTTGGAGAGAAAAGTAATTACCCACCCTCTGCTGCTCTGTACCTTTAGTAAGAAGGAGAGGAGGAGGGAGAGCCAGGAGGACATATTTATTTCTAAAGTCCCTGTATAGTATGTTAAGATATTTGTTAGAAAATGGTTGCTGTAAGCATGCAAAAAAGACGAAGAATGAACTTTGACTGAATTATAGATTAACATTTTTAGGACATTTTTGGTAAGACTTTGGATTAAGCCCTAGTTTGGCATTAATCAATATTTGACTGTCTTTAAAGCATTTTTAAATATTTATTGATCATTTGAAAACACATTTATTGATGCTTTATTGTTACATTAGACCAGCATTACCTCAAGGTTAAGACTAGGGTTAAAGTAAGGGTCAGGACTAAATTAGTGATTAATAATAATGCTCTATTGATGATAATATTGTCAAATAATGACTATTTACAGTTGCCTCAGTAATGTGATAAAAAAAAACATTAAAACATTTATAGCGATACTTATAAATGACTCATCAATAAATGCTTTGGAGTTGATCTGTCATTTTTTCTCTTATGCATGACTAGTGCAAAACTACTGCTTAACTAATTTTTAGTAGATGTGTTCTACAGAAAATGTGACTCAAGTGGTTAAAATGGAGGACCAAATCAGGGGTCTATGACGCAGTTGGGTTCCTTTATATAATATCATCCACTCACCCTACTTAAATGTCCATGAGGTTTGTCTGAACTGTGCTATGACAACACAGAAGTTTGTTTATTTCATTTTGACTGGAGCACATCACTTCAATTCTTATCAGTCCCTCAGTTAAAGATTCAACTTTCACGCCAAAAGTACCACCCTGCTGCCGGCACATGTTAATCTACACAGAGCAGATTAACCCGGGAAGTCAAACACAGAGGGCAAAGAGTATAAAGTTCATTTCAAAGTAAAACATCAGGCACAGACTGCTGATTACTTATTCTATCACTTTACACACCAATCTAACTGAACTCAGACAGAAAAGGAATGTCAAATAAATCTCAAAAAGGAAGAGTAACATGTCGTTTGTATGTAAACCTCCACCAAGGAAGTTACATTTTTGTTCGTGTTTCTTTGTCCTCAAATGAGCAGGATAACTCAAAAAGTTCTTGTCAGATTTTGATAACTTTTAAGAAGGTGTTGATCGTGGCACAAGGAAGAAGTGATTGGATTTCGTTGATGATCCAAGTCTAGAGGCAATTTGTTTACATTGCATAATAGAGCAGTTTTCCACATTTTTGATAATAACTCAGTTAACAATATCAGAAATGCCTTTGCATATGTTTGTGCTCTCAGCGCTCTTCTGGTTTACTGTAGTTATGATTTAACTTGGGGCCTCATAATTCAGATGCCCTCATTCAAACCAGGACCCAATGGGCCAGGGAGCATACTGTCAGGGTGAAGCCACCCTACAGTGCTGCTGACCACGCTGCACCTCCCAGATCAGACGACCCCTAATGGGAACCGTCTTACCTCTGCCAAGGAGGTTACGTGTTTGCCAGCATAGGTCTGTTTGTTTGTCTGTCTGTCTGTCCATGAGTAAAAAATATACTGCCGGTTTTGATTGAAATTTCAGGAAATGTTGGTCATGGCAGAAGGAAGAAGAGAATAGATATTGGTGGTGATCCAAACCTGGATAAAGATCCAGGTATTTTTATATAGGATTTGTTGACTCTGCTGATAATGTCAGAAATCTCTTGGTGAAGGTTTGTGCTCTCACAGCTCTTCTAGTTTGAATTATTTTGTTTTTTAAACAAAAACTGAACTCCATATGGTTTATTTACTTATTAGTAGACCGCAGTTTTACATTCACAAATTAATTTTAAATATATGAAGGGAAAGCTCCTTCAAAGTAACAATGCCCCCTGTGGCTGCAAGCTTCCTGCAAGGCATTCTGGGGGTTGCAGCAAGGGGCAGGAGGCATCATTACTTTCAAAGTGCTTCTCCCCATGAGTGTGTAAAATTTATCCGAGGAAAGAAAATTTCGGTTTGCTGGTAAGAAAATGCACCCAATGGTATGTTAGTGGCGGGGGTGGACGGACCTGAGTTATGTTGACCTGAGCAACAGGGTTTCAAGAGGGAAGTGCAGTGGGGCTTGACCATCAGACAAAGCAAAAACAGGGCACAGAGACAAGCAATGAGTACACAGATCCTGCAGGTTTTGGAGGTCAGTGTAACAACAATTAATTGTCCATAAACCCCGGCTATTTACTATTACTTAAATTAAGTTTTCAAGGTTACACACGGTTGTCCAGCTGTCTTGCACTGAGAGGAGGAAGTTAACAGGCAGCTTCAACAATCTTAAAGGTTGTGAAACCCCACTGCTTCTTAACTTCTCCATCAGCTGCATCCTGTTGATGAACTTTCCTAAAACAACGTGACTATGACTTGAGCTTATTTAAGCTCTAAATAACATTATAAAAGGGGAAAGCTGGAACTGCAACTGTTGATATGGATTGATTCAGCACATTGAAACCATTACACAGTGGAAAAGCTACTGTACATGTGCACTTACTCGAGTCGTGACTAAGCTAAAGTTCAGGATAGTATAGTGTTAAGCTCATCATACTTGAAGGGCAAATGGTTGCTGACCATTAAAAACCATATATATCTTAACAAGGGTACTACAGCACAGTCATCTATTTTTAGTCATCCATGTATAGATCACACATCCCTGAATTTAAGCTCACATGATTTTAGTACAAGTTGATTAGCTACAGTGTGGTTTGGAGGGTAACGACGAGTTTTTAGACTACATTTTCCATAAATTGAAGGACAATTCTCCTAGAGAAGCAACTTTGTCTTAAATACTGAAAGGTTAGCGTGTATATGTTATAATGCAACCAAACAAACTCAAGCTGGTAAGTAGAGAAGTTTTTGTATAAGTTTGCAGTATCTATGAAGAGTACTCAAATTTGTTGCAGCTCATGGAAGAGGCTGGCTTCTGACTCAAATCATACCCATAGACTGCATAAAACATGGGTGTAGCCCCTGCAATGGTTTTTGAATAAGATTTTCCTATTGTAGGTGGTGGCCAGGTTGGAAAGTTGTTCTTAACCCATATTAAACTGATCTATAAACAAGCGAAGAGGTGGTAGATTAAAAGATTAGTTTGCCAGTTGGCTCCAGGGTTGACTGGCTTGTAAGCTGGTCTGTTGGTGAGTTTGTAAACTGGTTGGGCGTGAAGTTGATTAGCTGGTTTATTAGTAGGTCAATTGGTTCACAGGTTTGTTGGCTTGTATGTTATTTAGATGGCTGAGAGGGTATTGATTGATTGGTAGATCAGCAGGTCAGTTAGGTCGTGTTGGCTGGCTGGCTGGCAAATTGGTGGTTGGTTGGTCAGTTGCTTGGTGGATTAGAAAGTAAGTTGGCTTATATTGGTTGGTTGTTGGTTGACAGGTTGGTTGGGTGGGTTGTTGATCAGTTGTTTGGTAGATTAGTAAGTCATTTGGCTCATATGTTGGTTGATTGGCTGAGTGGTTGATAAATTGGTTTAATGGTTGACTGGTTCATTGTTGGCTGGTTGGCATATTGGTTGGGTGGTAAACTGGCTGCTTGGCTTATTGACAGGTTCCAGTGGTTGGCTGGCTGATTAGTTAATTGGTTGAGTTGTAGGGTGGTTGGTTGATAAATTAATTGGGTGGAAGTTTTGTAGGTTGGTAAAGAGGTGAATTTGTTGGTTAGTTGGAAGGTTGAGTGATTTGATGGGTCAATGGATGAACAGATCGAGGGAACCTTCTTTGCCTCAAAGGACATTTTGACTTCCACTGGGAGCATAAGGACATATAATGAATAGGGGTGTGCCATCTAAGACACCTCACGATTCAATTCGATTACGATTCAAGGTGCTACGATTCAATTATTCAATGATTATCAAGATATTAAGGATTATCATGATTTTTGATGCATCTTTTTTCCCTCACTTTGTGGCTACTTCATACTTTTAAACAAGGTATATCTATTTGTCAGTTTGCACATATCAAAGTAGCCAAACAAATTTATCTCCTAAAAATGTATCTTTTATTTATGTCATATTACCAAATGATCCAACAGGAACCATGGAATCAACAGGTCAAAGTGCACCTGTAGCTGCAGCCTACACAACAAAAAGCTGCTCTTATTGACAACAGATAAAGATTACCAGTTACCTTCCTTAAGTGCAAGCATTCACTCCGGTTTGGAGAACATAGCTCGCCAGCTCCCTTGACTCACTCATTAAGTGCGCTGTTACAATGACATGATCGTGTAGCAACTGAAGTCCATGCTGCATGCTCTTTTTAGTGATTCCATGTTGTCCTTCGGTCATGTCGTAGAATTCAGGAACTGATTTTCGGGCAAAATACTTTTACTTCGGGAGTTTGTATCTGGGCTCCAACGTCCGCGTCAGAGCATAAAAGCCCTGGTTGTTAACGACAGCATGTTGACGCAGGTCCTTAACGATAAAGGTTGCAATGAATGATGAGATTTGTTTCGCCCTTTCAGAGCTGCAGGGAAGTTTTGATAGTCCTTCTTCTATTGTTCGCTGGTTAGCAGCAACAACCGGCGGATTCTTCTCCTTCTCTAACCCAGGGTGGAAACACGCGAGGTGCTGGCGCTTGTTCATAGTGTTACCACTGTACTTAGTTTTCGGTTTTACACGCCTTACATATGAAGAAGGTTTTTTTCAATGCCCTTTCCATTTCCGTTTTCATAAAAACAGAAATGCTTCTAAACGCCAGCTTTTAATCCTGATGAGTGACTCTCACGCTCTGTAACTGTAGCAAAAGAACTAGCTGCCATTATCTTCACCCAGTCCACCTTAAGGTGTCCGGGCAGCACGCGTGACTAGTACTTTCGTTCCGCAAGCAGCAGTTTTGTTCCTGGCCTTTAGTTATTATGATAAATAACTGTTTTTGAACATTTCTGAATCGTAATCGAATCCTCAAGTGTCGCATCACGATTAATCTAACAATCGATGTATTGGCACACTTCTAATAATGAATACATCAACAACCAAACTAGCAAAATAAAAATTTACAACTGCTCTAGCCCAGTGGCCCCCAATCTTTCTTGTACCATGGCCCAATTCTATGAACTACAGTACAGTTGTGGACCAGCCCTTGCAAGGAAGCAGGGAACAAGTGAGAAACACAACAAACAAACACACATGGTGCACAGTATAACTTACCATAACGCAGAATCGAAGAAAGCCTTGTGCTTTTTTCTAAACCCCAGTAAGGAGTCATTCATGAGGATTCATTATTTTTATCAGCTGTTAAACATGACATTTAAGAACGCAGCCAACTTAAAGTGATCAGTTGACATGATAACTAATTAAACCACTATGAAGTAAATGCTGAAAAAGCAGTGTGTGTTTCAGCCAAGTCATATCTATTGATTATAGACGGGTATTTTATTAGCTCTTATTTCTGAACTGTCTCCCTCCACATCATTAGGTTGAGTGCTCTCATTTGCCACAGGCATTCTCCAGTTGCACACATCAAAGAGTCAAATATGTCTATGACTACCTTCAGAGCACAGGAGGACAAGTGCATGAGCAAAAGGTTTAACAGTATATTTATCTTAGGTCTTTTTCATTCACCAAAGCAGTGACAGGGACAGAGAGCCTTTGTGTAAAGTCTGCACAGTCAAGCTACACAGGCAGAAATGCAAAGATCCGTTCATCCTTTCAAAAGAAAAAACCTTCCGGTCTCACTTATTCAAAAAAGATAATGACATGAATGCCCCATGGCCCAAGACTGGTCCGCAGCCCAGTGGTTGAGGACCTCTACTCTACACCCAAGCAAAGAGAGTATCTCTAAAATTAGAAGTAGAAGCCATTTATCTCCCACATTTGCAGTTCTGCATAAGCAATAATTTTCTTGGTATTGTTTTTTTTGATGCACATTTGGTTTTGATATATTGTCAATCTGTCAAGTGACCACAGATGGAAAGTAACACTTTAATGATATAAAGAACAATATCAATGAATCAAATCAAACTTCGACTTAATTCCTTGGTGATACAGGGCAATTAAAAGGGAAAATATCAACTGGCTGTAATTTTTAAGATTGTTTTAGACATAGTCTAACAAAAAAGCAAAACCGATGCCTGACATGTGGACACCAAGTCACGCCCTCCTGCGAGTACAAGGCTCATTGTGCGTAATCTTGGCAGCAGTTTAGATGATAAGATTGTGGTGAGGTAATGATTTATCACATTAAGATTTCCTGTCCTTATGCTGCTGAGAGGTGACGTCATCAAAACCATTAGTGTAGGACGCATACCAACACTCTCACAAGTTCTTTACAAGGAGTTATATTTGCTGCAAAGTGTTATCAGGTGTAAAGAGGAGTAATCTGTTATCTGATGAGATTATACTGAGCCAAACATGTGGCCATGTAGACACAAGCATATGGAGGGACACACACACACACACACACTCACACAAAATTACCATAGGATCATCTACTGAGGATTTAAACTCGATGACTTTAGCACTGTCAAAAGACAAAACAGCAAAGTTGTGTTGGTAAGAGACAAGGACAATCAGTCAGTTGTTTCTAAAAAGTAAGAAATCAGGAAATCTATGATGTTTACAAAGTAGTAGGGGAGTGTCCTTTGTCTTCTTTTACAAATTTACATCGGTTAAATACTAGATGTTGCACAGTTGGAGTCACCCTGTGTAAAATTTAGCCACAATCTTGTCTGCAATCTTGGGTGGCAGTAGTTCAGTCTGTAAGGACTTGGGCTGGGGACCGAAGAGTGGCCAGTTCAAGTCTCGACTGAACCATGTTTGGAAGTTGGTATGGTAGCTGGAGAGGTGCCAGCTGACTTTCTGGGCACTGCTGAAGTGTCCTTGAGCAAGGCACTGAACCCCAAAAACTGCTCTATAGCACTTCTTCAGGAGCAGCAAGCCATCACTCTGATATCTCTCCATTAATGCATGATCGTAGGACCTGTTTGCATGTGCATGTGTATTTCAGCTTGTGTTTGTGTAGCACTTTTCAACAGAATGTAAAGAATGGAATTTCCCCCATGAGGGACTAATAAAGGATGTCTTCTTGACCTTTCCCCTGTCTGCTATGATCAATTATTTCACTCTGTTGTTGTTTGTGCTTCCTGCCTCAGATACAAGCATGACCTCCTTGATTTGTAGGACACCAGGAATTAAGTGTAAGAAACTGATGAGTTCGAAATGAGGTAAAAGGTGTAATTATATCAATTTCTCAAGCTATTTGTTATTGGTTCTCAACTGGAAATGTATTTCAGTTCCAATCCCTAGTTCCAGATGCCTCAACATATTTCTGAAGTTTCTTGCCAAAAAATCTGCTCATACTTCTTGAAGCAGGATGCTTCGGTATCTTAGGTTTAAATTCTCTCAAACTATGTCTTACCATGTCTATGTCACAAAAAGCTGTGGCTTGGCTTTCCAGCTCTGTGGGCTCATATATTTATTATGGCTGTACAGACGTAACCTGACACATTCATTCTACTGAAGCCAGCTGTGGGCTAAACAAACACCTAATGTTTCATCAATCTGTGGGAGGTGGCATATCCCCCCGTGACATCATGAGGGAAAAATTTATACCAACAGTTTAGGTACCCATTCTCAAAAAAGAGCAAGAGAGAAGGAGGGTTTTTCTTCAAATCAGTTGTGTGAGAGGGGCTGTAAACGGGTAATGGAAAAACATTTTTGAATCACAAGGATAACAAAGTGTACTTGGCATAATCAATGCAGTCTTTAAGTATGTTGGACAACCACTTAATAGCCAAGCAAGGACTTCTGCACAACACTGAATATGAAATAGCATTAGGACATTTAAAGTATGTACCAAATTCTCTTCAGACATGTGACAAAAATATCAAATATACTATAAAAAAGGAAAAACTGAAAAAGTTACAGTATCAGAGGGTGTAATCTTTATTTTCAAGTAGATTGTTTTTATATACTGAGATGTCTTCTTGGATTGAGAATTCTGAATTTATGAGACCTCTTGGAATTAAAAAAGGAGGCACTGTTGCCCCAAAGCACCAAGGACCTCACTCTGTGATAACTTCTGTTACACCACTGCCAAAGAGGTTTGTTTTTGCTGGCATTTGCCTATTTGTTGGGCAGTTTTCTGTCAACTTACCCAACAATGTTGGAAATGCTTTGGCAGAGGTTTATGCTCTTGTAGCACCTCTAGGTTAGTTTTTTCTTCTGTTGAAAATGTAATAATACCATATGATGACAGCAATTAAGTCTTTATGATGGCCCTGTTTATCTTTTTCTTTGTTAACTGTGTCAAACAAGTGAACATATACTAAGAATAAATATTTGAAAAACCAAAGCCATAATGCCAAGCTTCACACTAAAAAGTCACAGTTTCTTCAACAACAGCTGATTTTTTCTTGCTCTTGATAAGTTGCTTTTAACCAACAAAACCAATAAGTGAGATATTTCATATTGTGTTAAATTCCCATTTCCCCATTAATGCTTTGTCCAAAGGGTTTTTACATGCAAATCAAAGTAATGGTTAACCTACCATCCACTGCATGACACATTCTAGGTGGTCACTTGGCGGAAGTGAAACGAGGGAGGACCGCGTCTGTCCGTCTTCCTTTTCATCTCCTGCTAACCTCTTCCTCATTCTGACCCTGACTCACTGAAGGGCCAGGCAACGGTGAACAAGTGTTACAACATCGAAACTTGCTGCTGGTGGCTCTAACATCATAGTTTCAATGGAAAATTTTAGAGAAATGTGTTTAGTGATTTTTTTTTTCTTTCCTTCTGCAGGCTGTGACAGAATAGGACAGAACAGGACAGTACAAGATTTTTTTTTTTTTTTTGGGGGGGGGGGGGGGGGGGGGCAGTCACGTGATCTGAATTAGAACAGGGAGGAAGCGAGTGAACTAATGGAAAGAATGACCAAGCATTAATAGTACTATGACTGAAGAATAGAAAAGGAAAAGGAGAGAGGTCAGTAAAGTGACAAGTATTAAAAATAGATACACTTTGAGTATGACCTGCTGAAATCTGGTCTTAACCAGTACCAAAAAGACCTTAAAAGACTGTCTGTGTCCATTTTTTTAAAGTAACAGTCATACTACATTAAAACATAATCTAAATTGTTTTTCATACAGTGCCTGTTTAATCCATTATAAGAACCCCCCCAAATGCAAAGTTAGTGGTGTGGAAATCAACAAATGGTAACACATGCTCATCAGTCATCCACATTACATCCTTTCATACTCATTTATATGCAATGGACGCAGCAGTAGGAGCAACTTGGGGTTTAGTGTCTTGCCAAAGGACTGCCGAAGCTGGTCTCAAACCCTCGGCCTTCTGATTGATGGAAGAGTGTACTACAAGTCTAATCCACCAAACGCCCCAAGTAAAATTACAGTAAAGTAATATCCAGCAAAGATATCAAAAAAATGATTTTTTTACTGATATTTATAAAATTAAAAATGCTGGCATTCTGATTACTTTGACATATTGATGTTATTGCATACAAAGATTGCATGGGTTCTACATTGTTCTGATTTAAGCTCTTTAAGTCAATCTTCTTTGATGCAGAAAAATCTGTAAAAGGCCCTTTTCTTCAGTAAAAAAAAAAAAAACAAGCATCATGATTTAATATACAAAAATGATGATTAGATATTGGACATGTTTAGTAGCATCTTCAAGCAAGATGATTCAACCAGATCCTTGAGTGGCACTTCTTGGATACTCCAGGAATGATCTACTATAAAGCTGCGAGTCCAACAGCACTGGAAGTTGAAATGATTGCAGAGAGGAAAATTACACTGCTCAACTGCAGATTTTACACCCCCTCTATGCATTAACAAAGAGTGCAATGATCTGGCTGTTACTGCACAAATACAAGAAAAGGTCTCCAAGGGTCTCAATTACACAATACTTGGAGTTCTCTCTTGAGTTACTACCTCCACCATGGAGGTTGTGTTGTTGCCAGCATTTGTCCATTTGTTTGCGTGCTTGTCCATCCATCTGTGAGCAAGATAACTCGAAAAGTTCTCAACAGACTTTGATAACATTTTCACAAGGAAGAAATGATTCCCTTTTGGTGTAGACTGAAATCTGAACACTGATCCCAGGTTTCTTTTTTTATTTAGATCACCACCATGAACTAATCACTTGTCCCTTGTATCATCAGGTCAGGTCAGGTCAGGTCAGGTTTGGTAGCACATGCTGGGTTGGCCCTTCACAATTAATCATTCCTGTGGACTCACCTGCACCACCAGCAACGTTAACTCTAATTCATTCATTCATAGGTGTTTACGTGCGATAAAGATTAAGGGCGCAAGGGTGAAAACCCTACACCTAAGGATCCAGAAGGAAGGGACACCAATCCTTTTCAGCAGCATTACCAACTGCTGTAGCCAACTTTAACTTCAACTATTTCATCATCTCAAAAGAAAATTAGGTTTGCAACAGGCATCAGTACACAACAAGTACATGAGAAAGACATAAAACATGTAGACATATGGAAAATCCTAAGCACAAGTGAAAATCAAAGATACTCAATCCACAATGAGCCAAAGGCGAATGGATCGGGCACAGCTTAAAGTGCATTTAGGCACTAAAGTGCTGTGCAGTAGATAAAATAAACAGTAATCATGAATAATCAAGGTAACACAGATAAAAAATAATAAATAAATAATCAATAAATAGTGAGGATTACAATTTAAAAATCAATCTAATCCACAATATGCATGAGAATATACACAAGACAAGTCAAGTAAATGAATTACAATTTTCAATGGCAACAAGTCTCATATTACTTACATTGGTAGCTGAGTTACATCTGCCAAGGAGATTATGCTTTTGTGGGTGTTTGTCCATTTGTCCAACATTCCCAGAAAATTCCTTACAAACACTTTTTGACATACTTTATCTCATAGACGATCGACAGACGGACAAACAAACAAATAACTGCTGGCAAAAACAAAACCTTTTTGGAAGAGGTAAAAGACAAATGGAAGCCTAAACCACTACCAAGAGCTATAATGAATGCACATGGGCAAACAAAGCAAGATGTATCAGACAAATTAGTTAGGTTGTCGGCAAAACTGGTTTTAAGTGCTAAGGCCGTTAGTGTTGCATGCCCCAGCAAGTATAAATGTTTATTCTCCTTTGCACTGAAACATGCACACAATTTGTATTGCTGTAATTTGTAAAAAGACTCACCAAACTAAAAGAAAAAAAAACAAGAGAGAAGATGAGGAAGGCCTTCTTTTTCAGTTCCCTCAAATAAACAGGGTCTTAAGAATGTGTGTGCGTGTATGTGGTTGCATTTGTGTAAATGTGCATGCACCAGTTTGTCCATGAGGGGCTATTAGGGCGGGGTGGATGAATGGAGATGACTGTGGTTTTTGAAGGAATGTCAGATCGTGCCTGGCTGCGAGTTAAAATGAATCTGTAGATCTCTCTAGGAGGGAGAAAGACAGATAAAGGCAAGGAGTCAGACAGACAGACAGACAGACAGAGAGACAGTGAGAGAGAGACAGAGGGAGATGTGCTGTGATTCACGGTTCCTCCTCCAAAACCAAAGCCTCAGCCACAGTCAGTGTTGCAAGCCTTCGTCACGGCCGTGTGAGGATGACAGATGATGGAAGTGGCAAAGCCGCTCCAGATTCAACCAGACAGACCTGGTTCCAAAGCTGCAACCTCATGACTGCATGCGACGGTCATGTAAAGAAGCAAGTTGTTTTAGGAACTCCTGATCCTTTAAATGGGACATAATGAGGGGGTCAAAATGTTTTACTAGCAGGCTCCAGGCACGGACGCCTCAGCGGCTCTGAGACCTTAAGGGCCGCAGCTTATTCTGCTGCTCAGTCACTCAGCTCCTCCCTCCCCCGATGGTTTTTAAATACATTAATTATATGAGGACGCATGATGATCTGACCGGCATGACCTCACAGCTGGAAAACATATAAAGAGAGATGAAGAGGCTCGGAAAGGCTTTGAATTACAGCTGCTGTTTTGGAAAGAGAACCTCAGCTTTTTCTTATTTAATCTACTAAATATTTACCTTTATTGGATTCCTACTTAGTCAAAATAATTTATTATGTGTCCACTATGAACTAAAACCAGTAAAAAAATGCCTTTGTAGCTTTACAAGAGAATTCTGTAGTACATATAGAGTTATGAAATACTAGTGTACTTACCGAAAGAGATTTATTCAGCAGATTTGAAGTCTAACTTTATACATCGAAATACTTTTTGAGAACCTTACTGCATATTTACTTGCTTCCAAATTACAAAAATGACAAAGGTCAATGTGCATGTGTATATAATGAGCTCAAATGATCAGTCCTTTTATCAGCATAGTTTAGATTCTTGTCTGGAAACAAAACAAAAATAGTGTCAAAGCAAAAAACAATCAAACAAATGAACAAAGAAAAAAAAAGTAGTCAGAGTAAAAGAATTTAAAAAGTTGAACGTCACAATTTGTGCCACATGACCGTTCACTTTAAGACAGAAACCAAAATAATGTTGCCAAGAGCAAAGAAGACTTTTTTTTAATGAATCTAAAACAGCCTTTAAAATCCATTACCTCACACTTGCACATAATGCAATTTTATACATCTAAAGCCCATCAAACTTTATAAGTTGATGAATCCACTTTCAATACTTAAAAGAACTTGCAGACAGAGAGGGAAGAGCAAATCAAGATACAGTTGTTAAAGAGGAATGAAAAAGTGAAGAGTAATAAAAGAAGATAAAGAGTTTTACATTTTTCTTGAGATACTGCACTTAGAAGTGAGCGGTCCAGTGACTCAGTATTGACCATCAAAAATATATCAGTTCATCCTTAAATCTGGATAAATGTTTGTGCAAAGTCTAATAGCAGGCCTCCTCCCAGACTTTACCCAAGAGCTAGAGTGTTGGACTGTCACAGACTTAAATGGCAAAGAATATAAGTGTGCTAGTCCACGAGGTCCTGATATGGGTTTTTTAAAAAAAAAAAAAAAAAAAGGAATTGGACATAATGTTGTAACATTATACACTGCCTCATGAAAAATTATTTAAAAAATCACAATATCAAAATCAAAACAATATACTACAGCCCTAAATGGTTTCTACTTTGTATTTATTCAACTGAAATACAAAGTCACACATTTTTTAATTGAACATCACGCGTTTTTGTAGTGATCACTGGGTAAGTCCACAGTAAAGTCTGCAGAAATGCAGGCTCACAGAAAGTGTGATTCCCCATTGACAAGTCCCCACTGAAGGCCTTACAGAGTCAGGAACTCACAAGGGGACAGCACTATGCAATAACCACAAATGTGCCTCAAGTCCATGAGTCCAGTAATACAGAGTTTGGGACTGAAATGGCATTTAAAGTGTTCTAGAGAAATTCGGTCTACAAAAAACACCTACATCTATGTGGCTCCTGATGATAGATGGGGGGATGGATGACCCTGGCTATCGCAAGCATGGAGGCAAAAAGAGCCAATTTTCTGAAGCTGTTTCCTTCCTTTTTAAACCCCAAGATTTCTGTGAATACTTCAGTATTTCTGACGTAAAAAGCATTACACATAAAGGGAAGTGATGATGAATAAAAAGGTAGACAGTGATGGAAAGGGGAGAACTTGGCTCTTGTATAAACTACTATGTTGCACTGCAGGGTTGTGCGTGTGTGTGCCTGTGTGTTAGTCTGAGCATGTGTACACTGAAGAGGTTACCTCAAGTCAAACAGTCTCCTTTTTAATCCCTGACACAAGGGCTTTAGTTTAGTTTTTTTTGTTCTGTTACCCCCAGTGTAGGACTTGAGAGTTTTAAAAGCACAGGAAGCAGGACGAAGTCGACAGGAAATGCACACAGACGTTGGACATGCAAAGTGTGTGTTTAGAGGAGACAGGCCCCCTGTGTGGCAATAACAGAGTCATGGGTCAGTGCCACAGCTAATGAGAGGTCACACAGGATATATGTGATCAAGAGTAAAAGGGCTGAAATCCTGAGGGCTACTGCACAGTTACACAGATCTGTAGGGCTGCTATGTTAGCCTTGTCCATCAAAGTGAGGTGAAAAACAGGAGAAAGAGGACTGATTTTGTATTCCATCAGACATTATCAATGAAACCCTGGCATGAAAGTGATATGTTCAGTTAGCTCAATGTTCAGATAGACAAAGTTTTCAATACACTGTAACTTCTTTATATAATGTATTGAAATAATTCTACATATTTTAAAGATAAAAAGAAGTGAAAAGTACCAGAGCTTGAAAATAACTCTAGATCATTTATGTTTTTCATCCAAAGCTACTGCAAGTAAAATGGGGGAAAGTGGTGATCTGTTCAATTCTCTGGTCAGTCAAACAGGACACTAAGTGTTTTTGACATATTTTCCTTTGTTCGATTTCTGTTTTTTTTCCATATTCTGGCCTTGAGCACCAAAAGATGTGAAGGGCCCAGATGATAATAACTAATCAGACAAGCGTGGAGTGCCAGAAGGCCCAGTGTCAACTAGCACTGACCACTCTGTGGAACTGGGACGCAGCCTTTTTGATTTTTCAACTCTACATAACAGCATATTTAACGATTTAATCCTTGCACAACACCCAACACTCTACATGAATCACTGAAAACCACACAACCTTTGCCAGAGGATCACTTCAGGTATGTTTACACACTGTGATACTGAGGAATTCTTCCTCTTACACTGCTGTGGAGAAAATATGAGCAAGCTATGTATTTCCAAAAAGAATAGATCAACAATTCTGTTGTTTGGGAAGTGAAGACAGAGAAATCTGATGTTACTAAAATAATGGTAATAAGGTAACATTAGGTCATTTATGTTAGTAAATGATACAATCAGGATCGCCATCAGCTATCACTTCAATGTGAGGCAGTCATTTTATTAAAGGAGGCAATACTCATACGAAGTTCACACTACAATTTAAGACCTTTTGAGAACCTTACTGCATATTTACTTGCTTCCCAATTACAAAAACGACAAAGGTCAGTGTGCATGTGTATATAATGAGCTCAAATGATCAGTCCTTTTATCAGCATAGTTTAGATTTTTGTCTGGAAACAAAACAAAAAATAGTGTCAAAGCAAAAAACAATCAAACAAATGAACAAAGACAAAAAAGGAGTCAGAGTAAACGAGTTTAAAAGTTGAACATCACAATTTGTGCCACATGACCATTCACTTTAAGACAGAAACCAAAATAATGTTGCCAAAAGCAAAGAAGACTTTTTTTAACGAATCTAAAACAGCCTTTAAAATCCATTACCTCACACTTGTGCATTTAATGCAATTTTATACATCTAAAGCCCATCAAACTTTATAAGTTGATGAATCCACTTTCAATACTTGAAAGAACTTGCAGACGGAGAGGGAAGAGCAGACCAAGATACAGTTGTTAAAGAGGAATAAAAAAGTGAAGAGAAATAAAAGAAGATAAAGAGTTTTACATTTTTCTTGAGATATTGCACTTAGAAGTGAGCGGTCCAGTGACTCAGTATTGACCATCAAAAACATATCAGTTCATCCTTAAATCTGGATAAATGTTTGTGCAAAGGATTTGACAGGATTTGGAGATGTCTGTTCGAAGTCCTGTCTTTAGCCCAATTCACACTGCCACTTCAAGGCCCAATATTTCCCCTTGTGACATTTCGCTTCCACTGTAAACAGCGTAGAGACAGAATGCAGGGAATGAGTTGACCCCCTCTTTGCTTCATCTCCAGAGGTAGTAACAGAGGACTCAGCAGGAGACAGGAGCACTGCGAGGTTTCATCTCTGCCTTTGTGTGTATGTTGGGGCACGTGCCGTATTGGGCACATCCAAGCAATATTGCAACATGAATCAGCACAGATGTTACAGCCTTGAAGATTGAATGTGATTGTGTAAAGGTGTATATATAACGGAGCCTGTCATTATGAAACCCTAACAGGAAAACTATCAAGCATTCTTGAAACACTAAGTTCACCAGCAAGAGGTGAGTGGTGCAAAAGCAATGGAATAAAATATATATCAATTCTTTAGAAAGTCTCCTTTAGTACATATGCATTTGCTGAATATACTCAAATGGAGCTTTGTACCATTCTTAGTTACAGCTGGACTATATACAAAACAAAAATTAGTTGATCCATCTCTACAGACTATAAGTATGCTAACTTTAATTCTGGTAGCAAGTACACTTGAGTGAGCAACTTATGCTATTTGGTCACTCAGGATTAAAATCTGTTTATTAGGTTGACATAATAACAGACCAAAAATGATTAAGCCAATCATTTATTCTAGTTACTGTGACAAACCTAGATTTTTGACTGAATTTCCTGAAGATCTCTGGATTAATTCTCAAAGTTTAGACAGGATTTCAATGGTCACGGCAGGCCAGAGTGTCGTGAGAATAGCACATGCTCAAGAAGGCGGCATGAAAGGGTTTGTGTGTAGGTGTGTGTAGGTGTGTGTAGGTGTGGGTAAGCCTGGTTGTCTCTGTGCCCATTAGTAGGGCAGAATTAAGCGTGAGGACGTCTGTTTGGTACCAAAGCATGACATCAGCCAGTTGGCAGCGGAGGTGTCAGAGCAGGTGCTATATGGGAACGAGGGAGGGATGGAGACATGCGGGGAGGGGGTGGAATTGGGGAAGGACAGGGAGAGGATGGAGGTGTGGGACAGCAGAGCAGAGGGTGGTGAAGGAGGATGGGGCAGGAGCCAAGATGAGTGTCCAAGTGGTGCTATTTATAGCCCTCTATCATGGGCCATTCTACCAGTTTTATCCCTCTATTTCCCCTCAGCTCATATCAAATATCAAGCTCATATCCAGGTGGAGGCAGGAACACATTTACCTCTGAATCATGTCATATCAGTCTATTCCTGGACTGACATCAGAAATTTTCCATCTTTACATTAGAAAAGACAGATACCACTTTGTCACATTTGCTTTTTTAAGACATCATATAATCTGTAAAACTAATCTAATGAGAGCTATTGGGATGGTCGGGTCATACAGAGTCTTTCAGATCATTTTAAAAAGTTGCAATCAAAAAAAAAAGGGAGGGAGAGGAAAAATGAACCTGCAGTTACAATTTGGGTTTTTGAACTGTGTCTGACCTTAAACAGCCCAGCTTCAAGTGGTCCATTACTGTCCATTTCTACAAAGAGGTTGCCATAGGAACAGCACAAGAACCAAGTCCAGTGAGTCCAGCCATCTGGTGGACATCAGCTCTACACAAATAAACTTTAGCTACCATTTTGCAGAAGGTTTAGAGTTCAGCACGCCTCACTCAAGACCCCAAAGAAATCATCATTTTTCTCTGGATAGAAAAAAAGAGGAAAAAGAGGATGGGATGAAGGTAAAGAAAAAAGCAGGAAGGGAGTATCTCCTATGAAAAATGGGTTATACATATAATGGACACCATGCTTTGATTATAATTTTTAGACTTTTTTGGTCAATGTCTGGCACTGACGTTGACCTTACTGCAAACTGAGCACCCACAGTTTGGTCAGAGGTTTTAGTGTGTTGTGCTACATACAATCAGCTAACAAAGTCTTGAACTGCTGCAAAATAGCAGAAATAAAGTGCTGACTCATTAAGTCAAAGATTTTTTTCTACTTTGAATAAAAAAAAAAGACTAATTTTCAAAGTTACAAAGGCTGTTTCTATGAAGTTTGCACAAGTCACAAAAGGTTTGATAAAGTCTTTCTCACATTAGAATTAGTACCTTTCAAGGGGTTGAAATTAATGCAGTTTTCTTCAATTCAAATCTTGTTTTATTTATAGAGATCACATCAACTTTTCCAGACAACTTATGGCAAACAGGAATGTCACAAAACCATATTTAACAATTTATTTTACATTTTAACAACAAAGCACATTTTGTATGGCTGTATCAATGCCACGGGTAGTCTGATGTATTCATGATATCAACATAGTGGGGCAGAGCCAATGAAGCAGTTCAGTAAATAGAGGTTATCAGACTGCATGTTTGCTATACTTTCTAAGATGGCAGTGAAATAAATTTCAGCCCCACAAGCTCGCTTGAAGAACTTTACTGAATATTTCCTGCTGTGCTATCACATTAACTAACACATGAGCTTGAGAAATTGGGCCAGTAAGAAAAGTAGACCTACTGCACGGCTTTCTATGCCTCTTGTATGCCCCTACAATTGTCAGACAGTAAAAGTGCAGTGGTCCATCAAGAGGAAGGACTGCAAAGGTTTCTGTAGTAGAATGATTTAAAGGAATCTTTTAGGAAAGAAAGAAAGAAAGAAAACACAAGACCAAATGACATGGCCCAATGACCTTTGCCTCCCAAAGTTGTAATTTCAGCATCAATTGGATTTTTATAAAGTCCAAAAATAACCCCTCAAAGGAGTTTCACATTCAAGAGATGATCAAAAGATCCAAGGATGCTTGGACTCCAATATCTGACCCATGTTTCCATGAGCCAGAGTGAATTATTTTTGTAAAATTTGGAGGAAAATCCTTCAAAGCTTTTTTGAGAAATTAAAATTACAAGAGGGTTGAACTTGACACCTCATGACCTCACTGCTATGACCTCCAATCTATAATTTGTTCATATTTTTGCCAGAGAGAACAAGCTTTTTTGAAATTTCAGGTTCACAAGAAAAGAATGGCCGGGGGGCTCAATGAGCTTGGCCTTATACCTGTAACACTACAATCTAGCCACTTTATCCTTGTGTCTTGGTGGACAGTAAGGCAAAGGTTAAAAAAACTTAGAGCATTATTGTGACGTCAGATCTCACAAGATTTGCTATTTCACAAAAGAGGGCGTTAAAAGTCCATGACCTTGACAGTTGACCAATGACCTTGACAATCTACATAGGTCATTCTAAAATAAGAGGGAACATATGTGTACCGTTGATGAAAATCTGTACTAGTGCTCATATCATGTGTTCTAAAAGCAAAAAAATTGACCATGATGCTCCATCTCTTTGACCTTTCTCCTATGACCTTCAAAATCTAATCAGCTGTCTTGCATACATTTGCAAATCTGTGCAAAACTGGATGAGAATCCTGCAAAGAATTTTGAAGAAAAATGCACAAGATGACTGCATTTGTGCTTTACTCTGACCTCTGACCTCCAAAAATGTAAGCAGTTTATTCAAAAATCAAAGTGCAAAGTTGAAGGACAATTAGTTATGGCAACACAAGTGAAGAATGACCTTGACCTTTGATCTGCAACATCCAGTCAGAAACTTAAGAAACTTTTATAAGTTTTGTGCAGAAGTAATCGCGGCCTCTTCAGGTAAATCTTTTATTTTGTGCAGACACAACCTTGATTGTTTTAAAAATGATTAATCTGAATCAAGTTGACTTGACTACTGCAGTGAAGTGAAAATGTCAAGTGAATAATGTAACACAAGTGTTTGAACTCATGGGAATTCATACAACATATTTTGACACATACACAAGCAAAACAGAATCGTACAAGTAAAGAATGCAGACCTTTTAAACCTAAAGAAAGGACCAAGGGCAATAGCTGTTATATCAGACTGTCTCAATCCAGTGTTGTCATCAGCACCCAAAACTTGGACTCCCCACCAGAAACATACAACCGCAACTCCAAAAATACCCCCATAAATCACAGGATGTCAGTGACAGATAATCTAGTCTTGAACCATATTTGGACATTGCTCTGAAAAGACCATATCCAGGCCCTGGACCACAGCAGCCCTGCAGCAGAGAGGCATTGTGTTGAGTTGTAATGTCTCAGGGCCACGTGTGACAATATAATAGTGTCTTTGTCTTCCACTTATCTGGCTGCAGCTCAGGCTGCAGAGCAAAGTGTTTCAACAGCCTCTGTCTAACTATCAGCTAAGCAAGACACAATCTTGCTCTGTGTGTGAAGGCTTATTGTCAGCCACTCTGCATGGACAAAATAATCATCTGAGCCGAGACAGATAAGTAGATTTTTACACACCCACACAGACGCTGTCATAGGAAGCTGGAGCTTGTGGAGGTTAGCTGCTTTTTATACTGCCTGTATCATGATAAAAAAAAGCACCTGAAGAAGACCTTTACACATATTACAGGCTGTATTGAAGTGTTTGTGCACATGCAATACCAACTTTCCCCTCTTTAAATCTATATCCCTGAGCTCAAGAATTATGTTGAATAAATGCTCAAATACAGGACAGGTCAAATAACAGAACCTTTACTGTGTAGTGTGATCTCCTATTTAGGAAATGTCCTTGGCTTTTTGGTTGTTTTTCGCGGTGAATCCCAGTGTCCACCCACACAGGCAAGCCCTGCAGAGACCTTCTGTTCCTCAACGCAGGACTCACACACAAACACCGTAAACACACTCACACAGACAGTGTGAGAGACAGACAGCAAGAGAAAAAAACTATAAAAAGGCAAGTGACAATTTGATGGTTTGTGATCTAGCTTTAAACCATACAGTGTTTTTATTGTCTTTCTGTCATTTCACGGTTTTGTCAAAGTTTAAAATACGGCTGGGCAATGTGTACAAATGATAGAATCTCACTTTTTGATAAATGTTGAAATGCAGTATGTCAATACTTTTGGTAAAGAAATAACAGAAAACATCCAGCTCTTCATCAGATCCACATGGGCTGAATATAAAACAGAAACTCTGACCTACAGCCAGCTGCACAGATCTTCAAGTAGATAAAAAATACACACAAAAAAGTTGCTTTTGAGGAAAAAATATAAAAAGAAATATGTAAAATAAAATAATATTTACCATAAGATATTAATTTCCTTAGTTGAAAAGATGTTAAAACCATTATTGTGTATTCAGTAGGCATATTTCTTCTAGTATTTGAACCGGTCAAGGACCTTGTATGAACATTGGAAATTAGCATATGTAGATTTGCTACATACACATGAACACAATCTATATCATACAGTGACCCAGGAGTGGAAAAACACCACAATAAATAAAA
Source organism: Cetoscarus ocellatus (assembly GCA_037902135.1). Lineage (NCBI taxonomy): Eukaryota > Metazoa > Chordata > Actinopteri > Labriformes > Labridae > Cetoscarus > Cetoscarus ocellatus. The sequence continues at coordinate 509,343 of JBAMNC010001577.1, forward strand.
ACAATTACAACAACAACTACAAAAAAACACAACAGACAACAAAAAATAGAAAACATCAACAAAAATAAACAAAATAACAACGTCAAAACACTGCCCATGTCATAAATGAAATATACCACATACATAAAAAAAACACAACACACTTAGAAATCAGATACATAAAAAATGCAATGACAAAAACACAAAAAAACAAAACACACTCATTCAAAAACTCACAACAGAAAAACTGTAAATAATCGCAAAACAGGAATTAAAAAACAACGACACATAAGAAAATACAACAATAATTCTAAAAAAACTGGGTTCTGAGACAACACTGTCATTTTGTGTTTTATTTTTATTTTTGTTGTTTAATTAATGCTATTTGTTGTTATTTGTTTTGGTAGTTTCCTTTAAGATTTGTTGTTATCAGAATTTCTTTTGTTTTTTGGTATTAAACTTATGGTTGTGTTTTTTTTGTTGTTTTTTTTTTACCTTGTGATCCGCTTTGTGTTTTCAATGTGATGTATTCCTTGATTTTTTTGTGTTTTTTTCTGCTTTTGTGTTCCTTTTTTGGTGTTGTATTTTTTTGTTTTGTTCCCCTTTTTGTAGCTCTGTTAGTGATTTGTTATTTACTTTGTTGATACTTTCTATTGTTGTGCTTTCTTAATTGTCATTGTGTATTAAGGTTTCGTTGTGTTTTTGATAGGTCTTTGTGTTTATTATTTTTCCTTGTGTTTTGCACTTCAGGGTCACCATGACAATAATATCAATGCCATCATTTTATCCTATATCCTGTTTGCAACCATATCAATACTTGATGTAATTTCTGGCCTTGGTTTAATTCCAGGTTTGTTTGACAGGTTTTACGATTCAATGACCAGAGGACGATCTCTCTGAAGGAGGATAAACAATACAAAACATCACGAATGACTATTTGGTGCAAACACTGGTTGTTTGACTCAGTTTAGTGTTGATAACATAACGCCACAAAAGGAGCTAAATTAGATTCAATAGCACACACTGACACTTGCAAAAACAGTTGGGCCTGCGTGTTTTATGGAGCCAGCAGAGAGCGGGGTACATATGGACGCCTCACATTAACGCACATAGCACTATAATGTGGTGCGGTAATGGCTGTGAAACCACATGTCACTGTGAATGGGTGAGAGACTCCAGAACAGAATCAAAGGCCCCGAGCCAGAGCGATGCTGCAGTTCACCTTCAGCTGCTCTATTTCTCTGTTTTATTCCACGTCTGTTTATGTCATCCCTCTCTTTTTATTCATTTCTTCCAATCTGTATCTCTCATCGCCTTCCGAAATATCTCATGTTCCTTTTTTGTGCCTGCCCGCTCATTTTTCCAGACCCCTCCACTTCTCTACGAAGGTTACTGCCTCTAAAAGAATGTCCCGCACGGGCCAAAATAATATTGTGGTTATTCTTTGAAAGAATCCATTTCATGCTTCTTTATAACATTACTTCAAGGTTAAACCAATGACATTAACAGGAGCTAAACATCTGCTTATATTTTGAATAATAGATTTTACTTCTACAGAACTTTTTAAACAAAGTTACAAGGTGCTTTACAGATTTCCTTTTAACAGAATAAATTTGAGTACACTGAGAAACAAACTTTAAATAGAAACAATTCCTCACTGGATTGGGGTACTGTGATTTTGTTTCCTTGAACAAGTTAAAAGTTGAGTTGATCCAGATTGATATCATCAGCAGAATGCAATGGGACATATATAAAAACCTTAGTGTCCTCAGGTACTGTACATTATACGGAAAGATAAACTGATTCAAAGAACAATTTAAACAGAGAACAGTAATGGGCCCAAGAGTGACCCTTGAGGCACACCATGGCTGGGACAAGTCTTTCTCATATCTAATAACGTATTCAGTTGGCTGCACTTAAAAAAAAGCCTCTTCTAGAGTCCTGATAAAGCTTTATCATACACTAATTAAAATACTCTTAACCTAAACTGAGAAAATTTCATCATGCAAAATACACCTATTTGGAATGATATTTACCCCACCAAGTTGACACTCCCTGATCCAGGTGCTTGTTCAACCCACAGTGGGCTCCAGAGAAAGGCACATATCTAGGTACATATGTCTGTGCAACCACAGTGAACATTTGCGCACAACACTGTAAAGCTACAGCAATTTTCACTTCCCGACTCACAAAGTTGTTTAAAACTTTCCCGGCTGACGGCACAATATTTCACCTTAAAAGTTCCATATTGTACTCCTTTCCAACAAGTAAACACTGGCTCCAGATGTCTCAAAAAATTTTCTTAAGTCTCTTGCCCTAAAATCCACTCAGATGTTAGATATTGTCGTGCCTCTTAACCCATCTGTTGACCATAACAGAGTGTATTTGTGTCTGCAGATATTAATCTTCTGTGACAACAGACTATAGAAAGAATTAGAAAACACCGCCATACCGTGCATGCCATCCCAAACTTTAGCTCAACATACTCAGAGATGTAGAAGCCCTGTTGAGGCAATCCATCTGCATCTCTTTGCAGACTTGTAGCCACATCGCTCATATCCCTATTGTCCAAAACCAGAAATCCTCAATAAAATAAAAATGGGTGTGATATAAAAAATATTCACCATACAGAGAGCTTAGGTGTATTACTGTATACATTTAGACCAAAACCGCTTTTGAACCAGGCTGTAAAGATGTAAACCCTGTAAAAACTGTATGCTCCCTGAACACACTAATATAATCTCCAGGATTCACGCAGCCTGCCTCATGTGGACACTCGAGGAACAAGTTCTTGGCACTTCCCCATGGACCTCTTTTTCAGCCTCAGAGGTTGCAGCTTGGCTGTGACAACTACGTTTTTATCAGAAAGTGGACGTGACTATAACTTTATAGTGCTATACTCTAATATTGACAGTGGGTGCACAGACATGCCTAGAGCATTTTCCCTGAATTGGAGCAAGCCGTGGCTGCTGGGGGATGGAATCCATGGGCCTAACAAACACCTTGCACAGTAAGCACATCCTACCTCAGTGAGGTGGCATCCAAAAAGTCTGCCTGAACATTCCCCTGGTGATGTCGTGATTGGTTATGCCCTATCTTACAGGTAGAATATTCAAATGATGGTATAACTTGTTTGGACAGGGCATTTACACGTATTTTAAGGTAAAAAACATTAAAATGCATATTTTGCTTGTAATCAGATCTTTAACATTGTTCACTGTGATACAATGTGCTGCTTACAGAGACTGAAGGTGTTTTTCGTCCTTCTATCAAAGTGTGCAGGCAGGACAAGCTCTCTCATGTTTGTGCCCCTCGTGCAAGACTGGCTGGTAAAAGTCCACAGAGGCTGTTGACAGTGGACTTTGGAGGCTGGTAGAGAGATGAAGGCTTGCTTCGCCAACACAGAGAGAGAGGCACAGCAGAAAAAAAGACACACGAACACAAACTCACACTCGGATCACAGGCTGGTGTCGCCTCGGGCTATTGCGGGGTAATAAAGTGATGAAGAGAAAAAGCAGGAGGAAATGACAGGGATATAACCATGTGCGTCTTACAGCTGCTACTCTAATCAGATGTATGCTCTCACTACATTTAACTCGGGTCTTGTTTGACTGAGGGAGCTTTATTACAGTCATTGGAGAGGGGTGAAATGTGCATGTGTCATTTTTGCACACAGGACAACAGTGGTTTCACGTATTTATCGGTAGTTTGTGACAAACAGGGCTGTTGAGGGATGTCGACCCCTGGGTGGGCTATTGCTGTTTCAACACCCTCTGCCACTGTGGTTTACCTCTTTGGAAGCTGTGGCTGTGCTGTTGGCACAAAATGGCTGCCAGATGTAAAGCACAGGCATAGGTGAAAGTTGGCAGAGGTTGAAACTTTTATGAAAGCTAATAAGAAGCAAGTGAGATAGAATTGGTACTGATCAACATCAATTGAAACTACTAAGTCTGGGTAAAGACATCCAAAACACTGATCAGACTGTGATGAAATTTAGTATTTAAGAATATGTTTGCTGTAATCTCTTGTAGCCAAAACCACAGTTTCATTAAGCAGTCTAGACAAGACCTAAAGTGTTCCCGCTGCTGACGACTTCTCCAATCTGTACTCACCTCAAGTCACACCACAACCGCAATTACAACAGTTACCCCCCGACGTACACAAATATACGTTGCAGTGTTCATTTACACAAGTATACAGCTGCATGCATAGAATCACACTTTCAAAGGATATATACGCACACACCACTTATCTAGAGATCATGTGCAGAGAAAGAGCTGTTATTATATGTCCCTCCCAGACGTGATGTCACTCAGCTAAACCTGACACACTTTTTTTTTACATCTTATATCAGATATTCTGAAAAAATTCATACAAAATACATAAGCTTCAGTGCAGTCTATAATAATATAAGATTCAAGATTGTGAGGCCAAGTCTTTTTGCTTTTGTGTCTCACAGAAAGTTACATATTCTCCAGAAGTAGCTACAGTAAGAGCCTCCTCATGGAGAGGCAGCAGAGCTCTATAATTATGGGGTGTGTTTGTGTGTATGTATGTGTGTGTGCATGTGTGGTTTGGGGTAAAGGACTACAGGGGGAGAAGGGAAAAAAAAGTTGTAATTTTTACAGTGAATTCCAGCTTGATAACCAGAACCAGCTGGATTTTGTCTCTTTAACACATACGGACACATACAAATACACAGAGAAAGAGGACTCCCGATCCTTAGCCTAAACAGTTGTTTGTATAAATATATTGAGATGTGAATGAAATGCTGCAGACTTGGGTCCACTGGGTGCAAACGACAGCCACAGCTTTTTTAACTTAGCTTCATAAAAATGACAAATGAAATCCATTATTGCACCATCATTTGCATTAATTAGGTCTGCATAACAATAGATTCCTTTTTTTTTTTTTTTTGCATTTTCTGCAACTCAAAAATATCACTCTCCTATTTCTTAGTCCAAAAGTACAAATACATTTAAGGTGGTTTTCACACCCACAGCACAGCTGATTTTCTCCTATTCATTTCTAAAAAAAAAAAGAAAACAAACAAACTATAAAATATATTACAAATTTACATATTTCCTTTGGATCATTTCATGTTTCCAGGGCAGTATTCTAAAGTGTACCAAGTCCAGGCCAGAGGGCTAGAGCTGGCCCTACGTCATCATAACATCACAGCAACTGTCCCTATGAGTACAAGTTGTGCTGTGCTTAATGGACAGAAAGACAGCAGGTTAAACTACCCACAAAACTATAATATAATAACGACAGCAATATAAAATGTCCTAGATTATACAGATGAGCATATTTATAAATATGGGACATGCCTAGCGATATAAGTGTAAACTAGAAAAGCACTCAGACAGCACAGACCTCAGCCAAGCAGCTTCAGTCCACTTCGGCAAAAATGGTCCTACCTGGCAATGTTAAAGAATCCTTTAAAAAATTCCTGTATCTGGATGGTGATTCGGATCAGTCCCAAAATCTAATCATTTCTTCCTGATCCCATTTCACACATTTCCTGAAAATTACATCCAAATCCGTCCATAACTTTTCAAGTTATCTTGAATACAAACAAACAAACAAACAAACAAACAAACAAACAAACGCACAGACAAACTAACCAACGCCAGCAAAAACATAACCTCCTTGGCAGAGGTAACAAACTCTGTGCACAACAACCAAGAGTCTTTTAACTCTTGCCAGTGGACCATAGAGGACACCGGATATCATAAGAACTTATTACAATACTACCCCCGCAGAGGCATCCACAGAGAAATTCATAGCAATGCAATGAAAAAGGCAGGGAGCACCTGTGATGATCTGCTGTAGAGATGATGAGCAATGTTAACCTGCTGATATTTTTATAGTATGTTGTGCCTGTACACAAAAAGTGACTTTGTGGAATCCAAAGTATTATCATGAAGTAGTACTCCGTCATCAGCCTGGTTGCCTGGTGGCTGTAATGCAATTATTATTACTACTACGGCTGCTTAAACTACTACATCAGTGTGATGAGTTAACTCGTCACCCTGTTTATGTCAGTTCTTTGCCATTGTGGTCTCACTGCAAACGAACCACTCCAGGGGTCACTGGAAACAAGCCAAGATCACCTCTGTCAGGGACACTTGGCGGGGTTGTTTGTGCCAAAACAGGGATCGATTACTGTGTTCATATTTTTATGTTAACGAGCTGCCCACTTGTATCAGAACAACTCTACCAAATGATCCTGATGTAGAAACGACCTGAATTTCCTTGATGAAGCAAAGCATGAATATGATTGTTCCTGTTAATGCAAAATCAGTTTGATGTAAAAATTTCTTGGCACAGAAGATGACTAACAAATGTCACACTTTTTGATTAAGAAATTGTTCAGTTCCCTTTTGTGAGCTTATATGAATCAGCCAGATCATCTCGAAGGAGCAAAGTTAACAGACAACACACACACACGCACATAAAAAAACAGCAGTTATCAGTAACCTCAGATAAACTCCACGAGTGTTGCATGTGTCTGCTCAATGTAAATGATGGATAAACCACTGCAATATCTCCCGTAAAGTATTATCAGAGAAACAACAGTTCCCAACCATATGCACTTCAACCTCCAACATGTACTCAGACTACTAGGCAGTTGACATCTCTACTAAGCTGCCTCTCTGACCCCTGCTGCCCCGAGCAACCCCTTGTTGTTGCAGTGTTTAAAAAGATGTGAGGAGCACAGTCCCCCACCAGGATAACACTGGGAGTGAACACAGATTAAAGTCTCCTCGTCTCACAATGGAAGCCCTTCAGGCTACAGAGAAGAGAGCAGGCCTGCATGCATGCATGTGTGTGTGTGTGATTTTTGCTTCTGTGTGTTTGTATGAGGATGCACCACCTCCATGAGCATGAGCCCCCGACTTCTACCTTCCATCTCCAACATGTACAGCCTTTAATTTTGAATGGAGACAAATGCTGCGCAGGCCTATATGGAGGCAATGAAAAGAACCATTTCTCTCTACCTACAGATCAATGGGTTCCCATTCAATTAGAAAGTCTGAAACCATTAGCACCCGGCTAATGACTCCATTCTGGGGAGCTGGGGAGCTTTGGCCTCGGGGTAGGAGGGTGCACGGGTGGGGGAGCCAGAGAAAGCATCCAGCCTGGGTGGGGGATTTCTTTAACTGCATTCATTACGAGTGCATTACACTTCTTTAGTGTCTTATCGCGCAACCCTTTCCAGATAGCATATTGCAGCAGGGTGTTGAATGCTTTGTCGCTCTGGTCTTGTTCCAGGAAATGCTTCAGCTTTGTGTCTCCTACTGCCTCCAAACTCCTGTTTTATTCTTACTTTAAAACTGAAATGCAGAGTATCACATCACACTTTTAATACATATTTCCCAAATAAAAATGTGTATTTTGTATACTGGCCTGACCAAAATATAAGGTAGACTGATATACAAATCTTTTAAAAAGCAGACTAAGGAGATTGAAGGAAGATTCTTCGGGCGTGTTTGTAATAGTTTTATTTCTGTATCCTGTTCTGTATCTGTTTTTGGCCGAATGTGATTCTTCAGTTCAACAAGGCTTTTCTGGCTGAATAAAGTTTTAATAAAAATGTCCAAAATGCCCTGACGCATACCATCATGAGGGCAAAGGCAGCAACCACCATCACACATTATACACCCACCCTGATGTGATTGAACAGTCTCTCCTGTTCACCTTGTACAGCAGCTGTTTCATGGCCTCAAATATGCAGGGTTACAAAGAGAAGCAGATGAAGCTTACAGTTGTTGGAACCGTCTTTATCAGCTTTTCTCCTGTTAGAAAACTACTACACAAAAAACCACTACACAGTGGTTTCATTTGACCTTGTCCTTCCACAATCTTACCAGTTTGTCCTCAAGTCAAAGTGGAACAACAAGCTTGTGGGCAAAATTTAAGGTTTATTATTCAAAGTATTATTGTGATATTGCATTGACAAGATCACAAAGGGTGTCTCAAAGGCTGTATGACCATGACTCTTTGACCTTAGACCTGATAATGTCATTGCAGTGCAGAAAAGCAAAGAATGTGATGGCACTTAGACCCTTCAAATGACCTGACAATGACCTTCAAATGGGTATTAATTGATCCAAAAGCCAAAGTAACAATTTGAGCAAAGTTTGATGGAAATCTTCTCAATGTTTCTGGAAAAATATTATCCAAAAGCAAAGACTGACCAATAGGCTTCAGAATCTTGACCACTATCTGATGAATTTTTTTTAAATTTTATTAGTTCATCGATGCCATGGTGCACATTGTGCAAAGAAAATCTATCAAAGCATTATGTCGGTATCACATTCACAAACACTGGGTAAAATGGAGCTCTGTGGTTATGGTCTATGATCTTTAAAGTCTAATTTGTCCATCTACAAGTAAGAGTTGACATCAGAACAAGTTTAATGGAAATCCCTTTAAGCTTCCTAAGACATTGTGTTCACCAAGTAGGGGATGACCACAAGACACCCTGACCTTGACCTTTGGCCTCAAGAATAAAGGCTCTAAAACCCATAGTGCACAAGCCAGCAGTTGGAACAGTTTAATGTGTTGAACATATCTCATTTGCATGAGAGAGCACTTTAACAAACAAAACAAAAAGTCTGCTACATGAAGACTTCTCCCTCTCCTCCCCTATGTGGTGCCAGCAGCTGCCAAAAATGTCTCCTTACCCGGCCCCATGGAATTAACCTACCAGTATGACATCCAGCAATTGTTTCATCATCATTTCAAGCCCAATGGCACGTGACAGCAAGCCCATTGCAGAGCACAAATGTTAGAATGAATACAGAGTTGTTGACAACATGGTTCAGAGCAGTGCTAAACTTGCAAATTTTGGGAATGGAAGTGTGGTATTAACATTTATACACTGTTGAGTTGGACCAGGTATTTGAGGTTCTTTTCATGTGACACACAATTCCTGGCAGTGCCACTGATGTAGTTTATAAAGTATATTCAGGATTCTGTGGTATTCCTTTCTCACTTCATTATTATCATCAGAACCCATCCACTGTATCCAAGTTAAGCAAGTGGTTAAACCCCAGATCTTCTATTTCTACAACAATGACAGCTATTCATTAGTTTTTGACGACTGTGGCTCTGCTCCATGAAATCAGACATCCCTCCTCCCACAGTTTTCTTGTTCCTTTTTATACAGTCCTTGCCTAAACATGCCAATTACACAGAGATACTCACTGACAAACAGTACTTGTAATGAAAATGGCAGTAGGCTGAGACAGACATGTCATGAGACAAAAAGCAGACAGTAGTGAGCAGAAAGTTGGCAAGCAGCCAGGCAGACAGAAAAATGGGTGTATATGAGAAGGTTTACAGGTAGGAACCATGTGGCTACAGGCCGAGGTAGGACGCCGTGGTCAGAGTCCATATCCTGTGTCTTAATAATGCGTGCCGAGGCCTCAGGGGAATGGCAGCTTTAAAAGGGAGGCAGTCAGCCACTGGTAAACACATGCTGGAGCTCAGTGAAAACACTGCTGGCAAGGAATTAGGTCATTTGCGATAAGCATGAGAGCAGTGCGGCCTTGAAATCATTTTTGGCTGCACGTTTGTGTGTGTTGTGTGGAAATCTGCCCCGTTAAACATTTGTTTAGCCTGACTTTAGTTTACCTCAACAGTCTGTTCGCTTAGAGAGGTCTAAATCAAACACTTTTTTCAGTTAAACACAAGAGAAGTCATTCACTGTAGGAAGTAATTCATTTCAAATAGTCTGCTACATTCAATAAAAGGGAAAAAAAACATGATTTCTTCTAACACTACAAGCCTCAAATGCTGCAGATTTTGACCCAGCTATAAGGGATCTAATGATATTACATTTCAGAGGCGCATTTGTACGCAGGGAATGAGCCGTGACACAAGCCGCATGAGGTAAGGAGTTGGCCTGGTGCAGAGGTAGCAGAGGTTAAACGGAAAAGCAGAGGGATGTGTCATTAGACTGAAAAAGCATTTGTCATGATTCTGGTCACTCTGCAGCGAGGATCAAGTGTTAACATAATCACTTCTCCAGATTTCAGAGGGGACTCGTCATTAGAAGAAGTGGACTGTTTGATGGAGGGGACATAAGTCAAGGTTCATGAAAAGAGGAGAGGAGAAGAGAGGAGGAGAGGAGCCGTGCGGTCAGCCAATTGCTTCCCTGTTTGATTGCTCTGGTCTGGCTCATCTACTCCAGGAAATAAAAGGAGGACCAGGCCTATTCAGCTTCGACTAGCTTGGCCTGCTCCACTTCCCTCCTGGGACTGGCGATGGGTAGTGTGGTATAGGGATGTGCAGCAGAGGGGTTCACAAGGGGCAGAAAAAGGGAGGAGGAAAGAGGTGAGGAAGGCTGCGACGGAGGGGCGAAGGGGAGGGCGGTGCGGTTCTCTCCCTAAGAAGTGCTAACTTGGACAGTGGGAGGAATTTTCTGTGGTTTATCCAACGAGAGCTGCTCCATCTGTATAAACTGGAGCCTGCCAAAATGCAGGCCCTCTCTCCATACACACACACACACAGAGGGAAAAAGGCACACGCACGCAGGCAACAAAAGCTGCCAGAATGTCGACTCCCTCTGTCCAAAGAGGAGCAGAGAAACTTAACTCCCTCATTACTCGCTCTGATAACTGGTGATCAAAAATAAAAGCTCCAAGAAACACAAACCAACACACACGCATGTAGTTTCACGCGCTGACACACTCACGCTAAGTCCCCTGAGAAGGTGAGTGTTGAGGCTCTCTTGGCTCAAGAGTACTCTAAAGAATTGTTTTCGTCCGTTCTGCCGCGCTGCTCTAATGACAGTGGTGTGGAGACAGAGGTTATGTAAGTGTGAGCTGCAATCACGCTCCACGCCACTTAGACGTGACTCAGCTGGCCCAACGCCTGCGTGCGCTAGTGTGGTGTGTAATGTGTGTGCGCGTTGAGGATGAAAAGAAAGGGAAGGACGCAGTACGAAAACAGCTGATTTAGTTTGTGTACAAGTGAAGAAAGATTGACAGGATATGTATGAGGAAAAAAGTTTGAAGGGAGATAAAAAGTGTGAAGTGTTGCTTTTTTACTTTTATGTTTCTGGAAAAAAAACTAAATCAATGAAGCTTATATCTGTTTGATACACCGCAGTAACAAAAAAGAAGCCCTTGGGGCACAGGTATTGTGAAGTGGGTTGCAACCACACACTTACTCACGTCTTGAGCGGGCAGCCAGGGTTTGAGTTTGACATGAGGCCCACTTGTTGCATGCCTTCCCCTACCCTCTACCCCCCGATTCCAGGTCTATCCACTGTCTCTCCACTATCAATTAAGGCCAGTAGAAGTCCTTGACACCCTGTTGTTTGTTCTCAGATCTCACTCCTGCAGAGAGCTCCACATGGGGGCAAGATGTGATTTTTTTTTGCATAGAGCTGTTCTGTAAAAGTTTCAAGGCTTTGTGCAGTTTTGGGCAGTGCCACTGTGTCAAACAACTGTTAAAAATTCATATATTTTCCAGTATCATAGTGAAACAATGGCAGACATGGGCTACAAACTACACTCTGAAGTACAGAGTAGCAGAGTTGTAGAGTCAAAGCATAAGCATTGCTTGTTTATGAGGTGACCACTTTGTAAATGTTACAGGCAACTTTACTTATAACTATGTTTTTACTTCACTTAAAACTATCTATTCCCTCGAAAAAGGAGAAGCTCTCCAATGTTATTGTACATTTAGTATAATGAAAATAAAGAGCATTCCATTCTATTCTATTAAAATTCAGCTTGTTAATGTTATATACCTGGCTAAAGGAATACAGACAAGAATACTAATATTTCCACAAACCTAAGATATCTCTGAGTAGAATTCTGCAGCCTGTGTTTGGCGGCTACATACTTGAGAGTTAAAACAAAATTAAAGAGTCTGTGATTTTCAAGCAAATGTTCCCACACAAGCCCCAAGACTCTTTATTTGGCTTGCTGTGTCTTTAAGAGCCCATATTATGCTTTTTGCATTTTATATACCCTTTAGTTTGTCTATCTATCTATCTATCTATCTATCTATCTATAACATGTCTCCTCCTTGTTATAGAGCACCTCCATGAGCAAAACAAAAAGTCTGCTTAAGTCCCTCTTCCCCTATTTACAGTGCCACTAGCTTATTGAAATAGCTTGTTTCCTGGCCACGCTAAACCGACTAATTCCCACAGGGCTGACCTGTTAACCAATTGGAGGTAACTTGGCCCACATGGGGAAGGGAGCCTTAAAGGGGTAGGAGCTCCAACAGAGTGGCTCAGAGACAGAATACAGCTGGATCAGAGGTAGTATGTATATGAAAACTAGATAGTTTTTGACCATTTAAACATCTACCAGTCATCAATAATGAACATATAAACTAGAGTTAAGGCAAAATATCAGCCCTCTATGAGGCTGATGGAACTGAGTAATTTGTGAAAGTGATCACCTCACCAATAACCGGCCACAGACAAAGCAAATGTTTAACATATGAATTTAGAACAACCATAAACAATAGATGTATAACAGCAATCCGTCCAAAACCATTGCAGCTTGACATTACAGTTCAGTGCATGCAGACACATGATAGGTGTGAGAAAAGAAGGCAATCATATATTTATCTATGTACACTAAAGACGTTTAGATCTTTGAAGTAAACAACCCATAAAGGGTGGCAGGAATCATCATAACTACCTGCTCATACAACCAAACAGAAGGAATCCACAAGAAAATACCAAAGAAGAACAGCTAGGCACTAGCATGAAAGAGTAGAGGACCTACCTTACCCTTTGCAGCTGATTACCCATTACCTTTAGCTCATCTGCTCTGTCCTCTGTGGATGAGAAAGCAAAGAGGGTTGAAGAGATTAACAAAGCTAAACAACAGTCAAAATGCTGCATGCAAATATACAGGTGTACAAGATGTTGGCTTCAAGTGTTTCTATTAAGTGCTTCAGCATCATTATAAACTATCCATGCTCTAATAAAACAGTATGCAGTCTGTTACTGACAAACATTAGTAGAGATTGAGCTCAAACAACCGGTATCCATTGTGTATGGACAACTATGTAAACATATATCAATAACATATGGATATTGCTCCAAGAGGCACACATTTTGTTAAATTAATTCATGTTGCATTTTGTTATTCTCTTAGTTCAAGCTATACAATGTTACTCATAAAGGCCCTTGTGTTCTTTTTCTTTCTCTGTTTTTCAGAATTGATACCAAACAAGTTGTAGGATGAGCAAATATCATGACTGATTCCTAAGTAGTAGATTCTGCTGCAAATGTGACTTTATTCCACATTTTCCCACATAACTCACAGATAGTTTTACATAAATCCATCATCTTTCAATATCAGAAACAAATATGTTACATGGCACATCAGATGGACTGTTCACTATATTTCACTAGTCCACCTGGGAAACAGTCCATAGAAAGTGTTTGGGGAGAGCAGAACATTCAGAAGCATATCCAGCAGGTGACTGGACGATCGTTCCGCCAATCAACATTTATTACAGGCCAAATCAGATAATGTTGTGAGCGGGAGCTACTGCACTTCAAAACGTGAGACACATCGCAAAACAAGCTCTCATCAAAACGTGTCAGAAGTGGAGCGGAAATATCCTTACAGTAGAGAAGTGTGTGGTGTTGGTATTTGCTTTTTATTTGATAAAGAAATGCGGTCAAGATCTGATCGAACTGCTACTGAAGCTGTTAGCATCTACGTTAATCCCTGTATGAGCAACTTCCTGCTGTCATCTCGCTCGTAGCTTGTTCCTCTTCAAAGTTCCTGCTGCAAAGGACTGTGATAGGGCCATGCCGCTTTGGGCCGGTCACAAACGTGGTAGATTGGAGCTTGTCAAGATAGATCTACCTGATTACAGATAATGAATCAGGTAGGTCTAGCTGCTGTGCAAGGTTAACAAATATGTGCTCTAATAAATAAAACTGTCTTTAATTTAGGATTAAAAGTAAAAGACAATTTCAATCAGTTCAATGGAATGAATCACAGGCTAACAGTTGCTGCCACCAAGGGGCAATTTATATAGATCTTTGTGTAGACTTATTTAAACTTCAGACGAAAAAACAAACTACTGTATATCACATAAAGCATGTAAAATAAGAGAAACCTTGAAATATGCATCTGGTTTTTCATTTCTTCTGCAAGAGGGTTACGTTTTTGTAGGCATCTGTCAGTGTCTTTGTTTGTTTGTTTGTTAACAGAATAACTCAAAAAGTTCAGAACAGACTTTGATGAAACTTTCAGGGAATGTTGGTCATGACACATGGAGGAAGTGATTCGATTTCGGTGGTGACCTGAATCCCGATTCAGATCATGTAATTTTCAAAATGATTTGTTGATATCGTAAAATAGGGCAGTTTTCCACATTTTCACTAATAACTCAATAAGTTAACAGATTTTCATGACATTTTAGGGAAATATCAGTCATGGCACAAGGGAGAGGTGATTAGTAGTTGGTGGTGATCAGAATCCGGATGCAGATCCAGGAATCCTTTTACGGATTTTTTAACAGTGCAAGACAGGGCAGTCTACATTTTTGACAGTAACTCACCTAACAATGTTAGAAATGCCTTGGTGGAGGTTTGTGCTGTCAGAGCACTCCTAATTTATTTTAACATTTGAGTGAACCAAAAACCGTACCCAACAGTGACCCAAATGTGAGGTACAAACTCAGTCTTGAGCTCTGTGAACCATTACATGCTTCAAAAACAATGCTGTCTAAGTTAATAACTCATTTAAAATTCATCAATGCAACCTGAAGCCTGACATACTGCCCAGTTCCACTGGGATATGACCTCAATTTTTGCCACTAATGCAGTTGAAGTGACAAAAAAGCAAAACAAACACATGTCCCTTCCTGCTTTTAAGACAGTTAAGCATGGTTGTGACTTAGAAAAAGCAACACAAGTCAGGGACTAATTAAGTGTTAGTGTGAGTGTTACTGTGACACACACTCACTGGCCCCTCAGTTTCCCAGCAGGGCTTGTGGCAGAGGACTGACATCTTTCCACAGGATATGAGAGCTGTGTGGTCATCCATCTGAGCTTGGAGCCGAGAGCTTAAACACACACTCTAGAGCGCCTCCTCTCGTGCTTAAATTTGTACTACTCTCTCATACATACTCAAACACTCTCTCTCTCTTTTCTGAGGCTGCTCATGTCTCTTTAAAACTTTGCTCCTCTTCAGCCAAGGGGGCAGGGTTGTACTCTGTGAGTCACTGGGCTGTCCCTGGCACAGACAGACACACGCACATAAATGCACACATACACACACATACACACACTTGAAGCTCTCCATGTCTGTGAGTGGAGCTGGCCCTGTGCCCGGCCTGAGGGCTGCACAGCCCCAGCTCTGTAGCACTTAACCCTTGAGGAGCTCAAACTGGTCCAATTAAACCCCCCAAAATATGGAGTATCAGCTCAGTGTGTCAAAACTTGACCGTACAGATTGCAGATAACAATCAGTTGTATAAATGTCTACAGCTTAATACACAGAAGAATCATAATTACCATAGAAACTTTGACAACCTTTTAAGCCAGCTGCTCCTTTAACTTCAGTAAAGTTGACTGTGTTTAACTCTTTGCTAGGTCTGTTCAAGCAGCTGCATTGCTGCTGCTAAACTGACTAATGAGGTAAAACCACATTCAAAGATCCCCCTCAAAGTTTGGTTGCTTTTATTACCTATAAATATACCTCATTTCTATTTTTAAAAAGGAGGGCTTGTTTAAGTAATCATCTATAATAGGTCATTTTCCATGTCTAGCTTTGAACTTGGCCAACTGTATTTATGTCTTTAGCTTTATACGCCCTCCTCTTTTTGTCTCTGACACAGACACACAAACTATACACACAGACTTGTCTCGTCCCTCCATTCGTAAGAATGTGCTGCAATATTTAGGCTATGATGTCAGGAGCAAACTTCTCTCTATACCTGTCAAACTTTGACAGTCTCCAGTTCTTAGCATTACAAACTGATGCAATCTCAATTATTGTAATGATTGAATGTAAAAAGTCACAGAAGTTCTTCTGTCAATTTTCTCACGGTGATATGCTGATAAGTGTTGACATTGCGTTGTCCTGATTTGGCTGAGGACAGGCTTCAAATTAGGATATTTCCTTTGGATTGTTTCATGTCCACACAAAGGCAGGGCTGGTTTTACATCATTACAAGTAGTGCTCTGTATTATGGGAAGGAAGCTAGTAGGCTAAGGGATCTACAAAAATGAGTCATTATTTAATAGGAGAGGTAAAATATCTTATAATCAAATGTATAGATTAACATATTTGTCAACATTTGATATGCCATGAGATACAAATGTAAACAAATTTAGAAAAGGGGCTTTTAAGTCTAACTGGTGTTTACGGTGGACCACAGAGGACACCAAATAGCACGGTGACTTATTACATGGTAACACAACTCAAGGGGCTGATAGGAGGCAAGCCGAGACCACCCCTTTCAGGCATGCTCAGTGTAATCGTTGATTTTGAATCAGGGATGTATTTTTGTGTTCCTATTTAAACAAACTGAGACAAACAGGGAATGTCCACTTGTATCAGACAGCTAACCCTAACCCCTAACCCAAAATATACATTTTTGCAAACCTGACGCAAGCTTTTAAAACAATTTATTAAAACATTTTTTGAATTGCTCATCATGCAAACTCTTATTTGTCACTGACCCTAGTGCAGTTTGCATGTTCAAAATCACAAAAAATAGGTATGTACACCCGAGTCTTTTGGGGCCTCATGTCATTATTGATCATTTACAGTTCTCTGTACTGCAAAAAAAAAAAAAAGATAATACAATTTAGTAGGAGTAAACGGCAGTTGAAGTAATTTGGCAAGCGCAAGTTCCACCAATTATAGACATCGCTACGACACTAAGATTGTGATGAGTGTAATTTGTCCTTTGCGTTGCAATAAACCATTTATTTCTTTAAACCAGGCTGAAAAAATACAAACATGGGTCTGTTGCTGGCACTCGTAACATTTCTTCAAACCAGGAAGCTTATTCAAAGTCCACCTTGGCTGGTTATGATATGATAACCTAAAATCAAATGCTCAGCTGCAGCATGGATTGTTTGATGCTCAAGCTGTTGAAGAGAGCATGAAAAAATTGGTGGACATGTGAGCATCTTATAGCCCTGTCCATGCTGTTCCAGGGGTATTTCAGAAATTCTATGGAAGATAAACCTCAGCAGAAACTCTGAGGTTTGGTAACTCTTTAAAACTCAGGTATTGGGACAACCATACTTCAAGCTGGTGAACAAACAGAGTCTCCATCAGAGCAAGTGTACAAACAGAGAAGGAAAGATACAGCTATGGATAGAGTCAGTTTTCTCCTACCTGTAACTTCAGGGGTTTGATTCCCAGATACTAGGGTCATACATATGATGTGTCTTAAGACAAGACATTTGGTGCCAAGCTCAAACTGCTGTGCCATTGTTTTGTAGTTGTGCATTAATGGGATTGGCTAATACTGATGGACAACCTACAGCAACCCTTATCATAATTGTGTGAATGTGGCATGAATGGGTATATGAAATAGTGAAAACTGCTTTATGGACTCAGGTATATCATTTATCATTCTTAAATGTTATGCTCTGCAGTTTTAGATACATGGGGCAGCTGGGAAGGTCAAGAGAGGTCAGGCTATTGTTTCTCCAGAACATTTATTTTGTTCCCTTTATAAAAAATTTTTTTTACCTCCAATAAGAAGTTTATGTTTTTGTCAGTATGTGTGTGTTTGTAGATTTGTTAATTGATTTGTTTGTCTGTGAGCAAGATAACTTGTAAAGTTCAAAACATATTTTGATTAAACGTAATGGTCCTGACACAAGGGAGAAGAGATTAAGTTTCGGTGGTTAAAAGAATATGGATTTGAATCTGGGATTTTTTTTCACAGGATTTGTAAATGTTGCGCCATAGACCAGTTACCCACATTTTTCTAATAACTTGGTGAAGAATGTGGTGGATTTTTTTGCTCTCAGAGCACTCTTAGTTTTTATACGGGAATGGAAATCAAGAGACATTGATCTATCACAGCCTTTCTCAAATTTAATTAATTCAAAGCCTGACTTAAGGCCTAAAAGTGCTTACACCCTTGTCCTTATAATCCCTTATTTTTTAAATTCATGAACAGAGAATTTCACCGTAAATGCTACGATTTTTTTTATTAAAGTTGCCTTGATGAGTAATTGGGGCAACATATTCAGAAAATGTAATGTACCACCTTATGTACTCATGAAAAATTACACTGGACATTAAAAAATGTATCATCAAGTTTGACATTGTTTAAAATGATGTTTTTCAGGTTTTAACTGTTGTGAACGAAGTCTTCATGCCCCTCTGGGGCCCACTAGGGGGCTACAGGCCAAAGTTTGAGAAGCTGTGTTCTAGCACACAGATCAAAAGTTTGGAAGTGTACAGCAAAAAGTCATCCACAAAAAGATGTGTCCCCTTCCTCTAACTGCTAGACAATGGGGCAATCTCAGTTTAAGGGAGTTTTGGATGCCACGAGCGTTCTCAAACTTTATCATCTTCTCTAATTCGACAAAGATCCTTCTTACAAATGTCCACAGCAGTGATGACATCAAAAATGACCATGTGGTGACTTCAAACGTGACAGCGTTGGTTAGAAATGGGATGTAAGGCCATTGAGATCGGGTGTAAAGTGTGTAAGGTATGATGGCTGAAGTGACAGATAGGTTTGACCTTATTGGCTGTAGTGGTGAGATCTGACTGTGAAAGACGTTGGACCTCCTCTCCTCTCTGTTTCATGTGTGATAGATCCCAAAGGTGCAATACCCTCTCCAATAACCATGTCAGCTCTGAGGCAGGGCTATTGCCCTCCCACCTTTACCAGAGAGTAACCTCTGGAGTAATCCCTCGAGGGTCCAGACTAATAATAGTATATGGATATGATTCTATGGAAATGATAGTCCAGCACAGAATTAAACGGCAGTCAAATGTATGTTAAACACAGTTGTTATATATGTGGTGAGAGTGGTGTGTCTGAGAGGGAAAGTGAAAGGTTTGGGCTTTAAAACTAGACTGTTTTAACTAGAACTGTTGGCAGCACCTGAACATACAGTGGCTGAGTCAAAGAAACATGCATTCACACACACCAGAGGGCATGTGCACACACATATACACATACAGTGAGTGTGGTTGCTGAAGAGTGTTCTGTAATTCTAGTGTGTGTTAATGACTCTCCCAGGCGCACTGGAGAAGACGTTAAAAACTCTGGCTGTGATTTAGTGTGCAGCGATGCAAGCTGGGACACGACCCAGAGATTCACACTGTGGCACGGATACAGATATAGTCTCACACACACACATTTACACGCACAGACAGTAGGATCTAACAATGAACAAAGGAAGTTTTATGCACAGATAACAAGCCAAGATTTGTGGATGAAAACATGCAAGTGTTTCGTAAAGTAGGTAAATAATTAAAGCAATTATGTCTTTATCAGCAGTCTTTGCATTTGCATGTACTGTGTAGCTTTGCAGCCAACTCCACTGCATTGTATTCAAATTAAACACCATAAAATAAAGTCTAATTTCTTTTTATACGCACTGTAGACTGGCATTACAGTCACACATCAATCATGAGCCAAGTCACTTAGCAGCCATTAAACTGTAACAGTTTGTGTTTCCACAGCCCAGCCCTGAATGAAAACAAAAACACACATGCTAATTTACCATCCGCAAAATCTCATTACAGCCATGCAAACAAGTCGTTTTTAATCTGGCAATTACCCATAAGAAAGAGGAAGACGAGATCAGTGAGTCGATCCATCACGAGGTTGTGGCTAGGTGATGGCTGCCACAATGACGCGTTGTTTATAACTTAGCTTAACTTCAGGAAACACTGTGCTTCAACAAAAATGAGGGGTAAGTGTTTAAGTGTCTTTGGAGGGGAATTGAGGAGTTGTCTGAAAAATGAAACAAAATAATACAAAAATGTCAGGATATACTGGGACTGACCAAGCTCAGAGCAAGATATTGAAGATTTAGAACTGGCAAAAAAAGCTTAAGTTGAGCCACTGCTCCTCCGCGTTGAGAGGAGCCCGATGAGGTGGCTTGGGCATCTCCCGGACGCCTCCCTGGTGAGGTATTCCTGGCACGTCCCACCAGTAGGAGACCTCGGGGAAGACCCAAGACATGCTAGAGGGACCATGTCTCTCAGCTGGCCTGGGAACGCCTCAGGATCCCCTGGGAAGAGCTGGACGAAGTGGCCGGGGAGAGGGAAGTCTGTGCTTCCCTGCTTAGGCTGCTGCCCCCGCAACCCAACCACAGATAAGCGGAGGAAGATGGATGGGCCGAGGGGGCTTCTATTGTGGTGTGATTCCTCGAAAGCGTCTGAGCAAAGGATACTAGACCCAATTACGTTGACTTCCTTAACTGAAGCAGTGCTTTCTTGAGTCAGAGGAGATATTTTAACAAAGTGAGAAATCAATCGCCAGAAGTGTTTTTGAGATATCCGTTCACAAGCAAGGCATGAAAGTTAGGCCCAATGAACTTGGTTTGACCTCTAAAACCTGAGCAGATCATCCTTGAGTCAGTGAGGGCATTTGAGCTACGTCTGAAGCAAATCCCTAAAAGTGCTTTTAAGGTATCACATCTGTCAGCTAAGTATGTGGGTGTGGCTCAATGACTTTTGAAATTTGACCTTTGACCTATACAATAAAAGCAGTTCATCATTTAGGCAACTTTTATGTAATGTTTGAAGAAATTCCTTTAAAACATTATTAAAATATCATATTTACAGGTAAGGGATGACCACAAGGCCAAATAACCTTGACTTCTGGCCTTTGATAAAATCCAAGCAGGTCATCCTTGAACAAGAGTGGACAAATGTGTAATAATAAAAACAGATTCACTATGATACTGATATTTTATGTGTAG
Organism: Cetoscarus ocellatus; assembly: GCA_037902135.1. Classification (NCBI taxonomy): domain Eukaryota; kingdom Metazoa; phylum Chordata; class Actinopteri; order Labriformes; family Labridae; genus Cetoscarus; species Cetoscarus ocellatus. The sequence continues at coordinate 530,245 of JBAMNC010001577.1, forward strand.
CAGTCCCATTATTAGTTAAGCTAATGAGTGGAGGGCCTTTGGATTCTTTCTGTCTTCATAGCCTATTTAAATATATTGGACCTCTTCCAACTGAGTAACACAATGCAATCCTCACCATGCACTATAAATCTAACCTAAGAGTATAACATAAACTTTCCTCCCTTTAAAGTTAATCAGTAATTTCGACCCAATACACTCTATGCACAAAAGTAATAAATACATAGCAACTTGGGTTTTAGAAATAATTCTCAATTATTTAGTTATAGCTCAGATCAAAAATAGTAATAAATTAAATGTGCAAACAAAAGTTGAAATATTCTTCACAGTTTCACTGATGAAGCCAAACTGTAACTTCTGTCCATGTATGCATAGGACTTTTTTTCGCTCCCCTATGTGCAGTGAAGGTAACAATGTTACAGGAGACACATCATACCTTAATCCACTTTTCATGCAGTCACCTGTGATATAAATAAAATTTGTGCAAAGGGACTAAAATAGGATTTTATGATAGTGACAAACTTATGGGCGCCCACATCATAAATCCGTCCTCATCGTATTTGTTTCTGCTGAATAAACATTCATTAGAGGTTAGACCCTTGAGCTGTGACATCTTCTTTTCAAGAGGGTCCTCCTTTCTATATTTTTGTAAAGATAACTACTAGGATTCCCACACACAACCGTATCTAGGTTTACAGAGTATGGTCTGAATAAGGGAAAATAACCAGTGAGTGGAGGAAACAAAGAGTCCATGATGCCAGGGTCAGAGAAAGATATCTAGAGTGGTTCCAAATGATAGAAAGGCAACAGAAACAGAAATTACCACTCAATACAATAAAGGTATGCTTTGACTGTACATGTTAAAGCACACCGGCTTCAGCAGCAGAAAACCACACCAATTGCTGCTGCTGTCAGCAGGAAACTGAGGCTACAATTTGCACAAGCCCCAAAACTGGACAAGAAAAGATTGGAAAAATGTTGGCAGGTCTGTTGAGTGTGGAATAATCAGAACAATATGAAAGCATGGATCCATCCTGCATTGTATCAGTGGGTCAGGCTGGTGGTGGTGGTGTAATGTGTAAGGGATATTTTCTTTGCACACTTTGGGCCTCTTAGTACCAATTTATAAACATTTAAACCCCATAACCTACCTGAATATTACTGCTGACCATGATCTTATTCTGTCAATATGGACCGAATTTCTCAGGAATATGTCCAGCATCTTTTTGGTGGTTTAAAATTCTGTTGGTGGGTAGATATTTAGAATAAAAAGTGCATAAATACAGCAAAGTGGCTTTTTCCTGATGTATTTCCTTTTAATGTGTGTCAGGATAAAATAAAAGTAAACTCCATCTTACTCTTAAAAATATTTTCTCTTATCCTTCTGTTTAGCTTAACTTATGTTTTATTTATTGGTTGTTTTATTATACACCTGCATTACCAACAGCTAAGGCCACAGAAGCACAGAAACTGTACTAGCCTTTCTTTTTGTACCACCACTGCTCTTCACTGTCTGGGGCTTTTTTTTTTTTTTTTTTTTTTTTTTAAAAGGACAAAACTGCACTAGTTTTGCCCTTTACTTCTTAACATTTTTGTTGGTTGTTTTCCCCCAAAATGTCAGAAATTAAGATCAATCAATCAAAAACATCGTGCAGTTTTTCCACCTCTCTTCAAGAACTGCAAGCAAAATCAAGGGCAGCTCTCCAACCTTTACAAATGTGGGATTTGTTTTATAGCGAGCCTTTATGTGCTTTTGATTTGCCCAGAGCTGCACACCTGCCCTGGATTGTTTCCCTGAACCCTGGGCCTTGGGCACACACAAGCCTCAAACCTTAATCACCTGTATTTACCTTGGATTTACCGTACGTCTTGGCCAAGTGGTGTGATCTGAATGATAGTGTATGCCTCAGAGTGGGTTGAGACACAGGTTGGGTAATATCACCTCTGGTCGGGTTAGGAAAAGATCTTTGGAGGTTTGTTTTGGAGAAATCCTCGCCCCTCTGTCTACAGGAAGGGTTTGTTGAGTCCTATTCCCACAGCGCCATGCCCTACTTCTGTCCTCAACCAAGAATAACACCTACCTGAACAACACTGACCATTTGGACAGCTGCAGGAAGAGAAGAGGGAGTGAGGGCTTAAAGAGAAAGGAATGATTGAAAGTAATAATGTGGCATGCATAAAGGCAAGAATGAATAAGCGAGAGAAATCAGAGATTGATGAGAGGGAAGAAAAAGAGTAAGAGGAAACCCATAAAAGTTACGGTGAATGAAGGAGACAGAGAGATATGCCCCCATCTTTTAAAAAGTTAGTTGAATCTCCAGAGGTTTAATTGAATTCGAAATGAGTTGGGAGGCAGAAAGTTAGCAGAGGCTTAGGGAGGCTTGGCGCCAAAGATGAAGAGTAGATGAATGACAGGAGAGGAGACTGAGGAAGAGGAGGAGGGGAAGACTCTATGGTGGCACAGACAAGTCCTGAGTAAAAGCCTCGGCCACGCACAGGTAAATTGATCTCACGGGAGGGCAAGCAACAGCGGAGTAAAAAGCGTCGGCGGAATAAGGGAAGGTGTGGATGGAAACACAAAAGGATGAAGAGAAAACTGAACAAGGAATGACGATGAGCAGAGCTGACAGGGAGATAAGGAGTTGTACAGGTAGAAGGAAGAAAGTGGAAGAAGTTGGAGAGGAGTGGACGGAGGCAGAGCTTGTGTCGAAACAGGAAAAAAAAAAAAAGGGGGTTTAGGGTGGGCCGGTGTTGAGGGCTGTGAGGTGCAGAGCAATCTCTCCAGAGCAAACAGAGGTTAACAGAGGGAGCGTTGTGTGGGCCAGGGTGGGCCAGGGGAGGGGACAGCAACACGGGGATGTGAAATGTGACAGATCTATTTTAGCGCTCGGGCACAGGAGCCCTTCCCTGCTCTGAACCAGGTGTCAGGGTCAGGTGTCAAGGGCAGGACAGCAGAATCTGAAGGAAGATTTGAAGTGGATTAGCACGACTGGAGAAGGTCCTGTAATCTCATTTTTTAATGTGTTGTGTGAGAGAGAGAGGGCTTATTCAAGACGACAACTCAGGGGGAAAAAGGAGATTTCTGATTTCCTTAAATTATTTTTACAACCAAAATGGAAGATGTCATCACCTGTAAATAAAAACATACATTTTTATGAATCTAAAATCCCTGTTTTTACCAATTTTATAACAGATAGGTTTTGTTTTTACCAGATTTTGAATATTTGTGCTCAATTTGCATGAGTTTTTGTTATTTCCTGGGGATTAGGGTAAGGGTTGGTTAAAATAGAAAGAGACGTGCTATTTAAAAATAAATGAAAATAAAACCAAGTAAATTGTCATGGTCCACAATTTAAACACTTAAGTTCCCTGTACCAAAATAAGCAAGTTAACTTTTATCATTTATCAATTTATCGATTGGCTGGCCGAGGAAAGCAACTGTTTATCTGTAAAAGAGTCATTTTACAACACAGCCCTTGCTCAAAAATTTCACCAAATAAAGGCAATAAACTGCTTTTAAATAATTTTGCTTTAAAAATGTCCAGGGATGGATTCTTTATGGGACATGACAAAAAGCAGTGATCTCCACTTAATAATAATTTACACACATTAATTAGGTGGACATATTTGTCATTTTCCTCTTTCCATACTGTTTACCCTTCATATGCCGATGTGGTTTTACGTATTTGAATTTAAAATATTGGCGGAAAACCAATTAAATGGAAAACACACTCTGAGAGGAATGTAGAATAAAGAGGCTCACATTAATAAATAGGTTTTTACTCTTAATTTTTACGTTTAGACTTATAATATAATGTGAACTAATGGTTTAGGAAAATGTACTTAAGCTTGTATAATGTTTTATTGACCACTCCAATTCATACGTGTTAATCTGCACCTGATGCAGCTGTGGGAGAAAATTAGGACTGTGTGTCTTGCCCTGGGACACATCATTATATGACTGCAATGGCAAGAGTTTCACTCCCCAACCTTTTTTGTGTGAGACAAACATTGCTATTTATGATCAACAGTTGCACTACAAAGTTGTATATGTCTGTGATTTATGACTTATATTCTTTCAATTAAGTTTGGCCTGAACCAAAAAAGGGCTAATAACTTTGCAGGGGACATCGAAAACAAATGACGTTCAATGAATGAATCCATGAAGTTCAGGTGCAACACCGCCCACAACAAAACACAGGAACCTAATCATGAGGGGTATTATGATCCACTGTGTTGCTGTTTTGTTTTTTTTAACAAATACCTGAAATGTTGACAGTCCCAGATTAGTCAAGCTGATACTGATAGATGAAAATAGCTTCAAGAGTTGTTTTCAATACCCCTGAATTAAAAAGAAAAGAGCATTTTAACAGTAAAACCAAGCATCACCTGCCCCTCTAAGAGCAACAGAAAATTAAACTTGTTTTTATATAACTTTTACTTTTAAATATGAATTATTACTTTGAATTTTAGTTAACACATTAAATAAACTTTAAGACTGAAGGAAAGATGGTTTAAAAAAATAAAGAAGACAGCTGCTTATTGAAAAAAAACACACTAACTTGTTGTACATTCTCCAAAATGTACATCCAACACAATGTCTGTCGTATCAGCAGAGATTTTCATATTTGCAATGAATGGCCTCATAATAAAGTTTTATGGCAAGAACTGAAGTGTCAGTTGTATCTAACAACCCAGATCATTTTATTAGTTTCTTACGCAACACTCTGCAATCTCATTTCTTAACCTTCATCTATTGTCGTTTCTTAATGTTTCACTTGCTTTTTTACAGAAGAGGCATCATGTTGAGCATACTTCCTCTTTCCCTCCTCATGAGAAATGTTGACTCACATTGAGATATGTATTATTTAGAAGTAGATACCAGTTTCCCACATTTTTCTTCGGTCATCAGGTTTGATTTTGATGCTGAGGTTTGTTTTACGGACAAGAAAATCTGTCATTGTATTTCTGTGTGACTTCCTGTAACCCTTGTTCTTCCATCCTCTTTCCCACAGACCCATCATCTCCACGGACACCGCAGTTTCACTCCACTCATTTCTCGAAACAAACATAGTCTCCAGTTGTAAAGCCACCCACCAACCTTCTTCTAATCAAACCCCTCCACCCTAACCTGCACTCTGGTCTAAGCCTATCAGGATCCAGGCAGAGGGGGGGTGATTATGCAGGCAACTGTCAGCCCTCTAAGGTGAGGCCCCCCAGGCGACAGTTCAACTGCTTCAGACTGAGGCTGTGCCACCGAGCCTGACAGTAGCACGAACAACACAGAGAAAAGAATGCTAATGGATCAAATCAGATGAGAGCGAGGATGAGAGGAGGGAGCGCCGAGGAGAGGAGGAGGGCGCTGGCAGGCACTCCTGATCAGCTGTCATTCATACAGAGGGCCTCGTAGCGTGTATTTGTTGTGCGTGTTTGAGCGGAGAAGCACTGGCCGCCCAGGATTACGCCCCCCAGTTACTGACATGTTTTCCCTCCGATGAGCCTTGAAGTTTGAGAGATGAAGGAAGGGTGTGAACGCAGGAGGAGGGGGCTGGAGAGGCGATGGATAGGTGGATGGATGTTGGAGGCTATACACAGTACACTGCTCTGTTCTTTTATTCCTCCATCTAACATGCCTTTTCCCATTTTCCATCTTATCCCCGTTCCTTCTCTCTTTGACTATCTGTCTGCCTCGGAGCAATACCTCACTGCGCAGGAAAAGGCAACATATCAAAACTGAAATGTCTTTTCCCTTTTCTGAATAATGCTGAGTTCAAGATTATTTTGTTTTGAACTTCACTCTTGTGCTTGCTTCTTCTCTCCTCCAGGCTAGCTCCTTCATGACGAGAGACGCAGAGCTTTAGCACCATCACATACAGGCAGTCAAACAGCCTCCTGTGTGGTAGGAGCTCCTGATTGAAACGTTGTGAGCAGAAGAATCTCCAGATCCCTGAAAGTCTGGTTGTGATGGAGTTAAAGCCTACATGTACATGTGCTCATGCCGTGAATGGATAATGTATTCTGACTGCACAGGACAGACGGATATGTGATCACCAGCCAAAGAGGATTGCTGTGACACTGAACCAGGAAGTACTTGTCAAGTCGTGTTACAGCACCGGGCCGTGAACTCATAGTCGATCTCTTTTTAGTCATCAACCATAATCAGAGGCAAGAAAGTTCGTAGATTCAGCTTCGCACAAAATTAGCTAAGAAAAACCCACCCCAAAGACATTTGAACACTACAATATGTAAAACGTAACTTACATATGTTGATTTGTAAGAACTTATTTGACATATGTGAATATTTATAATTGAATGCAGCACAAAGACAAGACATTTAACAATTTAAACCAGTCCTTCTCAACAGTAGGACCCACCATCACCCTTTACTGTCGAGCTGAGACCCAAATCGAGGAAAATTTTCAAGCTGCAAAAAAAAAAAAAAAAAAAAGAAAAGTTTAATTAGAAATCAAAATAACTCGCAAGTGCCGATGTTAGAGAGGGAACTACTCCCTTTACATTCAGTTAGCCGAATTTTAATCTAAACCCAAAAAAGGCGCCTTAGGGACACAAGGTTTCAAGACTATAAATCTAACTGTAGCTGTGATAACCCTGCATCGGCGCATACATAATGAACAGCTCAGTTTTAATAATAATAAATTAGTAGCACTAAATAAGCTGAGGCTGCCACCAACACAACACACTTCAGTAACTCCAACCATTTTTTTAACACACTGAACAGAGCGTTCATGCTAAAACATGAAATAAAAAAGTCCTGCTACTGAGAAATTGCTTAACAAAGACTCTAAAAACATGTAGCTTCAGCTGAGTACCTGTTTATCGAACATATAACAAACACTTTTTTATTAAAACAGGTGTTCATTAGCATTAAATTAGCACCACCTATTGATAAGGAGTGTGAAAAGATGGCAGTCCAATGCAAAATAAAAGCACAGGATTTTTTTCCTAACACTTTTTGCCCAGGCAGAGGCTTGCGACCCACTGAAAAAAGGTCCGCAACCCACCAGTTGATAATCACTGATTTAAACTCACAACATACATTCACTCAATAACTCATTAAATATACAAACACTCTTAAATTTTGATGTTTGCAACATGTTGAAAACAGTCTAGATAGAAGCAGATTACCAGTGTGTTACAGAGGCTTTTCTTCTAACAACATTTTTTTATTGTTTTGGGACTGAGGTCACCGGTTGTTAAAGTATTATAAGTTAAAATCTTTTAAATTTTGGATTGTCTTAAATTGCTCAAAATCTATTTATTTTTCAGTTGAAGACAAGTTTGGATTGGATGTAGGCCAGTCCAGTACTAAAATTTAGGCAATATATGTTCTAACTAGAAGTGTTCAGAGAGTACAAACCAAAGTGCTTTCAAACACAAACATTTAGACGTCCCCACAGTCTAAGCCTTATCCCACCCTTGACCGATTGCTGGCAGATGGCTTTAATTAATATAGACATGATAACGAGATTTCATGCGATTAATACTCACAGCAGTTATGGATTTAAGTGCTGGGGATTCCAGATAATGTGATTAGCAGCGGCTGGAGTTGGGGCATCTGGCAGACGGTTTGAAATTGAGGAGGGTGGAGTAATTATGAAATAAGCCTGTGCACACAGTGCATTGAATTTTGTGTGTGTTTATATGTGGGATTGTCAATTAGAGAGAAGCTACATATAACCAAGAGTGCAACTGTAAAGTTACCACAAAAGAGACTTTTTATCGTCTTCTTTAGTGTTCAGGCAACAGTCTTCTGGGATCTCTTACTGGGTAAATGTGAGAAAGTTACAAATGAGATAAAAGCTGAATGGCCTATCAGTGTGTCCTTCTCAGGGTCTGTGAGGTGACCAGTGGGAAAGACTGCAAAATGAGACTGCTTATTACCGAAAGCTCACCAATATAACACCTTATATGCATAACTTACATGCTATATGGTGGGAAATAAATCACTTTGCAGGACATTTTCTTTGGAAAAAAAGCAGGGGTGCAGTGTTAGTTTACAATAAAAGGGGCAAACTTATAGTTCAGGTCACACTAATCTAAATTAACTGGCTGTTAGAGCTAAGAATCTAAAAATTTAAACTATGCTTCGGTCCAGAAAAAAATAGCTTGTAATTTAACTATATTAGTTAGCAGCAACAAATTTCAGCTTATCCTCCTGGATTTCCATACCTCCTTGTAGACATTATTCACCAGCAGGTTTCACCCAAACTAAGGTCTTCAACTTTTAAGATAAAACACAATATATTGGTGCACCAAAAAAAGGTTAAATGTTGAGTAAATATATCCCTTATCCCAATTATGACCTTATGTGCTACTTATAAGTTACATACGCCACAACATGGCCCTTAGCTGCCACTGCTACACATCACCACCTGCTACACATTAAAAGGCTCCACACATGCAAGCTACAGATAGTTACAAGCCAGACACCATCTATCCATCACATGACCCCCAACACAGCGATGTAGATGGATGAGTGGCAAGAGAAACCACATCACCAAGGTTTACAAGTTAAACCTTCCTTTGCCAATTTGTAGATCAGTTAGTCCCACAACACTGTGAACTCTGGCATCCCAGAGTTTCCCCTCTCCACGCCACACAAAGACCTCCCTTATTTTACCAACTCTACCACATGGCCATCACAGCCAACAGCATTCCCACCTTCAGTAGATTCAGGCAATGTACATGCAAGCTCAAGTAAACAACAGTGCTGATACTACCTTGTCCACAACATTGCCCTTTTGGTGCCAAAGTTACAAAAGGTGCCTTGACTGGGGCAAGCAAGCATCCTGACAGGTTCAGGTTGTTGCTCTACCTCCCTCTCTTAACCCTTTGGGAAGGATGTGTTATAATTTCATGGTTTCATAAACAAATGTAGGCAAACTTCTATACAGGAAAGAGTAAAAATGCACGCTTTCAACTGTAAGTCATGCTGAAAATACACCATTGATGATGCATATTAATCATTCCTCTGGCAACAGGCTGCTTGTAGGGAGGTGTTTTTATGGCTTTACAGATATAGGTGATTCAACTGTTGAAAACAAACCTGTACAAATGAATAATATTTGCTTTATCTAATAAAGGTGCAAAAGCAGCAGAAAATGGGAGGGACATTGTAGAAAAATGTAAATTAACCACTAGCTGGTGTATCATTTATTGTCAACAAAGAGGAACTTAGGTGTGACCACAGTTTTTAACAGAAGGCAGTTAAGCAGGAACCTCAAGAAAGAACTCAAGTTATTTACAAGTGACTTAACTAAACGAGTCCCTTGAGAAAACTTCAGAATCAAAAACACAGTGAGTGAAAATGCAGGTAGTTTCATTAACTGCATCACTCTGAACCCTTCGTCTTCCACAGTTTTTCCACTGTGTCCAGACTGGTGTACACTATTGTTCCCCTTCAACAGAAGAAGTTTGCTCAGTTTACTGATTACAAAATAAGGTGGGTCACTCATCTAACATGTTCAGGCACGGCACTTCACATCAGAATAAATAGTTTATATAGAGACAACAGTTGCTTATTTGCATAAAAAATACAAAACAGTAAGAAACCTGTTTCTGCAACAATGTCTCAAAATAGTACCCAAATAAGAGAAAAGAGAAGTGCATTGGTACAACGCCTTAATCCTGTTTTTGCAGTTTACATTAGAACTTTATTTCTGTTTGACTCTCAGCTGTTGGCCAACTCCTGGAAACACAACCCAAAATACAAAGGAAAAGTACTGGCTGCAGTGAAGGAGGACGATTTAGGGAAGTTTTGATGGTTCCTCTTTAGAGAAAGTCTTCCTTTTTTTGGCTGGTTGCAGGATTCCTTTTCTCAATCTTAAAAGATGGTCTTTTTAGTTGAAATCTGTATTAAGCTTTTCTTCTTGCATGTTGACTGTTTGATGACACTAATCCGCACAAACTTTAGCCATGTGGTGTATGGTAATATCCTCTGTCCCAACCTTCTGTCCCATGTTTTTGCTGATGGCACAAGGATGATTTTGTATTTATTATGAGGCAGACGAGCTCAGACCAACACAACAGTGTACACAACTGTTCCTTGGGGGTAAATGCTAAAGGGATTTAATCACAATAGCCAGCTTGTTGAAGTGTGTCTACACTTAGCACTTACACACTGACAGATTCATTCAGTGAAAACACAAATGCTCTGTCAAGAAATATGAGCATGAATGTTTTATATGTCTACTAAATTTACAGTATTACAAAATCCTCATAAAATTTGGATGAGATGCCCACGACATGTTTCACAAAAGCTACAGGAGACTGGTGAAGTTGTGGAATGCTGATGAAACACCTGGTACGTTCCACAGGTAAGTATGTGATTAGGCAAAAAGTGAATATGCCATGATTGGGTAAAAAAGCAGCACTCCTGAAAGGCACAAATCTTCTCAAACAACAATGGTGCGAACTTCGCCACTTTGTGAAAGACTGCAAAATCCAACAGTTAATTAACTATATTCTTTGACACGTAATTACAAGAAAATTAGGAATTTCACCAACTACCATCAACAATGTCATCAAAATATTCAGGAAATTTGGAGAAATCTCTGCATGTTGAAGGGATAAGCCAAAAATGTAACAATGGATGCAGGTGACCTTTAATCTCATCCTGTGCTTGATATTAAAATGTTGGCTCAGGAAACGAATACTGCATCTAGAAATTGAGGAAAGCCTCTGCAAAGCCTCTGCCATACATCGATAAACACAAGAAGATTCTCAGGCAAAAGTCCGTGTTAGATGGACTGACCTTAAGTGAAGAAGTGTGCTTCTGCTAAAACTGATTTGGAACATGTTACAGGAATCAAATCAGAATATGTGTATATTCAAAAAAAACAATATCTTCTCTTTTTATTGTGTTCCATCAAATTACGTCGTACAGGATTTGCAAATTATTTTCATCATATTTTATGCAATACCCCAACTTCGTTGCAGTTGGAGTTTGTTCATAATGGCTGTCAAAGTGCCATACCAGCAATGCAAGTTCCTCTGGTTCAGAATCATATCACTGAGTCACAGGATGAAGTGACGCCCAGATCCCTTCTCGGGAAAACTGTTAGACAGGGAGAGGAATACCCTCAAGTGCAGCTTCTGATCATTTTGGTATTTTCTTTTTCAATAAAGTTATATAGTCATTTTTATATGGAACAAGTTGTTCACAACTTTCCTATTTTCCTCTGTTTTCATTATCGATTCCCCCAAATTTCCTCGAACAACCTTTGATAAATCTCTAGAGAATATGACTGTATTCCAGCGGAGTTTGACAGCTGTGGATGAGCAGAGCAGCAGCAGTAGTCAAAGCACTTAAGTTAGCGTGGCTTATCACAAGAACTTGAGTTGTGCAGACTCTGCACAATTTTACAGACAAATCCTGCCAGAGATGAAAAGACATGTCAATTATATCATTTAAGATCCTCAAAATATGTATAGAAGTATTTGCATCTTTGGTAATAATTCTGACACTTATTAAGTTGAAATGTTAAACATTTGAGATCCCTCAGTTCCTGTACAACAACCTGAGTCACAGCTCTAGTGCATGGATGTATGTGGAATGCTTTCCATGTTAAGCTTGATGGCAGATGACAAATAACGCTTTGGAGAGGTGGAAATAACAGGCATGGTTACCTTTTCCATTTCACAAAGGGATTCATATCAAACAAAGCAAATTACTGAATAATAAGTAAAAAGGCTGCCGTTTAGGATTTCAAAAAAGTCTAGGGGATTATTGGTGGTAGTGTGACTGGTTAAATGATTATTTCTTTTGTGGTAAACTTTTGATTTTAGAATTTGTTAAGTGTATGGGAGTCAACCCGATCGTTTCTTTTCTGAATCAACATGAAGACAATACAGGTAGTCAGGTGTAACATGTCTAGACAGTGGATTTAACTATCTACTTTCAAAGTCACCAAGCATAGCACGATTAAACAGTCTTAGTCAGAAGTAGGAAAATTTGTCCGGGTCAGTGTTCCCAAAGTAGGCCAAAGAAAGAGAATTTTCTAAGTAAACAAATGTCAAGATTTAGGCTGCAACACAGAAAGGTATAATTGGTATGTATGTATGTATGGATGGATGGATGGATGTATGGATGGATTTGCAAGCCAAAATCCAGTAATGTTCTTAATGTGAGTGATGATGTGAACTGAGCATGAAAAACTATTCCTGGAGCCACAGAAATTCCAAAAATATTTGGCTTACAGGAACATCATAAGCTGAAAACTACTTACCTTGATAGGTGAAAATCCAGGGTAAACCAAGTTTGGTTGGCAAAACTGTCAGTACTTTCACATTTTTTTAATACTATGTTATAACCTCTGGGTTCAAAGGCACTGTAGCAAAACAGAAAGAGCTGTTATCTTCTCCCCACAGAAAATGTGATTTCAAAAAAACAGAGGGTCGTGAAGCCAGCCAGAAAAAATGTTGTGAGAAACCATTGAACAATATCAAATGACAAGGGATGGTGCTATTGTTTTAATATGTGATATTATGTGTTTTCTTGCATCATCTGCCCATTGTTTACGAACTGCTTGCATGCTTTTCTGTTTTTTTTAATTTTTTAAATATTTTTGGATCTTTTCTGATCTTTCTTGATAGAGAAAAGACATGTGTCGGGGAAGAGATAGTAGGGGAAGACAGGTGGCAAATAGGCCTCAAGTTTTATTTAAATCTTGGCCACCTGAGGTGAGATCCCCAATATACAGTTATGTTCATGGTTGCTACTCACTCCGCTATACCGGCGCCTCAAACTGTTTGCATGTTCCAACTGTTACCATCTTGTCTACAGTCTGTGGCCTTAAAGGATAATTTATTACATGCTAGCTAAGACTGATTGAATAGATTTACAATTAAATGATGACATCCAATCAGATTCATCAGAAACAACGAATTGGAAGAAATGAAAACTTTACCTACCATCTAAGCACAACAAAGCCATTTCAGCATAAGCCTTGCAGCCTGTTACTTCTTGAAAATCTCACCAATGTGTAAAGGCTTCCACAATATTAACTCTGGTTTGGCGTCTTGCTAGGTCCTATTCTCTGTTTTTATTCTCCTAACTTATCCGTCTCCACCCTCTTTTTCTTATATCTTAAGCCATTGTGGAACACAGTAAAGAGACAGGTAAACTTTTTCTCCTCTTGGTTCATTTGAGTTTAGTTGAGTTTTGTTTTGTTTTGTTTTGTTTTGTGACAAGATGCATTTATGAACACTGACATATAAATACATGGGATTATAGCCTTGTGGCTAATTTCCACCCCCAGTCCCATTAGCAGGTTGGTGTCAACACATAAAACAAAAAAAAAAAACACCCGTAATAGGAATAAAAACACACAGAGCATATTAATTGGCCTCCTGTAGCTGAGCGTGAACTTGTGCCATAAAGCAGGATGAACCTCTCGCAAAAAGGCTGCAGCTTACTGCCAGACTACTGCTACAATCAGGCAACCAGGGCACTATGAGGGAATGGGATAGATTCTGTTCTCTCCATTGAAAGTCTTTATACTATCGAAAATGACTTTAGAAAACAATTTTAAGGTTAAGAAATCTCATTCTATTCCTTTGAAGAGGCTATATATGTTTGGAATTAATTAATTCATCAATAATGGTATGCAAAATCCTACACAATATTTAATTTCACAAAACTATTTGCATTACTGTGCAATTTAGAAAATGAACAGTAAAAAAAAAGAACAGAACTAAATTGAAATTGAGTAATAAGAGCTTGTTTGTTGCCTTGGTATTGAGACAGATATCATTATTGTATGAGGTGTGTCAGAAAAGTTCCAGGACTGGTGTCACAAAAGATTTATTTAGAGACCAAACTACAAACTAAAAGTTTTCCCCTTTGAAGTAATCCCACTGGAGTTTAATGCACTTTCCCATCCTTCTCTGCCACGCTTTCATGCACTCCTGGAAGGATTCTTCCGGGATCCTCTGCAGCTCCGTCGTCACAACCTTTTTAAAGTCGTCCACGTCTTCAAAACGGGTCCCCTTGATGACTCCCTTGAGCTTGGGGAAGAGGAAAAAAATCACACGGAGCCAGGTCAGGTGAGTAGGGAGGTTGCTCCAGCAAGGCGATGTGCTTCTCGGCCAGGAACTGTCGGAGGCTCAGGGCATTGTGAGCAGGCGCGTTGTCATGGTGAAGCAGCCACAACTTGTCCTGCCACAACTATCGCCTTTTCTCACGCACTGAACGAAGCAAACGCTGCAGTATCTCTTTGTAAACATGCTGTTATTACTTTGAAGGGGAAAACTCTTAGTTTGAAGTTTGGGTTTGAAATAAATTTTTTGTGACACCAGTCCTGGAACTTTTCTGACACACCTCGTATGTTTATTACCTTGGATGTTGAAACTGGTAATTACATCACATCCTATAAACATGTTCCAGTTATGAGATTGTAACCTTGGGGTGCCTGAAGATCGCTGACAAAAGAGGGTGTTCTCTGTGACAAATCTGATTTGCAACTAAGACATTCTGACATCCGAGAACAAATGGCAAGCAGCATAACTAGTTTTAAATCAAACCTGATATTCTGGGGTCATAAGAAGAATGAAAATTAAGAACTCTTTTTTTTGTCCTCCAAAAGGCACAAAAGTTGATATTCTAGGAATCTGCTTGCAACTCATGTCAAGGCCAACATGACACACTCTCCTCCCTTTTCCTCCATTTCTTTTCTCTCTCAATCTCCTTTTTGCAGTCAAGCATGTCCAGCAGAGAGAGTTCGGGCGAGTAATTTGACGAAGAAAGGGTAGAAGCTGGCACTGAAAGTGAATCAAGGGAGCAAAAGCAAACAGAGGAAGGAAGGAGTGGGAGGGGGGAGGGAGAAAGTGGAGGAGGGAAGTTGGCGGGAGAGGGATGAGGGGGCGAAGCTGTAAGCAGAGAGCGGACGGACTCCAAAATCAAAACAGAGTGTCAGATGTAACACGTTTGTGCGGAGCGGGGACTGCTCATAATGACCCACTTCCACCTTTTGACAACAAGAGACTGGACACTCTGGTTCACGACCTCAATCACGATTACAGCTGTAAAATGTCCAAAGACGTCATGAAACAAGAGGATAAAGTGTCAGAGAAGTATCATTTACATTACAATTCAGGAATTGAGGGAGGTAAGTGTTTGAAACATCATGACCACTGACGTACTGTGTCATGTTTGTCCTTGCACACAACAACCACATACACAGCACACAAGTACATCAATGCAATCGGGGGTCACGTTAACTGAAGCCACTGGGACAGAAGTGCAAGACAACTGTCTCTGCTTCCTGTTTTTCTGGAAATGAAACTATGTCACAGGCAATTTTGCTGGCAGGACGAAATCCTGGCAGTCAGTAAGTGATCCCCAAAGCTCAGACCAAATCTGTGGATACACATACAGACGCACAGAATTTTTTTTTTTTTTTTTAAAACAGGAGCAGGAAACTACAGGGGTTCTCCAAACCATGCTCCAGCATCCTGCGTTTAATCCGAGATTTGATAAATGACAATGAATACATGCAGGACAAGCAAACAGTTGTTTCATCTTTGAATACCACCACTGATTCCTGCTGGAACATTCAGCAACAGCTTGTCTCACTCCCTGCAGCCTCCAGACCAGACAGCAGTGGATCTGTTACAGAGAGAGTTATCACAACACCCAAGGGCCTTAAAATAAAATAGAAAATACAAAAAAAGGAGGCTGAGGATTAATGTTACACCACTACAGGGAAACAATAGAGAACAGAGAGAAATAAACAGCAGGAGAAGTGATATGTTTGAGAAACAGCATGGCAAAAATGGAAAAATGTGTCCTACAATTTAAAATACAATAGATTTATTTTGGAAAAGAAATAATTTGGGATATATTAGACAATGAGTTGATCAGCAAAAAAAAAACAATTGTTCAGCTGCCAGTTGTTTGTTAGCAGGAAATATAAATACTCACTGTTCTGAGCCAGATTTTTTAAGAATATGAGTACAGTGCAGTAAGTGGCATTATTTCTAAATACCTTCCTAACCACCAGTAACAGTTAGGCCATATAAGCCTGTACTGAAAGTGGATGTCCCAGATTCAAGTTTAACCCATGGTTCTTTTCTGTCATGTCTTTCCAATTCTTTGTCCCTGATTTTCTACATTAAAGTACTTAATAAAATCAAAACATGCAGGATATGACACCCAATCACCCCACTTACAGTCAGAGGACTAAATATATCATCTCATTAAAGCAAAGCGGCTTTTGAAAGAGGCAATAAATAATATACTATTTAAAAATAAGCATTTCCTATTAAGTTCAAAGTCACTTCCAGTATTT
Source organism: Cetoscarus ocellatus (assembly GCA_037902135.1). Classification (NCBI taxonomy): domain Eukaryota; kingdom Metazoa; phylum Chordata; class Actinopteri; order Labriformes; family Labridae; genus Cetoscarus; species Cetoscarus ocellatus. The sequence continues at coordinate 546,552 of JBAMNC010001577.1, forward strand.
GTGCCTACAGGCTCATACAGACACTTTGGGAAATACAGTTTTGGCACTTCCACATTGACTTCATTTATTTCAAACACAGTCGCCACTTGTTTTTTAACTCAAAACAATTATTACACTTTGTGGGGGATATGGGTCAAACTCAAAAACATCTCAGCTCCTATCTTAACCCACCGCTTTTCTATCACAGCAGCTACGCATGTGCAGGACTAGACTCAACAACACATTTCCCAAAGGGGCAATAAAGGATATTGTATCGTATTGTAGCTTATCAAATAGCATCCTACTGTAGCCTATGGCATTGCAGCATAGTGCAGGAAGAGATGAGCCTCAAATCCTTGATAAGATAGAATTGGGAAAAAAAAAATGTTTGCATTGCTGGAGATGGAATATCAGTAAAAAATAAAATCATTTTTAAGACTAGGTTTAAGTGTGTTTGTGTGTGTGCAGGATCTAAAAGTTGTTGACCTCTAACCCAACATTTTACTCACAAATCAGAGGAGGATGAGCTACCTTGGTCAATCTTGTTTTTACATAAATTTTGCTTCTCACTCACAGTCGCCATCTTTCTAACTTGTATACCCTCCAGCCAATCCATAAACACTTCCAAGCACCACATACACACACTCTCAAGCACATAAAAAACTTACATGCGGAGTCAACGCTGTTATTGTTACAATTTCTGCAAGCATTCACAAAACTAGATACCTAGCTAATGACAACATGTTGCTGCTGCTGCGCCCTGACTCTGCTGTTGTATGTGCTGCCTCTGTCTGTACAAATGATGAGTTCAATGTTATTTCAAGTGATGTTTCCCATAAGCCCTCACTTGTACATCACTGGCCACCATTCAATTCTAAGACCCCCGTGGGGCTCACTTTGTTTTGGCCCCCGGTAGCCCTTCGCTCGTTGACCCCTACTCATATCCCCTGGCCCCTATAGGCGGTGAGGGATTGTACAGGAGACAGGGCCAGAGTGGGGGAGAAAGAGAGGAAGGGGGGTCAACAGCAATAGAAAGAGTACTTCTTCAGGAAAAGCATTAAAGAGGCAGGTATTGATTTGGGATTTTAAATGTTTTTTGCGGTGATATATCCAATTAGCCTCTGAACCCTCTATGGGTGTAGAGTGGGCTCCCCTGAGGCTGAGGAGGGGGGTACTATGATGTTTTTCTTTGACTCCCTTAAATGATAAGAAACAGATAAGACCTGTTAGAGTCCAGACTTAAAGTGGTGAGGTGCTAGATTGTTTTATTCATTCCTTGTAATGTCATATCATGCACTTATGGTTATGTCTCCTGGCAGGAAAGAAAGGCTTTCTTTTACTTTATGTGATGTTAATCTCAAAGAGGAAACCTCAGAGAAGCAAATAGCAGATTAACATGGTTACTTGGTTCACTGTTCTTGAAGATTGCAGACAAGAGCCAGGAGATTTCCCCCATTACTGCCTGAGAATACTGTTCACTTGATCAGAATATTCCTGTATTTATAATACCGAATGTCATGTCTTTTAAGGGTTATTGATGCGTAGCTTACTTTTTTGATTCCTCTAGTTTCTGTCAATACTGTGGTTACACTACAGCCTAGCCTTTTTCACTGAAGCCACAAACAGTGTGTGCCTAAATTCAGGTATAGTATCTGAAAAGTTCTGCCTTGTTTGTCGTGGCAGCTACTCCTTTTTCACCAGATTCTTTTTTTTTTTCTGGATTCATACTGAAAACGTGCATGCGTTAAACATTTATCTATAGTTCCCTAGTCTTTTTTTTCCACAAAAAACACAGAAGGAAGAAGCAAAGAAACCACTGAACAAATCTTAAATACCAACTAAAACAACAATATTTCATAAATAAAGACAAACCAAGCTGTATTCATACTGAAAACACGTACTTAAAGAAATGACCCGGCGTTCTCTAGCCTTTTTTTTACACAAAAGGAAAGAAAAAAACACAATAATGCTACCATGTGAACACCGTCCAAATCTAAAAACACCAATTGAAACAACAATACTGCATATGTCAAGACAAACCAAGCTGATGTCAGGCACTGACCGGAGAGGAAATGATCAAACTGCATTTTTGACGAGATTCTGGTGTGGCCCTTAGCATGTCTTTAGCAAGGCCTCAGTGCATCCACTTTGGTCCAAACTAAACATGCTCCAATGAAGGTGATTCTACCTACAAAACAAGTGGTCCTGAACCAGTGGGTGCATGGATCATGGTGGGACGCATAGGGGCTCATAACTTAGTCTTCTACCAATACCACCCAGTACTGATCAAATGCCTGCATCTGACTTGTGTGACATACACCTCGATTTATAAAGGAAATGAGTAAAGAAGTGCATTTAAACAAATTGGCCTGCAGTCAAAATCTTTAAATACAATAAGGTAAAACTAAAGAGCTGAACTCAAAGTAACAAGTCTCTTGTAAACACACTGTTTTATCTTTCCTGTTCTTACAAGGTGTTTTAACACCCCAAGTATGTTTGTTTGGTTTTTACTAAGGATCTATATATGTGCTACACTTTACATAATTACCTCAGGTTTCATCTGTGTGCACATTGGGGCCAAAACGTGTGACATATGAGTAAAATGCAGTCTCTTCTTATCCCTGCTCGGCTGTGGCTGCTCTAAGAAGTTGCAGAATAGTCTCTTTTTGGGCAGCAGTAGGTCAGTCTGGGGTGGCAGTAGCTAAAGGTACTGCCATCCAGTGTCCAAGTGTCCTTGATCAAGGCACTGACATCCAAAACTGCTCTGCTGCTCTTCTTCAGGAGCAGCAGGCCATCACTTTAACCTCTCCATTTGTGCATTATTGTATTGATCTGTTTGTGCATGTGCACGTGTACTTCAGCCCGTGTTTGTTTTGGCATGTTGCAATAACACTGTGTAAAAAAAACAGAATTTCCCCATGAGGGATTAAAAAAGTATGTCTTCTTTTTCTTTCTTCTTCTTTATTATTAAAAAAAAATGTGCACAGCTTTATTGATGACTGGTCTGGACACATTTGAGCATGTGAGAGGTGCATTGTTATTAATAAAAAGAAAAATCCAATAAGTTTAACTTACTTGAACAACATATAAGACCGTCATCATTTAGCCTGATGATTCACTGTTTTGATTGATATCTTTGCTTTTCTGCAGCTGTTATAAGATGTTAACATATTTTTTTAAAATAAAGTTAAAATTAAAAACTTTGCTGCAGCTCCAAACAGTGTTAAGTGATGGCTGCTGTTTTTCATAAACTCTTCTTGCCTTACAGGCCTCCTCGCATGTCAGGTGCCTCAAACCTTTGAAGACCTTGTGTAAAAGAATAATGTACACATGCTGTTGGGAAAAACTAAACTCCCTCCCTATGCAGCTACTATTTCTGTCTTGCTGCTGTTTTTATCACGCACCCCCGTCTCTGTTGTGGGCAACACAGTGGCTTGTTTTGGCAGTGCGAACAGCTCCTGGATATTGGTGGGCTTTAATTCTCTCTGCACATCCATGTCTCCTCCTCCTCTTCTCCTGCACCCCCCCCTCCTCCTCCTTCCCCCGCTCAATCGATGGTAAGTTATTTAGCAGATAAAAGAGTTGGATCAATCCAGCCGCACATATCAGAGTGCCAGCAACTTGTGTATATTATCTGCCTGTGTGTGTATGAGTGTGGCAGTGGGCTTGTGAGTGTCTGAACCAGGATACCAGAGCATAAGTGTGTATTTGTTGTCGCCCACAACAGCAGCGTGTCTATTCGTGTGTGTGTGGTCAAGTGTGCTTACCCGCATGTCAAATCTGCAGTAAAAGACAGAGTGAGAAAAAAAGAGGCAAGAGCGTGTCCTTGGTTGTTGAGCAACCTTTTTTTTTCTTTGTGCACACACCGACGACTTGCTGGGGCGTTCTGTGCCTATTGTAAATATCTAATTTGATTCCAGTCATCATTAGGCGTCTGAATTGAGGCAATTGATTTGAATAAGTGGAAATGGCTCAAACCTGTGTTGGAATACGCCTCCCACTTACAGCCAAAGTGCTGCTTGTAATTGAAAAGGAATGTGAAAGGGAGAGAAAAGAGAGCAAGAGAGAGAGAGAGTTTGCGTTAGAGAAGTGAAGAGCACACATGGGACGCAGAGACAGAATGATCCTGAAGAGGGAAGCGAGGGACAAGATGTTAATTTGAATGTTATGAAAGTAAGAAAAAGAAAATGTTGATGTAGCCCAGGGCAGAGGAAGGTTTGAATATTGGGGTAATTCGAAGCAAATGTGTGAGGAATACAAAGAAGTAAATGGTTCTTTACTGTGGTGAGTGCAGGACAGTGTTAATGAGGTCAAAGGGGAATAACAGCAGATGTTACAGGTCACCACCAGACACAAACGAACAAAGACAGGCTAACACAGGTTCAGCAGACAAACAGATACTAAATCTTACATAAGCCCACTTGAGGCTGACCCTAAAGTCATGAAACGCCCATGAGATCCAGATTTAATGTCTTTCTTTGCAGCAAGAAAAAAAAAACTTATTTTCAAGTGAGTTACCAAATGGAATATGTTACCAACAGATCAGTACTTAACACGCACTTGGAGTGTTCATTATTTGTTGGCTAAATTATTCAAGTCAAATCCTCCTGCACCACAAGAGGATTGTGGATAAAATTGTTTTATCTAGAAAACAATTTAGAAATGAAGATGAGTTTTACATATGCTGTGTCAACACATAGACATCAGTCCTCCAGAACCCTTATGTCAGGTAATCAGGTGGTCTTGGACGGTCCTCAATCCTTTTTAAAACTCAGAGGATATCAAGCCTTCACAGTTGTGGCTCCCACTCGGTGGAACGCATTACCTATCACTGGCTACGTTCACATGAGACCTTTAATTCCCCTTCAGAACAAAACTTAAATCCTCTTTAAAAAGATTAAAAATGACCTGTAAACGTCTAGTTCTGAATGAAAATGACCATTCCAAATTAAACTTATTCCAAAGTGAGTGGCTGGTTTGTTCTGATTTTAAATCCAAATTGAATAATTCCTCGATCATGTCTACGTTAGGGTAGGGTATGGTAGGGTTCTACTTTAAATTAATTCCGGTCGTTCTGCGCATGCTCGCTCCCTTATCCTGTCGTGATGAGGCACATATTCCTGACGGGAACAGGATGGCCGCCTGAAACAAGTGCTGGACTCAAGCCGAGACAATTTATGTAATTAGAGCCTTAGAAGATTTGGAAATAATGAAAAGAGTGGATGGACGTAAGCATAAAAATGCGAACCTTTTTAAAGTTGTAGCATCCAAGTTGGACGAGGTTTCCCTAACAGAGATGCTGGAGACGCTGAACTGGAATTTGTTTTCTTCCGGTAGATGTAAATACATCACGTCCACCCCCTGTCCAATCAGAACCATTCCCAGACACACCTATTCACTTTGGCCTTTGGCAGAGTATAGCTGCTTTTATTGGGTCTTTTATTTGTTATGTTTCTCTGTATTGTTTTGTTTTATAGTTTTATATTGCTTTTATTTTTTTTATTGTTTCTGCGTATTTCAATGTAAAGCACTTTGGTAGGCCACTGGCTGTTTTAAATGTGCTATATAAATAAAGCTGACATTTGACATAAAAATTATCCTCTGCTGTTATTATTTCATGTTGATGTTTACTGAGTGTTTTCTTAACCCAAGTTCAGTCAATTTAAAGTGACAGTTCAGGATTTTTGAAGTGGGGTTGTATGAGTTAAAAAGCATTAGCTTGGGTGTTTTCTTTTTGTTAGTGCGGCTTTGTGCAAATGTGCATTTGTGCCAGAATTAACAAACTTCTCTAAGTGCAATTGTAAAACCAAATGCCCACTAAATTTACAGTAACCTTAATATACAGTAATAACTCAGAAATGTATTCAGTTCATCCTTTAGTCAAAGTGGACACTTGTCCAGAGCTTGAATAACTTTCGAAGCACTCTTGAGATACTGAAACGCTGAACACTGAAAGAGAATATCTGATCAAGGTTTAAAGAAAATCCCTTGAAGTATCCACATGTAAAGAATGACCTGGACAGGCTTACAGGCCTGGGAACATTGGTATGTGAGGCAGACTGATGGACATCCTGACCGCATAATGCCTTTGACCCAGGCCACTGCCGCTGATGAGGCATAAAAACTAATATGTGCCCTCACTGAGACCACAGCCATGTTTTTCTTGTTTCTAGGTCTAATACAGCAATTATAAAAAAATGAGACAAGTTTAAAGCTGCTTGTTTTGACAAATAGAAATGCACTCACAGACCTGAACTACTTTCACCACTCCCAGAGACCTGCACACCACACACAGACAAACACACACTTAAGATTATGAGTGAGTCACTGCGTTGCCCAGCAGGGCCTGGGGAGCTGGGGATTTCCACACCGAGAAAAACAGGTGACATCTGCCCAGCTCCCATACAAATCCATGTACTGTACAGCTGCTGTGTGTGCAGTAAAACCTGTGAATATAGGACAGGCAAAAAGGAGCTCTTCTATCATGTGGGAGAGAGAAACAGAGAGGATGACAGGGAGAAAAAAGGGTAAAAGTCACCAGAGGTCAGTGAAGTAGTCAAAGGCTAAAACTCCTCAACAGCTGACACACACCTGCTTATGTGATTAGAAGCACGCACACACACACACAGTCCCCACCCCTGAGGATGCAGCCTGGTGCTTACCCATATACACAGTCGACGTAGCCACGCATGGCCTGTTTTCACCTCAAATAAAGTTCACAGGTCAGTAAACAACATCCTAGCTTAGCACCAAACACTGCCTGGCTCTTTTTCCTGTATCCCTGCTTGGGTTGCAAACACAACATGCTTCCTCCTTCCTCTCAGGTGACATCCAGAGCGCTAGGACTTTCCTGCTGTCTTACCTGCCTCCATATTTGTCTGGTGTGTAGTGAATGATGGCTGCCTAAGGTGATGTAATGCTCAACACATCTGGTCTTCCTGACAAGCCCCCACAGATGACTTCAGTGGGAAATTCCCTGTTCAAGACTTGGCTCCAAAATCAGATCAGATGGCACGATTTCATTTTTGTTTAGTTTGCAGATTAATGACGCTGAACTAACTGGCTGTAGAGGTTACATAACACAGGACGTGGGTTTACTGAGGGCAGCAAGATAAAGTCATTAAAATCTGTCACTTTTATTCACTTTCACCTGCATAAAAATTAACACAAAACACTTGTGTTTCCCAAAGATGTTTTAAATGTTATTGATTCACCATTGCCTCTTTTTTACTTATTTTCAAGGCCAAGCTTGTCTAATGGAATAAAACATATTCAAAAAATAATAAAACAATGATACGGTGAACTGACAACTTACAAGGTTAAGATTTTCTAAAACAATTTGCAGCACAGGGCAGAAATTTGGACATTAGATTTTTAGTTGTTGTCAAAACCAGAAGGTAAAAGTATCATAATGATGTTTTTCAGCTACTCACCTCACACTTTTAATTTTGAATCAACAAATCAATCTTTAATTGTAAAGCACCAAATCATAACAAATGTTATCTCAAGACACTTTACAAAAGAGTATGTCAATGCCACACTCCTTTTAGAATTATTTTTTCAATTTATATTTTTTAATTAGTTTATCTATTATTTGTTGTTTTTCCAAACCCAACACGAATGCCACCATGATTCAAGCACTTTGCCACAATTGGAAAAAGTTACTTAAGATTTCCTTGTAACAGAGGGTTTTTTGTTGCCACTGTAAGTTTTTTTTCCAATTGTGGCAAAAAAAACTTCTCTGTTACAAGGAAATCTTAAGTGCAGTCAGACTCGTGTTTGAAGCCATCCGCCAAAGCCGTGTTGGGGATGTGAGTGGGCTGAGGTATAGAGCGGGGTCAGAGACAAAGGGTCTTAAGTGGGAATTCACTATAGCAATAAATTTATAGACAACTGGACCATAAACTTATCCTTTCATATTTTTGTTTCTGAATTGAAATTTATTAGAATTTAGCCCCTTAAGATGTGTAATCATGTTTTCAAGAGGGTCCTCCTCTCGACATGGTCGTAAAGGTAGTTATTATGGAGGAATTCACAATAACAAGCACAAACAGAGATCAATATAATATTAACATGATCAGCTATACTGATTAAAAAGGACTGCTGTTGATTAGTATGGAAGCATCTAGTTGAACTGCAATTACATTGGGTTTAAATAACCATTTGACTGAGTTTTACTGAACACCTAATAAACTCATGACTTTTCAGAAGATTTTATACCTAGGATAACTTAAAGAAATTTCATTTTAATCTGTTTACATAATCTATCTTTTTGTAGTCATCATATTACCATGAAAGGCATTGCATAAAGTGTACTGATGAGCATTTTATAAACATGATTTCTTGTTTGTTTTCATTACTGGCACAAAGCCCCTAAAGTTGTGTGGGTGCCTGCAAACTGTAAAAAATCAAGTTCAAGATGGTTTTACACCTTTTTGAGAGCCAAAGTGAGAAAAATAATCTTTTTTTTTGCACTACAGAAAAAAAAATGTACTGTCGTGCCAAAACTTATGTCTTCTTATCTCAATTTTAAATGTTTTCCTTTTTTTTCCTTCATAAAACCGTCTACATGGTCAGTTTCCATGTCAGTGAATGTGTTTTATAAACTTTAAACCATGTAAAAGTAGAAAAAAATCGAATCAGGATAGTGCAATATTCAGTAGTGTCTTTTTCATTTTCGAGCCATTGCCCAACAGTGACAAAATGGCAATCATGGCAGATGTGGTATATAAACCTTTTAATATTCAACGATGTGCTAAAATGCAGATTTGTTAAGTTGAGATGGTAATTCTACTAAAAAGCGGCAAGCAAGAAGGTTAAATTTATTCCAAAACGGAAAATCCTGTGGTATTTATTTCCAAAGAATGGAAAACAAATGCAAGCATGAAAAACTTCAGCTTATGGACAGATTACTTTTAGTGCTAACTTTACATAAGGGTTCCCACTCTTTTCTAGAAATCATTTCCAAGACTTATCCAGGACTTGTCTGTCACTCAACAGAGGTGACAGAGAGAGGAGATGAAAACCTCACATTCGATATACAATACAGCAACACTCTTGAACTCAAAGTTGCTAGATCTGGGCACTTCTTTGGGGAAAAATAAGTCCTTACTGGGGTCTGAAAATTTGCTAAATCTAGAGACAAAGTCAAGGGGGAGCGCTCTGGGGGAGCATGCAAATTTGATTGGCTGGTAGTGCCACGTGGGGCGCTGTGCCGGCAAGAGGCTGAGAAACTCTGCAGCTCAATTTTAACATCTGAGAACAGACAGGTAGGCTATGCGCATATTTTTTCACCTGTTTGCGTTCATTAACAAGGAAGAGAGAAGCAGAGGGAAGGTAAATAATTTTCCAGGACAATTCAGCTTTTCCAGGACATTTAACTTTTTCTCTCATTTTCCATATGTATTCCATGACTGGAATATTGGTCAATCATTTTCCAGTATTTCCAGGACACGTGGGAACCCTGATACATGCATTGAGATGCTGCCACAATTTACTTCCATTTTATTCCAAAGGAGGTCTTAAAATTTCCCAAAACAGAGGTTTTAAGTAACATGCCATCTAACATCTGAAAGCTCTAAAGTAAGAGTAATGCATTTTGAAATTACTGAAGGCCTTAAGATTAATATTCAACCCTCTTAATGCCTAAAGTTTTTTCACCGAGGGCCATAATAAGAAAAACATGAGGACGGATGGACCACCCAAACTTTACGATAGCCAGTTAGTAAAAGCAGTCTAGTCCCAGTTAGTGCTTGGCTGGATCTTCCTCTGATTAAGTTGAGGAATACGCTCTGCAGCAGACAAGGAAGACATGGACAGCTCATCTACCCATTCAAACACAAAACAAGGGTCACCTGCTCAGTGCTGACAAGCTTTATAGGCCCGTTGGTGCCTCAAGATTAATTGGGCAGCATGTTTTGTAAACAGGATTTTTAGATGGTGCAGACAGCAGAGCAAATAAGCAAGTTTGTGTTTCTGTGCTGCCATTATCAATTTGTCTTCATTAATCAGGGTGTTACCTGTTAACTGTTTTCATTTTGGTTGTAAATATGCTCTACACTTTATGTTGTGCCTCAATTTTAGCCTAATAAGTAAACACAGAGAAGCAAAAACTGTATATCCTAACCTGGGACATGTTTTCCTTTATTCCCTTTAAAACAGACTACGGGCTGTTGTTTGGACACCCCTACTCTAAAGCTACTTTAAAGAACTGAAGAATACTTAAATGGTGCAACCTCCATTCACTGTCTTATGTAATATCATTGCTTGTATATGTTTTCTTTAAGCAAGTATACTCTTTTGTTCTCTTTTATTAGCATTGCAAACAAGTTGAGCTGCACAGAGCTTTGAAATAAAAAAAAATAATAACAGCCAAAATAGTGGCAGACTCCCTAGCATCATCTGCTACTTGTTTGTTTGTTTGTTTGTTTTGGATTAACATCATTCCTTGTTGTGAGGGCGATGTGTGAACAACCAACTCAGGATGATTTCAGGGGCAGCCTTACTTTTTATAAAATTGTTTTTATTTTAACAAGTGCATATGAACAAATAGCTATGATAATTGTTTTGTTTGTTTCTCCTTGCTTATGCTTAGCAGCTGCGTGGTACACTTGTCCGTGTTTCCTGTGGTCAGTTTCCACACTTTCTTTTATTCTTTTGTTCTCTCTATCCATCCACCTGTGGGGAAGCTCAGAAACAAAAGCTGGTCATCGATTCTCGTGTCTGGTGTGGACAGAGAGATGTGCAGTGCAGGAATGGCTGTGGGGATTGTTTGACAGAGACCAATATTATTCAACTTGGACAATATCCTAAAATGGCTAATTATACGGACCAATTAGTGGGCTAATTAGACAATTATCTAAGCAGACGATCTATTGGCTGGAGGTAATCGATACAAGGGGAAGAGATAGTGGCAGAGATTAGGATTTACCTTTTATTACCTCACCTGCACTTCAGCACCGCTTGAGTAGAAACGTTTAGAGATTTTCACACAATCAAACTTTAAACTTCAGCGTTTCATTTCAATTTCCCTCAGTAAAAAGTTTATTTTGCAGTGATATTTAATTATAATTGGAGTGTGTCCTCGGGGCATGTGTATGTCTTTATGTGTGTGGAGCAGAAGTGAGGTGACAGCAGATTTGTAGGAAAGAGGCAGAGCTGTTGTTCCCACAGGACAGAGCGAGCGAGTCAGGTCCCACTGCAGATCTTATCTGATCATCGTGTCAACACTATAGACCTTCTCTCCTTCCACTGCCCTAGCCCTCGCTCTCTTTCTGTTTACTCTGAGACCCCAGTTTTTCTTTCTCTAAGGCACAATCACACAAAGGATTCATCAGTCATCCTCGGTTATGTCCCTGACACGATAGCATACTTACACGCACACATACGTACACACACAAAGAGCTGCACGACACTGGCATCCAGTCAAAGTGCCGCTAAATTGTATTAAAATAGTGCAGTGCTCGTCGCAAATTTACATGCGAATTAGGGAGAGTAGAAGTAATTACTCCGGGCCAGTGCGGCTAATTGAATAAGGGTGCAGCCTTTTCTCTCCTCTCTCCTTTCATTTTATGTACACAAGGCTCAGTGCTTCTCTTCAATGTCATTATAGCACTGCCTGCCCTCTTCAAGGGCCCAGACATGGAGGGTCCTTTGCACATGTGTATTTATTGTGGAAGCATGAGATTAGAAGAGATGGGGACTGGATACCCTTATCAATACTTCTTAATGACATAATACCATACCTATCTATTATGGATACCTGCAGCAACCATCTCCAATCTTCTTTGTTTCATTTCAGCAAAGAGTCAAAAGGTTCATTTGATACAAAATGCTGATGTGCTTGAGTCTTTTCCTTCTGCAAGAGCTTAGGTATTTGTGCATAAAAAGGATGCTATGTCACATGACCTATGAAAACAAAATAAGCGTAGCACTACTGATGAGCTCATACTAAGGCTGTCACTTATCCCTAAAATCAAACTTGAATGTTTTCAAACATACTTGCAAATAACCAAAGATATTCGGTTAATTTGTGCCTGATGTGCTGCTACACTTAACATTTTACATTCAAATATTTATTTACACTTCGAGTACAGACTTTTATCCCTAAGACTGAACGGATATTAGAATATCGAGTATAAGGTGACAGCCCTAGTTCATACATTGTGTAATACATGGTGTAAAATTACTATACATTTACCATTTACCAACAAGGCAGAAGACTGATCCAACAGCAGCAGTTTAAGCTGACACAGTTTACCGCCTGAGGATAATAAAAGGTATAGAATTTAGGTTTTAGTTAATGTACAAGCTTTTCTGTTTATCTTCAGCAGCCTCTAACATTTCAGTCTTGTCTTGGGCAAGGGTTTCCAAACATTTTATTCTCTGGTCCCAAAAAAAACGAGCCAGATGCAAGAGATGCATTTGAAGCTGTGTTGTTGTTCATACAAGTAAACTAACATTTCACCTTCATTTTTCTACATGACTTCTTTTTAGCATCAGTTTTGCCTAACAGCTGTTTTATTGTTTCACATTTAGCTCAAATTATTTTCATATTGAAAAATATACCATTTGAACTATTCAAAATGTTTCCTTGTTATTTGGAAGGCATCTTGCAAAGCCTCCTGCAACCTTCTTTGGGGCCCTAAACCCCGATGGAACCACTGGTCGAACAAAATCTCCAGTTTTGAGTGTCATGAATTGATTCTGAACTCAATGAGGTGACAAGTATATCTTGTCATCATATACAAAATCAAAACTGCTTGGTGGTTGACCCCAGAATTACAAGGCTGTTTAACTGATTCTTATGATTTGTTTTTAGTCCGACATCTCCACTCAAATTGTCTGTCTTAACTGTGAAGAAGCCTTCAGGTGCAGGTACGAGGGCTGATTGATAAGTTGTGAGCCTCATATTTGAGGGTTTGACTTTTGGCATATACACTTTTGCAAGCAATGTTTAAGAGCCTCAGTGCCACTTTTAAAGAAGTCCTTTTCTTGACCGCTCAGAAAGTCCTCCACTGCATGTATGACGTCATCATCTGACCAAAAGCAGGCACCAGAAATGGTCTTTTTCAATTTTGGAAATAGATGAAAGTCTGATGGAGCGAGATCAGGCAAATATGGCGGACGCTCAAGCAATTCAAAGCCACAATCCTTAATGGCGGCCATGGTGATGACAGACTTGTGAACAGGGGCATTTTGTCCATTCTGCAAAAGTCACTTGCCTTTTCAACTTTAGAGTGCTACCTCTTTGACATAAACCGATCAAATGACACCAGTCTTTGAGGACAAAGCCTTAAATAGTCAGGGAATAGAAGAGCTGAAAAAGGACATCCCTGCTTATCTTCTTCAATACAAGGCTCACAATTTATCAATCAGCTCTCGTATAAACAAGCACATTGAATGTCAGGCATTGATAGGATGTCATGCAAACAGCACATTTGACAGTATTTTGATCCTGAAAATGGAGATACAATTGCACATTGGCTTTGCAAGGAGGATGGAAAGCCAGTTATGCTGACACTGCTAACATTACCCACATTTTAAACCAACTGTACGTCTGCTAATGGACTGATTCTGTGTCAAAAAAAGTTGCTTGATCTGAATGTTTTCTTGTGTTTTTCTAGCTGTAGTGTAGTTGGCTTAGAGCATTTTAAAATTCTGTTTACCCGGTATTAAAATGATTTCCTTGGGGCATCTCAGTCCTGACAAATGTTTGTTTTGCCATAATGTTTTTTATGTAATTTACTGCTGTGAACATGATGGCCTCCTGTACTTCACATGGGATCAGAAGTGTGCGTTTGTTTTTGTGAGCCATGTGGGAAATCAGACTGATAGCATCTATGCAGATTAAGATGTAGATGTGCTGTTTGGTGAGTACTGTCATTCTCCTCCGGTCCTGTGGGAGACAAAATGAGAAGCAGAGTGAAAACGTGGGCAGGAAGGCAGACATGACCAGAGCAGGCACAGACCGCCTAGGGCGATGTTTGAAGTAGGCCTGGGAGAGCACACGCTGCCTTTCAGGTGGGGTGTGTACAAGAGTAACTGTCACACTGACACACACAGGCGTTTCCCATTGGAGCATTTGCATGGCAAAGTGTCCGCTGGCTGATTCCCAGGTCTGCTTAATTCCCTAATAGTGGTGAGTATTACAATAAAAACCAATGAAGCGTGAAGTGATCCCTAAAATACACCTGCAAGGGCTCAGGGTTGCTTTGAGCATGTCTGTGGAAACAAACAGATTTCACCTCTTTTTTCATATATCAGAGACACATAAATCTTATTTCTCTCTGTGGGTCCGTGTGTCAGTCATGCAGTGTGAAGGGGAGCGGCTGGCTGCTCTCAGGAATATCAACCTGTGGCTGTCAGCTTTATCAGATCTAACCCACTCAGGGAGAACTAAACACACTCCTCTCCCTCTCACACATAACATGTACTTGAAAAGGCAAAACACACACACACACACTCGCTCACTATGTACACATACGTGTGTTCAAATGCAAACACTCCCAAAAGACCAGAATGCTCACATGAGAGAAAGTTCACAACACTGAAAAGCTTGGGTTACTTCTCCAAAAAGAAATAGTCCAGCACATAACATCCAATCAAAACCACAAATGATTGTTTATGAGTTGTCGTTTGAGCACGTATCAATCAAATAAGGTACGATTATGACTTATTATCTCATTAGTTAAGCTGTAAAGTTGTGTGTGAAGTGTAAACTTTACCCTACTTCTTTTTGAACATGTAAACCCACTTTCTGTTCAGCTGGAATAGTTAGCTACCACTATTGTTAACTCTATATTTTTGTTTTGTATGACCATTTGTTCATTAAAATTTTCATTGACATGTTCAAAATAAACTCAGCCAAATCAAATCAACACCTTTTACTGAACTCTCAGTTCACAGAGGCATGTGCTATGCCTCTTTAAAGAAAATGCCCCCTAAAATGCTATTTTTTTACTTCCTGGAGTTTATGATGTAAAAGCTATAAAGCCTGCACAGGTACATGTGTGTATTCTGCTCATCACAGGCAGAGGCCATGACTGTTTTTAATGTCCACTTTGTGGCCTGTGACCCTATGCCCCTCCTTCCATCACATATTATTTGGGCAGCCAACCAGCACAAAGCTCATCATCATAGCTGATCAAAGGGGGAGGGAAAAAGAGCTGCATCTGATCCTCTACAGAGTCTACATTTCTCATGTTTTATTTAACTTAAAACAAAGTCTTGCTTAATAATGCTGATTCTTGCATAAAACACACTAGGGCATGGACTTTTAACACCACACTCATACAGATTAAGGGCGTCAATGCCTGTGCCAATTTTAGTGCAATAAAAATAGAGGCCCTAGGAACCAAAAATTGTGAGCACTTCTGTTTTTGATTGATATATTGCACACTTCTTTTGTAATTCAGTCAGTAAGCAGAAGACTGCTAGGATACATTCACAATCACTGATTTTCAAAAAAACATTTACTTTTCATAAATAAAGAACGCCTGATAGGGCTGTATTCTCTATGTGTTGGAAAGCTCTGTTAGAGCGGCCTGCTTTTTTAAGGCTCCCTTCACCAGTATTATTGATTCAAATCAAATGTAAAAAATCAGTGAATGGGAAATAAAAGTGGTCACAAGCAGCTTCAAATGGTGTGACAAGAAGGAAGATCCATCCATTATCTTTACGGTTTATCCCTTTCGGCTTTGCGGGGACTGGAGCTCATACCAGTTGACAATGGGCGAAAGGTGGGTACACCCTGAACCGGTCCCCAGCTGGTTGCAGGGCCACATAAAGACAGACAACCATCCCTACTCATACTTCATTTGGAGTCATCAATAAACCTGTGAGCAGGTTTTTGGTCTGTGGGAGGAAATCAGAGTGCCCAGAGAGAACCCATGCATGCACAGGTGCAAACTCCACACAGAAAGGCCCTGACCAGCACAGGGAACAAACAGGCAACATTCTTGCTGTGAGGCAAGCGCACTACCCTGCTGCACTACCATGTTGCCCTAAAAGTAGGAAGAATTGAAGCAAAATATTGGCTACCTGGGACATTCATAGTGGTGGAAATAAAGTCAGAGTTTCCATTTGTAATAAAATTAAAGATACACGACTGAAGAGTAGGGATGCACGATAATGGATTTTTGCCAATATCTGACATGCCGATATTTTTTTTTTATTCATTATCGCCAATACTGGTACGATATTTTAGGTCAAGAGCACAAGCTCTGCACTTAACAAAAAAGGACTTGTTGCTTTCAGTGTTACAGTATATTACCACATGAACAGATGTAAAACAAGAAAAACAGCTTTTAACTCTAGCAAATATGAAACCCTCGATATTTAAATGTACGCATGCGGTAATGAGAAGGTGCATCAATATTGAACATTTGTATCATTTGCCAATATTCCAGCCGATATATGGCCGATATTTACAGCGATATATCGGTTGTAAATATCTGCAAAAATTTCAATATCAGCCGATACCGATACTTAACTTTTTAGGCTGATATCGGCCAATACCGATAATGTCATGCATCCCTACTGAAGAGTGTTTAAGTTTGGATTTAAGGGGTGGATTTTAGGCCCAGTGACTTTGACATATGACCTTGCAGTTCATCCCTGAGTCTAGGTGGACATCAGGTTTAAAGAAAATCCGTCAAAGCATTCATGAAATTTAACACGTGAACAAATATACCGAAGACTACATAAATTAACCAAAAGCAGAACTAATCAAATCTGTTATTTCATTCAGCCTTCATCATGTAAAAACTGTGCACGAAATAAATAAATAAATAAGTAAAAAAACCTCTTCAACCTATTTCCTTAAGTACCAGGTCATGTTCATCTGTCAGTGTGAGTGTGGGTGTGTGAGTCCCTGGTGGTGATATTATGAGTGAAAATACCTGCTGACGCACAACAGCCAGACTGAGAGGTCAAACACTTGGGAGCTTGCTTTCATTGATTCATCGCCCCAGGTACAGAGCACACAGTGCATCTGTGCGTGTGTGACAGAAACAGAGAGTCAGACAGGAGGATGTGTGTGTCTGGGTGTGTTAACGTGTCTGTCTGCACCAGGTTGCTATTGCCCCAAACAGAGCTTCAGGCTAGCCTGTGTCTCCTGGCTAGGGGCACAGTCGCTGTGGTTTGAGTGTGAACAGGAGGGAGACACAAGGAGAGAACAAAAGATTTGCTAGGAGCCAAAACTGAGGAGCAAAAGGGAAGATCTCCATAAGGGTAAGGAGGGGACGAGGAGGGTGTGAGAAAGCACAAGAAGATGTAACGAGGGGACATGCAGTGGTGTGAGACTCTTTGAAAAGCAGGAGGGGTTTGCCACTCTTATTTCACATCAGAAAAAGGGAAAAGATGTGTCATGAATGTGCTTTACTGTAAACAAGAGACCTCAGAGCTCCCCTATCTGACTAATCCTCTCAGCTCCTGTCAAACAAACAGCGCACAGAGAGAGGGAGAGTTTGAGATAAAGAGATGAAAGGAGGAGAAAAACACACTGAGGTGAACTACAGAGGGAGAAGTTAAGGGCACAGGAGCGATGAATCGTGTTTGGACTGCGTTCGAGCTTTCATGATGGTGGCAACTGGTCGCGAGTCACTGACACAGCTCTGAGGGATTTGAGGGTCACGTGTGTGTTTTTGTTTGGGGTTTTACAGCATCAAAACCTCTTTGTTTAGCAAGCACATCCTTAGATAATCCAGGTATCTGACAAAGGGCCATTCTGAAGTGTCTATACACTGTTGCAGATTATAGTCCTATTTTAAACAAAAAAAGCGCCGCCTCTAAAGCTGGTTTTACTGTAGCATGAAGGCACTGCCGAAACTTTGGGCTCCATGAAAAGGTATCACCTTGGGCACCATCCCAACCCAGCTCTGCACAATTTCTACACATCTGTCAAGCAAATAAAGAAATGAATATGATATAACAAAATTTAAAACATGGACTACTCATAAGGACTATGTCCAATTTCTTCTGTTTGAGCTTTAAACGATGGAGAGAACACTCTTCAGCTAAAAACTATGCAATAAATGGTCAACTAAACATCAGTATGTAGTACAAGTAACTTTCTGGTATTTGGGCTAATTTAAGCATTCAGCATGTTTTAATTATCATTTACATTAAGGGGGAATCAGTCCTGAACAATCTCTGGTCTTTGAACTTACAGATTTAAGATTTTGTAGATCCTGTTTTACTCAAGACCCAAACATCCAAACATGCTGCTCAAATCAGAAAGCATAAATGTAACTCATACTTTCTTGTAAGTGCTCTAAAGGGCTTTATTTGTATGAATGTCAATTTTATGGGAGTTTAGTAATACAGAGGATGTGAGAACATTACTAAAGCTTATTTTTGTTAGTGAAGACTCAAGAAAGGCCTTAGAATTTTCCTGATTCCCCCCCTTGGCTGGATGATATGGACAAAAAACCTTACCTGAATTTTTTTTTAGCTGAATGGAATTACACGATACTTAAAATCTTCTGTAAAGAAAAATCTACTGACACTGACACACAACCACTATTATGAAGTTTGATATAATTCTGGTTTTCAAAGCACACAAACAAAAATAGGTAAATGGACTTGAGCTTTTCTAGTCTTTACACCGGAGGTCACACTTGCCCATTCTCACCCATTCGTTCTCACATTCACTCACTGATGGTTCTGAGTTTCTATATTCGTTATCCATCAGTATCAACTAACACATTCACGCCCTTTCATGCCCATTTACACGCCACTGATGCAGCAGTGGGAGCAACTTGGGGTTAAGAGTCTTGCCCAAGGACACATCGCCATGAGTCGCCCGGAGCTGGGCTCGAACCTGCCACCTCCCGATTACTGACCATGGGCACTCATCCAACTGTGCCACCAACACCCATCACATCAGTTTCTCTTGGTCTGAGTGAAGTTAAAGTACAACAACGGAAAAGAAAGGTATGCCTGCACAGTGAATAAATGCGCTGAAAATGCTTATCAATCACATGTTTCAACTTACTCTTAAACTCTTAAAGTGACTGTTTTTCACTGGGACCTGTGATACCATAACAGCTAAAAAAAAAGTGTTTAAAAAAAATCAAAACTGGGGACTGACTCACTGCACAATGCCTAACGTACAAAAACATTGGTTTTTACATATGTTGACGTTTTTTAAGTTATAAATCCTCTTTCAAAGATCAAGCGCCAATCAGAAGTATTTCAACTTTAGTGGTCTTTTAAAGGAACACTCCAAAATTTGTTGTTTTCGTGTCTTGCCTCACTCCTGAGTACATGACAAGCAGACAGACACCATTTGTATGACTGTGCATCCAGTAAGAAGGAAGAGATGGCCAAAGCTCGCCCACCACTGCTTAGCTTAGCTCAAACGCTGGGAGTCAACCTGTAGTGCTAGCCTGCCCCTGCCTGCAGTCATCAGATAAACTCTTCGGCAGCTCTAAACGGTCCTGTATGCAACACCTTAAATTAAAAGAAGTTAATTGCATAATATTTACCAATTCAGGCTACACATTAGAGATACATTATTCTATTTTCCATTGGTAGTTTAGATTTGCATGACCAGCATGTAAAGCTGAGGGGCTAAATGATCTTCGGATGCGTCTCTTGACTGATATGGTGCAGTTTTATTTAAAGCCCTTTTTGTTGTGCATTTACCCAGCTGCAACAAAGCTCATTCTTCATTAAATGCCAATAAAATGAAGATGATGTGTTTTTCATGGTCTAAATCACAAGTTCATGACAGCAGTCAAATTTACTTTATTTTTTCTAAATAGTTTATGTTTCAATATTTTGTTTTGGGTTTCGGCACTCATCATTATGTCTTATGAGAGAGTTGGCTAGTCTTCTTTTTGCCTTTTCCCCCTAAACTAGAGTTTGCATTAGTTTGAGAGATGTACGATTCATTGCGAAATGTTGCTGATTTGTGAAATTCTTTTTTGTCATGCTTGTTTTTTGTCATTAACTTCTTTTGCTTCTGTCTTGGCCAGGACTCCCTTGTAAGACGATTTCTTTGTATCTCATTGGGAGTGCTCCTGGTTGAGTAAAGGCTAATTAAAAAGAAATGACAAAACAAAAATCGCACCTCAGGACGTTCCCATTAATTCAAGATATTTGGGTGAATTCACAGTGTGATAAAGCCTTGGAAGAGCTCAAGAGAGGGTGACAAAGTGCATACTTCGCATACGCACAAAGCAAGGCACACACTCTGAATAGATAGGAAATGGCTGGTTAACTCATTCCCCCATTCCTTCTTTGCAAAGTTCAGAAAGGTGGGGAAATATCAAAGTTTTAAGATGTTATTGCCTCAAACTGCACCATGAATGGGATTACTGTATGACATCACAAAAGAAAAATTATCAAAGCACTTGTGATGATTAAGGTTTTTACTGTAAATCTTTTTACAGAGCTTTAAACCTGGTGTTTTTATTTCTCCTTTTCACATCAACACCAACATAAACTGCACTTAAATTAACATCATTCTCTTACCCTAAATCTCATGGTCAAATGTATAAATAGATTTTATAAGCTCTATCTATTTCCCAGCCCTAATTTAATGTGGTTAACTCAAACATCCTTACATATGTGGTGTTAGTGTATGACCTTGAATAGCTAATTATATACAAAAATATTAGTCTGGTACATAATATTTACTCTCCTTACTTCCCCTTCAGGCCCATATAAGACTCCTCCTTTGTTCAGATGCCATCTATCTGTTTAGAATGAAGCCAGATATTTTTTTTTTTCACTGAAATGCAAAAGTAAACACTGCTGTGGAAGTCCCTCCATTTCCTGATGACTTCCTGCCATTGGGATTTATGCCCGCACACACATACAGACACACACACACACACACTTACAGGGAATGTTGTGCTCTTTCTGTATTTCCCAGCACAGCTCTGCCTGTCAGCACTACACTGACCTGTCATAACCACAACGCAAACAGGTAGAGGAGAGGTGAAGCTGAAGTCAATAGAAACAAATATTTAACCCTTCAAAGTAAGGGACTGCAGCTGGTACAGCTGAGGAGTCAATGCCAAGATATGCAGCCAAATTTGCTTTTCACCATAAGTTTCTTTTAGCCTCTCATTTCCCATTAGGGCGTCTCAGCCAAGCCTTAAGTAGACATCTTTTCCTCATTGAAGAATTCCCCTCAAACTTTTGCCAGATTTTAGATTAATCACAGATCCACCCATAATTTGCAGAAGTTATCACCATGCGTAGTCTTACTGTACTATAAATCCACACTTGCTCTAAATTCATAAAGCTTTTCATAAACAGCCAAAACCCAGTTGATTCTTGTGCTTCAGTTGTTGTGTGAGTTGCAAACTGTGACAGCTGGGTGAATTATAAGACTGTGAAGTTTGCAAACATGCAAGCTTATGGCAAAAATGTTACTGGGAGTGTTTTGATTCAGATAAATAGAAGCAAATAACTTTGATTCAGAATTTCTTTCCAATTCATACAACTCCTGATTAACAATACATTCTAAGATCTACCTCGATCTGCTGTGTACTAAAACGCCACAAATCTGATAATAAAACTCAATAACAAGAGTTTGAGATAAATCAGATTCTACAGTTTCAACTTTCTGTCAACAAATTACCATAACAAAGTAGAAGGGGGGTAGCCAAAAACAAAAAAAGCTGTGAATCCAGAGTCAGATATGTTTGTCAGGGAATTTTCAGTGACACAAACACAGCACAAAAGAGTAATAACTGTATGTGTTAATGGCGGAAACACCTTTACCCTAATAAAGTATTTATCTATGCAAGACAGAAATAAACATCAGGAGTGCAATGTTGTTGACCCTGAAAAACCTCTCTTAATGCAGCCCTGCCACTCAATTTTAAAAATCAAAAAAATGTTTCTTAATGAAGAAAACCCAACATGACAGCACTAAAAACATGGCAATATTTCCAAAACTAAAGCTATGTTTGGCTGTAACTGTTTCTGTTCAACTCCCTTTAGTACATTTGCCAAAACAGAAATAAAGATTTAAGCAAAATATGCTCTGACAACCAATAAAAACTCTGTTACTTTTATTAAAAATAAAAAGCTGAAACTGGCTTGAATCCTGTGTTTAGCTCATTAAATTTAATATTGCTAATTGCATTGAGTTTAAACACCTATAAATGTTGCACAAGTAACTTATAATGATAACTATATGAATTTGTCTCTTTTGATATTCTTCAAACTGCAAAA
Organism: Cetoscarus ocellatus; assembly: GCA_037902135.1. NCBI lineage: Eukaryota > Metazoa > Chordata > Actinopteri > Labriformes > Labridae > Cetoscarus > Cetoscarus ocellatus. Next base: position 568,728 of record JBAMNC010001577.1, read on the forward strand.
AAGACTGGCCCTCTGGTAGCGTGGATAACATTTATTCAGTCCTCTTGATAACCAAATTTGCCCATCCCTGCTCTAGATAAAAGCTGAACAACAATGCCCTGTTCCTGTTTCCCTCCCTTGATTCTTTATTCTATTTACACTGAGTAGCTACCATATGAAAAAAAAAAACTATTGAACAACAATGATACAAGTACTCACAACAACAGGAGAGTTGTGTGATATGCTTTGAATTATGATTGGATCAGACTGGATATGAAATATTCATCTGCGGTCTCCTGCAGGGACGGCATGCCGTTAAAAAGGCATTGATTTGACAAGCCAAACAAACGCTGATGAGGCCTGATAATCAATGGCGGCATTGATGACAGTGTGCGGTGGCCCTGGGCTCCGAGCGATTGGATGGGCTTGCGGTGAATAATGAATGAGGAGATTCCTGATTGATCAGTGAGGTTGTCTCTCTCTCAGACACTCCGCTGGCATTTCAATGGGACCTCTGGCACATGAGACGACATGCCAACAACATTGTGACACTGGTGCTTAGGCAAGACGAGTCACAATGCAACTTCCCTACAAGATTTAGGACAAGGTGTGATTTAGCAGAGTCTGCTTATGATCTAAAAAAATGGTTCATGAGCAAATGAGTGGCAATAAAGTAAGATAAAAAAAAACAGTCGCTACAAGCGCAGGTGAGACGCCCTATAAGGTCTTCTATAAGTTTGTCCTTGACTGGGAAATGTCTGGACTGTTTGTCTGGGACCCAAGGGTGTACACACACATAACGAATTACAAGCATAAAGCACCCCCACACCCCGGTGACAGCTGCGATGGGGTGCGTTGTGTTTTGTCATCTTCCTGGCTTCCCCACACCAGTGCTGAATGTCAACTCTCTCTTCTCTTTTGTACTCAGGAATGATGAGGGGAACAAAAAAACGCCAAACAACAAAAAAGGTCTCCCAACAATGTCGCTATCTTCGTGGCATCTACCGCCGCTGTCTCCTTCTCTTCGCCCTCCTCTTCTTTCTCTCTCTCTTCCTTTGTGCTGCCCCCCTCCACCACCTCCACATTCACACTCCCTCATAGAATATCACTTAGCTCTGCCCTTGAATCCTCCTCCGTAAGTGCACACGCCGAGGTGCACTCTGAAAAGACTTGAAGAAAGAAAGTGGGTGGGAAGTCGCCGCAGTAATGACGCAGAGCCACTGGTTGTTTGTTGTTGTCTTTTCGAACAACAAAAAGTTTCTTGTCACGTATGTTGCATGCTTTTGTGTTACAGCTGGTGGGTGGTAATAAAGATACACAAAGTCCCAAATACACAGATATGATACTGACTGCCACTCATTTGTCCTGTCATTATTTGCTTTGCATAATAGCCCCTGGTTCCATCTCTCTCTCTCTGAACTCTGAGTTTCTCTCCCAGTGTGAATATTCATTTCAATGATGAGGATGATTATGCAGATCACAGAAAAGTGCATCTATCTACCATGCCAATAAAAAAAGACCATTATGTGGTCTCAACTAATTAGACAATTTGTCTACTTTTTTGCTAACAAGACAACCCACTAAGTCTGTTTCTCACATTCATTTTCTCTCTTTGTCTCATCTTAAATATTCTTTGGAAAAAGTTTGGAAAGGTTATTTGGTTGATTATTTCTCCCCGTTAATGATAACAATTGGTATAGTATTATATATCATTGGTAGGCCTGATTCGTCTCCTTCACAATAAGTTAAATCATTTAAGAAGCATACATTTGTGGAATGAGCAACACAGCTAAACGTGTGGGTAACACCCCAAAAAGACATGCAGTAAGCACATGACGACTGAAAGAGTCTGCTGTGCACACATGCAAGTAGTCCCTACTTTCAAAGCGCTCTCTTCTGCGTTTACACATGACAGCAGAAATGATACAGATTCAGAAGTAGACCCTTCTTGAAGTCCTTCCATTTCCAGTAACCCAAAATGCTGCTGTAGTGTAAGTCAGTGGTTCCCAAACTTTTTTCTTTGAGTTGAGCCAACTTTATAAGTTTTAAAATGGACAAACACACACGTGGCAAGCGCCCAGGACTCCAGGTTGGAAATCAAGGATGTAAATCATCAGCCCAAACACAAAACAGTTAACACTCTGATGTGCTCAATGTCAATGCAGGGTAAAAGAAGCGCTGTTTTTAATAAATATATATACAATCAGTGCAAAGTTTTCTTTTTCATTTACAATATCAACAAGTCCTGGGTTTCCTGTATTGTTCATGAGTCTATCTTCACGTCTTTTCCTTCCCACCAAGTTTCAGCTCTCCTGGGTAGTCTCTTTCCTGAATATCCTCCTGTCAGTGCTCTAAAGGTTAATCTGCTCCTTTGCCTCTGAATCTGCCTCAAACAGTTAACATTGCTTTGGACATATGCCAAACCACAGCTTGCCATATGGGCTTCTCATCCCAGACTATGAGCCTGAAGATGAGCCTGTAGTCATTGTACACTGGCCATTGTGAGACAATGGGAGACAGTGTGTTTCCCTGGTCTATCATATGCCCAGAAGTTAACAGCCTTTGGCAAAATCCCAGTTTCCTCCTCTCTGCTCCCAGGAAGAGGCCTCGTCCCTGGACCCCAGCCAACCAAATTCTCCCTCTGTGAACCCAGTCTATGCTGGAAGAAAGAGAACAAGAGAGCAAAGCAGAGCGAGAATAGCTAATACCAATGTTTGTTCCTTTCAATTACAGTTTTAAATGGAAATCAATGTAGCAGAGGGAATGAGCAGAGCCCTTTACGTTGGGGTGATAATCACATTAAGACAGGGCTTAAATCAACACCAGACATCAGCCTCTGGAGGGAGAAGAACAACACAGAAAGAGCCCAGACTATTAAATTCTCTCTCTCTTTTCTCTCTCTCTAAAGTAATCTATCCATCACTCTCGTACAACAGTTGTCTCCTGCTCCCAAACCGCTGTCTAGTTGCTGAGATACCACCCATAAGTTTCACCATGGTAACATCTGGAATAAAGGTGGGTGGGCAAGATGCCAGGACAGGCCTGGAGTTTCACTGTGGCCGTAAAACTAACAAAATAAATCTTTACTCAACTGCACTCCCCAACATGTTACACTCACGCATACACTGTCATGAACATCTCCACCAATTTAACTGTTTCTCAACTCAAATATAGCGTGGCTGCTCTTACATCAGCCTGAAGAAGGAAGTAAACACTCAGCTAAATCTGTACTTCTGGGTGCGGGACTTGTATGACAGCAGAGGTTGAAGCAGCATGATCTATTTCAGTGTAAGAGTCAATTCTGGAAGTGGCAGTGAGGTTTTTCCATTCGTTTGCTCGCTATTTTGATCATTGCCAGGCACGAAATTTGGAGGAGAGGTTCTGCAGGGGCAGTTTCAATAATAATCAAGAAATGGATGACATGTTTCTCTACTCTGGATAAATCATTAGCCTCTTTGGAAGGGGTCAAAAGCATTTTCAACCACTGGAGACATTTAAACTTCAGTTTCATTCTAATTAAAACAATCACTTCAGCAAATGAAGGATGTTATTTGCATAACTCATCTGCTAAAGCCAGCAAGTATAATCGCTTTGTGTGTAACTTAAATTAATCAGTGTGATCTTCTGGAGGTGGATGATATTACATGGGTCTCATCTGCACTGCTAGTAACTGGTTCACTTTGTCAGACTGTAACTGTCAATAAAAACTTTGATTTCATTATGCACAGGGAGCACCACACTGCCTTCAACTTGCTTCTACTGCCGAAGCATCTGAGTTCTTCTGCTCATGGACTGGCAGTACACAGTCACATCAGACTTGAACAACGGGCTCCAGCGTAGACTTTTATGATGGACCTTTGGGGTGCTTAGATTGCACCATAGACTGTAAAATAATTGGACAAAGCCATGTGACATCAGCCTCATGATTATTTTCCAAAACTCACAATCCTCAATAAAAGAAAAACAGGTGCGATAAAAAAAATCCCCTCATCACCATGGTGAGAGTACAAAGATGGATCATAGATTTAGACTGAAGCTGTTTTTTGAAGCAGGCTGTTAAGGTGCGTATTAAGGCAGTAAAAAAACGTCTTTTCCCCATACGCCATTTAGGTGTCTGGTTTCTGCTCCCAGCCTCAAGTGGACACTCGGGGTACTACAGGTTTTTGCACTTCCACATGGGCATCCATTTTTTAGCCCTAGAGGTTGCTGCCTGGTTAGTATACACACATTAACTGAAGTACACAGGATGCACTCACCCAATAAGGTGTGTTGTTACATGGTCAAACAGAGACATGATATTGGACAATATCCACATATAACCCAGTGACCATTATTGCATTGCAATGACAAAACACAATCAAGAAAATGGTAATTTGATCTGAAAAGTTTTCCATTACAGTAAATTTCTAGTTTTATGAAGTTTGACTTCTAACTGTTTTGATTAATAGGGCAGAGATAGTTTGACCTTTTTATAGAGAAGACATATCAGATGTTATCATTTTTAATACACTAAGAAGGAGTCTTAAAAAACAACGCTTTTGGGGTGCAGGTTTAGCGGAGTAGGTAGCAACCATGCACCTTCCAAACTTGAAGGTTCTTACCTCGTGCAGGTAGTCTGGGTTTGATTCCCACCTGAGGCCCATGTGCTGCATGTCTTCACTTACACTCTCTCCCCCTCTCTGAGTCTATACACTGTCCCTCTGTTTTATACAGATCATTTTTTTGAATTATTACTGACACTACGATGCAAGGTTCCCACTTACCATTGGCCACGCCACAGGCTTTATCAGAGCTCTGGCTCAAATGCAGCAGCACTGTCTACATGGCCTTTAGTTACAGCCCTGGTTAACTGTGCACTATATCCTGATAAGCAGGTTGATTAACAGTAAAAACAGGTATTCCTCTACCCATCAAGGCTACCCTAAACTTAGTCTGGAGGAAAGAATGCACTAGAATCTCTAAATTTTGATGAACAGTCAGAATTCCTTAAAAACCCAACATATAAAAGTTTGATCAAAGACAGGAAGAGCAAAGTTATAAAACACTTCAGATTTTACTTTGTTGCAACAAACACAACTGTTATCTGTGATGTAATATCCAACGATGGCAACAAATGTCTGGATTTTGCAGTGTTTATCTTTAATAAAAGCATATTTTGATAGTGGTTGATTAAGAAAAACTTGAGGTTTTTTAGCCCCTGTGATCAGCTGTCGACTAGTCTAAGGTGTACTCTGACTCTAGTCCAATGTCAGCTGCATGGATAGACAGACATTATTTTTAATGTCCATCCATTGCCCCTGGTATAAAAGTCTTTATTATTCACTGTCTACAATGCAGCAAAAAAAAAATACAAGAAATACTTTGCAAGTATATACAAATCCACAGCTTTTTTAACCTGTTATGAGAAATCACACAAGATATAAGAAATGCACAGAGAATATATATCCAGCCAATTCATGTTACTCCCCTCTCTGTCTGCTATAACACTGACATCCGACTTCTTCTCCTCTCTCTGTGTCTCTAATTAATGTCGTCACAATCCTATCCTCCCTGTGCCCACTGTGCGTAGTAGAGTACAATACCCTGATGCTGGAAGGTAGGAAACACACACACACACACACACACACACACACACAGGTCCCCCTCCTGTGCACATCCTCTGTGCTTGGAGGGCGAAGATATGCAAAGCGTCACTATCATCAAAACAAAAACTGCAGGGGAATATAGGGCAATTGAGTGAATTAAAATGCATCCCTGGAGACTTGTCTTTCTTTCCCTTCTCTCTGCTCTCTTCCCCTCTTCCTCTCACTGCTCCTGCTCGAGAAAACAGGGTTCTCTTTGGAGTTTTGTCCAGATTACACATCCACGTTTTGGCAAAATGCTAAACTGAGTCATAGCAATGTGACTTTTGATCTGAACTAATTGGTTATTTCGATATTCTTAACAGTAAATAAAAGTTACAATTTTGACTAAACATCAGAACATTAATTAAAAACCTGACAAAAACATTGATAATAAATGGTTTGATCAAGGTTACATCCCAAAAACAACCTTGAGTTTTAAGAAACGTATTAGATATTCAAATGAGACAAAACTGTTAACTTTTTCTCTTGCCACCTATTATTTAAGACCACATAAAGTATCATATCAAGATACATACTCAAAACCAAATAAATCAGCTCAGTTTTGGAATTACTGCCTCATTTTCAATAATCCCCTTTACTTTAAAAGATATGCTATTAACCCTAACAGTGCCGTCATACTTAGCCCCCCAAAATATTATATATATACTACATATACATCTCTCGGATTGATGCAATGAAATTTACCTTAAAAACAGTTTTGAGTCTGATCTCAAAGTTAAATCACAGCCAAAAAGTAACTAAAACTAAAAAGAAGCAGATATGAGGGATAGTGTTTATCAGATATTAACAAGGGATGTTCATCATTAGAAAGGCACTAGTGGTTTTCTTATAAACTTTGAATATTTGTCAGTTACTCTTTTCCTTGCAGATGATGTAGGATGTGCTATCTTGATTCTGCCTTTTGCCTTTATCTGAGCTACAAATTTTGCATCACATCATGGTGCTATAATCTTAAAAAAATCATCATTTTTACTTCACCATATTTAGCAGTTACTGAAGCAGTAAGCAGAAGTGTTGAAAATGAAGCCAACACAAGAGTGCAAAAACTCCAGTCCCATGAGTGTTCACTTGAAGTTTGCTGAAAGTGCAGAAAGTCTTACACTCCATGTTATAATGTCAATTTTGACTGTGCAAATAAAACATGTTTACAACCCGGATTAAAATAATGACACGGCACGGATCATCAACTACGGATCTGGTTAATCCAGCTGCTTTCTAAGGCTTATCATGTCTACTGATTTCCCTTTATCCCATTGTTTTCAGGATTAGCAAAATATTCAACTGGTTTAAATTTCTGTGTTTCCAAAAACGCTCCAGTGTTCAACTCTTCGTTTTATGAGTTTTTGCTTTGTAGTAGAGTCTGAAGTTATTAAGTGCAAATTTGACTTCAAATCGAATGATTCTGTATTTAATTCTTTCCCCTCCAGTAGACTGTTGGCTTTAACGTTTGTAAAGTTTAACAATACCCATTGGACAGTAACTGTTAGTTGTGGTGTCCCAGTAAATTTGTGCGGGAGATCAAGCTTTTCTTTTTGGCATGATAGCATGATAGAGGATAGTTATCGGAATATGGTCACCGCTGGTATACAGAAAGGTCATGTCCATATGAGTATACACCACACAGGGGTTTGAGCTCATTTTTGTCGGTTTGTAGCTGTAGTGGCTGTTTTCCATGATGCTTAAGGCCTGTCTCTACTGCACATATTTGTCTGTTTCCAGGTTGACCAAAAACTTTCGATGTGGCACTGGTTTTGAATAGGTCAGGTTGCTCTGACTTCACTTAATAATTGATACAGTCTATGGTTTCTCTCATCTCCAGAATCTGTTATACTTCTTTGTGTCACACAGGGAAATTTTCTTATCGTGGCCATTTGGCTGAAAGCCTACATTTGTGAAAACACTCAAGTTGTGCTGTTATAAATCAGGCCATTTTTAATATAAACCCTTGACATGCTGAGAGCTGTTTTAATTTGATCTTTTTCTTTTATTAAAAAGCAACAACATAGTAAATTAATGCTAAAAATCCAGGGAGACATACGACTATATTTTATGCTGAAAGAAGGTACATTGCACGGGCTAATATCAGAGCAAGTCTTACATTAGCATTCCTTTGTGTGAAAACTTTTACTGGAGCTAAAACAGCTGACATTAAGTCGTGGGCATATGAAAATCCCATGATTATCATATTTGCGTTGATCTGTTGGTAGTTAGGTCATTATTAGGCGTTTGAAATATAAAATTTGTTCTGATCTCGATCTTAAATTTCATTATCCATTGTCTTTTGCAGTCGCTTTGCTTTGCTTTGATAAATCATATCAGCTCACAGAATCCTGAAATCTACATGAATGCCTTGATGTATTATGACATGACATGATAACATGAAGGCTTCCCAAACTGAGCGTAATGTCATATAAATACTGCTGCCATGGTGATATGATCCATTAGCAATCAACTCTCAGTTAATGACTATGACGATCTAGCAACGATACAGTCCCACAAGCAGAACCCCAAAATTAAAAGATCTAACTTTAAAAGGTTTAACTTTTCATTGAATTCTATCTATTTCAATATTTACAAAAACATGGCCTAGCCCTTACAACAGCTCTCAGATTGGTTACTCTATTAGTCTGTTTTAACATCTCTTGGTGGATAAATGACTGTGGGCCAGACGGCTATAACCAAGCATGAAGAAGAGGAAGTTCATGTGGTGGTAATGGAAGTGGAGGTGATGGTGGTGGTGCTGGTGGCCAATGTCCAGACAGACACTGGTCAATAAATCAATGCAAAGGTCACAAAAGCAGGTGGTTAAAGAGTAGCTATTGAGAGCTGCTCTTCATCTGATCGGCTGGCTTAACAAGAACAGAATGGAGAAAAATGACTAACCTTTTTTCATTTTGTTTCCATTATTTCCAGTTCTTCTGACCTAGTGTGTTTTTTTTTTCTTTTTGACAGAAAGCTCATTTATAAATCAGGGGAATATTAAATCATAAGAATGACTGTCCTGAGAGATTTCAAAAGCTTTTTTTCTTACAGTACTTGGGTATGAATTAAAATAAGGTTCCCAGAGACACTTCAGTTGTTTTGAAGTAAATCGCTGCAGTTAATGTTTTTGTTTGAGATATAAAAGCATCTTGAATCATCTTCACTCGGGAGGAAGCAAAGCCAACCACCCGCATGTTCTGCTTTAATCCATAATACTTAATCTTTGTGGAAAAGGCTCCTCTTATCGTGTCCTCTGTATGCAAGTCTGTTTTTATCTTCCCCTCTCTCCCTACCTCAGACGCCCATACACACTGAAATGCACTTATGAAAACACTCACACATATACATACACACAGCGGAACACGGCAGGCGCATGTAATTACCTCGGTACACGCTGCTACAAAATGCCAGACAGCGTTTGCATCAGCGTGTATGTGTTTAGAGTTTTGTAATTAGCAGAATACATTTAAATACATTTGGCTGAAACACTCCTGGGAGAGTTCCTGTTTGCTGTGTCTGCCTCGATCTCTCGCTGCCTTTATTCTCCAGCGCACCGCCTGCAGAACTCCTTCTCTTTCAAATTTACCAATCAAACTCTTCCCTTCATGCACCGCTGTTTTGTTCTCACCTTTATGTTCTACCTCGACAGAAACTAGCAGATCAATTATGCTTATTGACCCTGCCATGTCATTTGCATAATGCTCAATCACAGCGGTTGAATTTTAGCCACCACATCTGGGCCTGCAGTCAGCCACCACAGAATAACTTAACTTCCTTGGGGACAACATAATGTTAAAATTTCTGAGCTCTCTGCTGTGTCTAAATGTAGCTTGGGACATCAGTTTTAAGTCTGTCAACACTTCCATTTTTATTTCAAAAGCAAGTCAATACTCTAACACAAACAAATTTATTGATTCTCACCAAAGCAGCACATTTTTCAAACTGGACACACTCCTCCAGTCAGGACTTCGACCACAACCTCCCCACCGAGCACCTCCCTCCTCATCAAACTGGTCTTAATTATTCAGCAGGCAGCCTGGTGTCTTTCATCTCTCTGTTAATTGCTGCAGTCGACTTCTCACGGGGACCACTGTGCCCAATGAAAGCCCCGGCTCATACTGTTTTGTACCACCGGAGGATGCGTGTGGAGCGGTTGTGTGAGTGTGTGTTTGCACATGTGTGTTATGGTGAAAGAAGTGGTGATTAAAAGGTCAGTTCAAAATAGGAGTGATTAAAGAATCAGTGATAACCTGCTTACAGCCATGGTGCAGAATATGAAGAAGTCAAACAGAGCATCAGACAGGGGTAAGCTTGTGTTCATGTGGGTCAAAAGTAGTTACAGATCGAAAATACTCCGCACACAAAGCCCCCAACCACCGGGCCATAGATCATTTTTGCACCGGGCCTGAGAGAAATAAAGATGCTGAATTTCATTACCTATATTTTGAGTAACTGAGACAAAATGAGGTTTAATTTTGAAGGAATGACTAGATCCTTCAATAAACTTTTGTGTAGCTTGACTGCACAGATATTACACACAGGCTCTCTGTCCCTGTCACCGCACTGATAAATGAAAAAGTATAACCTGATATAAACACCCTTCTACCTGTGCTCTGGAAATAGTTGTAAATATATTTGAGTCTGCATGATGTGTGGAACTGAAGGCCAGCGAAGGCACAAGAGAGGGCTCAACTTCCTGATGTGGAGGGATTTATTTCAGAGGGAAATACCCATCAGTAATTAACAGAAACATCAGATCAGCTCTGACTGATTAGTGAATGAAACACACACTGTTAGCATCATGCACACCCTTCTTACAGTATTTTCCTCCATGCTTAGAAGGTGTGGCAGTCTAGTTAGCTACTGTGTCAACTGGTCACTTTCGGCTGACTGCATTCCTAACAGTGTCAGTTTTTTTGACCACTTATTTTCGTCATAGTTTTCATCAACAATCTTTTTTCCCCTGACGAAAACAAGACAGTAACTAATATAAACAAGTGCACATGGACAAAAACTAAACAAAATTGACAATTTCATTTACAAATAAAAACGAGACAAAAATGTTTGAGAGAGACTTAATCCAATCAGATTTGGCTTTGTCATGTAAAAAGTAGGAACAAGGTAGGAATATATCCAACCACAGCTACTTTGGTTGTGTGGAAAGGTTGGATGAGTTAATGGGGACATCCAATCACAATTGCTATAGCTGCGATGTGTGGTGAGATAGATCCAATCAGAGCTACTCTCTTTAGGAGGGAGGGCAGTTGGAGCTTCCCCTGCAAAGACATTAGTGTCTGGACTGTGCACACACCCAACGTCCAGCTGCAAGAATCATGCCGACGCCTGGGAGAAAAAGCAGAGTAGACATATGGATGCATTTCACGTTTGACGCTGTGGAGACAAGTCGCTGTGTAAACTGTGTGGCGTGATTATGACTGGTAAAAACGTAACAAACTTGAAGCGGCATCTCCAGGCTAGTCATTCTGACATCTATGCAACGATGAGCAGACCGAAGCCAACGTTACTATGTGGCCTATTAGTGTGTTTTTACTCAGCTACGACACTGTAGCAGTGCTGATGACGAGACAAAACAATAACATATTTTATGAAACGGGTTGGTGTTAATGAGAAACATAAATACATTTATTCAAGTGTAAAACATGACTTCGGAAATTCAAGGAAACATAAAAAAAGTCTGATCCTTTACACACCATATTTTCGTCGAATGAATTTACAGTAGATTTCGTCGACTAAAGTTTTTTGAAATTTCATCAACTAAAACTAGACAAAACAATATAGATGACTAAACTATGACTAAAACTAAAAGATATTTTAGGCAAAAGACTATAATTAAAATCAAATTAAAAAGTGCTGTCAAAATTAACACTGATTCCTTAACGTCATTGTTGAGCAGCTGATAAAAAGAGAGTGAGTCCTTTAGAATTCCCATTTATTGGTGTTAGAAATCATCCCATGTCCATCTCTGAACCCATGATATAGTGAGTTATACTACACACAACTTGAGTATTTGTTTGGCCCCCACAACGCCCCCCAACCCATCTATCAACAAATCTATCAACTACTATTGCATTACGTAATTAAGGGCATTAAATCAAGCCACTGTAATAGTCTTATTTTAAAGAACAGAAGAAAAAGTGTACTTTATCAAACATGGAGCGCTTTCACAAATTGTCTGTATACTAAACAACGCACATCGTTACAAAAATTTATCGGGATATATGTACATGCTTCCTCACAAAGCAGTACTTCAATGTTACACAACAGTAGTTGCAAATACAACGAACAGAGAGAGGAATTACTTAAAATGATTTGCAGTGTTCAAACATGCACTACACAGTTACTCATGTAATAAAAGAGTTAATGTTTGTTGGTATAAATGTGGTTTGCCATCAGTATGTAGTTGTTCCACTTGTTGTGGATAGCTCATTTCTTTTATAGCTGTGCATTAGGTTTTCTGCTGCCATGGTTGTTTTAGGGTTCACAGAAACCATCTAACGGATCAGATCAAGGGTTCCTTGAGTCAAAATCCAGACAGAGATCATGAGTCAGTAAATCTCCCCCCTTTGTCAGGGGTTAGTTTGTTGTGTGAGAAATTTTGTTGTCTTTTTTTTTTTTGCTTTGAAACAATTAAAATGATTGGTAAAAAAAAAAAAAAAAAAACTCCAGATGGTTGACAACTTTCCGATTGAAACTAACCACAAGACATGGCTCTTACCTTTCTGCGACCACTTACAGGAGGTTACAACAGAAAACAAAGGGAACGGGGGAAGCTCCTTTCAGGAATCATATCCCCAGGAACACAAAACAATAAGTTTATTGGACAGTTTGTTTTAAGAAATGTCAGGCAGCAGCTGGTGAAAATTATATTTGGCTCTGTCCAGTACATTTTGTTTATATGGATGACAGAATGAACTGCAATCTTTACCGGTAGACGAACACGACTCACTCAGAGCCCAGAATCCCAAGGAGGATGAATGGACTGTGATTATGAACACTGTCTGCACGATTTAATGCTAATGTTTTAAACTGTTTTCTTTTGTTTGATTTATCTTTGTTGATGTTCTTTACAAACAGATTCCCAAACAGTTTTCAAACATTCTTTTAGAATGAAAGAGCATAAGCCACAGCAGTCATTTGTTATGTCTTACAGAAAAATCCAACAAAAGGAGAAAAATACAGAAAACCAAAACTTTCATAGGAGAAAAGCTGGTATTGTAGTTAGCAGATAAATTGCAGTTATCCAGACAGTCAGCTTCATAATCAGAAGACAGACATGCTGGCGCATGAGCACACAAGGGGGGAGGAGTGATGGGGTGAAAAGTGATGGATAAAGACGGTGGGATGGAGGGGAGCCTTGGCCATGACGATGAATGGGTTCTACCTTTGCTCTAAGATATACAGTTTGAAGGGGAACAGATATATGAAACATGGCCGCCTGAGAGGAAGACATACATCGAAGAAAACAGAGAAACTATACAAAGAGTTGGACACAGACATCAAGAGGAAGAGGAGAAAAAAGAAGAGAGGGGAAAATAAAAAGAACAGAAGCGGAGGAAATGTAAAAACTTACCACAGTGAATGAGCTTCATGACAAGAATCCATCATGTTTTCCCTGACAGCCATTTTAGCCCTGAGACAGTACATCCAGACCAGATCCTTTACAGCACAACACACTTCCACCTGTGCACACAAACACACACACACACAGACACCATGACATACATCAGTGGGCTGGAAACAGCACATGATAAATTCTGAACACAATACATTTTGTCTAAAAGATTTAACATCTAATTCAGGTTTGACAGCTCCCTCCATCTCAAAGCCAGACTGGTTACATTGATCTCCACACCACGCACAAGCGGCCTTGGACTTCTCACATACACTTGCAGAGAAAAAGACTGCATGAACTGTGTGGGTTTAGACTACCTCACTCAACCACACAACCAGCTTTGAGTCTTTAAGAACTGAGCTTCGTAAAATGATAAAGGTGAAGCAGCGCAGGTGTACACTTGAACATGAGTATGGTGCAGGAAATACCTGCTGCTGGTGTTTGGGGTTTCATGTCTTTCTCTCTTTTGTTTCTCCATTTCTGGGAAGTCTTCAGATCATTTGTAAATCAGTTGACAGAGATTTTGTAATCAATGGAATATACAGTATGTGTTTCCATTGACATTTGATGTGCTTTAAAGGGGTATTCAAACTTTTTTTTTTTTCATGTCTTGCCTCAGTCTCAAGTCCATGCCAAGCAGACAGACACCATTCTTGCTACTGTGTGTCCAGTAACAAGGAAGAGACAGCCAAAGCTCACCCACCGCTAGTTAGCTTAGCTCAAACAGTGGGAATCAACGGGTATAGCTAGCCTGCCTCTGCCTACAGTCATCAAATAAACTCTTCAGCAACTCTAAACGGTCCTGTGTGCTTCTTGTGACTTGTTTTTCACTGCGTTACGTTATGTTATCTTCTACTATCATTGTATTATCTTCTTCTACTCATAAACAGAGGCTCTGTTTTGTTGACCTTCTTCAGTGGTTTGCGCTAGAGATGTGATGTTCATGAACAAGTTGAGTCTTTTAGGTGAAGATGAGAATTGATTCACAGTTGTGAGTGAGCCATTTGTTTGCAAGCCATTCTTACATGCAAATTGCCTGCAAAGTCAAGGATGGCTCGCATGTCTCAACAATGTTTAAAACTGCACATATTACTGCCTTTAAATCATGATCTCATTGTGGGCCTTTCCACTATAAAAGAAACTTTTATTTTCTGTCTAAAATGGATAAGCGGCCCTAAAATTCTATGTAGTTTTTATCAAAGCCTCACAGCAAGAGGGTTGCTAGATCTACTCCCTAGTAAGATGGACCTTTCGGTGTTGAGTATGCATATTCTTCTCATGCATTCAGTGGGTCTCTCTGGGTAATCTGGTTTCCTTCCACAGACCAGAAATATGTGACAGCAAGTTGCCCTTGGGTGCGAGTGTGTCTTAATGGATGTCTCTGTCTTTGTGTCAGCCCTGTGACTGGCTTGCAAGCAGTCCAAGGTGGCAAAAAAAGAGTCGCATTGAAAGGTTTCTCTTGTGGTCTTATTATTAAAACAGATCATTAGTGTTACATCAAATATTTCTTCTATTTCAATTTATATTGCCACAGTTAAGTTACAGTCAAACATCCCAATAAAATAGAAGTCAATATATTCTTTGAGATAAAAGCAACAAATTAAATCCATAAAGGAGTTTAAGCAGTCCAGATTATCATACAAAGCAAAAGAAATGCATGGCATAGAAAAGTTTGCAAAGGAACTTATTTATTAACCTTATCTAAATCACATACAAAAGCTGCAATTCATATGCTAAAATACTGACTACAATAACAAAAAGATCTAAACTTATATTAGAAGAAATAGTGAAAACGATATAGTACTACTGATAATTATTAGTGGATATGCTTTTGTACAAAGGAGATGCTGCTGTTTTATCTTTGGCCAATTGTTAGAGCCGGGTCAGATCTGTGCTCCAGAACACTTCTACAAATAGGCAGTTAACAAGACAAAGATAAAATGTTTTTATAATGAACACTAAAGATAAAAAAGGGAACAATAAAAAAAATGAATAAAATCAACAAAGAATCCTAATTTATAATCAGGTTACCAGTTGTTGAGAGTGCACAGCAGCTGCATAAGATGTGTGCCGACTGATGTGGTTCAGATTTCTTGATAAAATTAGTCAAACACACAAATATGCATTCACAGATGGACACATACTTAGAGTTACCAAAAAGCAGATGGGAAGGAACAGGGATGTAACCATTTCCAGGGTCTTGATATATATCCCTAGATTGGGACATATGTCTTTCAGTGCACAAGTTTAGGAGTTGGCTTGATGCCTTGTAGCTCTCTCAATTTAGAGTTCAGGAGGTAATACAAGGAGGACACTAGAGTCTAAGCCCCAGACTTCCAGCTCTGGGACTGGAGCCCAAGAGAGCAAAGGACAGAAAAACACTGAAGACATTAACTCAATGCTGAGTGGGACAGGGGTGGGACAGTGTCAAATGCATAGAACCGAGTATACTGCCATTAATACAGTCCCTTTTCCAGCCTGTGATACATATAGCATAACTAGCATAACATAGCAGAACAAGAGGTCAAACTTTAACTGCTACCACAGAAAGCCTTAACTCCATTTACAGCCTACATCAAAGAGAATACATTTTGCCTTTAAGTCTTCGTGGGCTGAGTGCACTATGATTGGTGTTACTGGTCTACTCTGTGGTAACTGGGCTGCCAAGTGCTGCTCAACATCATATTTTCAGTAACTCTACATTCATTCTAACATCTAACCTCTGCAATGTGCTTGCCACCATGAGCCAATGATCTTGAACTGATGATGAAACAATGGTACGACATCACATTGTTAGATCGATTCCAAGGCCAGGGTAACAGGATGTCTTCAGCAGCTGCTTGTGCCAAAAAGAAGGGGAGGTGTAAGTGATGGGACTTTTTGTTCTCCTCACAGAGGTAGTGGAGACATGTTAAACACTAAAAAAGCAGAATGTGACCTCTGTAACATGCATTCAACATGTTCCAGTCAGTTTATCTCATTTATGTCAGTCCACCATTAAACAAACTAGTGTTTTGTGAAGATTTCTTCCCCTTACACTTGTCCAGCTTTTCTCGTTGTGATGTAGATTTCAGCTATTATTAGAAATCTGTGTCATTTGGATCAGCTTATAGTCTTGAAGCCATGCAGTCCAAAGAAGGTTGGGAACATTTGTTCAACAGTATTGAGCTCTAAGAACCTTAAACAATTCTTTCAAAATCTTTGCCCAGTCAAAATAAATAGCCTTAACTGTTTATAACAACTTGAATGATATTCAAATGCTTCAAATATCATAGCAACAGAGCAGTGAAAGTGGAAAAGTTATGATCATTACAGACAACAAGTAGAGATGCATCAATAATGAAAATCAGAGTTTTTACCAATTTGATGTTTAGATGACAAATGTGCAAATTTTCCACCAGGCAAAGGTAAGCAATAGTCCATGTCCTCCTGCATCAACAGCTTATGGAACACTACACTCCTCAGGGAAATCATTTTTGATTCAGCTGCATTTTCAATGTAAAATACAAAATAAGTCCACTACCAAATTAAGTGCTACATGTCTGCAAATCATATTGCAAAAAGTCTTATCTTACCAAAGTACAGATCAACATATTGTTTCAAGATATTATCAGACAGAAAAATAAGAAGTGTTGGTAATTTAAGTGCAATCATGTTTTTTTTTAATTGGAAATTGATTTATATGCTTAATAGGACTTGTGGTTTGACGATGCATAAGATGCAAAAATGTGAAGCTTTTTCTACATTAAGACAAATCGGGAACTAGGCTGTATTTAGAACGTAAAGGCAGACGTGGCATTACTGTGGAGGTTAACTAGACAGAGGCCCTACAAAATCTGCGATCAGGGAATCACAGACCGAATCACGGAATTCGACATGAAAAGCAGAATTCAATATGAACACAGAATATCACAGAAATTGTTGACATTTTACGTAAAAGTTTTTTTTTTTTTTTTCTGAATAAAAAGTAACGCATCTCTTGGGAAAATGCTCCGAGGGGGTCACTAAGGCTGGGGATAACGCACCCTCCACTTCCCCTTCCCCTCCTCCTCCCCTCATTAACAATGCAAACATGTTGAAGCGGCAGCCTGGGCAGAGCAGTTTCCCAATGATTAGTATGTGTCAGGCGATCAAATGTTCTGCAAAGTTTGTCAACATACTGTTGACTGGACTCGTAAAGATACATGTGAGGACCACCGGAAGAGTGAGTGATTATATTTC
Organism: Cetoscarus ocellatus; assembly: GCA_037902135.1. Lineage (NCBI taxonomy): Eukaryota > Metazoa > Chordata > Actinopteri > Labriformes > Labridae > Cetoscarus > Cetoscarus ocellatus. The sequence goes on from JBAMNC010001577.1 coordinate 586,188, forward strand.
ATTACTTTATTCATTACTCTCTGGGTTAAATTTGTATCCCGTAATTCCCAGACTACAAGCCGCTACTTTTTTCCCACGCTTTGAACCCTGCAGCTTAAACAATGATGCGGCTAATTTAAAGTTTATTTACATTTAATTTAGCCTCGTCACATCAGATTTAATTTAGAGTTAAAAAATCTTTCTGTGTAACATATATGTGTGTAAATATCTCGTGTTACAACGTGGACAGTGCCAGAGCATGTGAGTGGAGTGGAGCGATGAAATGTCCCACTCGCGTACAGAGCTGTTCTTGCGCCTGCTCATCCACTCAGAGGGGATGCGCGCCGCTTCGCTAATTAACCCTCCACCTTCCACTCGAATTTCAACCCTTCAGACGAATGGTGTGAGCAGTACCGGAGTGAAATTGGAGCGGGAAGGAACAAAAGATAAGCTGACACCCCAGCTTTTTAAAAAAAAAAAAGCACTCAGCACTCTGGCCAAAGTCTTTCCCCTCGCGGTCACGATCAGCTCCGCTAACTTGTTATCTGCGGCTTAAGTGTGGCCTAGCCTTTTAGATGCAGAGGGTGCGGCTAATATGCAGCTGTGCTCAAATAGCCTGAAATTTACGGTAATTACTAAAAATCAAAGTCTCAAAAAATAAATAAATAAACAAAAAAAATGAAATATGGGAAAAAACAAAACGGATTTTATAGGGTCCTACTTTACCACAGAGTCCATATTTGGCCATGCTAAGGATGCAATGGTTCCTTCACAAATTTTTAAGCTAAGCTCTGCAGACCTGCCACCAACATTGATGAGTATGGTGTGAAGACATGTTGAGAGGTCAGATTTCCTACGGACTTACCAGATCAGGTCCAAAATCTGGGACTAGAAAAGGCCTCCAGTATGAGGACATGTACAAGGATTTCAAACTCACCCTGTGTGAGACAGAGGTGTGCAGCCATTTCAAGCACGCGAGTCCATACAGACATACACAAACACGCACACACTCCTCCCCAGGTCTTGGGGGACCATGTCACAACATATTAGTGACAGCACCCCACACTCAGCTCAAGCAAGGTAACACCAGCCCAATTTGTTTCCCTAATAGCTGGTATATTATTCACTCAGTCACTCATTCACCCACACGCGCAGACACACAAACACACACAGACACACATATATACACATGCTAGACTTATTATTATACAAGTATACCCTTGAGCGGGCCTCAAGTTCATCTGTTGGGGGTGCAGAGAGAGCCTGGTTGATATTAGGAGAGAGGTCACATTGTACTGTAAACACGCTTTGTCTGCTTATTCATTTATTTACTACACTTTCCCATCACACCACTCAGCATGTCAGCAGTGGGGGGCCGGAGGTGGTGGGGTGGTCTGGGTAGGGGCAGTGTTTGTGAGTTGGCAGGTTGAAAACACTTTGGGAGAGGAATGAGAGATATATATTATAATTGGCTTAGTCTTTTTTCTTTAAAAACACTTTTAAAGTGAATTCGAGTCTAAATTCCTGATATTTTTAAACAAAAGACCCTTACATACACCCACCATAGCCTGTCCCTGTGTTGACTGTAGCATCCCCGTCCTAGTATCGACCCCATGCTGTTTAATATTCATAAAGTCTATTTCAACAGCTTCACTCGCTGTAGTGCTGTGATGCTCCCGCCCTCTCACTAAATCCATTCTCATTGATCACAATTGGCTTTCCCAAACATGTATTGATCAATCCCGTTCAAACTCACGCTCAAGGTCCCCCCACAAAACATGCTCGCTTCACAATTCACTTACAAATGAAGCCCTCCTCCCCTCTGGCGTTTCATTAAAGAGATTATTTTTGATCTTTTTACCATTGAACAATTACTGTTCACTGTGAAGCCAATAAAAGTTGATGTGTGCCATCAAGTCTAGACAAGATATGAAATGTATCACTCTGAGATATTAGTTTTACCATCAGAGGTCCAAGATGGATCTGTCTGGGATTAAAAGAAGATTTTTTTTATCTATTTGACTCCTCCTGCTTTGCCAAACTTGCATTTATCTGCAGAAGACTTCTGTGATTTATAGGTAGTAAGGCTAGTTATGTTGTCAATATATTTTATTTACATAATATCAACAAATACTTAAAAAAAACCCAGCTATTTACGATCATTTTTACCCAAATAGAAACCCTCAACATTAATTGTAGAATAAAACGATGGAAAAATTTGGGTACAAATAACTTCATGAACAATAATGAGTGTTTCGAAGTTATCGAAGCTCCATATATCTCCCAGCCCTAGCTCACACATTGGGAGAGATGTGCAAAATAAGATTTGTAAATATTACAAGAGGGTTTAAGAGATATTTCACAACATTAATAAAAGGAAAGGGTGGTAAATCAAGCAAAAACCTTTGCGTTGATTTAAAAATTCATCAGATCAGATTAAATTAGGTTGGATTGGACTGGGGTGGACGGATGCACAGTTGGATGTTTGCATAAGCTGCAGGTATCTAGAGGTGTACGGTAGATTGATTTGTGAATGGATGGATGTATGGATGGATGCTTGAGTGTCAAGGGGTATACAAAGATTGATGGATTGACAAATTAATAATTGGACTGACAGATGGAAGGGAGGTTGGATGGATGAAATTTATTTGTCCCATGCAGCGACAGAAATTCTCCTTTACCAAGGTTTACACAATAAATACAACTCACAACCTGTCTAAAACACACTAAACAAAAAGTACCAGAATAAAAGGTGGGACCGTTCAAATAAGCATTGTGAAGTGTCTATCTCTGGGCTGTCAGTATAATTATCACAGGCCATTCTTGTCTAAACTAGGTACACAGATTGTCTGATTTTTGCTGGTGTTGAAACAAAATTTAAATTGTGGCATTGTTACAACCCTACAGGGCACTGACATTCATCTTAGGCTACATTCACCACCCCATTTCTTTAAAATACCGCTTTTTCTGTGCATTTATCTTCGCCTTCTGTCCACACATGAACAATGTTTTGGGTCACTGAAAGGCATATTTTGAGAAACTTCTGGCAAGGTGAAGATTTAAAAAAAACTCCATTTTAGGGTGTCCCCATGGGGTTAAGAAAAATAGCATTTTTTGGCCTAAAACATCACACTCTGCATCAACTTCTTCTTGGGGTGATGTCACTCTATACAACATTATCCCTGTTGTTTATATGTACTGCAGTTGCCATTGCTAAACTGTTGCCGTCAGAAGTGTTTCTGACTGGACTATTTGCTTTCTGTGGCTTCCTCACAATGCTGCTGCTTTACAAACACACACAACGTTTTGGACAAAACCCGGTGTTATTGTTCTCAAGTGACCGTGTTTACTGGTGACCCATGGCTGTTCGACTCTGTGGATGCCATGTTTACAAATGATGTGGAAACCAACAAGAGTATCCCTGTAACTTTATATCAAGATCATCAGATATGACTGTATAAACAAATACATATTTATTCAGTATGCCTGCTAGCACCAGCTAACGTAGACACAAGTTCAGCTGTAGCTACAGTTTTTGGAATAGATATGGAAAATCTATTTTGCAGGTAAAATCGTGGTCAAACCCTCTCACCCTGGACATGGACTCTTTTTACACCTCCCCACTGGCAAGAAGCTGTGGTCCATCCAGACTAAAACCTTTTTCACCTGAACAGGTGATAACCCATAAAACAGACTGTAACCCAGCCAAATTTTTATTTTATGCACACTGTATCTATATTTAAATCTATATTTATACTGTTTAAAGGTCAGTGCTCATCTGTACAGCTCCTTCACCCCACCTTTTGTATATATTATTGGGTTACGTTTTCGGTCTTTTTTGCACCTATTGTATAGCTTTGTATATACCCAAGTAAATTTTGCACTATTTTCAACCTAATTTTATACTTTATTTTATTCCTCCTGACTCATTTACATTTTTATTCTAAGTATATGTTGATTGTTTTTGCATCAATTTACTAAGTCAAATCCCTTGTATGTACAATGTACTTGGCAATAAATACCAGTTCTGATTCTGATTATGAATAAAACTGCTTTGCATGGAAATTGAAAAAAAGTCGCATTTCTTATTGCATTTTTAAACAGTTTTAGCATTTTAGTGTGGACTAGGGTGTTTTTAAAAAATTCATGTGTCTGTTTAAAAACAGGCGAGGAAAACCTCAGTTTCTAAAAATACCGCCTACTTGTAGACATATCCTAAGTGACCTGTGTCATTTAGCCCTATTTCAGCATGCTTTATTTCTGCTCTGTTGAGCTGTGTGTGAACATGTGGGTGCATCCTGTGTGAGACAGCACTGATATGTGTGCTCAGGAGGTTCAAACGCTGAGACATCTCCAGAAAGGACTAAACTGATTTAAAGCAGTGCCTTCATATGAACTGCGAGACGCAGCCTGAGTTCAGCAGCAGACAGTAGAATTGTTTTCCTTTCTGTATTTTCAGTTCTGTCTGTTTAAGGACCCTGTGGCCACCCGTCTGCATGGCTAATCATACCATTGTGTTAATTATTGCTTCATAGCTAGCCCCGAGCTAAGGCACACACACTCTGCTTCTCCAATAGACGCACACATTCATCTCCACTGTATCCTGCTTGGCCATCACCCAACCTAAGATTTATTCATTCAGAGGGAAAAATAGAAGTGATCCTAGTGCTAAACTCAAATACCTACTTACATGTTACTTATCTGAGTGAGCTGGAAACACCTTTACCCAGCAGCATGCAAAAACACATAGGGCACTGGCTGCATTATTCATTTCCCCAAATTGGGAACACCAGTTGTGTGCTCACACACAATAAACAGAGACAAATTCATCAGAAATCTCCCAAGTGCAGGAAATATGAAAAATTTAATCATTCCACAGAATAAAAATTCATAAGGAAATGTACAAAATCAATATTTTATGCTACTTACTGTACCTATTCTTTATTACAAACCTATTCAGGAACAAGCATTAAAAATTAAAGATGGCAGCAAAGACAGGAGGAAGGAGGAACGACGAGGAGAGAGGGGGGAGAGAGGGAGGGAGGATACTGCGAGGGACCTGAGAGTTCAAAAGCAATACCGTTTCATTCATGTTTAAAGGCACTTCTTTGTTTCTCTTAGAGCCGCTGAAGCAGTTTTGAAACAGGCAGGAAAGGCTTTGATAGATTGAGCGTCGTGAGCAGCCAAGGTGCTGTCAACATAAATAGCGATAAAGAACTGCGGGAAATGTTTTTAACGGGAGTTTTCAAGGTTACAGCCCATGGCAATGATTTGAAGGCACCACTTGCTCCGCCACAGACCTGGGTATGCACGGACAGTTGCGTGTCTGCCCACAACATGTTAATAAAAACAGTTGAGTGTGTATTCATGCAGCAGTAGTGTATGTTGGGCAGAAATCTTTGTTTCGTGCTTTAGCACTTAAGTTGAATTGTGCAGGCATGCTCGGACCAATATAGAACATGTGTGTGTTATGGCGAACTAATCTATTCTGCACTTTTCTGCTTCATATCATTTTATTTGCCCTCTTAAACAGCACTTTACTCACACACTCTGGCCTTTAACCTCCCTTTACTCTTAAATGTATTCAGCTCCTGCACATAACTGATTCAACAGCCACATGTATGTCACAGTCACAACACTCATTAAATCCCCTCTCCTTTATCGTCAGGTCCCACAGCTGATACAGAATTAAGCCCTTTTTCTGTCCCTCAGAGAATAAGTTATTTAGGGGAATAAGGATATGAGGAGTTAACAAAAAAAGGACACTTTAGACAAATGTGCGCATGTGCAATAGATACATTCCAGGATGTGTAACGTCAGTTAGCTGACTCATATCATGTCATGCTGTTATTTGCACGTTTTAAATGGACACCAAAACAGCAACTCTTCCTGTTTCTTTGACCCGTTCTGCTAAAAGTCTATTTGAAATCACTATTCATAAGGCTTACTCTCAGAATGGACCATGGTGCACAAAGAGTTTGTGTGTGACATCCATATAAAATGTGCAAGTTGCTGATAGCACTAATCACAGATACAGCCATGTTACAGTTCAATGGAGATTCACAGCAGAAGTTTGTTCTTGCTTTAGTGTTCTCTTAAATATAATTATAAACTACCGATTACATGTCTCTTCAATATTTAAGAGACATTGTCTTTGACACTTTCCATCTTCAAAAACAGTCTTGACTTTGACAACAAGATGCTCAGCAGCGCAACATCATGAGCTGTTAGAAATAAAAATTTCAGAGCTGCTCAAGGAGAATGTACTCATGTATATGCTACAAGTAACACACACAGACCATGAGTTTATTCATGAAGTCTACAAAAAACAAGTCAATAAACTCTCCTTCTTCTGTATTTGCATGTGTATGTATCACAGACACCGTGGGAAGGCTGCAGTGTGCAATGGGAAAAAAAGTGGGTTCATAGAAAATACCGTAATTTCTCGATTATAGCATGCAATTTTTTGCTCTTAAATAGGGTCTAATTTTCTGGTGCGTATTATACATGAGTACAAGCAAAATACTTATCATCTCGCCAACATCACAATTGCAACTCATCTGATACAAAAGGCAGAAATATTCTCTTTGTCTGTGAAAACACATGCAAACACAGGGCGCTGCCATCTTGTGAGCAAGGAGTCACAAAATAGCTGCGCTGTGATTGGTCCAAGACATCGGCATATTGATGGCTGCTCTCTGATTGGTCGTTACACTACGACTGAGCATGCTCAGGCAGAAATTAAGTAACTGCGCATGCGTGAAGCAAAAGGTATTTCCGCATCCGTTTGAGAAAGAAAATCGTGTACGGTATTTGTTGTGAAAATACTGAAATTTCATTGATTAAAACTTTGAATAAAGGGAATTTTTTGAGTTGTCTGAGAGAGTAAGGTTTGGGCAAAATATGGGTGCGCGCTATATTCGATTACAGTGGTTTTCCAGGCACAAATTGTGAGAATATGGGATGCGTGTTATGATTGAGGGTGTGTTATAATAGAGAAATTAGGGTAAGTGAAAGGTCCAAACAAAATGGCTGCATCTAAAAAAGAAATCGCTGCATTGATCTGGAAATTTCCCTCAAAAACATACCACAATACATAATGGAGGTGTGAGAAATATTGAAGTATCATATTTTCTTAATATCATTCAACCCTACGTCAGACCAGGAGAAAAAAAAGCCCATATGGCTATAACTGAACATAAACGGTGGAAGAGGGATATTATGGTTAATCATGTTGTTGGCCTTACTTTAAAAAAATATCAACAAGGCAATGCACTGTCATCCTGATGCACCACACAAAAAACAAATATTGATAAGACAAGCTAAACAAACTGAACTGTAAATTTTATATCCTGTAACTAATGGTTCCTCTTGATGGTGCTTGTGGCATGAATATGGGCTCAGTAATGTAGTCAACTCATCACTTTATCACTTAATAAACCCCCCTTTCAAGTCTCTATTCATTCAGTGTTGGTCTCCATCCTAATTTTCTAGTGGTTTACGTAAGTCACGCAGGAGTTGCACAGATGGTGAGATAGTCTTAGTCTGTGATGACCTCCTATCACTGTGGTGAGTAATAAGATCAGGATCAGGTCAAGATCAGGCATCCTGCTGCAAATACTGATCATCAATTGCCAATACGTGGATTGACCGTGACCATTACAGTTACCAATCATGTTCTGTATGTTATCATAATAACTAGTTGAGTGTTTCCTCAACAGAGTGGTACAAAAACTTCTGAATCTCTCATATGGCCATCAGATGTTACCTTGGAAGAGTCTGTTAACCTGAAAACAATTTTGTGGGTTAGACTTCTTCATGATGAACACGCTCTTCTGTCTTGCATGATCACTAAACACTTTTAAGACAACAATGGCTGTAATATGTCAAAATGTGGATGTTCTACAAAAAAAGGGACTTTTCATCAATGCTCCTTTTCATCCATTGTTTTTGTCACAGTGCTTCTGCGGTTGGTTGTTCTAAAGTCATATCACCCCTTTATTTTGAGGTTGCTGATTTACTGAGAAATATAGATTGCGACTTCCACTAAAAGGGACAGTGAGGTCTTTACACATCAGAGTGCAGCTGCTTTCATTGATCAGACATTTTCAGTAACTCTGGTTGAATCCCTGATTTGACTGCAGGATTTTTTATAAACACACAACACCAAGAAAAAGCCACTCCAAACATAAGTGACTGCTCTATTGTTCTGTGGTTGTTTGGTGCCCAGTGCTGGTGTTTTCCTTGTGGTACATTTAGTGTCATACTCGAATGTTCACAGTGGGTTACATGGGCAGCAACAACTTGAACAAAACAAACACACACACAAACACACACAGACAGAAAGATAGTTGTAAAAAAAGACAGAGGCAGACAGCAAGGCAGAGATGAATCGTGTCTCTCAACGGACTCTAATGGAAGAAAGATGTTGTGCTCCACAGAGATCATCTCCAGACTGTTAACTCATAACCGTGACTCTATCCAACTCTGTGTCTCTATAATCTCTCCCAGTGGATAAACATCAGTCTGGATTCATGATAGATATCAATTATCCATTAATGATGGTTCACCAAAAAAAGGGAAGACAGGAGTTAACTGTTGGTCAGCTTCTCTGTTTTTGTCCTGTTGACAGACATGTGTGTTTGGCTTGAGGGCAATCTGGGGAGGAAATTTGTCCCTTTCCACTCTTGAATATATTCCGCCTGTTTCTCCAGTCCCTCATGGCAGAGACACAAACACTCAGAGCCGTGCCCCTCCTCTCCTCCCCATGGTAGCCTCATATCTTCCTTCTCTCCTCCCCTCCTTTGTCTCCCTCTCTCCCAGTGGAAGTGTAGTGCAGGGCCCAGGGCCCCTGCCTCTAATTGCTGGTGAATAGAGTGTTTTCATGGGGTGTTAGGCAGGGCCCTCCCCTGGATTAGCATGCTTACATATACACGCACACACGCACACACAACATGTACTCAGATACACAAATGGATTAGTGTGCTCACTCATGGGGAGAGGAGGCTGATTTGAGCCGACAGCAGCAGCCCTTTGGAGAAAGCCCGGGCAAGCCTGGTGGATTTCCAGGCGCACACACAGACGCACACGTGTGCACACGCACATGAAAAGAAAAAGAGAGAAAACGAGAGAGAAGACACATCAAAGTTGCACACGCTCATGTGAACACACGCACAATCTGGGCTCCCAAGTGGAGGCCTTGTGCTGTAGAAAACATATGGGGTGAATCATGTGTTAACAGGGAGTACTGATTAACACATCTGGAGGGAGCTGGTGGGGGGTGAGGGGCAAAGGGAGGGTTTAGGGTGAATTAAGGGGGAGGCAGATGAAATACGGAGAAACAGGGGAGGCAGATGAGGACGGAAGTCAGAGTAATGGTGATTCACAGAGCCTGATCAACCCTAATAGAATATCGAGACACAACAAGAAAATGGGACAAACCTGGAGACGATAAACACACTGCGAGGAATGAGGGACTCTCCACTGGTCTCCCCCGGGCCCCATCCTATGTGTCATGTCAGAGGCAGTCAGCTGTGCCACAGTGCCGTGCTCACCATATGTCCATCAGTCAGACTGTCTGCCCCAAAACACAAAGCACACATGATCAAAACACTTCCGACAAACAGGCTTTATTTCCACATAGTGTGCACCATTTAATTATCCCAGTCTGATGGATTTCATGCTCCCAACATCTCAAGAGGGCCTGAATTTAGCCAAACAGAAGTTAGTATGAAAATACGTTCTTGTGATGACAGTTACTCGGTTGACCTTCAGTGAATAGTAATGTTCTTTTCATGAGTTGCATAGTTGGTTAAATTTACATGGTGACATGAATGATGGTGTTGTGAATGAAATCATATTGTTTAGCCTTTTTTTTCATAATGGTGCAAAATCAATTATTTTAAAATTGTGTTAGTGCCCAACAGTTCCTGAACAAAAACATTTAAAAAGAGAAAGAGAGGGAATGGGGCATCAGGATAGTTTACTCTTGTTGCAGCCCATGTGATAATGCTTTTTACCAGTTCTGTCAGTTTTTTTGGTCAGGGGGTAACAGGACAGCTAACTGAGCAGAGCAGGTAAAGTGAGCTCAGCATCTTTGCCTCTTACATTTAGAAAATTGTACCAATGAAATATTTGACTTTAAAGCAGTCCTGCCATCTAATGTGTTTGTGCCAGTAACATACTGGTACTGGGTTTCAAAGCCCATCTCAAACTTTGTTCTGTGGCTATTATTTTCATGTTTGTTTGTGTTGTTTCGTCAACTTTAGACCAACTCTTACCTGAAGGATGCCATAAAATAAAGATAAAGCTGCATTTAGGCTGTGTCAGATGGCACTTGCATATTGACTGGAGCGCACAGATCTGCACAGATTTGTAGACATTAATCTGTTAAGAGAACTGGAGGCTGGCAGTGCTAGCATTGCTAACATAAGACACACTCTGCTTGAAACTGTCACTGAATGCCACATTAGCTTGCCTCCAGTTGATTCACTTGCCCTGTTTAGTCTTGTTTGGTTCAGATGGCATTCACACCCCCTGTGAACTGAACTCTGGTCAGCTTAGAAACAAATAGAGACACCCTGTTTCCAGGCAGAACAGAGGTCTGTTCTTTGGTCCACATCAGGGTTTTTATGAGCTTTTACACCACCCCAAATTAAACAAGCTTTCCAAAAAAGTAAACCAAAGTTTGTTTGGTTCAGACCAAAAGTGTTGGGTGTGAAAGTGCCTTAAGCCGACACTGGATGTCCCAATGTCATGTTATTTTGATTGAGGGCGGCTAGACATGGCTAAACCTTTGGTAATGTACCGTATCATACTGTCCAGTGTGTCAGCCTGCAATTCCTTTGAAATACACAATGAGATACAAGAGCTGATGATTTTTCTAATTCTAAACTGAAATTTATAGCTAAACAAATGAATGAATCAAACTTAATGCTATTAATTTAGTATTTTCAGGGTTTTTTAAACTTTGAAAACAGAAAAGGTCAGATTTCTTATCCTTGGCTTTGACCTCGTTCTCTCTGTGGTGTGAGACTGATGGTGATGAGGGCATTGTCACCCTCTCTGTGGTTGGGTCAGCTGGTTATGTTGCTGCTCTATGCTGATTTCTATCTCAACATTTTCCACGGACAACATTTCTTCAACAGCACTGGTTTTATAGGAAGACCTGTGTGAATATGGGACCTGCATGAAACCATGTTGTCTCTCTGTGCGACTGCAGAGGGCAATCATCTCATATCATCTTTTATCTAAGCTTGAATCTGTATCCATCTGTGGTTTTACTGCCATCAAAACAGCATAGCAGCGTTCAAACCACTGTGACGCCACATAAACAGAGACATATCTGCGGTCATGGTCACTTTAGAGAAAAATCAAGCAATCACTTATGGCACTGAGCCGAAAGCCCACATACAAAAATAGCTGTGACTACTTACACAAAAACCCACACAGAATATGTTTCACAGCACCTGTTCAGGGCAACATGTTTGCATTGTTGTGGCTGTTAGGGATGTTGTTTTACACATAACTAATTGAAGTTACAGAAAGCAGGGTTAGGTGAAAAAGGTTCGTGGAAACAGCTGTCATCATGTGCAAAAAAACACAAAGCACATATTTCTCCTGAACTAAGACAAACAGGAAGCTAGAGGTGTAATGAGATATTATGCAGATTGATTCAAGGCTTTTTAACAGCTGTAATCCAGCTGTATTTGTACAGTTTTACATAAATATTGAATGTGTGTGCAAGCTAAATCTGCCAGTAATTCCTTTACTTGGGCAAACACTCATTCTCACACAAGCACTCATGAAGGTAAAGATCACTCTGTGATGGCTGCCAGCATTTCCAGTACAACATGAGTGCAACAAAATAAAGGAAAGAATTTAGATAAACTGAGATTGAAATGAAAACGATCCTATATCAACAAGGATACATTGTTATCTGCATTGAACAAATAACGTGAGCAATCTCTATGGCATGGCTCAAAAAGGACTGCATTAGAATAAAAAACAATCAGAGAAAAGCAGCGATACAATAAAACACCAGAGCTTGACAGCACTAACACGACATTAATTGATTTGGGATTGCACAGAAATATGCTTGCAATATAGAGTGGTATTTGCTTGCAGTGTTATTTGTTGACAGCCTTGTAGGCTGAAGAGACCTCTGACATGTTAATTGATTGTTTACAGATGCAAAGTACCTACTTAACCCCACACAATTAAGAGAGCAGCGCGTTGTTGCTGTGTAGTGCTGATGAAGCAGGTTGACAGGTCACCAGAACGCTCAGATTTACGAGTTACCTTGTTGACATGAAGACTTTGTGAGTATTTTTCTTCCACACTTGCCTCTGTGCCTGCAAAAGTCAGGGCCAAACATGTTGTTTTTTGGGGGAGCTTGTCTAACTGTCCATCCCAACTTGAATAAAACATTTTGGGGGGTTTATTTGAATTTGAACTAGGGTTCACACTGACGCAAAGATAAGATGACATATTAAAAAATAAAGTTTAAAGGTCAGGAAAGCTCAGCATCTGTTTGTGCATTGCTTTTATATGCCATATCTTTGGAAATCTTTAGGGGACTTTCTCCAAAGTTGCATAACTTTCCACTCTGACTACTGAATAAAGTTTTTAAAATTGGGAGTTTAGAGGTCAAACATCAATATAGTTGGGTTTAATGTTCATCTCTTATTGGTAGTGCCATTTCTCAAGGCCAATCAAAGCAATTTACTTCAAACTTCACACAAATGCCCACTTTGGCTCTAGGGCAAACTCAAAATAATGTGGACACCATAGGTCAAAGGTCAAGGCCATTGGGCTACATGTTCATCCCTTGCTTTTGAATTCCATGTCTCGAGGATACCATGAGGGAGTTTGCCCACATGAACTTCAGGCTCAAAAGGAATGTCATTGGACCACAGATTATTCACTTGTACTTGCAATATCTAGCAAACATCATTAAATCATTTTTATATATCTTAAAAATGTCCATTCTGACTCAAGGTTAGACTCAGTACACTTTGGATCTACAATGCCAGGGCCTCTGTGACCTTATATTTTGTTTAACCATCTATCTGCAACTCTGAGAGGAAACGATTTCTACAAATCACACTTCCACTAAAACCACTACCGGTCCTCTTCTTCACCCATCCACTTCTCCATCACTGTGCAGGATTTATATGCCTTGCTTCGGAAAGTAATTGCCGGGTGGTAATTCTTGTTCATGAAAGACGATGGAATTGAGACACGATCAAGTTTTTTTTCCCCCACCGATTATAACAATAGAGATTAAAACTACAGGTCCGTTCACAAAAGTTCTGTTCATTTCTTTTGAAAACAGCCACAACTAAGTTGCACTGTAGGCCTGTTTCAATGTTATCTGGACATTGAATCTGTGCACAAATATTTTCACCTTAATGTCACCAAAACATTTTTTAATGATTTTATATTTATTCCAAAAAAGTATGAATCCTTTATTTGACCATGTGCTACAGTATGACAAATACTCCTTGGTTCATAACAGCCTCCTGTCTGCCAGAGCTCTGATTTACACTCAGCCATCATCCCTCCCTCCCACCCAACCAGGCCAGTCGATACCTCTACATTATTCAAACTCCTCCCCACTTAATTAGATATTTAATTGACTACCTGTAGACGGATGACTGACCTGCCTGCTGGCATAAATTCATGCAAATGACAACCAACATAGCCTCCTTCCCCAGAGGTAGATCTAATAATACAGTCTGGTGAGGACAGAGTTCAACAAGAGGCTGCGGGGGTCAAGCCTGTTCACTGACCACTGGTCTGTGACCCATCCAGTGGATCAGGGATAAGACCTGCATTTCTTTATTTACCTCAGAGCGGGAGAATAAACTCATTTTTAACAACACCAGCCATTTTAAGAGTCAGACAAACACACTTCACTTTATCACCGGACTACATTTGAATTCTAATATTTTTAGTCTGGCAGAATGTGAAATATGCCATTCATTTAAGAAGTCATGAAGTTTTTGGGGTTTTTTTTTTGGGGGGGGGGTTGTCCCCAAGATCCCCAAAACCTTACCTATACATGTAACTGTGTAGTTACACTTAAGCTTGGATTTCACATTAGTTTAATTCTGAAAACAGGCGTTAAAGTTAAAATCATATTTCATTAAATTTCAAAATTCTTATCAATGTTTGGTGGTGAACACGTCATGTACACATCTTTATTTTAAGGAAGGGAAAGCCATAGGTATCAAGGTGTTTTATTGTTCTCCCAAAAGAAAGAAACAGATGCGAAACATGAGAAAGTCCATTTCTGCATATTGAAAGAGAACTTTTAATGCGCACTGCACAACTGCCATATTGTTTTCACTCATTTTTCATTCTGGGGCAGGCCTAAAATAGCTCGAAATGGATTTGATAGTGGCATTCTTAATCAAAATTTCAGAAGTCTCACAATAAAAATAAGACTTTTTAATATTTTGGCAGGCCTTGAATTAAGAAAAAAAACTTTGAATCTTTTAAGACTTTTAGATGATCTGTCAGAGCCCTGTCAAAAACTAGAGTCAGAGCAGTAACAAGTTGTTTGCATTTAAATTAACTGTTGCACCCCAGCTGTGTTTCAGGATACAACTTACTGAAACATGTCTTCCTGGTGACAAGACACACTTGAAATTTACTGTCTTGAATATTTGACCATTAAATCATAAAAGCCAGCCACCTGAGAAAATTTAAAGAGATTACACTATTTATGTAATGTTGGGCTGTATATTAACAGGATTATGCTTTTATCAATGTATTCCAGTCTTATTTTATAAATGACTTCAACTCTCAAACATTACCTCACCTTCCATCTCATATTCTCACACAAAGGCTCACACACCATCCCTTCTTAATAAAATCAGTTGAGTGTGCAAGGCCACTATGTCTGCTCCATTAACAGTCTTCACCAGCACTACATCTTTTAAAGGTCCTCAAACCCACTAAAACGTCTGCATTGAGGTTTCCCCATCAAAGCATTAAGTCTGATATAACAGTAGGTGAGCAAAGCACAAGGGGCCTTTTTTATTTAGAACATTTACTTTGATACGAGCAACAGCTGGATTACAAAGTCCTTATTAGACACGTGACATTATGCACATCACAAGCCATGCATGTCGTCTCTCTTTACACAAAGCACATGCCTTCTAGGTAGAGAGTGGCTGCAGATCTTTCTCTTTTATATTGACCTCAGATAACAGCATTAGTAGAGTTAACAGAAAAATATCTTTGGGGCAATTGTATATTGTATATTGTATATATTGTATATTGTTCAGTGTTTCCCTGTGTGCTGGGAAACACTGAACTAAATAAAACTATAAAATGCAGATCTGTTGAAGGAAACAGTAACTGCAGATACTATTTTCTTTCAATGTACTGGACTTATAGAAATGTACTTTGGGATCTTGGTCACAATTTAAGCCAAAAACACCATTATTATTTACATTTAAAATATGTGTCTGTGGCCATAGGTGTTTGTTTAACCTGCTGACTCTGCCTTCCAGCAGCCAAATCGTCAAAAACACGTTAAGGGGGCATCTGAAACCCATGTGAACATTTTGAATAGGATTTACATATGTAACAGTTAAGTTTGAGGTAAACTACACATGTCTGTATTTTATCTCATTTTGAAAATCATCATCACTCCATGGATAGAATCAGAAACAGAGAAGTGAAGGCAAAAATTAATAGCAGGAAAGAGGCCACAAGCAAGAAAGACCACCTCCAAGACAACAAAGTGGTTGTCTTTGCCAATGGCTCCCAAGTTTGCTTTGGTTAACAGCGCTATAAACTTAAACCTATGCTGGCAAAAATAGTCTTATGATTGTCAGTAGGCTGTTAAATCAGGCTTGTGGCTTCTTTCTCTTGTGTTATTCACAACTTTTCCTGGCTGCGTCCACACATAGGCAGGTATTTTTGAAAACCAAGTTTTTCTTCTTCCAGTCTCAAAAATAATCACGTAGACATAGGTGAAGTTATTAAAAACAGCCCCATCCACACAAATACACAAAAATGCATAAATGCACTGTTAAACACTGTTTATAACCTTGTAACAACGTCAGTGATCTGTTTTGGGGATTGTTTTTTATTTCTACGCAAAAGTAGTTTTATTTTCATATCTATGTCAACAGCAAGTCTGACAGGTGCTATGGTTTAACTTGTGGCTAATTTTACTGGTGATAACAGAGATATTGAGTTAATATTTATTTGTTTATATTTCAATTCAAGACATGACTGATCATCCTGATCAAATCCTGTTATCAAAAGGTTTCTTTGGTACTCAAGTTGGTTTCAACAACTGTTGGACTCAAAGGTAACCACAGACACAGGCGGCCAAGTGTCACCAGTCGACACGGTCAGTTGGGAAAAAATAACACTGGGTCTCTCTCAAGACATCAGCAGCAATTGGATCATAAAACTGTTTTTAAATCAGCATGATAGTGAGGGAGTGACAAAAAGTATGTGTTGGCATGTAAGTAGCCCGGTCTCTAACACTTCAAACTGCAATAGTTTGGCATGGTCTGCTGCAACATGTCGTCTAGTGTGATTTATCATTATCCTGAGGAGAGCGGCGCAGAGTATGAAGTTTTAGGTCGTTTTCCCTGTCTACACTGAAACACCAAAAACTGAGTTCTTCAAAATCTTCACTTTGGCAGGACTTTTCTAAAATACGTTTTCAGAGGCTTTAAATGTGGTTCATCTGTGGACAGAAGGACATCACACAGACAAATTTGTGTTTTCAAAAATACCCGCCTTTGCTTGGATCTACCCTCTCCCCAGTTTCTCGTCCTACCCTATCTGAGTCAACTTCTATGTGTCAGAGTTGGAGCCTGAATAGGGATTTCAACTATAGACTGAGGTAAATCTGTGTTCATATTCAAAGAAAGCCATCGTGTGTGTGAATTAAACTACATGTCATAGCAGCAAGTGGGCAGGAAAAGCAAAACCACTGGTTGATTGCACACCAGGCTCCTCCGACTCCCAGTTGTGCTCCCAGGGAGAAAAGCAATAAGTCACCAGAAATCCCATCACAGGTGCCTGGGCCCGCTGTATGCTAATGGGAAGGATCAGACGTTCTTCTCACATAATGGGGTTTGACAAAGTGAAAATTAACACAACCCCACTCCTGCTGTTACTGTTAGAGGGGGTGGTTGATATGGCTTTGTCTCAGACTACACCCCACACACACCCACACACCTTCCGACAGATACCACACCAGCCGTCGTTCTCATTCTCACCCAGACATTTACGTTGTGCACCCCCTCCCATCCCTTCCTCGCACTACCCTCCCTCCCTCCTCAATCCGCACTGCTTCCCCTATCTAGGTGTTTGTGTCCTCGGCATAAACATCCCTCCATCCCTCCTCCTTCCCTCTTTTTCCTCTTCTTCTTCTCCAGCGACTCTGTTTGCTTCAATGGACTTTCATGACAACTCATTCCGTAAGGGTCCCTTTTTTCTCTCCCCTCTCCCTCTCTTTCTCCTTCACTCTCCCCAGGTGAAATATTGATGGATTTTTTATGAATAGCTATGAAAAATTCATTCAAATTCCAAAATGAAAAAGCGTAAACATTCCGCATCTGCCTATGCCGCCCGCATTCATTATCCTTCACAACATCCTCGCTCCCTCCCTCTCTCTCTCTCTCACTCTTCTTTTTTTCCCCACTCTCGCCCCCCTCTTCCTTGCCTCCTTTCACCACCCCTCGCCCCCTGTCTACCTGAAAAAGACATGCCGCTCTGTCTCTTTTTCCGCCACTTGGCCTAATTGCTTAATTTGACCTGCTCTCTCATCAATTAAAAGTCTGTCAGTGGTAGACAGATGGAGGATGGATCAGAGGGCCAGTCGATGGAAGGATCAATGGCAGAACAGCTCAATAAGTAAATGGAGATGGCCAGTGATGGAAAAAGGAAATGAGGGAGGGGAAGAGGTAGAAGAAGAGGAGAACAAATTGAACAGGCTGTCATGACAAAAAGGTGCAGCGCCGACGGGCTTCACTCAAATGCTTTGACTCTCTGTTCTCTCTGACTTCCTCTCTCTCTCTCTCTCTCTCTCTCTCTCTCTCATGGACCCCTCCTCCTATCTTTATTTTACTGAAGTCTATGACTCATCCAACAACCCTCACAACCCTCTTGTCTTTCTGTAATCATCTGTCCAAGTCGAATGACAAGTATTAGCGGAATAAACAAATACAGGACACAGAGATCCTAAACAGGAATAAACACTGAACAAACAGAGACACATTAGAGGGAACAAGTTATGGGATCAGAAGAAAATAAAGAATGAAGCAAACAGTGAAGATTAAACCTCTGCATTTTGAATAGATTCACTGTTACTTAATTCATTTATTCGATGACTATAAATATGTTCATAATCACATGTTTTAAAATCCTTATTTTCACAAAGTGAGTACCCCTGATCCACCTTTATTCTCACTCTGTCTGAGACATTCTGTTGGAGCTCCTGCTGCTTTCAGGATCCCTTCCTCACGTGGGCCCAGTCTACTCCAATTGATTTACCAATCTACTCTGTGATAACTGGTCAGTTTCAGTGCCTTCTTTCAGCAGCACTTCATTCTGTCAAAGTTTTAACTCTGCAATAGCCTGACCACCCCAAGACAACTGGCTATAACTTCTGATAAAACAGAAGTGGGACAAAATAATGGAAGGTCTTTTTGGGGGGACCAAGTTCATCAGCTGTTTCTGGAGGATAATGGCACCGTAAACTGGGGAGGAGCAGGTCCTGATAAGGGGAGAGGTCTTGTGCCTAGAAGTACTGTCTTTAATGTAAAAAATGTGACGGCATAGAAAAAAGCTTTTGATCAATAAAAAAGAACAGATTTGCCAGCCTTCAATTAGCAATTTGTGCACTACATATATTAAAATGCATTTATGAATGCAAAATCTGCTGTACAAGACAAAAATTAACATTTCAGTAGAAAAAGGCAAATGTGGAAAGTCTGATAGAAACTATTTAAAAATATTTTGAGATATCACATTCATGAGTGAAGATGACAAGAAAACTCAATGACCTTGACCTCTGACCTGGAAACTCTTGTATGTTTATGCATGTTTCAGGTTGGATGTTGTGCTATGTATGAAGGAAATCATTTAAGGTGTTTTTGTGATATGGCTTAAAATGTTGGCATTTACAAGCAAATGGTGATCATGAAAGTCCATGACCTTGACCTTTGACACACGACTTTGAAAATCTAATCAGGTCATCCTGAAGTAAAAGCAGTTATGCCATGCTTGAACAGTACTGCTTATCACTTTTACACCAACTCTGTGCAGGAATTTGCTGAATCCCATTTGTCGTGGTGCCCGTACGGTCAGTCACAACGATTTAGAAAATGTTGGATGGAAACAACACAAGAGAAAAAAAGTTAAGTAACTGACCCAATCAAATGTTCATTTAAACAGAAATGTTTGAAAACCATCATCCAACTATTGGTTAAAATAAGTGAGAAAGGTTAAAAAAAACTGTGAAGTACACAGTGTGACAGTTTTACCATTAGCACTACTATTTTTTAGTACTATCTATTAAGTTAAAAAACAGGCACATTTTCAAAAGAACAGTATAAAACTTAAAATAGAGGCCTATAAATTCCTTTGATTGATAAAACCATTACAAAACGCCATAAAATTCAATACCTTACATCTGGACATTTTACTACTTCACATAAACCCCTTATTTTATTCATTTGACTGATTAATTTCTTATACTCTGAGATCCGACAGACACTATACTAATTAGACTTTAATTTCATATTTTACATTACTTTTTGTGGTTTTGTTCAGTTTCTTTTTACCACTTTTGTTGTAAGATACTCTACTTGCAAATGGGCCTAAAACACAGGCAAAAACACAGTATGATACAGAGCTCAACACACTGTGCTAAAAAGATTTCTTATAAACACATGATGAATCACATGCCATCCAACCGCAAGTCATGTTTTTGTAAACAAATACGACACTGAAGCATGGACCCACCTAAATATACAGACATACTGGCGTGAGGGCCCCCACACACACACAGACATGCTCACACATACATAACTGTGCGTTCGAACATCCACAATTATTTTGTTATTTTCCCCTTCAATTCCTTGTTTTAATTAGCTTCCTCATGAGACGGCAATGCCGACCAATTAAGGAAGATTATCAAAGAGGGTCTAGAGTAGGGTGCATGCCCACTATGACTCCTGTCCCCTGGGACACACCGGGATGAAAGAGACTCCGGCACCACACACACTCTCACAAGCATGTAATACTCTAAGGCAAAAGGAAAACATGAACTCCTTATTGTACCTCTCAATAGATAAAGAAGCAGCCCTCCACAACACAACACATCCATGGTCAATCATTGAGTATTGACCAGTCGCAGATGGATCACAGGGGAGATACAGAATGAGGGTCCTTCCACTCCATCCCTCAAGGGGAACTAAAACCACTCCATTGATGCGCCCACTAATGGAGACACTTCAGAACACTGAGAGAGATTACCAACTCAGAATTAGGCTATAAAAACACACATTAGGTGTTTAGGATGAACACACGAACAATGTGAGTGAGGCAGACAGTTGGTTCTCCTGCTTTTATATCATGACGAATCAATGAAAGCTCTTTTGGAGTTATGTTTTGCTGAGAGATCCTGATGTATGATCACAGTGGTCACCCTCAAGGAAAGTCTACCTGTATAATTACTTACTTGTCACCATGTTTCTCTCCTGCCCTTTGTCTTTGGGTTCCCCTCCAAATTGAGATAATCTCAGTTTAATTGCAGCCTTAATGTGCTGTTTGTATTTACTGTGTGTTAGAACAAAACTGCAGAGCTGGGGAATATGAGAACAGTTCATATCACAGTATTTTATTTTCTCTTCTTTGTAACAGTAAGACATAACAGCATAACAAAGTTGACCAGCCCATATTTAAGTTTTGCAAATTTAAAACAAACCTGTGATAGCATAATCAACTTAGGATTGTGCTTAAGATCACAAAAAGATGCTTTAGGAAGTCTCAGTGTGTTCAGATGTCACTTTTGTACACTATTTAACACTTTTTTTTTAATGCTTTTCATGGATAATAAGGGGCCCTGGCCTGTCAATAACACCCCAAGATTAGAACAATTCCTAATCTCCCTCTTCCACTTGCTTCAACTTTCAGAAAATGTGTGCTACATCACTCCATTAGAAAAGTCCCCCCTAATGAGGTCATTGGAGGCTAAGCCACCTCCCATAGATTGCAGACACACCCTAAGCCTGGAGTTTGCTTGGCCCACAGCCGTCTCCAGTGGAAGGAATGTATCGAGGCATGTCTGTGCAGTCCCCTTGATCATTAGAGCACAGGCCTGGAGAGCCACATCCACATCCACCTCCTGTGATGGGTACGGCCAAACAAAGCTCAAGAGGATTTATGCCAAAACAGTCTGTTCTGGGCAGAGTTCTTTGAGAAACTTTAACAATATGTTCTGGGGACATATTGGACCAGTGTGCACTGTTTTAAAAAAGAGAAAAATCAGAGACCTATAAAGTATTTTCGGCTGCTTCTTTGCCTCAGCCTGCCTCTCTGACTCATCTTTAACTTAAAACAAGCAGGTCATGAGTTACAGCACACTTTCAAGATGTTGTTTGAAAAGCAGTAATGGAGACAAAAATTGCTTACCTGTGCATAAACAGTCCATACCAGCCTGTGTCAGAGCCCCAGACAAATCAACAGACATAAACACTCAAGTGACCATACTGTCATTATAGACATAAAACCTGACAAAAAAAGTGCTAAACAAGGAAGATCCTGTGGTGTTTAGTCATCCGCCATGTTTACATGCTTAATCATTCCTCAGTCCAATTAAAATTATTCTGTTTAGAAATTCCTAATGTAATGTTGCATGAACACATGCATAAAGCATTTAATAGGAATCAAAGCTTTTAGAAATGTGCAGAGCTATTCTGGCAATCTAAAGTGATGGGAATAGCAGACAGAGGCTATACCGTCCCATCAATGTGGTGAATGAGCTTTTACTAAAAAATACAGCTGTTAGGTGTAAACTATTACATAGCAAACAGAGGGAGGTGCCAAAGATGAGCAAAACAAGGACTCACTCTGAGTTTTTGTCGGTCAGATCACTCAGTTACAAGCTACATTTACTAATTTGCCACACTGTCAGGCAGGTTCGGCCTCCCTCCTTTATATAAGCAAACACAAGACAGTGTTGCATAAAATCCATTTTGTGGCATTTATATCTGTGTGACTGTATTGTTACAGCTTTACCACCAAACACCACAATACTTGTGTGTTGTCAAAAGCTTCTCCATAGCATGATGGTAAGTTAATAGCACTCTGTGGTATTATGTGGAACAGTGATTAGATTGGGAGAGGCTGATGGCACATATTGGTCTGGTCCCTGAGGGCTACCGAGACGAGTCAAAGATCACAGGTCAATCACCAGGGGATCAATGTCACTCAACATAGCTATGTTACACTCAAACACATATACGGGGGTACATTTAGTTGATCTAATGCATATGAGGATTTCTATGAGTTGCTGCTTGAGCCTTAGAGAGAGTAATTTCCTCTTTTCTTTCTCTCTGAACAATGAGACTCCATCCTGAGAAGCACATAGGCTGTGCAAAGAGAGCATGTGTGGAGTGGAGATGTATTTAAAGGGAAAGTGACTTCCCCGGGACTTCATTAAGCTAATCTGGCCACCGATACTAACAGAGTTTAGAAGAGGAGGTGAGAAGAAAGCCCAGAAATGAGATGAACGCTTATTAGATCAGACGAAGCAATTGTCTTTCTCCGCTTATAGTGGATTCAAGCTGAAACACACATCCAGACTTACACAAACACACACAGTTAAGACTCAGACAAAGGCAAACAAACAACATAGGGCAGACATCAGATGCACAATCTACATAACTAGAAACCCCTGTAACATAGTAATACAAAATCATCATCTTGTTTTGGAAAATAAGTTTTTTAAAAATACAAACACATTATGTCTCTCTTTTTTGTTAATCAGTCCACTCTTTTCTTCATTAACATTTATGTCTGAATGACCAAAAAAAAGTTAGAAACTGTCATAAATCTTTATAGCATCCCCTGTAAGACTGTGTGTTTGCTGTTTAATTAAAAAAGAAAAGAAAAAAAGCGGAGGGGTTCAGTTTCTCCAGAACTGATACTGAAACAAACAGTGGTCATTTTTACAAGTATGTGAAACTGAAACCAGTAAGTTTTTGCAAAAGAAAACAGAAAGGATACATCATTTGTCGAGAAAACTAGCTGTCCTACAGTATATCGATTTATAGGCAGCACTGATATGTCATGGTAAAGTCTAAATGCATTTGAACTAAGCTTTTGTCAAAGTGGTAGCCCCATGTGATATTCAGAGGATCAAGCTGCTTGTCAGACAGTTTTGGGTTAAAGCTGATTATTGCCCATATTATTCCAGAAAATTATAAGAACACACCAGTTCTCTCAAGTAGTCTTGGTAAAACATTCAGAGGTCAAAATAAATTGTTTCTCGCTCATCAAACAGTGGCAGCTGCAACATTGCTGTCAACAAGGGGACATCGGGAGAGTGAGAGGTTAAAATGTCCGATACAGAAATATTTTCATGGTTATAACATGTTTGGAGAGAGGATGTGAAGTCGAGGTACCACTGCCAGAATGACATGGCAGGACCCGCTAATAGGTAGTCACATCCTGTGTCAACACTGCCAGGCTGGGCTTCTGTCCACACTCCAGCTCAAGCCAAAGAAGAGGATGAACTACTCACGCACTGCTATCACACTCTCTGAGTGGATTATTGAAAATAATTTGGCATGTGTCTTATCAATCAGTGGCAAAAAAAAGTAAACAAAAGAAAACCAAAAGGTGTAAACATGCCACTGAAAACAGAGTAATGACAGAGTCTGAATAAAAAGGAGGAGGTCGTCACAGGACTCACCAGCTGTGTCTCAATACGGAGGAAGCATCCTTGGAATGACCCATAGTAAGTGGACTCATCTTCTGTCAACTCCCTAAATCTCTCAAGCAGATCTGAAAACGGACAATGAGGTCTTTAAGAGTTGCTCTTTTTTTTTTTTTTAAATCATAAGCTGTTCAGCCCTTAATCTATCATTTCTTAAATTACAAAAAAATTGCATCTAGTCAACATCGCAAACAAGTAACTTAAACTATTTTTTTCAATATGATGTTACATATCCCTGTTTGTTTCAGACATTAAAAGTAGCTAATTCATTTAGATTAAACTAAACAATTCCAGTTAAATGAAGTAATTTTTCAAGGGCACCTTGTTGAATAGATGTAATGATGGTCAGTTAGGTAGGGGGACAAAAGCTGCTTTTTAAGGAGCCTTGGAGATGGGACAGTAATGCGGCAACATAATGCAGTCAGTCTTTGAAGATCCCCTCCAAAGGATGCAGTCCCTGGTATGGGGCTAATATCAGGTCATCAAATTTTAGGTTGATGGTTTGGCTGGATTGAGGATGGCTTTGCATCACATCCTAAAGTTTTGTAAACATCCAGGACCACCACTGCACCACCCCAAAAGATATCCAAGCATACCTTATCAAGCATGTTTCCTTTTTCATCAACAAAGGATACACTGATATCCAGAAGAGATGGACACTTAAGCTTCCCAGAAAAACATAACGTCTGTCAGTCTAGAGATGAAGATTGCCTGCAAACAGTGGGCACAGTGCATATTCTCCATGAGCAAATTTATCTTGCTTTCATCACAAAGAGGTAAGATAATTTCACATAATGCTAGCTGCTTTAGGGCTAAGTGGCAACCTCCAGGGTTGAAAAAGGAGGACCATGAGAAAGTGGCAAAAACTTGTAGTTCCTTGAATGTACGCTTGAGGTTGGCTGCAGAAACCCTATTATGTGTGCAGGAAATTGACTTTTGGCCAGACGGCCTTAAGTTCCTCCACAATACAGTCTTAATGTGTTACTACATAAAGCTAAAGATTGGTTTAAATGACACGCACATTATGGAAGCTTCTATCTGCAGTGTTCCAAAGACTCCTCTGATAATCAAACTACTGCCGTCACATGGCTCTTCCAGTTCTTTCTACAGTCTACGTTAAGGTCTATTGAGGTGTTTTGGTGTTGTCCAATGTATCAACTATGATAGTGCAAAATTAGAACCAAAAGCTCTGGAACTATGGGTCAACAAGTGCAACAGCGCAAAAGTAAGATTGACAGAAAAAAACAGCATCTTCTGAGCAAAAAAAAGGAAGGAAACAGGGTAAGTTGGATAGCTTGTAGCAGTTTCTGGGTCCTTTTACAGGTGCTGTTCAACACAATGTAATGAAGGTTTGGAGAAGTTTTCGTTTTGGAGACACTTGGAAATAAGCAAAGACAAATTTTTGAGTGCTTTTAGAGGGCAAAGCCTGTGTGAAATACAACACTGTGCTCAAAGACTACAAGAGCAAAGAGGAATGAAGGATGGAGAACAGGGTAGACGGAGAGGAACAGAGGGTAGACGGAGAAAGGGAGGGAGTGCCACGTCGTTCTTAATCTAGTTTGTCTGTCGTAATCGTGTCAATGTCACTCTCAATCAGGCAGCCACAACTAGGGCTATACAACTTCAGTTTGATTGGGCCAAACCTTGTCTTTAAAATGACCTCTACAGGAAAGGTGTGCAAGTAGATAGAGAAAGAGAAAAAAAGGAAGATGGTGAAGGGGGGGGTGAGATGAAGGGGAGGGGAGTCTTGAGGAGACAATATGAGAAAGATGGAGAGAGGGAGCACAAATTAACTTTAAACCTGTTACTCCCCCCACCTGTCTGTCAATTTCACTTTGGTCTCTTTCTTTGTTCTGATTTTTCGGTGTGACAGTATCGATTGCCCTTTCTTATTACACAAGAGGATACAGAGATGCCTGCCTGAGTGTGTGGTGTTCGGGGGCTTGTGTAAACTTCAGTCATAATACTGCTTGCCAGTATTAAGAAAACTGTTGAGCTTCTAACAGAAATGTTTGTTTTTGTGTCAATTTTGGTGCCCCTAGTGGAAAAAGCAGAACTTCAATTCTGCCACATGGTAGCTGCTCAATCACCTCACTTTTCCCCCTTTTGGGATAGGAACCAGTCACAGTCCCTTTTTCATATCACCCCTGTTGAGGTTTCAAGAAAGCTAAGCTGATAAACAGTGGCTATGTTTACATGCAGTCAATATTCGGGTTAAGATCAATATTCCGGTTTCTGAAACATTCGGAATAACCCAGTTTACATGCATGAGCAAACAGGGTTACTCCTCTATGCATAGTATCCCGAACAAAATAGCGACGCATGGAGAACATCATGGCACAATGCGCGTCATTTCTGCATCTTCTTCCTGTATCCAAAAGCAACGAGAACAACAGCAGCAGCACAGCGGACAATGAACGGCCCGGAGCAGCTAACAGTCGGCTTCATTTGCGCTTTGGTGCTGGTACTGACCCACCACCGGTACTTGACACTATTCTTTGTCAGTTTCTTCATTAATGGAAGACGAGAACGTGAAGAATTAGGAAATCGAGCTGTGCCGGAGCTGTGCCATGTTACAACAAGTACTTCCTGTACTCAAAAGACAGAATTTCCTTGCGAAAAGAACATGCGCAGTACATAACTTAATGTTCCTTTTGATTAGGATATCCCAATCGGCGTATACATGACCAAATATTCGGGTTAGAAAACCCAGGGGTGACTTTCAGGGTTTTAAAAACCAGAATATGAGCATATTCCGGTTTTTCAAAAGGTTTTTTGGTGTTTACATGGCTGCACGCAACCGGGTTATAGCTAATATTCCTGTTATGAAAGGTTTAATGACTGCATGTAAACGTAGCCGTTGATGCCGAGACACTGCAGAACACTGACTGGTATGAGAGTATTGTCACTAGAGCTGCGGTTCCATTGAGGGGTCCATCCAACTCCCCGTGAACTTCCTCCTCTCCAACAATGGCAAGGAAGGTGTGTACCTCCCAAGTACTCCATGCAGCATTATGCCTTGCTGACATTCTTTATAGCAAAAGTAGTAGAAAGTCGCTCACTCAGATCCACAGGTGACTCAAACGTGGCATGGTTTGTTTTTCTGTCGTACAGGAAGTGCCGACTCTTGGGACCAATTCATGGATTGCAGTTTTTAGCTCCATCCTGTGGGGTTGGCTGCGTACCCTCAGCACTCCAACAGAAGGGAGCCAGAAAAGTTGGAAGGCATGGATCAGTTATTTGGGTACTTCACCCTATATTTGAAAGAGGAAGCACCATACTGAGCAAAACTGATCCAGACTGTTTGGTGAAAATGCAGCTAAGGGGTGTCACAAATGGGATGTCTACCACAGAAATGAAACACCTTTTAATGTCCCATCAGTGATTCTGTGTGACTTCCAAACTCAACTGTGCATTTACATCTATTTTGTACTGCTTTTTGCAACTGTCTCGGGTATAAAACTTGTGTCCTTGTTATGACAAAAAGACACAGACCGAAAGCCAGCTACATTATCTCCTTAGTAAACTTTGTCAGTTTGTTCTGACCTTAGGGCTGTTTCTCACAGCCATGTCTTGTTGCTCCAAACTTTGTTGAGGTTGTATTGCATAAGCAGTGGTTCAAAGAGTGGAACACTAATGGTGGAATAAAGTAGCTACTCTAATGGTGTTTGACTTAAAATATAATATTGGTCATTAGGGATGCAACTAACGACTATTTCCATCGCCAACTAGTCATCCACTATTTGGTTGATTAGTCAAACAGTCAGGAGCTTGTTCTTTCTGTTTTTGCCGCTACAGTTACCTAATGAGTCTTACTCTTACTTTGTGATGTTGGTATAGTATTATATAAAATTATACTGCAATATAATATTAATAAGTATTATTGTTATCATTGACATTTACCTTCTACATTTGACCATGCTCTTTCAAACTAAAAATGTGCAGTTTTTTAATTTTACCTAAACATTTCTCATGCTATAAACATAGCTATTGTTAACTTAACATGGATGATCAGGGTTCCCACTCTTTTCTTGAAATCCTTTTCCGGGACGTTTTCACCCCACACACACACACACACACATGCACACACTTTGAAGTGTCTTTTCAACAGTTGTACCTTACATTTTGTACATTTACCCAGATTGCTATGTTTCTGCCTATTCCGTCCCAGAGGTCTGATTTATAAGATGTGCAGTCTATGGCTGTAACAAATCTTTGAAGTGTCATACATCCTCTGACATTTTTAGAAACTATGACAAATTTATCATAGAGTAGCAAAATGACACCCACAGATTCCAGTGTCACATAACCAACTGAAGTCACAATATTGGTGTGGGTAATTCCCAGGTTAATCTAGCCTTCTAAAAAACAAGACTAAAGGTTGAGGACCAATATGTCTAGCTAGCTCCATCACATTGAACTTAAAATATATTTATTTCTAACTCTCGGGCATGAACATCGTGTGCTAGCTATCTTTTTAGTCTGGCTTTTATGTAGTGTCTTACTATTTAAATTGGACTGCAACATAAGAAAAAGAAAAAACTCTGCTTTAATTTAGGCTTTTTTAGAGACACACCATTTATGGTTTGTGAATGTGATACTCAAAGTCCCTTCTCCTTTGATGCTGGTGCAGAACGAACAGTCTGAAGGTGCGTTCACACAAAACACGACTTGGCGCCCGAGATCGCGTCTTCCACCCAAGTACCATCATCTGTCCATAGCTCATTTGGTCGCTGTCACGTCATTCAGTGACATCACACCTGCTTGAGTTTACCCCATAATCATGTCATACATTATATAATAGAATGGTTTGCTGACATTATTCCAACTGTTTCCCTTTCACTCACCTACCAGCCACAAAACACTGCAGCTGCTGGCCCTGCAGCAGCGTCGTCCGCGAGTTCTCTGCGGTCCTTTCTAGGCAGAACTAATGTACTCACCAACAAATGTTCCCCACACGGACATGGATTGTCACTCTGTGATCCTGAATAAAAACAGTTTGTCACGGGTGTCGTCACGCACCGACAAAACGCTGATTGGCTGTCGCAGCACAGCAACACGGGACATCCCCTGAAAGGTTCAAATTTTTAAACTTTGTTGGACGAAGGACGACTGTGGCATGGTCGCATGTCCAAAGCGACTCCAGATTTCTCAACAGGGGCACCACCACATGACTCCCAAGATGTGACCAAGTCGCCTAGATCGGGTCTGTCGCATCGCGTGACATCTGGTCGCGCCTGGTCGTGGATGTACATTGACTTTGCACGGAGAGTGGTTGCCAAGGTCGCCCAAGTCACGTTTGGTGTGAATGCACCTTAATACTAAAGTGCTGATAAATAAAAAAAAAAAGACAATTTTACACTAATTTGTTTAACTGTAGCTGAGTGAGAACAGAGTGGAGGTAACTTAGACTGAGTTTGAGTAAAGTAAATGTGATCTTTGACAGTAATAAATAGCAAGAAAAAGTTTTATCTGCCCAGTTTCCAGGTAAGCTGTCATGTCTGCTCGCAGCAGTGGTTAATGGAGATGGGGTTAGCTCTTAAATTAGCCACAACTTTAGCCCCATAAGCTCTGAAACTTTGGCTTTGGTGCAGACAAATAAGTCTCCAATGTGCCTCCCGACACCATTAAGTCTGATGTGAAGACGTTTAACTTAACTCCTTTATCATCAGTGCAGAGGCTGAAATAAGCAGAGAGAGACAAAGATTTAGGCGTGGTAGCATGTTTTCTGACACTTTGTGGCTGCTGTTTGATGCTGCTTCATCAAAGATAGGAAGAGGAGTAAGATGACTCAATTCTCTGAATAATCTGATCCAGAAAACTACTTAATGTCCATCCATTTCACTAAAAACATAGGGTGATGTAATTTAATGACCATCCAACAATAAAATTCATCAATGACAATTTATATTGTCATATTTTGTCAACTACTTTGATGATTTGCTGCTTCCCAAATGGTCATTAGCTGGAATTTATGATGAGATGGTAGTCATGTGTAAAAAAATCATTAGTGCAAGTGCAACTTATTTTGTGTTTCCTATTCCAGTGTTGGGAAAGGCCCACTGGTGAGTGCGTGCAATAGTGTGAATCATTGTTGCAACCACTTTCAGGGCCAGTGGGGTCACTGGCAGTGTTACTTTGATGGTCCCAGGCTGAAAATCCCTGTATCAAAGCATTTACTGTAATGATTAACAATGTGTTTTGGGCCAATGAGAACTGGGCCTAGTTGAGTCAATAAATAGAAAAGCACCTAAATTCCCAAAATGTGCAATGCTAGCATTTCAGCAATTAAAAATCAAGTCTAATCTCAGACAAATGTATGACTAAATGTTATTTTGGGGTAAAATGTTGGGGAAAGGCTGTTTTTGCAAAGTTTAGCTGATTTTACTGTCTGACATCAACTTTCCAGTTTCAGTCATTAAAAAACACCCGTTAAGAGGTCAACAATATTCATGCTGATGTTCTTTTTCTTTTTGAGGTCAATATAAGGTATGTGTTCCAATATCAGTTAGCTCTTTTGCCAAAAACAAAAGTTTTAAAGTCAACCTTATAGTTGAATAACTTTCAATAAAGGGAAGTATATTCCATTTTCACAGAGAGCCAACGTTGCCTGCTTTCAGTACTATGTAACATGGACTGCAGATTAATGTACTTTTGCAAAAAATGTGTTATGGCACTCAAATGCACGTCAGCATTTTGCTTAAAAGAAAGGCTATGTTGCAGATGGACAGGGAGCGTAATATGTCCTAAATTAGCTCCGCTGCTCTACTTAACAGCTATTGAGTCATTGTCTTCTTATCAAAATCCCACTCAGCCTGTCTCGATGAAGGGTTAGCAGGTAATGTTATCATATTAAAGTTTCATAGTAGCAGCTGTTACATGACTGTTCTGTTATGCACTGGCTATGCATTCTCACATTATTTGTCCTAGTTTACTGTAGAGGCTGCGCAGACTTTGCTTTATAGTAAAAATAAAGATATTGGTAAACAAATGCATGTTGTTTATGAGGCATAACAGCACTGTATTTGCGTCATGAGATTGCAGCTGCTCTAGAAAACATTCTGGTAGTGACAACACGCAGCAAACTAAGTTTCATCATATTGTTTCATTAAGTCAGGTCACTGTGGTTTGAAACTAATCATTAGAAGTGTCCATGTTTTGTTCAGTTTGACCCCTAACAGGGCAAGAGTGCTGTTGTCAAGTAGATTATAACAGGCAGATTCAATCTTTGCTTGTTCCTTTGAATGCATTGTTTCCTTTGAGGTTAAGTTAGCATGTCAGAGTACATTTCATAGGAGCAAGGCACAACATTGTGGTTATAGATAAACAGGGTGTTTTTTGCTAAATCTGCTTAAGTCAGCAGATCCACTTCCCTATAAGTGTGCACCAGCAACCAAACATCTGTGAGCACACATGGCAGTCATAGTAACATAAAATACCATAACACAAGAAGTCAAAATTATCTAATAATACATTTAAACAGTAGATTTAAAAGTTTATTTTTGCTCACAAACAACATTTTTTCTACTAATCACTTCTGACTGTTTGCTTATTGGAAGATTATTTTTTCCAATGCTTCATCTGAGGATCTATTTTTCATCTATGTATTGGGAGATTTGTGTTTCACCACAGAATATTTGCTAGTTCCCACTAATACCACAGTGGCGTCAAGTTTGTTTTATTGTGTTTGTCTCTTTGAGCATGCTGTATTGAGCCACAGGCAAATAAGAGAGAAAATGTTTGTACAGTGTTGGTTTCTGCTTTGTTTTCTCCGTGCTCACTTCAGTTTTTCAAGACACACTTTTGAGCCTACATGCTTCCACACTGGCTTTGATTATGTAAATTCTGTTGGACTAGAATGGGAATGATCGATGAAATTGATTCAGTAAGTTTCTGACATGGCAGCGTATTAAATGCAAATCTAAGTTGAAAACATTTTTGAAAAATAAACGAGATGTCCCAAGTTTTTCACTGTTTCTAACCACTGTGGGGAAACATGGTCATAATGTGAAGTTCATTGTCAATGGAAAGTTTCAGGATGAGTCTCTCCAACCCCAGTGCTCTCTTGCTCTTCAAGAATCTACGAACATGTGCTGTAATTCATGCATTCAAAATAAATCCCAGATATGGGTTTTAAATTATTAGCTCAGTATCCAGACAAGTAACATGATACAGGTTTATATGGTTTGGGCCTGGCGTCATCTGCTGCAGTGAAAACAGAGGGGCTTAAATATAACAGCAAGCTTCATTATTTTAGGTTAGGGAGTTTTGACAAGCCTTTGAGAAACTTCCAGTCATACTATTAAGAGAAATAAATACATGAAAAAATTCCAAAGATTCTTGATGAAACATTATCCAAGGTGTTGCGAAGACTCAACCTTATAAGGAAGATCTCTATAACATTACACCCATGTTAAAGAAGAAAAAGAGAAACTAGAACAAAATCATCCAGTGACTGGCAACGTGTACTCTGGGTAAAACAGAAACTCAGTGTTCATTATTACATTATGATTGTGTTGGATTTAAAATGTATTTTAGTATTACAGGAACGAAAAATCCAAGGCAAAATGATGTGTGCCATTGAAAGTCTCCCAGTTCCTCTTATTACCCAATGCAGTGGCTGAACCTGCTTAAGTCCTGTTATTGGCCTGCTACACTAAGAGACACCAGCTGTTCACACATACCTCAAGTGTGCCATGCTGGAAGGTGCAATTATTGGTAATAGAGTTGAAGTTGTGCATGTTTCACTCAAAGTAACCTATTAACAGGTTGGCTTTCATTCATTACTAGGAAGCCAAGACAGATCTTCTGCAGCTAAGTGCTGAGCAGTCTCTAATTTCAACTGAGAACTGGTTGTCAAGGAACAGCTATGGGTGCTTGTGTTTGTCTGAGGTAAGAGGCGAGCTCATGTGGATGTCCTATTACATCATATACTACACAGTCACGTACTTCTGTATGTGTAAGACCTTTTAGCTTACACAACAATTTGTCTTGTCCTGTTCTCTCTTTTTTCCCCTTGGTTCCTATTATTTGATTCCCAGTTTTAAAGGTTGTCACGGCAGCTGGGGAGCATAGGCTGAATCATGTTTAGATGTAGTTTAACAGTCCAGAGTGAATCCAACACAGTATATGTGTTTTAACTTCATGTAAACACACTGAGTGTCCTTTTCTGTTCTTTGTTGTTTAACTGGTGCAGCTGGTCTTCTTCCTTGAGACACACTGTCAACATTCTTTCATTATTTTTTGCTTGTTTTTCACTGTTCAAATTGAAAGGGTTAAGAGCATTCCAGCGTAATGATGCATGAGGGACATGCTGTAAAACCACTGAGTAATTGTGTTGTATATCATGATCTCAATATCGATCAATATAATCACAATTGAGCCACCAAGGGTCAAATGTCAAGGTTGAAGAGTCTAATGTTCAGCACTTGTCTGCAAATTTTCCAATATTAAGAAATGCTTAATGTTTTTTCTTTTTTTTTTCAGGTGGGGGGAGGGATATGGCATATCAGTCATGTCAGGCTTGAAGATGAAGTAATTAAAATTTGAAGGTCTAGGTCAAAGGTCAAGGTCATCATGTCTTGTGTTTATCCCTTGCATTCGGGGACAATTTCTTGTTAAAGCGTTGAATGTTTTGGTTGTTTGTTTTCAAAACTTACAGAAATGTCCTCTCTGATTTGAGGCTGAACCTGTTTGATTTTGGTGACCACAGGTGAAACGTCAAGGTCATGAAGCCTCATATCCATTCCTCGCTAATGAACATGATATCTTAAGAACGCTTTGAGGATTTTTTGAAAACCTGGCACATATGTCCACTTTGAACCTAGAATGAGCTGATTTGGACTTCCCCTTACAATTTAAGTTCCATCAAGCACACAAACATAAACAATTCCCCAGCCCTTCATCTTGATCCATCACTGAACTTCCAGTGCTCCTCTGTTATTTATTCATGGGAGGAATGAAACCCTCAGGCAGAGGTTCTAGTCGTTTGTTTTGTTTGTTTCAAGTCTTTTATAAGAAACAAAATTAGATAGTCAGAAACCAGGTGAGGTGTTAGCCATGACATGCAGGACGGTAGCCGCAGGTCTGACTTAAACTCAGGTCAACAGCCTCTGTAATAAGGACCAAAAACAAACCACTAGGCTGTCTGTGACCACTCCCCTTAGTTTTTAATCATACATTGTTTATAGAAAGAAAGGTTGAAGATGTTGAATAATAAAACATGTATAAATGAGAGTTTTGGCAAATGGCTGTTCAACATGTTCCTGGTTATTCTTGAGGATGCCATTGTGGCTTTGTTTAACGTTGTTAAGAACTCATGGTGGATGAATGTTGAAATTAACTGAGGATCAACAGCCCTCCTGCCTCTATCTATCCATCTATCCGTCCATCTGCTTGTCTGTCTGTGGGGTCTTTTTACAAAATATAACAAATAGTATGGTCCTGCTTCATGCGTAACATTTGTCA
The DNA here is from genome assembly GCA_037902135.1 of Cetoscarus ocellatus. Classification (NCBI taxonomy): domain Eukaryota; kingdom Metazoa; phylum Chordata; class Actinopteri; order Labriformes; family Labridae; genus Cetoscarus; species Cetoscarus ocellatus. The sequence continues at coordinate 620,620 of JBAMNC010001577.1, forward strand.
TGAATTAGCACTGCACAGATAAAGATCCACTGATGAAGTGCGAGACAGAAAAAAAAAACCCTGAAAAATAGTTGAGCAAAAACTTTTTCAGGCACAGTATCAACTTGGCGACTCGAAAACGAACTGGTCCAAATGAACCTCCAACTGGCCTTCATCCATTGGGCAATCCTTATTGTTGCTGAACTCTGGGACGGTGCTTTCTGTTGTGGCCTACTGCTGCATAACATATGGTCCTCAGCTTTCATCTCTCCAGGGATGAAACACCCACACAAACACATGCACAGACTTATTCGCACACAAACACACAGACAGACTCACATATTAATATCAATGCACACAGAAAAGAGGAGAGAGAGAGAGAGAGAGAGAGGAGGAACTGCAGACAGACACACCAAAATAGCAACTAAAGACACGCACATGCCGGTCTTCAGAAGAGACATTAAACAAAAAATGCCAAAACAAGCCACCCCAAGTGACAGGCTGGATGAATAAAACATGCTTTCAGGGCGACCCTTTGTCGGCTAGCCCTACTCCTCAGAAATATTGTGGAGCAGGAAATATTCCCAAGAGGTACCAGCAACAGGACTCATGTGAATGAATACCAGCTTTAGTAGACCTGAGCTCTGATTTCTAAGTGAAGTGTCTGGGAGAGGATTGTCTTGATTGTTTAGGCCTAAAGTAGAAAGTGCTAAGAAGTGCTAATGTTTTCAATCTCTTACAAAAAAATTCCCTCTTCAGCTGCCCTATCTCATGAGGCAAAAATTAAGATATTTGAATTGTTTGACCATAATAAATATTGTAGACTCGTGCAAATGTATGAAGCAAATACATAAATATGAAACACAAAGACACACACAAATGCACATACACAGTGCTTTCCACACTCAATTCCACTCTGCTCTAAATCAAGGCTCAGCCAGGCTAATGCATAGATCCATACTGCTCTGGGTGAATTAACGTTAGTAATAAGATATCATGGCCCTGATTGATCCTCTATTTCCATGTCCACACCATAAAATGACCCAAGCCCGGCCACAGCATACCATCACTCTAATGCTGCATTGATTCCACTCTAGACTGCTGTGGATTTAAGTTAGGCTACAGAGGAGGCCATGGCTGAAAAACTGGTGGTACTGATAGATGACTGTGAGGAAAGGAGTTGGAGCAACATATGTGGGTGTGTGTGTGCTTCAGCTATAAGGTTATGTAACATGTAAAATGCAATTTATTAAAGTAACAAGGATAACAACAAAAACAATTTCAGGGTTCAAGAACATAGCTGTCATCTAAAATACATCAGTAAAAATATGTATTATTATTATTATTATTACCACTGCCAAGGAGGTCATGTTTTTGCTGGCAATTTTTTGTTTGTTTGTTTGTGAGCAGGCTAACTCAAAAAGATATGAATAGAAATTATGAAATTTTAAAGGAATGTTGGTCATGGCACACGGAGGAAGTTTTGGTGATAATCCAACTCCAGATGCAGATCCAGGGATTTGTGGAAGGATTTGTAACATTGCAAGACAGGGCAGTTTTCCATATTTTCGATAACAACTCCATAAGTTCTCATTAGATATTGATGGCACTTTCAGGGAAGGTTCACCATGGCACAGGGGATAAGTGATAAGATTTGGTAGTGACCCAAATCCAGATATAGATGTAAAGCCCTGGCTGAGGTTTGTGATCTTGGGGCTCCTCTTGTTCCATATAGAATTAGTTTTGTTAATGACCTGACAGAAAATAAAAAAATAACTCATTCGTTCATTTGGCCATAGTTCTTGAGGTAACTTAGCAAGGAGCATTATATTGAACATGAGATGTTGCCCTCCACATTTTAAGTCCAATATGATTCAGAAAGGCAGACTGGGACTTCACTTTTGCCAAATTCTTCACAATAAAAGTCTCTGCTGGCGATTGTGGTTGAAAAGATCCATCAAGTAAATTGAGTGTTTACTGAAGTAGCCAAACACAACTCAGGAAAGAAACTTGGAGCCACACATTAAGTCACAAGCTATGACATGTCTGTGTAGATTCTTGGTCATCCAGGTCATGGTCATCCAACGTTGATCCAAATGGCAACTGGACTGATTCAGATTTTTTAAGATGTTTTGCCTCTTCTTGAAAAGGCATCTTCAGTCCTACGCAACAGTTTGTACATCAAGGAAACCAGACAATCTCCATATAAGTACGGCAAAGCATAGGAAAGTCCCCTCCTCTGGACAGCTGTTCACTTACATATTACAGACACAGGACATTCTTTTTAAGGCAACAAAGTCTGCATTTTATCCAGAGAAGATCATCGGTCTAAGAGAGCTGTACAGTGAGGCATTTTTGTAGACATGGAGAAACTAAAACTGAACAGAAGTGGAGGACTTAGACATTCTTTATCTCTTACACATAAAGCATAAATCAGTTTTGGATTCCTTTCATCAACAATCCAAACAACAACTCCACCAAAGGACCAAACAACATGTGATCAAAACAATCCAGGAAGTATCCACTGGTCACACCTCCAGAGGAAATCAGGTCAACAACCCTGCCAATGACTCTCAGGTGACCACCAGGATCAACTGTCAACAGAGGCTTATATTTCTAGCTCTTCCCCAGTCAACTCTGAAAACTGAAGAAGCCTATTAGGGAAGAGGCGAAATGTCTTCAAGAATCTGAACCAGTCCAGTTGGCACTTGGATCAATGTTGGATGAGCTATGACATAGACAGAACCGACTGAAAGAGCTCATAACACCCAGCTCTGTTCTTCAGGAGAGTCCCAAATTAGTCCTGAAGGTTGTTGTAAGCAACTTTAGATTGTTTTTTTCTTGTTCTCAAAGCTCTTGAAGCTTATGTGTTCACTGTAGCACCTGCTCCTCCAGTGGATAGACTTGCTTTCTATTCCCTCCATGGTAAGCATTATACATGAAGGTAGTAAAATTAGGGCCATAAACATATATATTTTTTAACATAAAACAAATATGCTACAAGTTGCCTGTGTTGTAAGTTGAAAAAAACAACAACAATCATAAGACCTATGCCCACCTCTGACTAAATTAACAATTCAGTTCCAGCACAGACTGAGGTATATCTTCTCAACAGCTTTTTTATCAAATGGGCAAAATATGACCTTACATTAAAAATGTATTTCATAAATCTACATGATAAAAGCATTAAAATAGAGTTATCAAAGCAAGCCACCGAAGAAGAATTACAAACAAATAATTAAAAACAAGTGTTATACTTCTCTGTTCAATTATTAGTTTATAATTAAATTCACAATTATGTAACACACAAATAAAAGGAAACGGCCAAAAATGCTGATTTGAAACAAATGCAACCTCCCTTAGCATGCCAAAATGTTGGCAAAGCCTGGAGACAAACAAAACCAACCGAGGCAAAAGGAGACATACAGTTGCCAACGGGTAAGAAAAGCCTTATGTAATAATAATAGCTTTGGAATAAGTAAAGCAAAAACATTTTAACAAAGTGATCATTATGAGCCCCAGCCTGAGGACAAGATAGAGCAGAAACACAATGAAGCTGAGGTTGAGACCATACGTTGGTAGTGGTGCCCCATATTGGTGCCTCATTTGATTGAAATCTCGAGTAAAGATCTCTCCATCAACCACTAATGAGCATATTAAACCACTGGTTTATACCAAGCACATCAACATAAGGGCCAAACAAGACTGAAATGACCCACTTCTTGTTGTCCAAGCAGCCTTGGGCGGATGGATTCACCCAGTATCGTCACACGCCAGCTCGCCTGATGACAGAGCAGAAGTCATTGAAAACATGTGGGGTTATTTCAGGGGAGACGGCTGTTCCAGGAAACTGCTAGTCACTGTCAGAGTTTTGGTCTGAGCTTCAGGACCTGTGATTGATTTACAAACCACCAGAGGGACAGTCACAATCACGCCATGCAGTCCCCTCTGGACAAGGACCGTCCCAAGAGTGGCTGGATGCTGACCAACTGCCATGCTCACCTAAACACACACGTTTGCACACACACACAAACACATTCCTGCCTGTCTGAATTACATGCTGGACCATATCCCAGGGTCATTAAAACCAGATTGCTACGAAGACACAGACACCACGCAAACACACACACATTCAGATGGACGCATGAGCACACGTACCTATCGCCCTAAAGGCATACTGTTTGTTTCCACTGTATAGTCTGCTTTTGTCTTCACATGGCGCACACACTTATCAGGCAAGACAACTCAGTGCTGTTAGTATACAGAAAAAAACAAACCAATTGGCAGACAAGATAGACAGACAGAGACACAAACACAGACACACGTTCAAACAGCGGCGAGTGAGTAATGGGATATAATATCAAACAGGTGAGGAGCGAATCACAACTGGTGGGAACAGTGCTGTGTAAGGAACTCAACAAGCAAGACTGAAGCAGTTATACAAAGCAGATACAAAAGAGAAAACAGCAGGTGGAATCTCTCTTACAAACTTCCCTCTATAGTTCAATTCTACAAATAATGTGTAGGTGCTGCCATCTAAGGTGGCTTCCATAACTGCGAGTAGGACTGCAGTATCAGGAGCTGTCTGCTGACTGCTACAGAGAATTAGATTAAAAACATGCTGATAAACAGAGTGGTGCAGGGATGACTTATTTTTGTAGGTCAACGTGGGAGTGAGCATTGCTCTGGTTGCCTTGACTCATAGTCTATGAGACTTTCACAGTGTTCTTGGATCATTGCTGATTTTAAGGTTGTGTGAACAAAAAATTATGAAACTTACACATTTTGTTCAGTGTGATAATATTGACAAACAAATCTACCTATCATTGTTTTTAAGCTTAAATGTAATGGACAAGAGTAAAGAGTCAGCTGCTCAGGTTGTAAGTCTCTAGAAGAAGCAACAAGATTTAACTTCACAAAAACAACACCAAAATGAGCAATTTTGACTCAAGTGACAGCAACATGTCATTAGTTATCATTATGAACCTGAGTACACATAAAAAGAATGTTTTCAGATGGTGTCACGTGTTGAAACAGGGATAGGGGGATCTGTTGTCTAAACTGAGGCACTGGACAGATCACAAGTTACCTAGTGGTGCAGATGCATGAATTGTGAGCCCATGCCCACAAAACTTGCACATCAACAGCCCGTTGATTGGTCGAAGGAGACGTCACTTCCCGTGCGACAGCGGTAATAAAGAACAACACAGCCCACAGTTTAAATCTCCACTCATCTTCGTGAAGATAACTCTCAAGGCTTTTTTGTTTGGAAAATAGCATCAAGATCGAGCGTCCCATGGTCTGCTGTGGAGGTGCAGACCTTCCTCAGTATTCTCGGTGAAGAGAATCGTTGCTCTTTGTTTACTGTGTCGCGTTTTCTTCTTCGTTGTATTTAATAGCCGGGTACACTGTGTCGCGCTGCTATGACATGCTATCGGCATCTGGCTTAAACGCCGCCTACCAAGTAGGGTACGGCTGGCTGTGGAAACGCAACCAGGATCAGGCTTTACCGATCCGGCCTGAGCCAAACCGTGCCGTTCCATACCGGACCACTTGGTGGAAACGTGGCTTAAGTAACACAGCTTCTTTGAGACCTTTCAGCATCAATCAATCAATCAATAAATCAATCTTTATTTGTATAGCGCCAATTCATAACAAGTGTTATCTCAAGACACTTTACAATAGAGCACAAAGCTCTTCATATTATGGATACACATATATGCATAGATACATATATACATATAAAAATACACATATACATATATATACAAATATATACATCCAACACCCAACATGAATCCATATAGCCAATCATGAATCCCTCCATCATGGCGGCAAGAAAAAACCTTATGTTAAGCAGCAGGAAATCTTGAATGTGGACCCCAGTCTCATGATGAACAGCAAATCCACACGATGCTGTGTTGGGTGTGTGGGCAAAGGGAGGGAGGTAAGTGGAGACAAGTGGATTAAAGTAAGAACTAAAGCTAGTGACAGGTCAAAGGACCAATCATAGACCTGTCGCTGTCAAATTTGTTTCTGCTGCAAACAAATTTATTAGTATTAGTATTTATTATTATTATTCAGCAGAGATCCTTAAATTTGGAAAGCCTTGAAACTGCTGTTGTGTTGTAATCCTGATCTGTCTATATTTAAAACAACAAGCCAAAGTTGTCCAAAACCCAAAATTTTGACCACTTCTTTTTCCTGTTTTTGCATTTGGGATAAATACAGGAGCAACGGACTTCATAAGACCCAAGGAGTTAGATTTATATCAGTTTGTGTTCTGGTGATTGCAATTTGACCCGCTGCAGCACTCTGACCTTAACAGCTAATGAGAGGAAAGCAGCACATTGCTGGAAGAGGATATGTAGCCCATAAAGTGTCTTTGTCTGTTGATGTGAAATGCTTTGAAAAAAATCTGACTACAGTGTCCAGTTAAGCCAATGTGTTTATTGTGTAGTTTTAACCTAAATATGGGGTTATTACAAGGCTTTCAGTGACACCATTGACTGCTATGTATAGCCTAGCACCTGGTTATTTCACCTGAGGGGTAAAACCGGCCTATAGCGGCAATCATATTCACTAGTGCTATCGGCCTCCAGTGATCCCACTTCAAAAATCAATCAATCCCAGTAAAGCAGTGGAGAACTTCACAGATTCTTCACCATGTACAAAGAGTTAAAATGAAGAAGGAAACTCGTTCTTGTCTTTGGTCAGCCTTCACTGAAGTAAGTGTCTGTTATACAGTGATACCACAGCAGTAAATCCCGGAAATTCCCGGATTCGTCTATAGAAAAGGTTCAGAACAAAAGCCATCACCATGTCCACATTAGCAAGCCAACAGGACTATTTTTACATTTTACTGAGTCACAAAGAGGCTTCTCCCAGCAGCGTGTCACTATTCTCATATCAAAGCTGCGTTTATAGCAGACAAAGCTTTGAAAGTGGGCCATGGCTCATAAAATGCCTTTATGTCCCTCGCCGGTGCACTAAAAAAAAACTCGAAACAATGCATTTTAAGTCTGGAATTGGACTCAATGAGGTTATTATGTGTGTGCAAAAAAAAAAAAAGCGTGTATATCTGTGGATGGTGAGTGAATGTGCGGGTGTACCCAGTTCTTCTCCCAACAGTTGTGTGTTTCAATGTGTGTAGGTGTTGATTTAATTCCCAACACTGACATTGTTCTTTTCCGATCTTTTCTCTCTTTTTTTCCGGCTGACAGAATGCACAGCCCTAACACTCAGCTAACAACCCTGGCTTCCTGAATCGCATGTAACCTAATCACTTACACCATCTGTTAATTATGTTAATACAAAAATGCCTTGGCTGCTATTCACGTCCATTCTCTGAATTAGCCCCCCACTTCCCAACCAAGTACCTTCTCTCTCTTTCTCTCTTGTCCAATCCTTCCCATCATCTCTGGCTTCCATTTTCCCTTTCTTTTTTAAAATCTTTTCTCTCTTATCCTTTCTAATTCTATCTCCTCACTTTGCCTGTGTGTTTTTTATCATCCTGGCTAATCCTTGCTTTTCTCCATCATCCCTTCCTTTCTTCGCACCATCAGCCTCCATCCAAATGCCTTTATGGTTTTTGCCTTTTTTTTTCTAAGTTGTCCACACTGTCAAAAAATCTCAAACTCCTAATTCCTCCTTCTTTTCACAATCCTATCCCTCACACCTCTCAGCCTGCTCTCCCAAGGGTAAGTGTTGTTGCTCCCTGTAGCAGTGAGTCAGAGGCTAAGCCGCCTGGAAATCCCCAGGGAGGATTTAGTCCGAGGCCAACTTATTTTGGTGAGTGATATCGATTCACTCGTCCACTTAATTGTTATTCACTATGCTAATCTGTATTTATAAATCTGCGTCTCTATCGATCTGCTGGAGACATAATAAACTTTGTCTTGCATGCACGATATTGTAACGAAGGGAAAACATAATTTAAGCACTGTATACAGTATTGGTCATTATATTAACACAATCGAACAGCATAATCAGAGGTATAAGAAGGCCTGATGGCACTGAGATGGTCCCCTGGGAGGTTTCATACAAGCCTGGGGATGAAGAGGGCAGTTTGCCCAGGAAAGGCAAAGCATAAAGATGTAAAAAGCGAAGGGTTTATACGATCTGCTTGACTTGATCAACAAACAATGTTATCTAAATTTAATGATCATATTCAATATCTGAGGTTGCAGTATCTCACTGCTTGCATGCAGATTACGTGTAATCGACTTTTAACCTAATGTCTATAGTTTGTGGGGCTACTTTGGAAAGGCTAATTTATTACATGTTAGGTCAAAAAAGTTTATGATAAAAAAGATGACTTGTGAAGCAGGTGGCAAAAAGTTTGATATAAGCACTGCACTCTTCTTGCTGCCAGTTAAGTCTTGAGGTCCTCATTCAGGCCCTATCCACACAGATGCAAAAACATTTTCGTCTTTAAACTTTTTTCTGTAAACGCGGAAGAAATGTGTCCGTCCACCTGAAAATGCTGAAAAAAAGCTGTATATGCCAGGCCTGTAAGTGGCACTGTGGCGCTGCTGGAGACATACACCAAAACCAGAGAAGAAATGGAGCTGCGAATAAAACATAAACGGTGTCAACAAAACAAAATGTGGCTATGCTATCCTTCATGTCCATTTGTTGCTTACCACTTTAGTAGGAGAGCAGGAAATTTTGCTTTAAAAGCCATACCAAGCTCAGTAGCTTCTGCAGCAAGAACACAACATTGTATTCCGTCACTGTTTCTATTGTTATCTGGTTAGCTCATGAGGATTCAGGGAGAGGTGGGCTATGAGATCATTGTTTCGGAATATGTGTGTATTTGTTGTACACACAGAAACTCAGGGATGGCATTTCGAGATGTTTTCACTCTGGGCTTCCAATGTGTAGACAAAACACCCCTACGATAGAAAACCTTTAAGAATACTTCAAAACATGTCCCTCCTGGCTAACTGGCCTGCTACAGCTGACAGTGAACATGTGTCACAAAGCAGGAAACAACCCCTGCAAGATGACTCCAACTTGCTGCCAAACTTACATAGTGCTACATGCAGGCAACCAGAGCACTATGAAATTGGATTGATGTTACTCTCTCTTGAAATGTCTACCTAGAGATATCACAGACTGTAGCTTTAATTTGTAATCATGACAGCTCCTGCGCTCTGTAGGGTTGTATCACTGACCTTTAAAACCACTGTGTATCTCAGTTTGTGTCCCTATATAAGTTTTTCTTTAGACTTTTTCTGTTAGGACATGTAAACATCATATCCTAAATTCGGCTGCCCTGACCGAGATTTCAGTGATTTAATATTGTACCAGGGGTAGGGCTGAATGATATGGACAAAATTTCATATCTCGATATTCATGCCAGATATCTCGATATCGATACGATACGATATGACTACGGGTTTGGTGAAAACCAAGCATTTTTCAGAAAAATTAAAAACGGTTTGAAAATAAAAAAGGTTTGTGGTTGGCTGGCCTTAGCGGTGCATTCAAGGGTAAATCGTAAAAATGAAATTTGTTGTGACTTCCAGAGCTGTACATGCAGGGCGAGTGAGGGGGAAATCTATATTGTTTATGTCGTTGCTTTTTCGATATTAATATCTTGAATGTTCATATCTCAATATAGATATGATAATGATATAACTTTCAGCCCCAACCAGGGGAACTCCAATAGAAAACAGGATACTAGGGCATTTACATGCCTTATCCTGCTTTCTGACAGCTGCCCTCAGCTACCTGCACAGGCCTCAGCTAAGTGGCATATCAGCAAAACAAATATGACAACAGCAGTGAGAGGGTCTTACTATTCAAGTGACAAAGAAACTGAGTTATGTCCTTCAGTGATGACAAAATTAATGTCACTGAAAGTTTAGACAGAAGGTCACATCAGGCTGAACTGACTTAGGCTGAGTTGAAACCATCTCTTTCATTTGTTTCAGGCAATATTAAGATGGATTTGGATTTGTTTGAAACAAGCATTGTCATCAAATTTTGTTGAAAACATCAATAAATCATCACGTCCCTACTTTTAATAGTTAATTATCTAATTATTTGAACTTTCTTACCACAGACTGCTTAAAACACGGTTGAGGCCTCAATCAAAAGTCTCTGAGGAGATTTAAATCTAGACAGTAACACACCTGATATACTTAAAATCTATCTGAATTTGTATCAGTCTAAAACTGAATAATGGGATAAAGTCAACTCAGCAATGTCCAAACATCTCCAAATTTAGGCATTACTTTTGGCATTGGAATCAATTATAAGTTACAAAAATAAATAAAAAGCAGTACATGCAATTATTAACTAAAAAGGAAATGAGCTATTTGGACCAAAACTCTGTCATGTCGATCTTTGTGTTTGTTGTGGAAACATTTTAATCCGGAATAAAGAGCTGAAATTACCAAAATTTCTCACCATAGTGCCATAGATAGGCTATGACACACATTTAGAAATCCAAAACCATTTCCAGAGAATCGTATTTTTAGTGTAGTGGTAAGAAAGTCACTTTCTGTAACAACAAGGAGGGTCAGGGGGATTTTACACCACTACCTCTGCCAACAATGATAAGAAAACATAGATAACAGGGGGATTGTACAACTTCTTCAGTTCTCAGGCCAACATCCATGCACATACACATATGTAAAAAAAACAATTTTTTACTGCTTTCACACACCCTCACACACCATCAACCACACATGAATGTACTCACCACCCCACACCCCGATGCCCCAGCCTCCCACAGCTGGTTGAGCAAGGCCACAGTTTGGGTGAAGCCCAGCGTTTCTTACAGTTGGCTGTGAATTTTATTTATTCTGTGAGTGCTGCGCGGTGAGAGGTGCATGGTGGGAGGTCGGGGCTGCAGGACCACTGAGCAGATCCTACAGAACTGGCATGGCCTATAGTTATTTCCGCTGTTTTAGGCTCCTATGCATTTGCAAATACTGTGTGTCCAAGAACACACACTCGCACACAAACTCCCACAGGAAGGCAACATTTTGTCCTCCATGCCCTTTGCGATAGGTATTTCAGTGTTTCCACAGTACAGCAGGAGTCTGTCCTTTGCTGGAGAACAGTTTATTATTGCATTAGTGATGGCACTGAAGACAAGTTCAAAATGGGGCCCTGAACCTTGTGGCCCTTCCTCAGGTGTGCAGTGAGGAGAAGCAGGGTGAAGGAGGGGACGGCTCCCCAAAAACAGCTGCCAGCCTGTAGGATGCCGCGGTGCCCCTCTGCGCATGGTGAAGTGGGTAGGAGAAGAGAGGCAGAGAGGGGGCCAAGGTTGTGTTCGCATGAGGAGACTCTCGAGGAGGCAGCGTCGCCTTCACCACTGGGCCTCCATCTGTCTGCACTCATTGATCCTCCTCCTTAACCTCACTTTAATTCAAGGAAGATTTAACTTTACTCATTTCTCCTTAGAAACACATGTGCTATACATTCAGTGATAATAGTAAATTGGTCCTAAATTACCCATCTTCTATTGTTTCAAAGAAGCATCATATTACACATTGACATATTCACACCCTTAATGTATTATAGTGTAAAAAATAGTCAACTAAAGGCATATAAAGGGCACATAGTGTACAAAATTAATTTATTTCTATCACTGCTTCAGCAATTCTAAAGCATTATCGGACTTTCATTTGCACATTGTCTTCTAGGTCAAAAGTTGGCTCCTGTATTATCCAACATGGCCTCAAACAAAGCAATGATTTGGTTATGCTTTGCTAGAAGAAGATTGAGATTAGATATAGATTTTAGAGCTGATGTTGCTTTCAAGGTCCCATGTCTTCATGTGTTTGACTGAATACATAATGTTTTGGCCGTCCATTAAGCAAGGACTTCATTCAAGCTCAATAAAAAGGAATAAAGAATTTCATCTCTGTAGAGGATCAGATGCAGCTCTTTTCCCCTTCCCTTTGGAAACGCTTGGGGATACACACATCACTGACACAGCAGTGGGAGCAGTCTGGGATTAAGGGTCTTGCTCAAGGAGAGATTGCCATGTGACAAACAGAGCTGGGCTCAAACCTGTGACCTTCCAGTTACTAACGGAGCACACTATCAGACATTAGACTTTGAGATACTTGTCTTGTATTACAGTTCAGCCTCTGGCCACTAGTTGGCAATGGGCATTCAGACATGTTTCTCACTGCTGTCTGTTACAGTAATTGTTCCTGTTTTTGTCACTGGAACAGAAACCAAAGTTAATCCAGGTTGCAGGGACCACTTTCCATTTAAATACCACTGATAAAAAAAAATTGTATTTTATCTGCAGATAATAGCTAGGGCTCTTATTGCAGTTAAAATAATAAAAAGATTTTTTTAGTCAAAAAGATTTAGATATATATTCCTGCTTATGTTATAGTGATATACTGTAATAGTCTGTGATTTACTGTACTGTCATCCCTGTATCAATATTACTGCATCCCTAGATTCTTGCCAAACCACAGCCCTAGAATAAAACTATTCTGTTTCTCTTGACCCTGCAGCGGTTTGTGCTGAGGTCAAGAATGACATAAAAAGATATTTGGCTAAAAACTGAGGGGGAAGTGACTGCAGGAATCTTCTGGTTATGGTATTTTTTTAATTGTTTGTTTTTTGCTCATTTATGCTTGGTTTGTTAAAAAAAAAAAATCCACTGTTTTGTTTTTTTCTGAGATTGCTGCCCCCAAAAAAGTTCTACGGATGACGTCATGCTACTCACAACCAGAGCAGGACGCCCACATTTAAACCTGGGATGATACCAGGTGAGAACAAATAGTCCAAGCCTAATAACGAAAATTAGGAAACGGTAACATTTGAGCCCTTTTTGTCTTTAGACAGGATCACAGCACCTGTAAGTTAAACAATGAGAGGTTGGTCTGCAAAGTGACGCGTGTGATTGTTGGCAGTGCTAACAATGTCCTCTGCTCTCCTTTCAGTTTAGCATCCATATTTCTGTGCTGAAGGCGGTTACTCGCTATTTTGGTCAAGTGGTTGTGTTGAGAATAACCTGCCACAAACCAAGTTCAACTTCTTCTTGATTTTTGGGTCAGTACTCCTACTACACTGTGCTGGCCCAAAAGATATCACAAGATAGGGTACTTCTGATTGAGTTGCTTCAAAAATCATACAGGTCAAATCCAGGTGAAAAGAAAGAGTTATTTCATGTTAATATAAAATGTCTTATGGACATACTGAACTACTGACATGAAAAGCAAATGGGAGAGAGAAAAAAAGTACATGCTGGAGAAACTGTGGAAATCAATATTCACACCATTACCACAAATCAGGGACTGTTCTGCCATGTAAAATTTTGTAAAAAAATAAAAATAAAAATACATAATGCTTTAAAAGACATTTCCAAATGTGAAATCACCTATAATTGTAAGACAATATTCCTTGGAAATATACCGCAAGACTGGTTAAAAAGATCAATACTTGTTGAATGTGCTTTTGGTGGCGAGTAAGAAGACTCTTACACTGAAATGGGTATCACAGGAAAGCCCAAAATAAATTATATGGATGGAAATGACAATGGACATCCACCAATGGAAGCATTAGTTGCATTTGTCAAATATAAACTGGAACAATTCTCCTCATTTTGAAAAAATGGAGAAACTTCAAGACTCCATGGAGGCTTGATTTTACTTTTAGAAATGAATACCTTTTGTAAAATGAGATCACTATATTTATAAATCATTTTTGGGACTTAAAGTAGACATGTATGTTGGATTCTCAAAAGGATGGTTTACTGTTAAGTAAGATTTTTGTCAAGTATCAATAAATAGAAAATTATATACAGTATATATATATATATATATATATATATAAAACTGTTCTGTTCCTATGACACATAACCAGTGCTTTATATTCATTCTATAGCATTCATTCAGTGTCCTGATTATACACCTTGGTTTGGGGGCATTTGGGCAACAAGACAGGAACCAGAAAGAGGGACTACAGTGGCCACCAGCAGCTGGTAACTGGGTTACACAATAGACAGAGCATTTGACCGGGTTTTTCTGCTCGTATTGATTTTAAAAAATCAAATAATAATTTTAAAAGATTTGTAAATCTAGCGCCAGCTCTTTAGTAATCCAAATTTAACTGTCAGAGGTGTAGTGGGATGCAGATACTTTAAGCCTAAGTTTCATGTAAAATCATGCACTGTAACGCCAGAGTCAAAAGCAATGTTAAAGCCAGAGAAAAGAAAATAGATAAATGTCTTGAGGACCATTATTTTGCAAAAGAAGCCAAAACCCTATTACAACTTCCTGTAAAAACTATTTACCAGAGCTAAATTATCAAACATATCATTGAATTTGGACTATGGTCAGGTCAGAGTCAAGGAAATTTGCATTTTTTTAAAAATATTTTATTATCAAGGGTGTACCTTTACATTTTTAACAGATTTAACCATAGTGAAAATAATCATTTATCATTAGCCATACTAGAAATTCAATCATTTCTGGTGACAAAACAGTAGTTAATTGACTGCAGCAAACATTTCTGCAGCACCTGCAGTAAAATGTAGTGTCTCAGTGCTTCTTATAGAATAACCCAAAAGAGTATTGTTATGGAAATGCCTGTCCAATGCAGCTTTTGGTCAAAGTTATTTTTAGTAATCCAGGGTGCAGTGCCCCATGTTCATACGACTGCCTCTCTTTGTAAATTTATAGTCATGGCCCATTTCTGTCTCTTTTTCTATCGTCATGCCTTTTAAATGAGAATGCAGAAGATATGAAATGAAATAAAGATCTATTAAAGTAAGAAGATGTTTGGTTGTTTTACTTTCTTTTCCTTACTGAAACTCAGTCAGTGTTAACTGTATTTGCTCTTACATTATGGATGTAAAGACAGGGGACATCTACATGTTTTTCTTTGAACTAAACCCTGAATGAACATTCATCTTGGGTGATCTTTATACTATATATACTATTATGTCTATGCCTGCAAATCACTAACACGGAAGTAAACCGAAAGTTGAGCGACATCACAGTGAATAAGGTCTATTGGCAGGGAAATACAGTGGCCTTCTCACTGGCATCTTTAAAAAAAACATATACACAGTATGTTTTATACCAATGCCACAATACTCCAGTTAAAAAAAGCAAATGCATGTTTAATGTTTGTTTTGTGTTATGTTTTCATCAGTCATTTTTGGAACAGTGGTTTAAACAGTCAACCAAAAAAACAAAAAGGAAACAAAAATAACTTATTCTTTGATTAGTGAATATTTTAGAAAGTGTTTAATAAGAAAGAAGCTGCATCTTCAAGCATGGCTTAGTTGCAGTGAAAGCGAGAAGTGACTGCAAGTCTCTTACTGGCCCATAACAGATTAATGGATCGAAAGAACATTTGTTTAATTGCAGTTTTTTTTATTTCAGTGGGATTTTGCCCAAATGCAGTTGAGATAAACAAGGAACAAAAAGACCAGAATGAACTATAATTTTATCCTTGTTTTTTTGTATTGTAGATATATTATTTATCTTTTGTCCATCACATCATTGCAGCACAGCAGAGTGCAAGCCATCCTGGACAATTGTAACCATCCCCTCCACAACATCCAGGAGGGACAGAGAAGCAGTAACAGTGGGAAACTCATCTCATGATCCTTGTTCCCGCAGCCATCAGGCTGAATAAAGAGTCTGTCTATATTATATAAAATGAGACTGCCATCATTGTCCTTTACATAATGATGAATAACAACCCAGAAAACTTTGAAATTTGTACATTGATAAATAAAGATGATGAATTGTTTTCCTTAAGTCTAAAGAGGTCACAGGGTTTTTGGTATTCATTTGAATCCTTCAAGTGTTCCCTGTCCTTGGGTTGATTTTAGGCAAAATTAGCCCCTTTAATTTTATAACCAAGCCAAAAGTCAATACAATCTACCAAGTCACATTTATCAGGATTCTGTTTAAATGAGGACTTGGTTATATATTGTATAAGTGGGCATAGATTTTTGACTTCATACATTTTGCTTTTAAATACTAATAATAATAATAATGTAAGATTTATGATATATTTGCATTACCATTTTTATTATTATTATTATTGTTATAGTTTCATCATTATTGTAGTTATTGTTGCTTTTGTTAGTGTTATTAGAATTGTTGTCATTGTTAGGTAGTTATATCTTCACCAGTGGTTATTAGGTAGTTAGTTAGTTAGTTAATAGGATAACTTGAAAAGTTGTAAATGGATTATGATAAAATGCTTCAGGGAATGTAGGCCCATGGCACAAAGGATTAGTGATTAGATTTTGGTGGTGATCTGATTTAGGGTGTAGTTTCAGCAATATTTTCTAGGATTTGTTAACAGTGCAATGTAGGACAGTTAACCACATTTTTGACAATAACTCGGTCAACAATGTTGGAAATGCCTTGGCGAAGGTTTGTGCCCTTGGAGTTACTTTTTAGTTGTAGTTTCAGTATGTAGTTATTAATATTATCATTATTCTTATTATTATCATTATTGTTATTATCTTCATTATTATCATTTTGTTATTAAAGCTTTAATTTCATTATTATTATTTATATTATTATTATTATATTATATTATTATTTTTATTATTTTATTGTTATAATTATTACCCTCCGCCAAGGAGGTAATGTTTTTGCTGGCGTTGGTTTGTCTGTCTGTCTGTCTGTCAGTTAGTTAGCAACATTACTCAAAATGTTATGGACGGATATTGATGAAATTTTCAGGGTATGTCCGGATTGGGATAAGGAACAAATGATTCGATTTTGGAAGCGATCCGGATCTCCGTCTGGATCCAGGAATTTTTTAAAGGATTCTTTAACATTGGGAGATAGGGCCATTTTCGACATTTCTGCATATAACTCCACAAATAAAGGTCAGGACACTTGGGAAAAAAATACAGGACAAATTTCTAACATGTTCTACAAGATAACAAAAACTGATCCAGATAATGGAATAATTCTGGATACTATGATCCAGAATATAAACAAATCGAGGACCTTTGGGATTTTCATCATAGGGAGAGAACAAATGAAGCTATAAACACACAACAAACACCATTACATAGCCAAGAAACTGTGGAATCTGGAATATGCCAACGGATTTGCTGTATCTTCAAAAGCTGTGGAACTAGATCCAGAAGAAAACCCGCCATTACGGAAAATTCGATTTTCGTGAATAACTGCTGAACTAATGTTGATATCATTATGAATTCAGTTGCCAATGGTATGTTTTCATGTCAAGGAATCTAACAATGTAGTCAAAATAAATGTGGGACTAATATTTATGGTGCAAATGACAAATAGGGGGAACTGTGGCACTTGGCGGCGGTCTGCACTCTCCGAGTGCTTTCTAGTTATTTAAATAGACATATTGCTCCCTCTTGTGATTGGATCAGTGATCGTTTTTTAAACTCACTACTCAGTGATCAGCCCCAAAATCTTGATTGTGTAAAGCGTAGTTTATAGCCTATCAATCTATGCTATCAATGGAAGTTTTGGGGTATTTTTTTGGAGGTAAATTGTTGAAATCTCTAGGTGAATTTAGTTCATGACAGTCATATAAGATTAAAAAAAAAATAAGATAAATTAAGATAATCCTTTATACGACCCACAATAGAGAAATTTAAAGGGTAAACATACCTCTGCTCGTTGATGGCGCGGGGGAGCGGGGCTCAAAATAAAGTTCTGCTTAGGGCCCCAATTTTGCCAGGGGCGGCCCTGTGTCCTTTTCTAGATCCTGTATATTATAGCACTAAATATTTCCTTGATTTGTATATGGGTGTGTATTGTGTTACTGTTTTGTACATTTCTCCTTGTTCTCCTCACTGTCTCCCTCAGGCACTGCTCCCTCGCTGTGATAAACGCTCTGGCAAACATCGCAGCAAACCTGCAGGTGGAGCACCTGGTGGACGAGCTGATGGTGAACCTCCAAGAACTGTTTGTGCAGCTGGGCCTGCAAGGAAAGACTCAGGGCTTCTGATAAAGGCCCGGCACTTAAGGTATGTGCTTCAGTGCATGAACATCTTAGCACAACAGGAAATTCATTGTAAAATGTTGGTTAATTAGTAATGGCTCTTTGTTAACGCTGGACAGGAAACCTTAGTCCCTCATTCTAGTGATCGCTGTGGTGAGTGCATGTCTGCACAAATTGCTGCTTGGTGATCAGTAATAATTTATAATCAGAATTTGTGAAAAACCAGGCACTGATTTTTTTTACATAAAAGTTCAGATGCTTTAGATGAATCCAAGTGGTTAGTGATTAATCCTGTCAGCAAATATTGTTAGTTAATTATTAATGGCTGCAGCACAAACATCAGTGTCAACAGTTACGGCTCAATTATGTTACATTTATTCAGGATGGTTTTTAAAAATGTTTAAAAGACAGACTTCTCTTAAGGTCCTTGTGTCTTTCAAAATGTGTTCATTTTTAAAACTGGAACATGTATATTTTCATTTTATAAAAATAAAACCACTAATATCAAACATTTTTATATTAGAATAATTTATTTATTTGTTATTTGTGTAATCTCAAACATTAGAAATGATGGGAAAAAGGAAATATTTTAAAATCATTAAAGTATCAGAGCAACTGTAGATTTTGATTTTTCAAACATACTCGTCTAATAATTTTAAATTTGTCTTTTACCTTATATCTTATAAAGGCTGCATCAAATGATTATAAAAATACACTTAAAACTAGTTTTGTGCACATTTCTCTGCCAGTCCAATTGTATAAGATAAAATACCGACTGACAAAGCAACAATTACCTCCAACAGACCACAGACCACTTTGAAAAATCAAGGAGATGTTTAAATCTAAAGACAGAAACATTTTAGACTCATTACATGATATCTTATGTTGTGCCTTCAGAAGTATCCAGTTTTAAAAAAACAGATATCACAACTGACAAATCAAGTGTTGTTGTTGAAATTCGTAAAGAATGAATTATATTCAATGGCAGCTTTGAAGACATTGAAAGAAAAGAGGGCCTTTTTGTGTGTAGTTTAGGTTTGTGAGGGATCAGACACACGGCCCATGAACACAAGGCAGTTTGTGCGGTGCTCGTAGATCAGGAAGAGGAAGGGGTGGTCCACAGTGAAGCGAATCTGAGAGGAGAGGGGCATGAAGCCCACCTGGGTCAGAGCAGCAGCCTCTGTGCCCTCTTCATTCACAGTGATGGTTCCCTGATGCTTCAGCTGGAGGCAAAGTCAGAGGGCATGTTAGTATATCAAGAATTTTTTATTAAAGTCCTTACAGTCCCCCGAACAACTGAATTACTTTGTTTTGATTCCAAGTCTGACCAGAATGTGTCTGATGTACTCTACTTCAGTCTTACTTACATAGTTCATGGCAACTTTTTCAGGGGTCATCCCAGAGAAATCGGCACTCTCTTTGAACAGCTCAGTGAGCCCCATCTCTTTTAGATTTGGAATCAAGTCATAGTTTTGCTCCAATTTAAAGCGAGGTATTAACACCTCTCGAGTCCTGGATGGAGGCACAGAAAAATGTTGCATTATTTAACTTTTAAATCTCCATCATTTATGAACATTATTAGAACTTTCATATATTTAGTTTATCTTAAGACAACCTTATTGGAAAACTTCTTTGAGTGTCAGAATTAAGTATAATTTTTGTCATGATATGTATTGTTTTGAGGTTGTGTTGACCTGTTTGTCATATTTTTTGAGCCATTTGCTGACTACAGTTGAAGAGATTTCCTTTTCCAAATTCCTCATGTCAGCTATCTTTCTTGGTAAAGCAATCAGCATGCTGATGTTTCCAGTGTATGGCAGCTGAAAACAGAAAACATAAACCATTGCCTTGATCAGCTTTTTTTCACTTTAGTTGTCAGGTTAAAGTCTCAAACTAGTGATAGCCACCCACCTGTAGGATGTCACACTGCAGTTCATGGTCAGCCGCAGCAAGATAGTTCCCCTTGTTGGACATCATTGGCACACGCACTGTTGTCTTTTCATTGACTCTGAAGTGGCGATAGTGAGTCATGTCTTTTGGGAACTTTTGTTCCCATGTTCCTGTTTGTTCAAACAAATACGGTTAAAGACATTTGCTCACTGAGTCATACCTTTTTTTTCAGATGCATACTTTTAGATCTGTAATCTGGTGAGAAAAATTTTATGCACACAAACTTTGCACACTGAGTCCAAGACCTGAAAACCGTATTCATTAGGGAAGCACAACACTTGAGTTTTGGCAGTTATCTGATTGACTGGAATATCAGACCTTATTGAAGCCGATACAAGTGTACAGCATGGCAGTTCCTGAAAACAGTTTTTGGATTGCACCTACAGGATTCAAGTGTTTTCTTAACAGTAACAATACGACCAAGGTTCACCTGCCCTCATGAGAGTTACAGTTTTGTTACAACCTGCCCACAGAAACTAACCTTGTCTTTATGGACGTTACTTTTAAATTAAAATGTATTCTACTAATTAAACAACAGGTTTGCATAAACGTCCAGAGTGTATGCTGATATACAAGGCCCCAGTAAATATTGACAGAAATGTTCAAATCTGCTGATATGATGACAAACCTTTAAAGCACATATCTGACAATATCTGTTATACCGTGCACCTATAAGGTGCCGTTTGTAAAGCAGCTCATGCTAAAAAAAAACAGCAACATTTTGTCACATTTAGCTTTAACCCATGTACAAACACCTGGTGTTAATTTTTTCTGGTGACCTTTTACAACATTTACAACAATATTTGTCATCTTAGAAATATTTTAAATAGTTAAATGTAAATATTAAATGTCACACGTAAATGCTAAATCTAAATCTAAATCTAAATGCTAAATATAGATATTAAATATAAATATAAATATAAAATTTAAATATAAATGTTAGTATAAATGTTAATGTTAAAAATAAATATAAATGTTAAATATAAATATAAATATAAATGTAAAATCTAAAGGCCTCTACACACCAAACGCGGCAAGCGCAGGCGGTCGGCGGCAAACCCATTCATTGTGTATGTGCTACCACCGCGCAAACGCGGCTCCGCGGTGCGCGGGGCTCAGCGGCGCGCATGGGGGGCGCCTGCCGCCGTGCCGCGCGGCAAGGCGGAGGCGCCGCGCTGCACCCGAATTTAAAAATTATCAATTCGGGCGCAGCGCGCTGTGACGACATCTTAGCGCGTCCAGTAGGAGAGGCCAGTTCAGAAAAAAAAAGTGGCCGCGGATACCGTGGTGAGACGGGCTGCCTGTAGTTTGGCTGCATTCTCACCAGACTTGGACAAACCCGGGACAACAGGCCCTCAAACTGCTCCTTGGTCAGCCTGAAGTACATTTGGAAGCGGTCTGTGTGAAAATTCAGCTCCCGGACGAGCCTGTACTCCCCCAATTCCTGCCTTGCCATCAGGATCAGGTGGACCCACATCCTTCTCCTCCCCGCTGCTGCTGCTGCTCGTGTCCTCCTCCTCAGGAGGATTACAGCTAAAGATTTTTGCTTCGTCGTGGAGAGCATCATGCACTACTCGTCGAACCAAGCGCGCCATGAATGTACACTTCCTGCTCTATCGCTTAGCAACTGGCGCTTGACGCGCCGCGCCGCCGCCCTGCTCTGCGCTCGCTCTGCGCGGTTCCGCGCGGTGGCCGCCGCGCAAACCACGTTCGGTGTGTAGGGGCCTTAAATCTCTCAGGCACAACGCAATTTAGCTAACGTTCAAATTTTCACTCCCGGTAACAGGAAGTACCAAAATAAAAGCTCGGGGAGTTCTCGTCAGCTACAACGACCGCCGCAGAGCCACTACAGCGCTTGTTAGCCCAAAAGAGATTTGCCTTTAGCATCAGTGCAATTCATGCTTAGCATATTTGCTTCGTTTGTTATTGCTGGTCATAAAAATGTCAGAACATATTACAGAAAATGTAGTTAATGCGATTTCACTGTCTCTACAGGCTGCCAGGAAGTATGCTACTCCCCGAACCAGCCACACCCGTCCACCTCCACTGGGACATCATCCCACACGGTATACTCCCCCAGTGACAACTTTGGGTCTCCCCCCGTATAGAACTGCGGTCACGCCATCCGTGCTTCGGATAAATGCAGTCCACACCATCCAGGTTTCAAATTCTGTTGCGCACGTAGGCCAAATGTTACGGGGCCGTGTCGGTGATGCGTTAAGAGGCACCGTGGAAATTCAGGTCCTCTTGGCAGATGACTAATGCTCCACATCCGTGAATGAAGATCGAATATTTTCAGTCTTGTGATCGATCCCTGTTAATTTTTTTGAATTCCTTAAAATGCATCAGAAAGTTAATGTTCAATTGAATTTCAGACAATTTGACTATAGGATTATTTTTTCAGAGCACTCCAAAAGCAGGCATTTGAGGACCCGTTTAGACCAAAGTCCGAATTGAATTTCGGACATTAGTCAACGCATCACCGACGGCGTGACCGGTTTTACTTCATATGATTTTTAGTATTAATTAAGGCTTTATTTAGCATTTATTATGGTTAAACATTTTCAGGATGTGTGAGGTTAAGTTTTAACCTTGCGGTGCTAATAGATCAACTTGATTCAATGTCTGTAATCGGACATATCCATCTTGCCAAGGCTTCAATCTACAATGATTGTGCCCAATCAGCATCCTCTGAAGCAGGAAGAGGTGGGAGCTACGAGTGAGACGACAGCAGGAAGTGACTGCTTGTACAGGGATTAGCATACATGCTATTAGCTTTGGTAGCAGTTTTATCAGATCTTGAACACATTTCTTTATTAAATGAAAAACCAAATAACAACACTACAGAACTTTGCCATAGCAAGTGGCTCACGGTCTGTCTTTTACACTGCGCAGTAGTGGCGACCTGCTACATTATCTGATTGACTCTTAATGACAGCACTAGAGAACTACATTGCACCGTCCCATCTTGTGTGTCAGGTTAGTCCTGTTTTGGGGTTAAGGAGATAAAGAGAGAAATGGAGCTGCAGCCAACACCTCTAACTGCAACTGCTGCTCTGAATAACTACAAAACCTTATAAATCACTTCAACAGATGCAAAAATGCAGAAAATATAAGCCTAGACCCAAAAAATATCAACAAAAGCTTCTGAATCAGTGTGCAAACGTGATTGATAAAGCATGTATTTCATTTAAATGTGAGGCACTTTGA